>OX463756.1:17596414-18196414 GCA_949824845.1 Rhingia rostrata
GCATTACAAAATGTCGGAGAAATATTCCGAACAGCTTTTCGGAAGATTACCTCGAAGCTGAAATCTTCCGAATCGTACAAAATCGGAGAATATTCCGCTCCGACAAATACCTCGCTCCGGCTGTATAACTTTGGGAACCAATTGATGGCTAAATGAGCCAGGAATATTGAACTTTTTGTGTGGGTTTCACCGAAAGTCATAGACGCATTGATGTAGTCAAGATGTCTGTTATTCAAGGTAAGAAAGCCGTGTCTTACCCATGCAACATTGGGTTTCATTGTGCTACCATTTAAAGACCCAATTTTTTTTGGAATATGGACTACTGGGGATCTTATCACTACTTGGACACTGAGACACTGAGCCTTCCATCCTCTACGATCCCAGGCTCGCTGCTTCCAGATGTCTATTCGCTCGATATGGCCCGACTACATCCACATATTGGTACAACTCATAGAGTTCGCTGTGATATCTTCTCCTCCATTCGCCATTCTCGCACACAGGACCAAAATTAAGCCGTCCCTTCTTGCTTATCGTTCAGCACTCGGCGTCATAAAGCAGAACTGGCAGAATAAAGGTTTTGTAGAGCACACATTTCGTCCCTCGAGTTAGGAGTTTTGAACCCACAGAAGTAGCAACGGTTTCGTAGGGTAATTCTCTTCTCCGGATCTCCAATAGGGTGGAGGTCCTCCACTTCGTGCAGTCTATGTTTACTCCGAGGTAGTTGAACGTTTTGTACTAGGCGGTGAACAGATGCGTGTTTGTTCGTTGATAGCATATAGATACTTTGTCTTGTCCTCATTTACTTCAAGGCCAACGGACTTCGCCTGCTCTTCAATCGCCGTGAACGCTTCTAACACGGTACGCTGGGAGCGACCGATGATGTCAATATCGTCCGCATAGCCCAGCAGCTGGACGGACCTGTTCAAAAAAGTGCCTTCTGTGTTGAAACCTGGCCTTGGTGTTATCTGCTCCAGTACGAGATTGAAGAAGTCACATGATAGCTCGTCTCCTTGCCGAAGTCCGGTGCATGTTTGCATAGTTCAGAGGAGCTACTTCCAAGCTGCAGCGCGTGTTTTCCAGCGTAATGCGACACTGCTGAATCAGTTCTGCTGGGATTCCGAATTTGGCCATACAGAGCTCCTGTCGTTGTATGCTATCAGACGCGGCCTTGAGGTCAATGAATAGGTGGTGAGTTTCGACATGAAATCCGTTGGTCTTTTCTAGGATTTGACTCAGGCCGGAAGCCGCCGATTAGTGTGTTGAAGAACGGTTTTAGGCGTTCACACAGTAGGTATGGTGGATAGGATCTTGTATGCGACATTTAGCAGGGATATGCCTCGATATTTCATACAAGACATAGGATCGCCTTATTTGTAGATGGGGGCATATGGAGCTGATAGTGCATGTTTTTTCACCCATACTTGGTTGGCGATTCGGTGCATACTCCCTACCAAAACATCACCACCGAGTTTAAAAAGCTCTACTGGAAACTTGCGGCCTCGTTGTTCTTAAGCTTCTTTATAGCTGGGCCAACTTCTTCTATACTAGGGGTGGAACAAGTTCTTCATTGACTGGACGCGGTTTCTCTTCCTGCCTTATCACTCTTTTTAATTAATATCATAATCCGGATAGGCTCCATAGGCTCCTCCTTGAGGAGATCTTTAGCCTGGTCCGTAGGGGCGTGTGCACACAATAGGCTTATGTTTTGAACGCAGCTTTGATGCGGAACACAGAAAGGCGATCACTTATTGAGCTTGAAGTCACTGAATTTTGTCCTAAGCCGATTTTCCACGACAAACCCGCATCCTAATGCATGCAATCTTTTGTTGCAGCTATAATAAATGTCGCGATTTTTTCTCCTCATTATACCTGATCCTATCCATCGTATCTCCTGGATTGTGGTTATATCTACCTTGTACCGCATGAAGATAGATTCAAGTTTCTGAGTAGCACCCGAGGTGTAGAGTGTTCGTGCATTCCAGGCACATATTCTCATGTCATAGTCCATTGACGTTCCGGGTCTTGTTGATATATGAATGGTCTGTTCATAACTAATGGTTTTTTCCATGGTCAGGAAGCTACCCCAACCTGGAGGGCCAGGTCATTTTTTCCACCGTAGGACAGCGGACCGGAAATACCGATGTCAGTTACACACTTTGGGATATGAGAACTGCCGTTGAGGGCTCCTTCGCCACCAACTCTTTCCCAACACCCTGTCTCTGTATTGGAAGTCCGTATAGACCTGGTGTTCAAATATGTCGAAGCAGCTCTATGGGGACTACACTTACCAGTTCGATCTAACTGGAGCTGTAGGCATCCCAGTTGAATTTATCTAGGGTAATCCACCGCTGTCGCCTGAGAGTGAGTTACTCCTCCCCCCTCTATCGTTAGCTGCCACCAACTACGATCAGCTTGGCTTGTTGTCCTGGATGAAGTCCCTTATGTATGGTTGTTCTTTTTTTGTTGTAATGTTAGATTGTTAGCATGTATGAAGATTGTTGTTGGAGATTATCTTAGAACATCAGGGTAGAGTTGGGGGCTTGCAAATTTTATATGATTTTTGGCAGAAGTTTTTAATGCACCCAACCAAATCGTCAAACCATCAGAGGAATACCTCGCTTCAATTGTGAACTGGAAGAAATTGACTTTAACTAACATAAAGTGTGCATCGTAGGCTGTTACTACAGCTTCACGCTTACTTCTCAATACAACTCCACTTAAGAAAATAAGTAAGTAGCTAGGAGATATCGTCATCAAATACCCTTCAATCCTGCTTCAGTACAAAAGAACTCTTTGATATTTAAATGCAAAAGAATATCAACAGTCTAGTGTACTAGTGCCAACCGTCAGAGATCTTGTGCCTCAATGTTTCATTCTAGCATGTATGATGTTACTTCTATCAGCATTGCAACAAAAAAAAAATACATGTTCAGAACATTTTCCGAAAAAGCTTCAAATGAAAAGACATGTCACCGTATTTTAACTGTTGACTCCAAAGATCTTTCTGATATATACAGCGACAAAGGCGTAGTCAACAAAAGCGAAACCAAAATCTGGAGCCATTATCCGTGGATGGCACTCACGTTGAAAAAACCGAGAAATGGTCCATGGTAGGTATGTTTGTTGGCAAAGATTTTAAAGTCATACACATGACGCACTGCATAGAAGAAAAATTGTTGTATGACGGCTGGTCGTGCTGGCACAGCCCGTGCACACAGTGCCATATGTGTGGATCTCGTTTGTCATGTGTGCACCTGAGCATCACCCGTCCGTTCTATGAATGGGGTGTGCAAACATTTCTGTTTTTTGTTCTCAATGCGTCATCTATAAGACTTTATAATCTTTGGTGTTAGTAACGACTTACGTCGCTTAAGACGCATCGATATGTATAGTTTTAATCGGTTTAAGAAATATTTAACTGGCCACAATATACAAGGTGGCGCAAAAATAACCTTCCGATGTTTTTTGGCTGTAATTTAAAAAAAGAAATGAAAAACTTTGATTCTTCTTGTGGATTATTTTTATCTGGTCTTTTATTTTATTTTTTACATCAAGTCGAGAATATGATGTCATGTAAATGGCCGCCGCCACAGTTGATTGTCATTTGAGCCCTTTTTATGGCATTTTCCATTACTTTGGCCAAAACTTCCGGCGATAGGTCCTCACATTCTTGACGGATATTGTCTTTAAGAGCTGCAAGAGTCTGAGGCTTGTTGTAATAAACCCGCGACTTCAAAAAGCCCCACAAAAAGAAGTCTGGAGCGGTCAAGTCAGGCGATCTTGCTGGCCAGTGCAAATCACCAAAACGGGAGATTTGGCGCCCGGGCGCCGTTGCACCGTCCTGTTGGAACCACATGTTTTCCAATCCCAATTCATCAAGTTGCGGCAAAAAGAACTCGTTGATCATTGCTCTGTAGCGCTCACCATTCACAGTAACCGTTTGGCCCGCGACGTCTTCGAAGAAAAAAGGTCCGATGACTCCTCCAGCGAAAACAGCACACCATACAGTGACTTTGAGCGGGTGTAATGGCTCTTCGTGGGTTACACGTGGATTTTCAGTGCCCCAGAAGCGTAAATTTTGCTTATTTACGTACCCGCTAAGATGGAAATGGGCCTCATCACTCATGATTATTTTTGATGAAAAATCATCTTCCTCTTGGTGGTGATTAAGGATGGCTTGAGCGTATGTTAGACGCGATTGGCGGTCAGCAGCTAACAGCTGATGCACCGTCTGGACTTTGTACGGAAACATCTTCAAATCTTGTACCAAAATTCGCTGTAAAGACCGTCGACTGATACCCGTTTGCGTGGCACGTCGTCTGGTCGATGTCAACGGCGCTTCCATGACATCTTCGGCTACAGCAGCAATATTCTCTGCAGAACGGCTACTCCGGGTCTGCCACGCCTGGCAGCATCTCGTGTTGTGCCAGTCTCTTCGAGGCGAGCGGCTAAACGTCGCAGTGTTTCACCAGTATCCTAGGAAATCTGCGACGAAATTCACGTTGTGCCAAAGTCACCGACCGATTATTGCTCAAATAAATAGTCACCAACATTCCGCGTTCTGGAGCAGTGTAGCGTAACATTGTTTATTAACGTGTATTTCGCATGTGTTTACTACACAAATGTCAAAACAGAACTGACATTAGGGGCCAATCGCAAAATTTATAGCATTTTCTGATAGGAGGATTACTTTTGCTCCACCTTGTATAAAGAGTTTATACTCCCTTAGGTTGAGTTCAACGCCAAAGTCTGGTCATTGCTCCTGACAAAAAACAACATTTCACCTCTTAGATGGGATTCAAACGCATGCGAAAGAACTTAGGTATAGGAGACATAAGAATACTGGAATAGGTAGAAAGAATGGACGCTAACACTCGGACACTCAGAATCTTCGATTCGCAACCAGTAGCGAAAGACAAAGTCTCGAAATGCCACGCATATCTCAAACTCCTTTTAGGCGTACAACTGAAGGTTAGGTTAGTTTAGGTTAGTGGGTTGCTGATGTAGGCGGGCTAGGTGGTGCATCTACATCTTCCCTCATCACCCTCAGGTCCCATTGGGGGTCCACGCGTGTGGTTGATTATTTTATATCCTTTACAGGGATAGGGATTTCGGATAGATCCGTAAGGTCACAGAAAAGTATTTTCCTAAAGTAATTCTTGATTGCCTGAGGTCTGGCAAAGCAAGTGGAGGGTGTCCTTGTGTATTCTTTCACCACCGCATCCTCTACATTTTCAGTTGTTGCTTTGAGTAAGTTGTGCCCAAGTAAGTATGCCTATCGAAACACATATCCTGTTTTTTTTTTTTTTGAAGAAGTTAATTGGTTCCGGCCTTGTCATACTCTAACCACGTTCTCTATGATGATTCACAGGTAGGAAGGGAATTTCGCTTGTTTTTGGCGATATTTCGTGTTATCTGTCATACCAGTGGTTTGAGGTCCATATTGGCGGTTCGAAAGACTGGTTTGACAGATTAATGCTGCTGGCAGATCTCTGTGTCCGGGGACATAGCACAGGTTATGATTATGTTGGACGCCAAGAACCATAACTCTTCTTCAATGCTTACAAGCATAAACTCTATTTCGAGAGCAGAGATTGCTTTTATCGCATCCTGACTGTCAATGAAGATGGTGATATCATCTTTTGGTATCGCCAGCATTGAGGTCGCTTTGAAAGACTCTGCTGTGCTAGAAAAAGAAAGAAAATTGTTTGGCGCAACAGGCACGTAAGTACCCAGGGCCGAGCTTTCTCATAACCATTCATGTGTGCATGAAGCATTAAACAGTTTTTTTTAGGAGTTTAACTGGTCACTATGTTTCCTCGATAGTGACGTGGATGCTGCTGCTGATATGATATCAAATATCATTCTCTTTGGTATGAGATCTTTTATTCCCAACAGAATTAAGAGTATCAGACCAAAGGCAAAAGGGTGGTATGACTTGAGCTACAAAGAAGCTATCAGGATGAGAGAGACAAACTTTCGGTTGTACAAGACCAACCCAACAGAGGAAAACCGAGCAAAGTTCAAAAAAGCCAGAAATGACTGTAATGCCCATTTAAAGCGTGTCAAATTCCTCTATGACCGAACGTTGAGGCAAAAAATTCTACAATGTCCCAGAGGTAGTAAAAACTTTTGGTCATTTGTTAAAAATATAAAAAATACGGCATCAGCATCAATTCCGACGCTCATTCACAATGACATTCCAGCTGTCAGATCTTTAGACAAAGCCAATCTGCTTGCTGCGCATTTCGCAGCCAATTCTACATTGCCAGATTGTGTTCAGTCTCCTCCTGTACTTGAGAACGTAGATCATTCTATGGGAAAAATTCACTTTCGTACTCGTACAGTTGCAAGAGTTTTATTTGATCTAGACATACATAAATCCGCTGGTCCAGATGGTATATCCCCCATCACTCTGATGAGGTGTTCTTCTACGCTAGCAAAACCACTGCGTAAGCTTTTCTATCTATCCTACTCATCAGGACTCTTTCCGAGTAGATGGAAAACAGCATTTGTCCAGCCTGTACCAAAAAAAGGCGAATCTTCTTCTCTCTCCAACTACCGACCAATTGCACTTACGTCCCTTCTTTCCAAGGTCATGGAAACGCTGATAAATCGTCAGCTTATGAAATATCTCAAAACACGAAAACTTCTCAATGACCGGCAGTATGGTTTTCGCAGCAACAGGTCTACTGGTGATTTGATGACATATCTCACCGAAAAGTGGAACCAATCAATCCACCATGGTGGCGAAAGCAAGATTGTTGCGCTTGATATTTCAAAGGCTTTTGACAGGGTTTGGCATCAAGCCCTTTTGTCGAAAATGCGTGCATTTGGAATCGACGAAAAACTTCTTCTATGGATTAGACATTATCTTTCGAAACGTTCAATTCAAGTTGTTTTGGATGGTTTCAAGTCTGTAACTCACCAAATAAATGCTGGCGTCCCTCAAGGCTCAGTTTTGTCTCCGACTCTTTTTCTCATATTTATAAATGATCTCCTGTCTGCAACTTCTAATCCAATTCATTCCTTCGCTGATGACAGTACCCTCAGCTTCTCATATTCGTTTACAGGTCCTCGTCCCTCACCTTCGAACGTGGACTCTAAACGCCAAAATATGTTAAGCTCATTGAATTCCGACCTTGACAGCATTATCAAATGGGGTAAATCTAATAGAGTGGAATTCAATGCTTCCAAAACACAATGCTGTCTTCTGTCATTAAAGCGTAACCAAAATCTGGAGCCATTATCCATGAATGGCACTTACTTCGAAGAAACCGAAGAGCTTTCCATGCTAGGTATGTGTGTTAGTAACGACTTACGTTGGAACGACCACATATTCGAAGTCGCTAAGAACGCAGCGAAATGTCTAGGTTTCCTAAATCGATGTAAGCAATATTTCACCCCCTCTGATCTGGCCACAATATATAAAGCGTTTGTACGCCCAAAACCTGAATTCAATGCCCACGTCTGGTCAGGTGCACCAAAATCAACATTGCACCTACTAGATAGGATTCAAACACGTGCGAAAAAACTTATAGGAGACATAAGAATAGCGAACTCCTTAGTTTCGCTTGAACACCGTGGAAACATCTCCTGCCTTACCTTGTTTTATCGCTTTTTTAACAACCAATGTTCAAATGAAATAGCCTGCTGCATTCCTCCCATTCAACAATTCAGCCGCAATACTCGTTACGCAATGAATGCAAATCAGTTTACCCTCAAGCCTATCTTCGGACGTACGCTGAAATATAGAGATTCGTACATAAACCGAACAACACGAATGTGGAATGCTCTACCAAACTCTGTTTTTCCTTTCCATTATAACTTACAGACATTTAATACCAATGTGCATCGGTGTCTCCTTTCTTCTTATCCCTAATTTCCTTAACGCCCGCACTGTGCTAAAACATATAAGGGGTATTCATAACCCTTTGAGTGCGCGCAAATTATAAAAAAAAAAAATGTGTACTTCTTGCACCACCTCCTGTTTTATGCCGACTCCGAAAGGCGAATTTATGATAAGCTTTTCTTGACAACTGATACAACTCGGATGATTTGTCAGATCATCACGAGAGGAGGGCCAATGAAAAATCATTTAGGTGTTGCTACGGCTGGGAATCGAACCCAGACCTTCTGCGCGGCAGTTCATCGCACTAACCATCCCGCCACTAAGCCCGTCAATGCTGTGCCCATGAAGACGAAAAGTGCTGTTTAGCCTTAGTGTTTCGGAAAACACTGACGCTCCAATGACTACGTCCATTTTTGAACCAGCAGCATAGATGGGTCGGTGTCCAGTTCGTTCCTCTCAAACTCCTCTCTACCTGCAAAGATGCCGGAGAATGGTATTTGAAAATCAGGATGACGCAGCAAGTAGTTAGAGGATAAAGCTGAGCCCAGGTATTTGCTTAGAATTTGGACGTGTCCTCCTCAGTTCATTTTCAAGCAGTTGAGCTAGTTGATTCTTCGTGTACTATTGGCTGCAGATTCTTGCATATAAAGGTCTATCGGTAGAAGATTGAAAATGGCTTCCAGTCCCGCTGTTGGTTTTGCTCTCATTGCACTAGTAGGTGCAGTTGAACGTACCTGTAGTATAACTAAAAGCAGGTGTTCATTTTAAAATTCAATAACGAGTTAGGTTCTCACGGAACACTCGTTTTGGAATCATATATGAATACTTTCTCTTTGAATTTTAAGTGGTCCAAGAATATAGTTTTAGGAATTTAGTTAAAGTTGACTGGACATACCTCGACGGCATGTTTGAGCAACGTATATCATCTGTTTCTACAACAAGTGACTAATCTAACAATGGTCAAAGAAACAGTCAACCTTTGTACAAAGACTCTATTCGCCCCCAAACCCATTAGTCGCCCCCATCAAAAGAACACACCCGACTTGGTGCAATTCGAAACTACGACTTTTCAGGACGGAAATAGGATAGCAAACTGACCATAACCGAGAAATACCGGTTTAAAATCCGCAACAGCTTCAGTAAGCTCAAAAACAAAACTAGAGCAGATAAATGAGAAGCATGGACATGGACATGCACTTTGTAAAAAGCGGTCAAAGACCTAACTTTTAACTTTTTTCATAGAGATAACCTCAACGGGTCGGGGATCACTTAAATGAAAACTTAAAGCAAATACCTGCTCAAAATTCAAAATAACACGCATTGGATGTAAGGATGTGTAGTGCGTGTAACCACTAATACGCCGGTCAGTAGAGTCTTAAAATGCCGGACATGCCGAATGCCAAATCTCATCCAACTGAAAGTACGCAGGTTATTCGCAAATCTCCGATTTTACTAGAGAGGCATGTTTTTCTCAAATGGCAAAACATCCAAAATAAAGTCACAGGAAATCTACGTTTATCATGTTACAGCAGTTTAATTCAAAATCATTGCAGATTTCTCCTGTTCGCAGAAATGTTCTACCATAAGAAAACGGTCTTAATCCGCGCATTGGCTTCCCTGCACAGCCCCTTTTTGATCCCAGTTCATAATTCTTCAAACATTTTGAACACGCAAATTTTTGTTCCAACCAAGAAACCCATAATTCCATCTCTCCCGTACGCATTGCAACACATCGCAAGCTTCCGGATACCGCCAGTTCTGTCTTCTCGCACACCGATTCATCATCGTTTACCCTCTGCGAAAACACTTCACACAGTCCCTATCAACCGCCATCACCACATTCGCATCTATCTCCCCCGAGCTTCCTTATCTTCAATTGATTTATGATAGCGACCACTAAATTTGGGCTCACGGAGCCGTCCGCACGGCCGTGTGTGACACTTTTCCAGTTTTCACTCAACCAAGCTACCGAACATCATTCACCTTTATGTTCGAGCACATCTGGACCATAGAATCCATAAGATATCTGCGCAATTGTCCACCAAAAGAACGATTACCGATGCGCCCTCAAACACGTCAGGAAAGACAACATCGTCTATGTGGACCGGGCCACAGAAAGGTCGGCTAAAAGCGGTTTAAAATCGTTACCCTGATAAAGCCATAAGTAACCGTCAAAAAGCTGAACATTTCATCCCTGATGTGCGCTTTACCCTGAGAGATCACGCTTGTCCAAGTGTGAGCGTCAACAAATCAAAATGTTTAGCACCCAACGGGGCCAACGAAATGCCCGATGATTTATGACGCAGAGGCACGTTAGTCGCACGATTTGTTTACGCAACAGGACCCCAACGGCTGTAGCAATGCGACTGTCGTAAAATACACACACACACACACACAAAAGAACACACCCAATCATATAAATCCAGTGTGTGTACAACAGGAAAGGGGAACGGGAGAGGCTTAAGCCGTCACACATGTAAGCGTGAAATTAAGGTGTTAAAAAAGCCAGACAACTGTAACACCTTCACAGATGATTTATTCCTTCCAAGTACACGCATATTTTACAATTTTACTGCCACGTCCATGGAGGGTGAAATGAACTGCGACGACTTGCTTTGGTCCGTCGGAAGTGGGAAAAAAAAGTAAAATCGTTCCTAAAATCGAATCCACCAGTTGGATGGCCTCCAGGCAGGCAGCAGAAGCAGACATCGTGCCACGAATTGGCAATTCCTCGTCGCAATCAGATGAAAGTGGTGCAACTCGCACAGTTGTTGTCCTTTTTCGAAGAAAACCTTAAACCATATTCCTCATCCACCCAAAGCGCTGCTGATGTCTTCGTTTTTTTTTGTTTGGTCGAAGTAGAAGCTTTAAAATGGGAAAAACAGACTGCAGGACATGTGTGATTGTGCGGAGATAGAAGTGGAGGAATAATAAAAAAAAAAAAACTCCACGCAGAGTATGTGACCTTTCCACCCACACAACCCACCAAAGTAAGATTCGGGAAAATCAATGAACTTGCAGCAGGACAAAATTTATTCCTGGCACATTCGGAACTAAAGCTGCCGACACGGCCCGGCCGGGCTCTGCTGTTGGCGATGAACTTTGCACTTGACTTGAAGTTGCGGCTGCTGGTGTGTTAGCATGTGTTCTTGCGTTTATATTGTGTTGTCACTTTGGGATACTCGAAGGATGTGCATATGCAGTGTGGAGAAACATACCGAGTACGAGGTAAGAGAAAGTTGCTGAAAGCATATGCAAGGAGTTGCAAATTGACATCGAGATCGAGACGTGAATTGATTGGGAATTTTTTTTTTTCACGGCGGATGATTGATGGTGATTGGTGGTGGGTTGTCAGGAGATGTCGTATCGCTGTTGATAATAAAAAAAGGGACTTCTACAGGGAGCTCAGATAGTTGTTTTGTATCTTGAAATCATTGCAAAAGGTAGGCTTGCAATGAGAACTGGAGAGCTGGAAAAAAGTTCGCGTGGTCAAAATGTAAGATGAATTATGAACTGGAATCAGAGGAAGGCTGTGCGATGGGAATTCAACGCGCAGAGTTAGTCCGTCTTCTTATGGTATAACATTGCAAGAGAAAGGCGTCCATTCTTTATGGTCAAGGCTTATGCAGTTGGACCAAAGGGAAGAATAGAATGGATGGTTTTCTGATGCCGTGTATATGGTCTAATTTCCGGTAGTACTCTGAGCGGTGAACGATGCTTATATTCCATTTTTTTTTTTTTTGTAGAAAAGCTGTCATGGACCCATGGTTAATAGATCGGACTTACAAATCATGCATTACAAGGAAATACCCATGAATGAGTTGAAGGATTTTTTTTCATTCTTTCACACGTATTTCTAGAGAAAACTGAATATGACAACCATGGACCATGCCAGGTTATATAATTTGGCAAACACTAGGATGCCTTAAATTTTTTTGATCAATTTACCAAAGAAAAAAAATAGCACCAGACTATCAGGTTTTTTTTTTATTATAACATGGATATTGCTGCATGATACATTTTATTCTATGATACCTTGAAACACGGCTTTGAAGGGGCTTTATACCCGCCAGATGTCCCCTTTCAACCAAATGTCTTCGATATAAAATCGGACAATAGGACAGAATGAAGGAGAAGTACTGCAACCTGCCAAATGGGTGAATCACAAGTATTTTTCAAGTCAAAATTATCACAAGGAAATTTTACTTGCTCATAGAAAAGGCAAGTATTGGCTCCACTTGCGGAATGGGGCCCAACTGTAGAATGGGATTTCAGAAAATCCTAGAGGCAGCAGATGAGATCAGGCAGAATTTGAGCTCTACCTAGTCACTAAGTTATCTCCCTTTCTGCAGCTTGAAAGCCGAAGAATTGGCGGAATTATTTCTCCGGTACCATTAAAAGCCCTAGTCAGGCAGTGAGATGTTAACAATCCTACATGAGCTGCTTTGACATATTAGGGCTATTAGGTTATATATATGACGGGCTAATTGGCGCGACGGTTAGTGCGATGAATTGCTGCGCAGAAGGTCTGAGTTCGATTCCCAGCCGTAGCAACACCTAAATGATTTTTCGTTGGCCCCCCTCTCGTGGTGATCTGACAAATCATCCGAGTATTATCAATTGTCATGAAAAGCTTTTCTCAACTTAGCCGTTCGGATTCGGCATAAAACAGGAGGTCCCGCCATCGTGCTAAGAAGTACACACGCACATATGAATGGTTGTGAGAAAAAAGCTAGGCCCTGGGTACTAACAAGCCTGTTACGCCATAAATTTATTTTTATTTTATAGATCGTAAAGGAATTTCAAGGTTTAGTTATGACCATTTTATAGAGATAGTGGGGGATACGCCAATAGGCCAAAGGCATCGCTCAATCCCGTAGTGTATACTAACAGCACGTTGTCTTAGTGGTATCTAACCAATTGGAACTGGCCCTTCAGGTTAACAAGCTAAATGGAACAAATGACAAACGAAATTCGAATCTTTACCTCGAATGATAAAATGCTTATCTAGAAAGTCACAGTCTAACCATAACCGGAAGCTCTATGCTTTTAAAAAGCGGACATTACTGCTTTTCAACATAAACGATGAGATGGGAAAGGGAGCATGAAAACAGTTGTATTTACTATGGTCCGTTGTATAATTAACAATATAAGTGCTTTTTCTCATGCGGTTTTGTCTTAATCCCTTTGTGCAAACACGGTCTTCGAGATAAAACTTAACGACTACCAGAGAACAATGCTAAGCTAAGCTGATTTTAACAGCTTGAGCAGAAAGACTACTTCACTACTTGACTACTTGAGCAGTATTGGGGGGAAAACGGTCCATAAAACACCAAGTCTGGTTAAGAACTAAGACTTCGCTGCGGGACGAAATGGTGGAACTACCGTCAGCACATGTTTCTCTCGCCCTGAAATCCATATGGTGGTCCAAACTTTCCGACAAAATATTTTTAAATTTACAGTCGAGGAAGGAATCTGAATATCCTTCATAAATAAGGAAAAAAATGGTGATGTCGAAAGACTGCCATCGCAAGACAACAACTAGGACGTGTCGAACCCATCACTTAATCTAGCAATAAACACCAACTCGATATCGTATAACGTCGAAGACCAATGGTGACCCTGACAAGCCAAAAGATCGTGTTTATTAAAAAGAAATCTAATAGTTGACGAGAAATGACTATGGAAGCTTGCAGCGGCAATAGAGTCCTCTAAGGCGGTTTGCAGGAAGATAGCTAAAACCACCATCCCCTAAATGAATTTTCACAACGCTGCCGCAACTGACGGCCTTTCTGCCGAGCTATATAAATCAAAATTGGAGATGATTCGGTAAGTAACATACAGCAGGCCTTTACAAAAATTTGGTCGCTTGACCGTAGAATGGAACTCCACCGCTTCATTTGCCAGAGTTCGACCGAACGACGCGGTGTAGTTTCATTCTGTTGGACTGTTGGGGTACAGGTTCACTAGTATCTTCATCAACCTACTAGATCCTATATACCATACTTCGTTAACGCCTTAAACCGCTAAACAACCGCCTGATCGATAAAAATTTGCCACTACTACTATACCCCGCAGATGTTGACTTAATTGGCGGTCCAAACGAGATGTCATCCCCACATTTGCGAGTAGAAAAAAGGAATCGGCCTAAGTGTGTTTAGCAGTAAACAAAGTCAAGACCAAATAGTGGGCCGAAGGTCACGATCTACAGCTACAACATTAAGGTAGGGAGCGACTTTGCTTACGTCGGTTCCGCTTCTTAATCTGACAACAATATCTCGTCAGAAATTAAACGAAGAATTACTCTTGCCAACCGATGTTTCTACGGGCTATGAAGTCAATTCAGTAGTAAAGCCCTCATTTGAAATACTTAGGAGATCCTATATTAAGATCATTCCAGTCCTGCTCTACGGCGCTGAAGCATGGACCGTGTCAAAACTGGATGAAGATATCCTTAGTAGATTTGAGAGGAATATTCTTCGAAAAATCTTCGCTCCCACTTGCGTTGACGGACTATAGAGACGAAGATTCAACCAAGAATTATACCAGCTGCAAAGCGATATGCCACTTGTCAAAGAACTCCGCATTGGACTCTTAAGATGGCTAGGTCATGTAGAAATAATGGACACCGGCTAGCAGAGTCTTCGATTCCCAGCCAAATGTCGGACGCAAAAGTCACTGGAAGTCAACGAAGCATTGAGGAGATTAGAAACCACCGCAATAAAAACGGTGGCTTACGCAGACGATGTGGTTCTCATGGCATGTGGGAAACTCCCATCCAGTGCAATCATGTAAACAAGTCTTAACATACTCAACAGATGGTCAGAACCTTGCGGCCTGGGTGGAATTTTGAAAAAAAAAAAAAACTGGACTAGTCCTCTTCATTAACAAGAGATCAATCACAGAGTTTGCGGCACCAACTCAGGGAGGGTCGACGTTCTAACATTCAGCAAGTGCCAAATATCTTGGGGTGATTCTCGATAGCAACCTAAGCTGGAACCTTAACATAAACGAAAGGTTAAAGAAAGCGAATGTGGCACTATAGAGCTGCAGTACAATCTGCGGTAAGAAATGGCGACCCTCTCCGAAGGTAATGAGATGACACTTACGGTTTTTTAGTCTGGTGGAATTCCATGAAAAAGACGAAACATATGGCTGCACTGACAAAGGTTTAAAGAACAGCATGTGTGTTCATACAAGGAGCTATGCGCACCAGCCAGGCAGCAGGTTTGGAAAAAATTCTAAATCTACCCCCAATCGACTGATTGACCCAGCAGCGAAAAGCACAGCACGCCTCAGAGAATCTGGCAACCTATGTATCAAAACATTTGGTCACAGCACATTTCTTTAGCGGTGAGAGTAATAAAAGGTCAAAATCTGCTTGGTAAACACTCTCATAGCATTAACCTAACTGACTCGCACTAATTTTTCAGGAAGTGCGGAGACCCAGACGTCGAGGAGGACATTGTCCACCTAATGTGTTACTGCCACGCGACTTAAGTGTTGCTACAGTCGGGGTTGAACCTGGGCCTAAACCAACATGCCTTTCCAATTAGCCCGGTCCTTAGCTAACTACCTCCAGTTGCGCACTCCAAGTTGGTTGAGGTCGGTTTCTACTTGTGCGTGCCACTTAAAGCAAGGTCTTCCTCATCTGCGTCCAGCGACGAATCGAAGACTCTGCGATCCAGAGTATTGGTGTCCATTCGTTCTACATGTCCTAACCATCTTCAACGTCCAATGCGGAGTTTTTTTTACCAGGGGTATGTCGCTGAACAGATCGTATAGTTCTTGGTCAAATCTTCGTCTCCATAGCCCGTCAACCCAAACGGGACCGAAGAATTTTCGAAGAATTTTCCTCTCGTGTCGACCAAGGATTTCTTTTGACATGGCCCATGGATCTCCTTAGTAGTTCGAGTGAAAGCTTTACTACGGAATTGCCTCCTTAGCCCGAAGAACAGCGGTTAAAAAAAATGTCGTATGCGGCTTTGAAATCGATGAATAGGTGGAGTGTATCAATTTGGACTTCTTGGGTTTTTCCAGGATCTGCCAAAGTGTGAAAATTTGATCGGTCCCGCGATCAGCAACAGCCGTAACAAAGTCCTCAGCAGCTTCTACGACGAGGACTTGACGGATCTAGCCACAACATCTATTGCACAGATCGTCAGCTTCTGTGGCAAGTCGGGATGGAACAACGTTATCTTTGAAGCTAATGTAGCAGCACAAATCAGCTATCAGTGTCACTCTTTTCACTAACGCAGCTTTCTTTTCAGATAGAATAAAGGCTATCGCTATGGGCCCACGGAGCCCTTTGCGGGTTTGATGACTGACTTGGGCGTCAACAACCCATCAAACCTAACCTAACCTACTTACCACACAACGCATTCCAAGCGGTACATTCTGTTTGATTGTTTTGCAGAGACATTAACAACATACTAGGGCGGGTTATTACGACGGTTAAGTAGATGGTTCCCTACCTAACCACTCGTAGCTCCTTTTCTCATTGGCATGATAACACCCTTACGTGAAATTTGATAAATATCCTGTAAAAGATGTAAGGACCAAGAAATCATCGGCTTTATTTGAAGGGACGGAGGGTATCTGGCTTGGACCGTTTATGCAATATCATACACAGCCTTAAACCTAGCTTCTCCATTTCATTAAGAAATGCCAAGTAATTATTTTTGGCATAAGGAAGAAGACTTCCTGCTTAACGCAGAATCTGAAAGGCAAATTTGAAAAAAAAACTTCTCATGACACGGATACTGTTGGAAGTTTGTCATACTTTTGAAAGAGGTGGAGCAGTGAAAGAACATACGTGCTGTCACTTTCGGAATTGAAAACAGGGATTCCGCGGTTAGTCATCCCACGGACTAGCCTCTGGTCCACTGCATATCAATAGAGAACGTGAAACGCTTCCCATTACCAAATATTAACGCACTCGGTTGTAGTTTTCTGTCATCCACCGGTTAGTTCCTGCTTCGAAGTAGCTCCCTGACTAACGCTTCTTATTTCTCAGTCCATGCATTTTGCTTAAAAGTATTCCAATCTAATTTTTTATAAATACACCCAAAGTAGAGTTAATATCTGACCTTACCACTCGATTTATCGATATTCAAAATTTGATGTTGAAATTTGATTTATTTAAATTTTTTTTACTTAAATTAACGATTCGGTACTAAATATAAATTTACTTTGCCTATTGACAGATTGATGGTAAGACAAAGCACCGTGCGCCAAGCCATAAGTACTTTTCAGATCATTGAGGAAAAAATGAAAGTATTTGCGTACGCTGCTGTACCGCCTCGCCAGACGAACGGTGTATCTGCAGAACACTTTTATTTTCGGTTAGAATTAATGAAATTCTCATTGAGCACGAAAGACATGCAGACAGATAGATACGCTGAGATACCTATAGATAGATGGATAGATATCGCCCCATGATGGACAGACCGACTGTCCGACTACACCGTACACCATAAACCAAGTCATGAACGAGAATAGGACATGTGCAGACGTAGCGGGCCGGGGAAGATTTCCGATTACATCGAAGCGAATGAGCGTCAAAGTCATCTGAAAAATCGGATCCAATTAAAAGCATGCCAACAATGTCGAGTGCGTCCGATCGAAAACACATCCTCTCCTCGGAATAGGTTAATGAATTCGTGGATTCGTTGGTGATTAATGGTGATTCGGCTTGTGTTATACAAATCCGATAATTCACGTCTACCTCCACTTTGGCGATGCCTATAGCTCTAAGCATTTCATTTTGGTTTTTCCCGCATTTAAAAAAAAAAAAAAAACACCTCGGGAATCGTAATGAATTTTTTTAAATAGGTGAATGGATGAGAGAGTGTGTCTTACGTCAAAAAATGAATTTGTGAAGAGGCGCAAATGGCATAATGGTGGACTTGTCCAAGGACAGTCATGAATCATTTGCATTTCCCAACATAAAAAAAAAAAATTCAATTGAAATGAAAACAAGAGCGTAGATAAGCAAGTGTTAGTGGGCTTTTGGACTTGATGGCTGATGCCTGATGGGTATATTAGAGCAACACATTTTCTTTTCGGGTAGAGTGTGTTTGAATGAATTTTAATTTGAACACAGTCTGTGAAAACATCGATTAATGGATTCAATTTTGAAAGTAGACGTGGGTTGTGTTCTCTCGAAAAGTTGTTTTGATTCCAGAGAGCTTAATTGAACATGTGGATTGGATCGGATTTATGGTGAATCGGTTTCAAGGTAGGCGTACCAATTCATAGATGATGGGTAGGGTAGGGGAATTGGCTTCGTAAAACAAAGAGCTACTGGAACCTTAGAATGAAGATTAGTCCAAGATTATTTGAATAAGTGGACGGAAAACGATAAATCCCTAGAGGAAATCCGAAGTTCTTGTAAGGCCGAATGACATACTTTTTTCAAGTGGCTCTGCAAAACCCTGGTCTCAACAAACATATGTCGGGTTTTTCAACAGGGACGCTACAAAAGTTGAGCGACAGGGACAGCAAACGATGCCATATTTCTTGCCGCTCTTTTGACATTTCTCTTCAGTAAGGTTTGCCATTTCATGATGGAAAGATATACGACCCAACAACGAGTCGAAATTATTAAAATTTACAACCGAAATTCGGAGTCAGTGGCCTCAACGTTAAGAGTGCTACGTCCAATTTATGGTCGTCAAAATCTTCCTAGCAGATCAACAATTGAGCGTCTAGTGGAACAATTTGAATCCACAGGCACAGTACAAAATGTTCCCGTGTCAGTGAGACAAAGAAGTGCCCGTAGTGTCGAGAATATTGCTGCCGCTGAGGCTTCAGTTGAAGAAAGCCCAAATGTGTCTCTCACACATCGTTCTCAAGCGTTGGGCATCTCTGTGACGTTGTTGTGGCGAATTTTGCGAAAGGATCTTGGCCTGCATCCTTACAAGATTAAATTGACGCAAGAACTGAAGCCGCTTGACCACCAGAAGCGTCGTATGTTCGTGATTTGGGCTGAGCAACTACTTGAAAATGATTCGGATTTTCATCGAAAAATCATCTTCAGCGATGAGGCTCATTTCTGACTGTCTTCGCCAATAAACAAAATATGCGATAGTGGTCAGGCAGCAATCCACACGTACTCCATGATTCATCATTGCATCCCGAAAAAAATACGGTTTGGTGTGGTTTATGGGCCGGCGGCGTCATTGGGCCGTACATCTTCCGTGATGATCAAGACCGGCACGTTACTGTGAATGGGAATCGCTACCGTTCAATGATAACCGAATATTTTCGGCCCCAACTGGATGATATGGACTTGGAGGACATGTGGTTCCAACAGGAGGGCGCCACAAGCCACACAGCGAATGCCACAATCAATTTATTGGAAACCAAGTTTGGAGAACATGTTATCTCACGAAATGGTCCAGTCGTTTGGCCGCCTCGGTCGTGCGATTTGACGCCGTTAGACTATTTCCTGTGGGGCTACGTCAAGTCTATGGTCTATGCCAACAAGCCAGCGATGATTGATGAACTTCGTACGAATATCGAACGTGAAATTGCAGCAGTATCTGCCGATTTATGCTTGAAAACCGTCGAAAATTGGGTTCAGTATCTGGACTTCTGCAAGCGTGTCTGTGGTGGCCATGCAAAAGAAATCGAGTTCCATACATAATGGCAGCGAACGTACTTTCACAGGAATAAAGAATTTCAAAACGTTTGTAGCGCTCTGATTGAACCCTGTATATCCAGTTATTCTGGTAGTTAGCTTTTTGCCTCCATTTACGCACTTTAAGATGCTTGTGGTTCTACTTTGCGTCGTGCTTTTTCACTGCGATCACCTTCTGTCCGGCCATCGATATAAAGCAGGATAGAGTATTGGTTTCAATTCGCTATATACACGTTCTAGTCATCTTAGATGCCCAATGTGGGTTTCCTTTTTTGGCCAGATTTATGACACTCTAATGCTTTTAAAGATCGTCCTTCATTCTTAGTCTCATGAACCCAACCGTAAACGGTATAGAAGAAAGGTTATGGCATCATTCTTGACCCAAGACTTAACTAGAGATACAACAACGAACGTAGAGTTAGTAAGGCGTGTGCTGCCTTCGATGCTTTCAGCGAAACATTTGAAAAGAAGTGGGGGCTTCAACCGAATATGACCTTGCGGATGTATACAGCAGTGGTACGTCCAATTCTCACATACGGCTCACTAGTATGCTGGCCCACATTGAGTAAATGCTACAATCTCACAAAATAAAAAAGGGCTGCAAAGAACAGCCAGTATAGGCACAACGGGTGCCTATACTGTGCCTATACTGTACTTATGCTGGAATGCAAGGCCATATGGCCTCATAATATCCTGGACTCGTTACCAAATGGCATGGCCACGTTTCCAACAGATTACATAACACCTACACTAAGCTTCAAGAAAGGTTTGCACGCAGGCTTACCTTACACAGATCAGGGGAAGAGAAACGAAGTAGTAAGAGATTTCGACACGGTCTTCTACATCGACGGATCTTAGATGAACTGTGGTGTGGGGTCCGGAGTCTAGTCAGAAAAAGTCAATATCACACCGTCAACTGGAGTTTGCCAGGGTATTCCAGGCAGAAATACTGGCTATCCGAGAGACTTGCACGCTACTGGGGCGTGACACTACGGAAAAGCAAAATATTGATAATCTCATAGATAACCCAGCAGCCATAAAAGCCATCAACTCGGCTACCATATCCACCAATCTGCTACAGGATTGCCGGAACGAACCTGACCACCTTGGCGAACGCTTCAGAGCCACACTTCTCTTGGTCCCAGGGCACATTGACATTGAAGGAAACGAGCTTGCAGACGATCTGGCCAGGCAAGGCTGTCTCACTTGCGGCAAGGGTCCGTTTCCCTCAAGGTGCGGTTAAGGGACAAATACACTCACTCTTCATAGAATAAGGCCGACTCCAAATAGAGGAGGTTAACAAATTGCGTCATATCGAGGATGATATGGCATTCCTACGACAAGAACTGAACAAACGATCTACTAAACAGAACCCGGCCTAATTTTTTTTTTATATAATTTACACATACTCAAGGGGTTATGAATACCCTTTATATGTAACAGCAATACGAGCGTTAGAGATGGGGAAGAAAGAGAGTGATAGGAAAGATTTTGGATGTAGTGGAGACTTAATTCCATGGGTGGTGTCCGAACTAACTTCGGGGAGTCACTTTTTCTTGTGTTCGTCAAATTTGAAGAAATTCAAGATGGTGTGCATACTTTTAGATATTACACCGACCTTTTTTATTTCTTTTAAATAAAATTTAAATGAATTTTGGCTGGGATTGAACGCGCAACCTTCCACTCAACAGACGAACACATTACCACTACACCGCGGCCACCCACCACTAATATCGCAAGAGTTACAGCGATATTTACGGGGCACTGGCCAACTGGAGACCAAATGGCCAAATTACTGATCCCATGCAACCCTCAATGCTGCCGGAACATAAATGAGAGAAAAACCCTCTCCCCTTTCATCTGCAAATGTGCGGCACTAACAGAACCAGATTGCGAGCGTTAGACCAACCATTCATCGATAACCTTAGCGACATCTCGGTTAAAAGAATACAAGATCTTATCCGTTATCTAAACCTCACAGGATCTAGAGACAGCCTGTATCACATACACAGCAATCATCATAATAAAGGTCACACGAGTCGTGGTAAAAAAAAAGGTCCATAAGTGCTACTTGGATTCATGCCAAACCGCCACTTCTACCTACCTTTTACATGGTAAACTAGTAGCACGCAAGGTTGTGCTTCAATGTATACTTTGCGTTCAAGAAAACCCATCGATCAACTCCCAAATAATGGTCGACCTACCTCCGCTACTCATGCAACGATCAAGGCCATTTAACATTGCCGGGGAGGATTTCATTGGGCCTTTCCAAGGTCACTTTCGTTGCCGTGGGTTTTTGCCTGTAAAAACTTACATCGCATTCTTCGTAGGTATTGTTACGGAAGCCGTTCATATAGAGCGAATGGAGGACCTTACTACAAGCACCTTCCTTGCTGCCTTAGAGCGATTTGGTGGCCGTCGAGGTTTGTATTCGATTATTCACGGTGACAATGCAACCAACGTCATCGGAGCTCGGAGAAAATTGCATGAATTGTACCAGATGTTCATTGTGGCAGCATGGACCTTAAGTAGATATAATACAACTAGAAAGAATGATGGCCTATGAATAGCCTAACTACGACGGAAGCCAGTTTAAATTCCTAAAAATTGCATACAGGTCGGCCATGCTGACATTGTTTACTTAGAAAACTGTGAAAGTTGCCACCAAAGGCCCGCTCTTCTACGTTCTTAGAAAGTGCGATATATGCAGATCAACGGTCCATTGGTTTTTTTTCGTTCTTGCTTCTGGAGCTTCAAATATCGAAGGCCTAAAGCATGTCTCCATAGAATAGGGTTCTGTTGTAAGTAACCAAGTTCTGGTCAAATAATCCGGTGTTCCAGTAGTTGAGCTCTGATCACATTTACTTGATTGTGAATGCTTAACTGAGGTTAAAAGTTATGCGAATGACTGAAGTCCTTAGAGTTCACTGAAATTATTGCAAAACGCGTATCTCTCAATCGTTCGAGATATCTTAAACCTCAAAATGTATTCTCGAAGACCAGTCGGACTCGGAACATTGTGAGAGAGTTCCAGATTATTTACAAGCTACCCTTTCTGCAGCTTATTTACTTGGTTTGATAGTAGGAGGAAACTAGAGGCAAGTTTCATCCCTGCAAGTTTCCGAATGGAAGCGTAACACTGGAAAAATGAAGTAATGCCAGTGTTATGCTTCCAATCGGGTCCCTGCAGTCAATTACCGCAATTTCCAGACGTTCTTTCAACATCTGTCTGTTATGTTATTAAAAAACCTGAGAGAAGGGGGAAGCTTGTTAAAGCAGGCCATAGCTAGTCATTGTTTTCATCGTTAGACCGTGAGTCGCATGTTGAGCCTTTTTTTAATGAATTTATACTTCATGTGCATTGTCTTGGCGTAATCTATCGCTAATTATCCGCATCCGAATAGTCACTGATTTTTATTTTTGCCAAAGTTGCAACACTGTGCATTTGCAAGCTGATGCTGCAAGGGTCTTCAATGTTCTTCAAACCTCTTAAAGTACAGGGCTAGAATAAATGCTTATATATCTTGGTTTATGAAATTGCAAGCGTTATTTTCGAATCAGGGGCGATACCTTGAGAACTGTATGACCTGATAATTAATACGCAGGTCTAAATTAAACATGCTTAACAAAATTAGGATGGTTTTCAACATAAATCCAAATCGTTCTCCTAAGGATGCTCATATCAATAAGTATACAGGACCTCACACAGAAATATGAGTTTTGACTTAATAAATAATTTCATAACAACATTCCAACTAGACAGCTCAAAGAACCCTCCCTATACCTGGCTAGTATGGTGTTGATTTTCTCACACCATACCTACCCCATACCATTAATCACTTACCTTAATCGATTATTTCCCAAAAGTATGTCCTTCCTTATTGCAATCCATACTCACTTCATCCTCATTACACCACACACATGTCGTCAGCACTGTTCTCCCATTTAACCCCACAATCAACCTTTATTACATCAAAGGTGTTTATGGGCCATCCACACTCTGTGAAATTGCTTAAGAAAGCATCGGAGCATGTGTGACCCCGATAAGACGCGCAAGGATACCCTAGAAAAGTACTTCCTTCTGGCAAACTAGGTGCACACCGACAAACTCATTACAGGCATAACGCAAAATTTGCTGATTAAGCCCACAAAAAGTCGAACCACACACCCCCCGAAGAAGGTGAGTCGAGATCAAAGATTTCTTCGGCTCCATGTGTGTGTGTTCTGCCGTTGTACATGTGCTTTACGTTTTCTTGCAACATTAAGCAATTCATGGTTATGAATGAAAACCTTCTTCAAGGTACACACGTTGGCAATAAACCGCGCAATAATTCTTATCAAGACCAAGCACTGTGTGACGAAATGATTTTCAGTGAGATTCTCATCATTATCCTTGGCTCAGTGCACCCGAAAATTTTATGTTACCGAACAGATACTGCAAATAAAACTCACGCAATGGATGTGTATATACTTTCTGCGGATTCCTGGCATACGGTTCGGATGCCGTACCCTGTGTATGGAGTATAGGGGGTGAACAACAGCCCAGACCACGGCGTTATGGTGGATGCAGTGCATTCATGCGACAATCGATGATGGCGACAACGGCGGCGGCATAAATTCCATTACATGCCTAGCGCCAGGACCTATTAATCCCATAAATTACTTCCAATCCATTACGTCAGCTGATTGATGATTTTTTATGGTTTTTACAGGTGCAACGTGCAAATAATTTCAGCCGGAATGAACAGTAAATGCTGCGGTAGAAGCGCAAGTAATTTATGACCCCCGAAGGACATTTTGCACTTCATTGTTTGAATGTGCAAACGGGTGGAAGAGAAGGATACACCCGAGGAGTTTAACGACCATCCAGAGGTGGGTCTTTATGGGGTGATGGTATATATGCCGGTGTAGATGGGATGTAGGACAGAAATTTCGAATCGATTTTTGTTGTTGTTCCGAGTAGAGCTGGAGGCGATGCAAGTTGAAGGACGCGATTGTTTAGTTTTTTTTTCGTCTTTCATTGTTGTGGTGCCATAATTGAGTTGAAAGTTTGCAATGAATATAAATTGAGTTTTTATTTTTGTGGCGGCAGTGTTACGTTTTTATTTTGAATACAACATTCGCGGGGATCAAATTCTATTGACTTGGGGTTAGGTTGGGTAGGTTTTTTGTGGATCGGAATGATTAACTTCGCAAAATATTAAAAGGACAAACTATTCTTACCAGCTATTGCCCTAAAATGGCCTTCAACTGACTTCTGGAGAGTGTTTAATGGACATGGCAAGAAACTCCATCAGACAGTTAGAACGAACCTTTTAATATTGACGATGAGAGCAAAACAATCAAAATACAAGTTTAACAAAAGTTTGCTGAAATAACGACCTCCTGTCGTATAAAGTTGGGGATGATGACCAGGTAAGGAGTATGCGACCATTATTTGCCAATGCATTTAAAATATTAAATCAGCACACGGTTACTCTCTTGCACAAAAAGGAGACTTCTGGATATGGGCATACATCCCCCGATGTATATCCTGTCTCCATAAAAACGCCTAAGATCGTTCAACAGCAATCACAGTTAGTGTGGCTTTAGACCAGGGAACTTCATATTACTTCAACAGATCTTGAAACTCGTCCATGCTCTATCAATGGCGTTAATAACCTCACCTAAGCATTAGATACGAAAAAAAAAAACGGATTTCGGGAAAGGTGATACATTGTCATGGAAGGATTTTGGTCATATGCCAACTCCATAGAAACGATCTTTAAGAAATCTACTATCATGCACCCTCGATATACCCTCGATTAGTGGAATGAGGTTTCATCTCCGAGCTGTGGATATAGAGAAGGAGATGTAGGAAGGTATGCAGAGGTGGTGGTGGCGGTTCAGCATTTAACCCAGGTAGCACTTATGTACCTTCTTGTTATTTTTGTGTCTTTGGATGTGACACAGCCGGTCTCTAGATCCAGCTTGTGAGGATTAGAAAACAGATAAGATTTTGTATCTTTGTACCCGAGATGTCGCTAAGATTGTCGAAGAATGGTTGGTCTAATGCACGTAATCTGAATCTTGCTAGTCCCGGACAATTGCAGATGAAATGGAAGAGAGGTTCTCTCTCATTTGTTTTCCCGCAACTGCGCATTGAGGGTTAAGCCGCATGGTTTCCAATTGATCAGTGCCCCGTAACTATCGCTGTAACTCTTGCAATATCTGGGGGGGTTCTGTTTACTAGATCTTCCACGAAATGACGCAACTTGTTAAAATTCTCCATTTGGAGTCGACGTTCTTCAGGAAGTATGAGTGGATTTGTCCCTTAACCGCACTTAGCAGGATATGGACCCTTGCCGCAAGTGAGCCGTGAGCCGTGATACTTGCCTGGCCAGCTCATCAGCATGCACCACGCTAGTTTCCTTCAATGTCAATGTGCCCTGGAACCCAGAGAAGGTGGGCAAGTTCGTTCCGGCATTCCTTTACCAGTTTGGAGGATATGGTAGCCGAGTTGATGGACTTAATGGCCGCTTAACTATCTATGAGGATGTATTTTGCTTCTTCGTAGTGTCACAACCAAATAGCGTGCAAGTCTGTCGGATAGCCCGTATTTCCGCCTGGAATACCCTGGCAAGCTCCAATAGACGATGTGATACTGATATTTTCAGTGATTCCGAGTATACTCCGGACCCCACACTACAGTTCATCTTAGATCCGTCGTTGTAATAGACCGTGTCGAAATCTCTTACGTGGAAACCTTTATTGAAGCTTAGTGTAGGTGTTATGTAATATGATGGAAACGTGACCATTCCATTTGGTAACAAATCAATGGTATCACCGCCATGGTATTGTTGTCCAGCATCCTGACTCCTTGAGTCTCACTGAGCTGCATAAAGCGGAGTTCTTAATGTGTATGTCGAGAGGCAGGAGATGCATTAGCACAATGACAGCATCCGGTTGGCGCCGAACTCGGTGCGCCTGTGGTGCCTTTACTGGCAGTTCTTTGTTGCCTCTTTAATTTTGCAAGCTTTCAGCCTTTGCTATTGAGCCGTATGTGAAAATTGGACGTACCCCTACTGTGTACATCCACAAGTTCATCTTTGGTTGAAGTCCACACTTCTTTCCAAAGGCCTTGCTGCAAGCATAAAATACACACCTTCCCTTTTTTCGATGTTGTATTTCCAGTTAGCTTGATACCCAAATACATAAGCGCTAGAAGATAGGTTGGCCATTAGTACGGGGGAGGGTGAAATCTGGTATTTTTTGTTCTGGTGGTGAATAGCACCAATTGCGTTCTGATCAGGTTTACACCGAAGCCAATACTTGCAGCCCAGGTGCTAACATTATCTAGAACAGCCCCCATGATTTCACTTTTTACTTAGGGGAATTTTCACGACACTAGTATAACCACGGCATCCGCATATGCTACAACTTTGACCCGTTCCTCGTGCTTTGTTGTGCTTTGTTGTGCTTTGACAAAAACCAACCTGGAGGGATAGCCTCATGTGTTTACATGAGGGCAACAGGACGGATTTTCCCTATCAGTCATACTGGCCAGGAATTTTATAGTGTTGATGTATTTCGTCTTGTTATCAAGACACTCACATACAAGCTTATCAAGTCAAATCCTGTTGGAAGAGACCAAATCCGATGGTTACTTCTCGGAGCACAATGTGATACTGAAAGAATTTTTAAGTGTGTGCTTACCTTAGGCTAATTGACTTCACTGAGGAATGATATTGCCAGCACACGGCTGGCAATATCCAGCAATATCCTTACCTCGGTATCCATAATGAAACATGGCCATCTCCAGATCAAGGAAAGATCAATTAAATTGACCACGAATCCAGTATTTTGGATGTGCAAACTTGCAGAGTGGCTAACATTGATTCGGACCACTACCTTGTTGCAGCCAATGTAAGAATACGGATATCCACCACGCCACAATAAATCAGATATACTGCGAACAAATGTAATGTCAAAATACTGCAATCGCAAGAGACAGTCAAGATCTTCTCAGACCGTTTATGCCTAAATTTCTCGACTATCACCATACCAGCAGCATTAGATCAGCCGCAACGGATGTCCACGATTTCTCGCACCCACCAACAAGAAATCCTTGGTTGCCATTGTTATAAGTCAGGGTCGGACACAGAGACTTCAATGGACGTGTGAAGGGCATGGCAGGCTTGAAATTTCTTAGCTTAGCCCGTCGGACGGGGTAGTTCTTGCCAGCGGGTATTACAGCACCAGCAAGACTACTACACCACCTGCTGGACAAACATTTTTTCATGCCAAAATATAAGCAAATGAAATAAAAAGAAGGAAGGAGGGTACTTTACTTTGACTGCGGAAGGACCTTTAAAGATAAGGAAAAGCAAAGGGCACCACTCATGACCGATGCCAACATCGCCATCGGTGAAAAATCAATGAACACTCGCGATTCTATATGATTAAAAAAAAAAAGCAGCGAGAACCGTAGCCACAATACTCTCGTTTCCAACTTTTATCTCACCAATGGAATTTTCGATATGACCTTTGAAGCATGCCTCCTCTTGGCCATCTCGTGACACTACCGATTATAATCACCCTGGACGCACTGTGAGTGAAATCCCCTGAAGCTTGCGCAACTGTCACAACAGGTTCCTTTACTTACGTGTTGTCAATACACGTCATGTCGTTTACAATCTAAAAAGTACGACCTTCTCAAAACGGCCTGCGAAGCTAAGGTGAAGAAAGGTTAGGGCGAGAGCTGCCATTGAGCTCTATAGGCGAGGAATGAGGGAGAAACACCGGCCCTTATCAACGTGTTCTTCGACCAGGAAATTCCAAAACTGATCTAATGTTCACAATTCGGCAGATCCCAAAAAACCCCACGAAGTCCAAATCAATACTCACCACCTACCCATAGATTTGAAAACCAAATACGAAAGCATTTATGGAGACGAACTATTCAAGGCCATCTCCAAGACTTGTCCGTTTGTGCAAGATCACGATCGAGGCCGGAAATGACCTCGCCGATACATTCGATACCCAAAAATAATCTATACAAGGCAATGTAATGTCATCTGACCTCAAAGGATTGTGGTAAACTCCCGAACCAACACCAGAGGCACTGTTTTCCAGAAATCGGTGCTCACCTTGATGTCATAGCCACGTTTCCTAGCATAAAGAAGGAAGCAGTAAAAAGTGGGTTTCGCAGTAAATAAGGGTAAGACGAAGTATATGCTGTCAACACGAAAGGAAACATAAGATCAACGAATTGCACAGAACGTCACCATTGACAGATATAACTTTGAGGTAGTACACTACATTGTCTACCTCTCTTCGCTATTAATTCTGACAGCAATATCTCGTCAGAACGTAAACGAAGAATAACTCTTGCCAACTGCTCTTTCTTTGGGCTAAGAAGGCTGCTACTGAATTGCCATCACTCGAACTAGCGATCATTAAGTCTTGCTCTACCGTACTACCCTATCAAATGTACAAGGTGGGCCAAAAGAGATCACCCTATTGGGTGATTTGGAAATGGCCGCCAATGTAAAATCTGTTTTGACATTTGTGGACTAGACACTTGTGGAATATAAGTGAACAAGTCATGGAGCGATACACTCCACAAGAACGCGGAATAATCGTGTCTATTTTTTTGCGTAACAATTCGTCTGTAGTGTTGACGCAGCGCGAAATCCGTCGCTGATTACCCGGCCGTCCGACACCGACTGCGCAAACACCGCGCCGTTTGGCCACCAACCTTGAAGAGTATGGGACCAAACGAGACGTTTCCAAGGGTGGCCGGCCCTGGAGCGCCCATTGTGCCGGGAATATCACCGCTGTTGCCGAGGACGTCGAGCTGTCACTGGAAACATCGACCAGACGCCGTGCCTCGTAATGAGCCATCAGCTTGTCGTCCCTAAGGCGAATTTTGGTCAAAGACATACGCATGTTTCCGTACAAAGTCTAGTACGCCCAAGCCATCCTCAATCTCGAGGACGAAGAGTACGATTTTTCGACCAAAATCATAATGAGCGATTCCGTTCATTTCCACCTCAGCGGGTACGTGAACAAGTAAAACTATCGCTTCTGGGTCACCGAAAATCAATGAGTAATACACGAGGTGCACTGTTCACGCTGGAGGAGTCATCGGGCCATGTTTTTCCGAGAACACCGCTGGCGCTGGTCAAACGAGAACAGTGGACAGTATGCGCTTTATGGCCATGTAAGCCGAGTCTTATCTGCCACAATTGAACGAATTAGGACTGGAGGACATGTGGTTCCAACAGGACGGAGCAATGGCACACACTGCGCGTGCCACAACCGATATTCTGATATCGGCGTTTCCGGGTCGCCTCATCTCTCGTTTTGACGATTTGCACTGGCCCGCAAGATCGCCCGATTTAATCATTCCAAACTTTTTTTTGTTGGTTTTTTCGAAGTCCCGTGCTTACGTGAATAATCTCGAGACCCTAGAAAACCTCAACGACAACATTCGACACAAGTGATAGAATCTGTCGCCCGAAGTTCTCGCTGAAGTGATGAAAAAAACGAGCCCGTATGCCAATCAATTGGACTGGAGGACATGTGGTTCCAACAGGACGGATCAATGGCACACACTGCGGGAACCACAACCGATATTCTGATATCGGCGTTTCCGTTTCGCCTCATCTCTCGTTTTGCCGATTTGCACTGGCCCGCAAGATCGCTCGATTTAATCGTTCCATACTTTTTTTGTTGGGTTTTTCGAAGTCCCGTGCTTACGTGAATAATCCCGAGACCCTAGAAGACCTCAAGGACAACATTCGACACGAGTACGAGAATCTGTCGCCCGAAGTTCTCGCTGAAGTGATGAAAAAAACGAGCCCATATGGCAATCAATTGTGACCGCGATCGTTTGGCCGATATCAGCTTTTCGGCTTGACCAATAAAATTCTAAAATTAAAAATAAACATAATAAAAAAAAGAATCGAAGATTTTCATTAAGAAAAAAATGAAAGCCAAACAACATAGAATGACTTCTTTCGACCCACCCTGTACATGAAGGAATCCTTAATCGATTTTAGATAAAAACATTTTTTGAGACTGGTTCTGGAGACGAAGATTCAACCAAGAACTATATAAGATGTACAACGACATACGCCTAGTCAAAAATAACTCCGCTTTGTACGTTTAAGATGGCTACGACATATAGAGCTAGGACTCGCCATACGTGGCACGCACAAGTAAAAAACGACTTCAAACAAATTGATGTGCGCCGCTTGAGGCAGCTAGCTGATGACCATGCTAATTGGAGGGACATGTTGGTTGAAGCCCAAATTCGTAAGTAATCATTTTTTACTCTCAGATGTTAGCCACATTCTTCTATATATCTGCTCTATCTACCTGCTGGCATACTTTTACAATCAAGGTTTCTTTTTGATAGTTCCAACACAAGTTTCACAGCTATAAGCACGTATGTACAACGTATCCTATCAAAAATAAGTCTGTACTGAAACAAAGCCCTAAGCCCCCACTATTGCGCATCAGCTTCTTCATTTCCCATCGTATACTAATGAAAAAACAAAATTCAAATTCCAAATCCAAAAAAAAAACAAAAAATAATGTTCCGGAAACAAAGACAAATAAAAAGCTACACAAAAAGGACACTCGCAATGTACTCAAGAGAATCGTAATGTTATTATCCTTTCCCAGTGATTTTATATCTTGGTAAAGTCTTTTCCGCAATTCCTTTCTACTCTTCAAGTTTTCCCCATGTTATTTTCATCTCCCCATCCCACAACAGAACAGAAAATCATAAGGACCAATCAAGTCCATCAGGTCTCTTGTCAGTGCTTTCACCTTCCTTTTTAGATCACAGACGACACAAGAAAAAAAAAACAAAAATCGAAATCCGGAATTCAAATTTCCAAAGTGGTTCCATTGTGTCGTTGTCCCCCCTCCCCAAACACCCACCTTGGGGACACTAAACAGCCAACCAACACAGCGACAGATTCCTGGACAGAGAAAGTTTTCAATTTTATTATAATGAATAAAAAATCCACGGCGAAAAGTTTTCCCTCTAATTTCCTTTTTTTTTTTTGTAATTTCTTTAATTTTTTTGGTTATTTTTTGAAAACTTTTCCATATCTAGGAATTTGCTTATTAATTTTTTTTTTGTGTGCTGCTACTTCTTCCGGGAACTCATCTTCACCGAGCGTGACTAATGGGAATAGATGCCGGTGTTGTCCACTTTTTTTCTCCTTTTGGTTGTCGAAGGATCCAAGTTCGCCACGGGTTCATTACACTAAGCACAAGTGTCGTTCAGGAAAGGTGTTTCGGTGGATGGTTTTCATTACGATTCCGGGTGCCGACATAAAACTTCTGACAGAGGTTTCGGTGGAGTTTTTTTTTTCTCCTCCCTAACAAGGGTGAGGTGAGGGTATGAAAGTGAAAAAAAAAATTAATAACGAAATTAACAACAACAGCAGGACAGACAAAATGATAAAACACTTTTCAGTTAATTAAAAAATAAAAAGGATAATTTTTCACCGCTCATCTCCTTCAATTAGGATGGAACACTTGTAAGGTAATTTTGTTTAAGGGTATGTACTTCTTGAATCACTTTGGAGGTTTTTTTTTTTCTTTGTCGAGGGTGAAATGTGGAGTGGACAGGATAATAAAATTTCGTCTCTTTCCGCTGGAGGGACTTTGCGGTTATCGTTATCGTGGATTATGCAGATGAGAGTGTAACTGTTATATGGATGATTTGCAGTCATTAGCTAATTAGGTGCAATGATTGAGGTGTGGGGTAGACCAAGAGTCTTAAAGAGTGATATATTTAGCAAAATGGATTTTTTGTCGAATTTGAAATTAGGTTTCGAACCTATTGAGAGAAAGCTAAGCCACTTAGGAATATCAAGGAAAATCATAAGCTCATTGGGAACCTAATATTTAATTGTTTGGAGTTAGAGAGAGGTGTTAGGCAACGTCGACATTTGAGTGCCACTTCCCTTTTTGGGAAATAAAAATAAACAAGAAGACCAACTATACTGAAAGATGTAGAACGAGGGTTGACTCTGATTGGCTTTAATTTGGGATTGCCCAGTGGTTATAATACTGACTACACATCAAGTGCTTATTTTTAACCTCCAAGTGGTAATTATCGGGTACTGGTCTCATCTTGCCAAATGATAAGCGCGAGTGTTGATAACACAACGAAAAACAGCAAAACTTTAACAGCCAGGTCAGAATGGCACGAAATGAATACCCGGCCTGCTGTCAAAGGCGAACCTGGACAAGCGACTTTGGCATATTCGGACAACATGAAGTCTAGGAATTTCAAGGCTTAGTCTGGCCCCTTGAACGGAGATGGTGGCGGATGAACCGAAAGGCCAACGGCAGCGCTCAATCCCGTAGTGGATACTGATGGTCCCGTGTCCTGGGGAATTCAAACAAATTGGAACTGGGCCTTAAGGTGGGGTGTTGTGCTTTGGGTTAACTACCCAACCATGAAAGTAAATGTTACAAAGCTACCAATCGCCTCGGAACGGACTGATTTTATTGTTGAAGGCAATGCTAAGCAAAAAAAGGAAAACGACGTTCGTACCTGCACCTGCAATGTAAGAACATCAAATATTAGAGGTGAAAGCGAACAACTAGTAGAAGCCATAAACTTCTACAAAAGAGAACATTACTGACATCCAGGAAATACGATGGGATGAACCGGACAAAAAGAGGATGAAAAACTGTTGCATCTAGTACGTACCGTGTTAAAGTGAGCAAAGGCAGCGACTATTCCGATGTGGATTTGTTATAAGTGCCAGACTCAGGCAAGAAGTCTTATGTTTCCAAGACATTAGCCAACGCATTGTAACGATCCGCATCAAGGCCAAATTCGCCAACATTAGCCTTATATGAATTCACCACCCAACGGCGGAAGAAGATGATATAGCTAGGGACTGCTTCTATAAGCTCCTTAGCAAAACCTATGAGCGACAACCTAGGTACGATGTTAAAATCATGCCGGGAGATTTTAACGCAAAGGTAGGAAGAGAAGACATCTTTAGCAGTATTGTCGGAAAACATATCCTACACGACAATACGTCTGGTAACGGACTTAGGCTAATTAAATGGCACTATAGCCAGCACACGGTTTCATCACCTCGATATCTATAAGGAGCATGGCGGTCTCCAGTCCAACGAACGGTCAGCCACATTGATCACTTTGCGGTAGACAAGATTCATGCGTCCAGTATATTGGGTGTCCGAACTTTCCGAGGGGATAACATCGACTCGGACTTCTAACTTGTTGTAGAAAAGGTAAGAATGCGGATATCCACCACGCCACAAAAATCCAGAAATACTGTGAAAAAATTTGATGTCAAAAGACTGAAATCGCAAGAGACCGCCAAGACCTTCGCGCAACGCGTATCCCTTAACCTCTCGATTAACACCATACCACCAGCATCGAATGTCGAAGAACTATGGCAACGATGCCAACAAGCCATTGATCAGCCGCAACTGATGTGCTAGGTTTCTCTTGCCCACCAGCAAGAAACCCCTGGTTTGAGCTGCAGGTGAAGACGACAGATGCCATTGAGCTTTATAAGCAGAGAAGAAGGGAAGAACACCAGCTTTTCAGAGAGAAAAAAAAAGAGAAAGAAAGGCGCGCAATCGAGGATATAGAGTAGTGACACTCCAGGAACGATGTTCACAAGTTTTACCAACGTGTAAAACGTCAAAGCCAAGGATACAAGGCTCAAACAGAATCCTGTCGAGATGAACAAGGAAATATCGTAGTTGAGACACAGTCGATGCTGAGGATATGGAAGAACCACTTCTGCAGACTGTTAAACGGCGATGACGAACAACATTCAGCTGTCAGGCAGATCGTAACATTCAATATTGGCAACGACAGCGAAAGCTGCCAACCACCCGACCTGAGTGAAGTGAGGATAGAAATATCTAAACTGAAGCTTAATAAGGCTGCCGGAAATGACGGCCTTCCCGCCGAGCTTTATAATGCCAGCGGAGATGACTTGGTAAGTAACATCCACCAACTCATAAGCCAAATCTGGTCGGAAAGTATGCCTAAAGAATGGAACCTCAGCATCGTTTGTCCGATCCACAAAATAGGAGAACCTCTAAACTGCGCCAACTACAGAAGCATAAGTCTCCTTAACAAGATCCTATCTATCGTAATATGTGAACGCCTGAAACCGTTTACCAACAACCTGATCGACCCTTATCTGTGCGGTTTTAGGCCAGGAAAGTCCACAACCGATCAAATCTTCACACTTCGGCAGATCTTGGAAAAAAACCCAAGAAGTCCAAATCGATACCCACCACCTATTCATCGATTTCAAAGCCGCATACGACAGCATTTATAGAGACGAACTATACAGAGCCATGTCTAGTTTTGGTATACCGCCCAAACTCGTCCGTTTGTGTAGAATGACGATGGAGAATTCTCGCTGTTCCATCAGGGTCGGAAACGACCTCATCGACACATTCGATACCAAAATAAAAATTTTGGCAAGGCGATGCACTGCCATTTGAATTTTTTAACCTGATCCTTGAGATGATTCTGCAAAACTCCCGAAACAACACCAGAGGCATTGATCGTTGTAGATATTTTGGATATTTAGCAGCAATGAACTCCGGGTCGAAAATTCTTCGTTTTGAAAAAAATTGAAAAAAAAACGTTCGAAGCAAGGAAAATGTTGATGTGAACATAGTCTGTGAGGCATTTTTACCGACGCCCACTTTTTGGGAACGTTTTTGGCTAAAAAAAAAAGCATATGCCCTACCCCACAGCATGTGCAGTAGAAAAGCGTTGTTTTTAGTCGAAACATTTTATTTTATTATGACAATGCCACGACCACTTTTTGGGGATGTTTAATACGAGCATGGAATGTGGTGGGTTATTCAACGATTTGCACAGCGGATCGCAGCCTTTTCATATGTTTTTCATCCGCTCAAAAATTGGGATGTTGGAAAGTAACCGATATGAGAACATTTTAAATTTGCGGCTTTATTGTACGAACAACAGTCACCAAAATTTTGAAGAGAAGTCTTACCAAGTTTATTGACATACATAATATGTGCAAGTATAACAGTTTGAAACCGTAGATATAGTTTTTTTTAAGTGTGCGAAAAAAATAAATTGGGTCTGCTTCGCCACTGAGAGAAAGTTGTCGCATTAAGTGGCGGAAGTACACAAGAAGAAACTGACCTGAACCATCTTGAAAAGCTGGTTGAGGCCCAGGTTCATTCCGGACTGTAGCGCTAAGTAAGTAAGTAAAGTAAAGTAAGTAAGTAAACTGTAAACGACCTTCTATAAGACTTATCTTTGACAGCAAACACCAGCTTAGTGAGTTCATTCTCTTTTCAATATAATACGGTAAAACCATTCAAAAGTTGTTTTAGCTACAATACTAGAAGTTTACTTGATAAAAAATTATGCAAACATGCACAATCTTTCCTTAAAACAAGACTCTTTCATCAGCATGTATCATTACCCTCCTTAAATCAGCTATTCACCTGATAAACTAAAACTTTTCGCATGAAAACGAATCGGAAAAAGTTTCGCCCCCGTCATTTCACCCTTCTAAAACAAATCCAAAAAAAGCCCCCAAACGATATGCCTTAGATGTGAAAATCCATAGAGACGTTAAGCATACTTCAGACCAATTCCACCTCAGATGTGCACCAAAAGTCCTAACGGTATTCAACACAACAACGAGTGCAAAAAAAAAAATGGGAATACCTAGTGCCAAAAATATTCATATATGCAAAAGTTTCACTGCTACTTGAAAACCTTATTTTTTGGATTTTTCCACATCGTCCTGCCATGTCCTGTCCTGTGTACGTGTACGAGGATATCTTGAATTGTTATTGCTATCATCGTTCCGTTTCATTATTAAAAAGCGTCCATGCAGTCATGTATGAATGTGAATGCAAACAAACAGCAAACAAAGAAAATAACAACAACAGCGCCGAACGAACAAAAAGACTGAACTTAGAGGCTATCTGTCAGATTGAGATCCTTCTTTGCGAGGAACTTTTTTTTATCCATTTTTTTTGTTGCTTCCATTGTGCGATAATAATTCATATGTCCGAGCGACGACGAGAGCAATGTTTTTATTGCGGCCACTCTAAAGGTGCTTGGCTCTTGGCTCGTGTGTGCTGGAACAAAAAAAAAAAAGTCCTGGAAAAGACTTTTCCCAAACAGAGTGAAACGGGCAAAAGGTGAACGGAACACTAAAGAGGACACAATGACCACTCTTCGCATACAGATGAAAGGTGCTGAGCTGGGGCTGATATGAATATGGTGATTAATACTTGAATGGGTTTATCCTTGAACAGGATGCCGTCAGCTGAGTTTGTAAATTATTTAAACTGTCCACAGTCGTCAACTGGGAAAGGGAGAGCTCTTCACCTTGGTGAAAAAGTTTGTCGTTTGGATTTCTTTTCGTGTGTTGATTTTTCCGCTTTAATTTAAATAATGCATGAGATTCAAGGACCTCGCTGTTCAGAGTGGAATGGTGTACTATATACAATTGCATCGGATAGGTAAGAGATCCGCGGTGGAATCCACTTTATCGGTAGGATTCACTTGACAAAGTTGTGCCACAACCAACCGATGAATGCCTTTTCTTAAGAATAAGTTCGGCGTGTGTTTTTTCTATGTCGAGAGAGAAAGGCGTTGGAAATGAATAAGGGAAGACCCAGTTGACCTTCTCCCACGATGAAATGCTAAGTGGTTTGTTCAGGAAGTTACCTTCTTAATGATTTGCATAATGTAAATTAAACATTTGTCGTTGGCATGTTTGCCCGTGTCTTGTGATTCTTGGAGGACATGGATAGCACATCCAGACAATGGCTTTTATGCTTCGGTGAGGATTTGTATTATTGATTTGTCAAATTACTTGACAACCGTCTGTGGACTCAGATGCAGAAGGACATTGAGTCTGGATATTTGCATTTGATTTTCTTAAAGTTCGCATAAGGGAATTGTTTGTAATTTTTAGAAGAATGGAATTGAATAAGCCGCAGACAATAAAAATGATTGAATTTAAGGCTTAGGCACTGTAATTGTAAAGATGTATTTGTGAGATCCTTCCACAGACTCATATTCATTGAATTATTGAAAAAAAAGTCAGGTATTGTTAGTAGGTAGTCTTAAAGATTTCTAGATTCAGAATTATAGCAATGCAACATAGCAGTAAGATCTCAAGCGCAGAATATATTGCAATTGTGACATAAGAACCTAAATTGCGGCTAAGACAAAAACTGACCACACGAAAATCTCATCTAATATATCCTTTGAAGAAATTAAAAACGAGGTTCGAATAGGTAATGAAAAGGCAACAAACGAAAAGAAATATAGCAGCATAAAGATTTGCTGCAAGGATAACATTTTGAGTGGTTAGTGTGTTGAATTACAAAGTCCGAAGTCCCTCATTCTAATACCCAAAGGTAAATTTTTCTCACTGCCTCAACTCTTGTGAAAGGCTGAAGAACACCAAAGAGTATACGAATCTGTTTCGAGGATCTTCTAAGAATGTCTGTTCTAAGTCGTTGTTAAAAAATATCTTCGCAGATACAAATGAATGGAGAAGTTAAGCGTGAGCTTCAATGAAAGTTCTTGGAGTTATGTTGACATAAAGAAATTAAATGCATGGCTTACATATTAATGCGTATAAAACGAATTTTAATTCAAAGAAATCAAATTTGAATCCACACGCGGTAAACGTGAGACTTTTTTGTGCTTACTTTCCTCCTCTCATTCTGTTTACTACCTCCATAGTGAGTAAATTTCATTGGGCCTCCGCAAACGAGATGATTTCAACTGGCATACACACGGTTTCATACCATACTCCAAGCGCACACGAGATGGACGAATGACAAACAGTTTTTTTTTAAACCTAAAATGGTGAACAATGTTGATGGATTTGTTTTCAACCTTGTCTAACGCACAAACTCGGTTGACGAATTTCAATTTCTTACCGCAAACCTGAGTCCCCTCGTCAACATAACCGGTTTTATGCCAGTTGAACTCATCTCGTGTACGTAGGCCCATTCTCTTAGAAATTAACCAACAACACGGAATGTTCCCATGTGGTTCCCCATCTTAATACTAACCGCACACGACTCTGCTTGATTTCAATGATCATCTCTGGTTTTTCGTTACACTTTTTCGTTTCATAAAATTCAATTCAAACCCCCCGCCCAAGAAGTTTCACTTCAACGTCATTTCAGTACAATTACAACCATGAATCGCTTCATGCCGAAAACTCGCGCCGAAATCGTGACGCTGTACATTGATGGTAGGCGTTTAGTTGTGTTTATTCAAGGTGCATATAGTCAGAAATATCGTGACCAAGAAGCACTGCCCAACAACGCTACCAAACGACTTGTTTTGGTGTCGAATTTCGTTGAGCATGAGACATGTAGGCTGACCAGATCCATGCCCACGAAAAAGGGGACACTTTCAAAAATCTCAAGTGAAAATTTGAATAACATTCCCAAAATATGGGTGTGGCTTAAACTGATCTATTGACGAACATTTTATATTACCATAAGCAATGATTTTGCAACGAAAGTTCTTTCGAATATTTTACACTTTGACCCGAAAACATTTTTTTACTGAAAATGTGGGCGTGGCAACCAAACTTTATATACACGAGATATAGATTTTTTCAAAAACAACGTTTTACTAAAAAGTTGGCGGACAATTACTAAACTTGTTCTGCTTCGTCGGACAGAGAGTCTTTATACCAAATGGGATAGGTTATACAAAAATATGGCGTTCTGTTCAGAAATTAATGAGCTTAGGTACAAAAATATTTTCAGTCGTCTTCATACCAGATATATGCAGAAAAATGCATGTTTTTCAAAAAGATATCGGACATTTGTTTCTTCACAAAAAGAGGACATGTCCTCTTAAAAGAGGGCGTATGGTCAGCCTATACAATGGGAGACCGTCGATATGCCTGTCATCAACGGCCAAAAAGTTGCAGACTGGAGTTATGCATGGAATGGCAGATCAGATAAGTGGCCACCATGGGATAGCTGGCAAATACGTACTCTTTTATCAACATTTTCCATGGCCGTTTCGTATAAATATGGCTGAATTTTATTAATATGCCCCCAATTTCCTCTGTCAAGACGTTGGTGGACGTGGGCTTCTTTGCATATACCTTTGACTTTAAAAAAATCACAAAACGCCCGGATTATCATTTCACGATAACGAACACCATTAATGGTTACTGCCTAGGCAGACGCAATTTGGAAGAAGAATGCTCCGATTATTTCTTGAGCACAAAAAATAGCACCAACCAGTCTCAACAATTACTCGTGGATTTTCTAAGCCTCTAATGCGAAAGTTTTAAAGGTTAACGAAGCCGTCAAGCTGAAAATATTCTTTATCACTGAGAATGATTTTGTTCGAATAATCAGAAAATCTACTTGTTGTTGTTCCAAAAAAGTGGTCTTGGGCTTAACTTTATATAAACAAACTTTTTCAAAATTCTAAACCGTTTGGTCAATAATAACGTTTTAGTGAAAAGTTGGGTTGTCAGTGGGCGGATTTTAAAAATCTGTATACTTGATCTGTTAGGAGAAATATCCAACTTTCAAATTTCGTAGATTGTGTGGTGGAATACCTACCTGGCAAATCCAGTGAGTTCAAAAGCTCTGTTGAAAATTTGCAGTTCGTTGGCATCGAAAACTAAATCGATCTATTTGTATGATACCAATTTCTCCGAAACGACTGATATATCTTGGAGTTGGAGTCGTCGGCGTCAAAATTGTTTCCTACTCAAATCGATCTTTCTGGCAGATACGCATGATTTATTTATAGTGTGCGTACATCGGGGAATGCCAGATGCTGCAACGGCCCATCCGATGCCATTATTTGATCGCCACTTTTTGACGCTTCATCAAAGTTTCATAATACCAAATGCTATAATTTGCCCTTATGTCACTTTCAAAAAGCTTAACATGTGTCACGGCAACCCTTACTTTTGAAAGATGATTTTCTACTTTCTATGGCACAAGGCAAAAAATGTTCCATACTTGGCGAGCATAAAAGAATTCTTTAAAGTTCGTCTTAGAAGGCGACTAATACGGAGAGTGATCATTTCAGTTAGGCGAACTGACATTCTAGTTTTACAAAAAAAATTCACTTTTAAATGGAACTACCGATTTCAAGCGCGTTATAAATTTATTGTTCAGTGATCTGAACTCTGTTGACGGTTGGTTTTTGTAGAACGAGGGTAGACTCTGATTGGATTTAACTTGGCAATGCCCAGTGTTGTAACTCTGACTACACATCAAATGCTTATTTTTTACCTCCAAGTGGTAACCATCGGGTACTGGTCTCATCCAACCGGATTTGACTTACTAAACGACGAAAAACAGCAACACTATAAACAGTCAGGTCAGAATGGCACGGAATGAATACCCGGCCAACTGTCCCAGGCGAACCTAGACAAGCTGCCTCGACATATTCGAACAACAGGTTTTATAGGAATTTCAAGGGTTAGTCAGGCCCCTTGAGCAGAGCTGGTGGCGGATGAACCGAAAGGCCAACGGCAGCGCTCAATCCCCTAGTGGATACTGATGGCCCGTGTCCTTGGGGTATCCAATAAATTGGAACTGGACCTCCAGGTTGGGGGTTGTGCTTTGGGCTATCTACCCAACCATGGAAAAATCTAACGGTTACGAAGCAACCAATACCCTCGGAAAATACTGATTTTATTGTTGACGACACTGCTAAACGAAAAAAGGACAACCACGTTCGTATCTGCACCTGGAATGTGAGAACATTAAACAGGTGAGGTGCAAGCGAACAACTAGCTTGCTACAAAGCAGACATTACTGCCATCCAGGAAATACGATGGGATGGGCCGGGCAAAAAGAGGATGAAAAACTGTGTCATCTACTACGGACCGTGTTATAGTGAGCAGAAACAGCGACTATCCGGATGCGGATTTGTTGTAAGTGCCAGACTCAGGCAAGAAGTCTTATGTTTCCAAGACATTAGCGAACGCATTGTAACGATCCGCATCAAGGCCAAATTCGCCAACATTAGCCTTATATGCGCTCACGCCCCAACGGAGGAAAAAGATGATATAGCTAAGGACTGCTTCTATGAGCTACTTGACAAAACCTTTGAGCGACTACCGAAGTACGATGTTAAAATCGTGCTGGGAGATTTTAACGCAAAGGTAGGAAGAGAAGACATCTTTAGCAGTATTGTCTGAACACACAGCCTACACGACAACACGTCTGGTAACGGACTTAGGCTAATTGAATGGCACTATGGCCAGCACACGGTTTCCTCACCTCGATATCCATAAGGGGACATGGCGGTGTCCAGATCAACGAACGGTCAATCAAATTGATCACATAGCGATATACAAGAGGCATGCATCCAGTATTTTGGGTGTCCGAATATTTCGAGGAGTTAACATCGACTCGGACCACTACCTTGTTGCAGCCAAGGTTAGAATGCGGATATCTAACACGCCACAACAATCCAGAAATACTGTAAAAAATTTGATGTCGAATGACTGCAATTGCAAGAGACCGCCAAGACCTTCGCGCAACGCGTATCCCTAAACCACTCGATTAACACCATACCACCAGCGTCGAATGTCGAAGAACTATGACAACGATGCCAGCAAGCCATTAGATCAACCGCAACTGGTGTGCTAGGTTTCGTAAGGTTTCGCAACAAACCACTGGTTTGATGAGGAATGCCGACAGATGCCTGCAGCCAAGAACGAGGCCTACAAGGCTAAGCTGCATGTGAAGACGAGAGCTGCCGTTGAGCTCTATAGGCAGAGAAGAAGGGAAGAACACCGGCTTTTTAGAAAGAAGAAAAAAAGAGGAAGAAAAGCACGCGATCGGGGATATAGAGAGGTGCCAATCCAGGAAAGATGTTTGCAAGTTTTACCAAAGTGTAAAACGTCAGAGCCAAGGAAATACCGTAGTTGAGACACAGTCGATACTGAGGATATGCAAGAACCACTTCTGCAGACTGTTAAAGGGCGATGACGAACAACATTCAGCTGTCAGGCAGAACGCACCTTTCAATATTGGCAACGACAGCGAAAGCTGCCAACCACCCGACCTGAGTGAAGTGAGGATAGCAATATCTAAACTGAAGCTTAATAAGGTTGCCGGAAATGACAGCCTTCCCGCCGAGCTTTATAAAGCCGGCGGAGATGACTTGGTAAGTAACATCCACCAACTCATAAGCCGAATCTGGTCGGAAGAAAGTATGCCTGAAGAAGAGAACCTCAGCATCGTTTGTCCGATCCACAAAATAGGAGAACCTCTAAACTGCGCCAACTACAGAAGCATAAGTCTCCTTAACATCGTCTAGAAGATCGTCTCTGTCGTAATATGTGAACGCCTGAAACCGTTTACCAACAACCTGATCGGCCCTTATCTGTGTGGTTTTAGGCCAAGAAAGTCCACAACAGATCAAATCTTCACACTTCGGCAGATCCCAGAATAAACCGAAGAAGTCCAAATCGATGAGGCCCATTTCTAGCTGAATGGCTTCGTCAATTAACAAAATATGCGGTATTGGTCAGGCAGCAATCCGTACATACTCCATAAGTCATCATTGCATCCCGAAAAAATTACGGATTGGTGTGATTTATGGGCCGGCGGCGTCATTGGGCCGTACTTCTTCCATGATGATCAAGACCGACGCGTTACTGTGAAAGGGAATCGCTACCGTTCAATGATAACCGAATATTTTTGGCCCCAACTGGATGATATGGACTTGGAGGACATGTGTTTCTAACAGGACGGCGCCACAAGCCACACAGCGAATGCCACAATCAATTTATTGGAAACCATGTTTGGAGAACGTGTTATCTCACAAAATGGTCCAGTCGCTTGGCCGCCACGGTTGTGCGATTTGACGCTGTTAGATTATTTCCTGTGTTAAGTCTATGGTCTATGACAACAAACCAGCGACGATTGACGTCGAAAATTGGGTTCAGCGTCTGGACTTCTGCAAGCGTGCGAGTGGTGGCCATGCAAAAAAAATCGAGTTCCATACATAATGGCATCGATCGTACTTTCACAGGAATAAAGAATTTCGTTGATATCAAAAACCGTTTTTGTTTTATTTAAAAAAGACTTTTGTAGCGCTCTTGTTAGTTAGTTGTCTGTTAGTCTCACATATGCGAGCCCTTTTGAGCACATTTTTCATTACATTCTCACACATTTCACGCGGTATTTCAATAATTTCATCACGAATATCTTGTTTGAGTTGCTCAAGCGTTTTTGATTTGTTTGCATAAACCTTGCTTTTCAGTTATCCCCGCAAAAAGAAGTCCGGAGCAGTCAAATCAAACGACCGTGGAGTCCACTCAACATCACCATTTCTTGAAATAACTTGTTTTGGAAAGAGATATCGCAGTAATTCCATTGTAGTCCTGGCTGTATGCGATATGGCACCGTCCTGGTGATAACACATATATTAATCAAGACCAAAGCATGCAGTTGTGGTGTTAAAAAGCTTTCAATCATGACACGTTATCACTCCCCATTCACAGTTACCGTTACGCCGTTTTAATTTTGAAAGAGTATACCTCCTGACCAAACTTTTAATGGATGTAAAGGTGACTGATGAATAATCTGAGGGTTTTCCATTGCCCAGAACCAACTATTCTCTTTATTCACATATCCATTCATATGAAAATGTGCCTCGTCACCCATTATGATTTTTTCATAAAAATCGGGTTTGCCATGGGCTAGCTGTAACATCCTATTGGCATATGTACGGCGGCGTAAATGGTCTTGTGGAAGAAGCTCTAGTGTCAACTGAATCTTAAATGGAAACAAATGCAAAACCTTGTGCAAAATTGTGGCCAAAGTAGTTCTTTGAAGACAAAGCCCCTGAGCACGGCGTCGAATTGAGGTTGATGGATTATTTTGAACACTTCCTTGAGCAGCAGTAATGTTTTCAGCCAATCTTGCAGTACGTTGTGGTTCATGCTTGGGCCTATCACCAACAGATCCTCTTTCTTCGAAATCATTCACTACACGATAATTAGTGAGATTTTTTGGCACGTAACTTTCTCATCGTCACAGCAATCGATGATTGATTTTTATAAAATCTTTTAACGATTAAAACACGGTGGTTTATCGAATATTTTTGCATAATAAATTTGCCACGTGCCTACTTCATGACTGCCAAATACACTGCGCGTCATCAGGTTATCACAGCTTCATCAGCCTAATACGATTGCTTCTGATTTTGTTGTTGTTAACTTGCAGTTACTTTTTTGTTTTCTATTTTTCTCATCTTTGTATGTACTATCATTGGCAAAGAGAACATGCAATAACAATGTACCGTTATATGGTTTTTGCTATTTTCTTTTAGTTTTAATGGACATATGAGCTTAATTTTTGCGTCATCAGGTTAGCACATGCACCTTGTCATTCATTTATCTTCGGAAATTGAACACGTATTGGCACCAAATTTTATTTACTGCTCAAGTGATTTATTTTTTTGAATATGGGTAAAGGAAAAATGCTATCGGTTGAGGAGAAAGCAAAAATCGAAGCTTATAAAGAGCTCAGGCTTTCAATAAGTGAAATATCAAAAAAAGTTGGCAGAAGTCGAAAAGTGATATATACAATTTTTTACGTAATAAGTCGGGATATGGTCGAAATAATAAAGGCGGTAATAAAAAAGTGATTCCCGATGCTGATAAGAGAGAGCAATTTTGAGAAACGCACCCAACTCTCATGAATCTACCGCAAAGATCAGGGCAAATGTTGGTGTCAAAGCGAGCTTATCTACTGTTCAAAGGGTGATAAGGAATGCTCCACAATTGAAAAGATTAAAACTAAAGAAAAAACCACCACTTACCGATGCTCGAAAAAAATGCGATTAAATTTCGCACGAGAGCACATGGCCTGGAAATCTGATTGGCACTATGTTGTCTTTTCGGATGAAAAGAAATTTAATTTGGAAGGACCCGGTGGATACAACTATTATTTCCATGATCTTCGGAAGGAATAACATCAGTTGGATCGACTTCATAGTTGTGTGGGCGGTGTGATGGTGTGGGGAGCTATCTCCTACTATGGTACGTGCGAGCTGCAATTTTTGAACACAAATATGAATGCAAACACTTATAAAAACGTACTGGAAACTGCTTTTCCCCATTTTAAAAATTTATTTGGAAATGTGCCATGGCGTTTCCAACACGACAATGCTTCGATTCACACTGCCCGGGTGATTAGGTCTTGGATTGAAGCACAAAACGTCGATTTATTGAAGTGGCCGCCTTACTCACCGGACATCAATATAATAGAAAACGTATGGGGATGGCTGGCTCCCAAAGTTTACGAATCTGGCAGGCAATATTCTACCAAAGAGGAATTAATTGAAGGCATTAAAAGCGCTTGGTCAGCCATTTCCTTGAATTATATTGGAAAGTTGTACGAATCGCTTCCCAATCGGATCTATGAGATGATTCTCAACAAGGGAGGATCGACTCAATTATTAAAATTGTAAAAAAATGTTTCAATTAGTTAATTTATAAGTTTAAAAATAAGTTCTTACCTGAAAAAGTTAAAAAAATTAAAAAAAAAAGTGAAGTGCTAGCCTGATGACCTAATTTAAATTTTTAATTTTTCAGTTGATATCGAAAATAAATTATAAAAAAATATTGACAAATAGAGAAACACTAATTTTTGTTTTATTTAGTTGAAAATTGATTTGTTAATAAATGCTATAATTTTTAGAATTTTAGCTTTCTTACTTTTATTAGAAATGAGCGAAAACTATTAAAAGCAGGGGTGTGCTAACCTGATGACGCGCAGTGTATGAACTGTCAAGACTAATGTTTACCAAAATAGCAGCAAAACAAAGTAGTATGCCTTCCCGGCGGATACCCTGTATATTGAAAGGTCATCAACATACGCTTAGTTTTGTGAACAAATTTAATCTCAAAGCTTATTCTCACAGGTTAGATAGATCAATTTCATTCATAAACATATGAAAAGGTTACAATCCGCTGAGCGGATCGTCTAATACCATTTCATCCCCAAAATGAGGCTTTATAGCAATGAAATATTGAAAATGGTGTTGTTACAACATATTGTTCAGACAATTTATCAAAATCATTTATGGTTCGACAAAAAACAACGTTTTTCTCGTGAATATGGAATGGCGTTGGGGATACAAATGGTTTTTGTAGGAAAACGCCTCCAAAAAGTGGGCGTGAGCTTAAATGATGTAAAGACGAAATGTTGATATTATCATAATCAATGATTTAGCATCAAAAGTCTTTTCGAATATTTTAAAATTTGACCAAAATGTGAGCGTGGCAAAAAACTAATTGTAGACGAAATATAGATATTATTCTGCTGCAGTTAAAGCAATCTCTGCTGTCGATAGAAGTCTAAGCTTTTGAAGAGTTATCGTTAATAATTGAAGTTTCTTGGCGTTCAGCATAATGTGAAGCTCTACTGGGTCCATGGACAAAAAAATTGCTGATGAACTTGCGAGTAAAGGATTTGGTACCAGCATTGATCGGGCAGTCTCGAATCGCGGGTACGACAGAAAAAACTGTAAGGTGTAACTCCCTCCGCACCAGTGAAACATCCAATAGAATGTGCTCCGAGTTTGACAACGCCATAGCCCACAAAACTTCTTCAAAGAAACAGGAAATCTGTTTCGGCACTAGTCGAGAAACTTTGTAGAGGCTTCGGTGTTAAGGAAATACACTATGAAGGAAATAAGAACTTAAGGAAAATACTTATTCCATGACCTCACTGCTCTTTCCGAAATCTATCTCTTCAGGTTTTTTTTAGCAACATATGGATGGCTGGAAAGGGACTAACAACAACACACACGTGGACCCCCAACCGGCATCACAATGGGCATGTATTGACCTAACCTAACCTTGTTTTTTTTTTTTAATTTTGGCCTATCTGTGGGTTTAAAATCGCACAAAATCATACATCCCTGTGCATTTTTCAAATTTTTGATATCTATGGTTGAGCCGCTGAAGAAAATGGTACCAGCTCTAGCCAAAATGGCGTTAATACTTACAATAGTCGTGACGCCAATGGACATATCCTTTTTATTCGTCTCTAATCTACAAACAGGAATCATTTTCATTTGATCAAAAATAAGTCTCAAGTCTAGCTTTAGCCTGAATGTTGCCTTCGTTGATACAGTGACATGGAGTAAACATTTTATGATAAGAAAGCGAACCAATTTTGAAAGATTTGTCCCTTCAGGCTGCAGTTGAGAGCAAATCGATTCATGTAGATTTTTCATATAAACGGACAAACAATTTGCCTGTATTTCTCAATAGGGTTCGAGTACCTTTTGCAAATGAAGCAAATTATCTCGGAATGACACTCGATGCCAAATTAAAATGAAAGTCGCATGTAAAAAAGAAATGCGAAGAACTTAAAAATAAATACAGAGAACTGTACTGGTTACCCGGAAAATATTCGAAGCTTAACCTGGATAACAAGCTGCTATTATACAAGCAATTGGTAAAGCCGGTCTGGACATATGGTATTCAACTATGGGCTTGTACCAGTGAAATGAATCTAAATATTTTACAAACTCTTGAAAAACAAATATTAAGATCATTCATCAATGCGCCGTGGTATATGAGGAATGAAGATCTACGCAGAGATCTGGTTATTCCCGCAGTTATAGATGAAACGAAAAATTTTGCACGCAAACCTTAAAAAACTTTTATTGGGACACGTTAACACAACGGTCCTTGAAGAAACAAATTTATTGTGGCGTCTTCAATAAACTAAGCCCTTAGATTTGGCCCCATTATAACAAACCGCGGCGTAAATTGCGGAAAAAGCAGGAACTCTCAATAGAAAGTTACCTGCCAAAAATTCACTACTCGTGATAAAAAAAAGCTAGATAAGTCGCATACTTAGTTGCAATACAAGTATAAAAAGGGTGGTGGTTTTAGTAAGTTCAAGTCTCACACTACTTTGGGCACGTGCTCATCATCTCTATTGAGATTTCCACCAGCCAACGGAAAAAAAACAAAAAAAAAGGTTGCAGTTGTGCTTGGAATTGAATAACCGCTAGTGCTGCAGAGTGTAACCCTAAATCCAAATCTGTTACCCGATAAAAAAATTTAAGAAGGAATCGGCTTACACGGACACCACGCCACTGGATGCCCTATTTTGAGAGTGTAAAAATCAAAACATTATGTTTCCAGTTAGTAGCAGTAGCAGTTTTTTTAATGAATTTAAAAAAAAAAAAAATTTATGGCGCAACAGGCTCGTTAATACCCAGGGCCTAGTTTTCTTCTCACAACCATTCACGATGGCGGGACCTCCTGTTTTATGCTGACTCCGAACGGGTAAGTTGAGATAAGCTTTTCATGACAATTGATACTACTCGGATGATTTGTCAGATCATCACGAGAGGAGGGCCAGTGAAAAATCATTTAGGTGTTGCTACGGCTGGGAATCGAACCCAGACGTTCTGCGCGGCAGTTCAACGCATTAACCATCGCGCCACTGAGCCCGTTATGAATTTGCGCATAGTAAAAAAATGATTGTTGCTGTTTTCTTAAAACAAAAATAAACCTAACTATGAACTTAAATTATGCAGTCCATGCATCATTAAGTTGACATGTAACTATCGTTTTACGAAAAAGGTTATTCCTATCTGCACAATATGGAAATACATAAACATTCAATGGCTTCATAAGCCCAATACTCCCCTTAATATTATTCATAAAAAATATTTTTTGACAAAATGATTTCTAAGTAGTTACACACAAACACCTTTGTACATACGTCATTAGTTTATCCTGCGTCAACCAGCAGATGGACGTGAAAAGCTATACAGATACATTTGCTCACATATTTCTATTTATGGATGAGTAAATAGAAAATCTGCCATTACTGTTAAATTGTCATGTATCTATTTGTTGTCTTATATACTTCATATATTACTTACTCAAAAAACGATTTAGTTACAAAAAAAATATGAAGAAACGTGAAGAACATTATCCTAGGACATGGCAACTTATATACTTTGCCAACCTACCTACAATATGTTAGAATAATCTCTCCGAATGTACCACGTGTTTTTGTGTCAAGCTTTGCTGCTTCCAAGAGAGCTATTCTGCGTTCGACATTTGGTTTCTCCTTTTCGAAGATATTTTCGAATTTGTTTTCCTATATCTCTTATGCTACAGTCAAAGTTTTCTCCTGGTATAAGAGAAAAAGTTCAAAGGACATTTGAATATAAGACTTTTACGGGCTTGTAAGCTTTTACAATCAGGGGGGGAATTTGTTTTGAAAGGAAAACATGTAGATACAAATGAAGTAGTGTAAGAGAAAATAAAACCGAAACGGGAGTAGGTTGAAGGAATTATTTAAAAATGTTGAAATTAAAAATAAATAAATTAAATAAAACATTTAAATAAAATCAAAATGACAGTCAATTTTGATATAAGATTCGGAATCGGAAATTATAAACAGCACCTCATTTATTTGGCCTAAAAATATTTTTTTTTTATATCTTCTATATTTTAATATAAGTGATATAAAAAATTTTAATAAAAAAATTAAACAAATATATACACAAAAAATTTGAATTTAAAAAATAACTGTTTTTAAATTTAGGTATGTGTTAACATATTAAATTGTAAGAACAAAACATTAAAAAAACAAACATATTCAAATATTCTATATAACACAAGTTATATAGAATATTTGAATAAATAAATAAAAAAATTAAAAAAAAAATTAGAATTGTTATTACATTACGAACAAATTTTTATAAATATGCTAACCTACGCAGGTTATACAAAGGATTTCATTAATTAATAAAGTTTATAACCAAAAAATTACAACAAATTATTATTTTATTAGTTTATTGTTCCATTTTTTATAATTCAATTATATTGCAATTTTATACAAAGAATATAAACTTTACTTTAATATTATTTAATTTTTTTTTAATATTTAAGAAACCAAAAGAAAATATAAAAACTTTGCACATAAAAAAAAGTGTCGCTATTTTTAAATTTAAAAAGTTTTAGTCATACGACGGGCTATATTACATTCATTTAACAAAAAAATTATTTAAAAATTAGTTTGAAATTCAATTAAAAAAAATTTAACCTTACATTTAAAAATTCCAAGATAAATTCCTTGCCAGCGCTTCTTTTAAAATCCCGTCGGTAAAACAGCATCACGCAGTTGAAAAAAAAACATACCCCCTAACAAGAAACCACCCCTGCCAACCCGGAGTAGGTTCCACTCACAGTCCGCCATATAGACGCAACACATTACAGGTGTGTAACGCGCATGCTAACATCAGCCCAACCCCTCCAATTTATCACGTCCTGTACATAGCATCCTAGCTGAGATATAAGCACACAAAAAGAATAAAAGATCCAAAAAAGGCATTCAACCAATCTACCTGCCGAAGAAAAACCCTCAACCCCCCACCCAACACGAACAACCCTTAGCCATATAAAATCTGTTGGGGAGCTTTCAAAAGTTATAGCGATATAATTGTATTGCTTCGTGTCGTTGCTTAGGTAGATAAATAACTGAATGAACGGTTTGTATATGCCCCAGCTCGGGACAGCTGCTCCTGCGAAAGGATTCTTTCTTCTACAAATCAACAAGGATTCTCTCTCCCTCGCTCTGGTTTTATACGTGTACGGGTTGGCTCTCAGACGTCGCATCGGTCTTCGTCGTCTCGGAGCTCAGAGCTCGGGCTCGTAGGTTGTGCGACGTGCGCGTACTTTTTGTGTGTTCACTTTCTTCAACAACCTGTATACCAAGTCTCTCTCTCCGCCACACACTTACCCCACCGTGTATACCTTTTCATGGGTAAAAGAAAGGTGGGCGACTACCGTAGACTCCACCTATTCAGGTGCTGGCCTAGGTACCTTCCCATACACGCTCAGCGTTAGGTTTTGTGTGAGTGATTTATTCCAGCCAATGGTTGATTATTTACCAACCGCAAACAAGGTGTGACACTTTTATTTAAAACCCTGTGTGTACCTATACCATTCACCCGTATAGGTGGTGCGCACCTATGTGCCGTGCCAAGGCAGCTCCTATATACTCAGCTCACTATACATGGTATATGCAAAAAAAAAAAAGAAAAAAGAAAAAAACTTTCTTAATAATCCTTAGAAGCGAACAACAAAAAATCCAAAAAGGACCAAGAGAAACCACGAGAAGCAAAAGTTCAGTACCCTGCTGCGCGGATGTATTTATGTGTGCTTATGTTCTATTTATGTGTAGGTGCTATTAGGTCCTCTCCAAGGATCCGAGAGGGAAGCAAAGCACGACGAAGGGATGTTCGTTGGCATAGTAGAAAAGCAGTGTGATGTTGTTTTTTTTTTTGCATTTTTATTTTATGGTTGGATTCAATGAATAGGGATGCTTAAGAAGCCTTGTGCGGAGGGTTAGGGGGTATGCGGCTCTCTGTGTGTTCTTAGAAAACAACGAATCGATATTGTTTAAGAAATTTAATGCGACCTTGCAACAATGTATGCTGTGGGATCGATATAAACGCGCTCCGAGGGTGTGGGCATTTTGGTTTTTCAACAGGTCCTATAGGAAATATCACATCTGGGAATTGACCTTTCAGTGGATATTTTCGCTTTTTACAACAGCAAAACTATGACAGCAATATGTTTGCAGATTTTAACTTTTGCAAGTGGATTTTGGATTTTTTGTGCTGTTGTTGCAAATTCGAATAAGGAATGACTAGACGTTTTTATGTTTAATAGATAAAAAGTTTTTTTTTTTTAAATAGTTTAGGGGTGTTACACATTTTTAAGATTGTCAAAGTGAGGTATTTTATATGATTACCCATCACAACTAATCGACCGGACTTATCACAAATCAAATGTTCAATTAAGAGCTTCTTATCTACGTACTGGACTCAAAGCGTGGTGATTAAAGAATCACGGTTTTACCATCTTCAATGTGATTCCAAAATAATTCCCCAGTGCAAGTGCTGCCAAGGAAAAAATCATACGCAAACCTGTAGTCAAAAATAATCGCGGTGTTTTTAATGTGCCGAAAATCGTCGGACGGAAGATTTAAGGTCAGATAAGCAAACTGCTGATATCTCCAATACGAGTCAAGGCAATCATACGGTAAATTACCGTGGCTGCGAAGTAGCTAATGAGTCGCGAAAAAGACGGACGAAATTTACGGGTATTAATTCACAGAAATTAAATTTTAACAAGCAAAAGCCTAAAATTTAGATTAAAATTATGTCAAAGCCAATGCAGGCTATAATGGAAAAATCTAAATTTTCACAAAATACGCGGTCATCAGAAATCCGTTTGGATCTTTTACATCCAAAAACAAATATGGCCAAGTATGCCGAAGCTAAAGTATCCGAAATGCTCAAAAAGAAAAAAACATCTCATCTGACCCAGTTTCGAACGTATTTTCGATTATTTTTTCAAAACTTTAGGATTAAGGAAACACGAATAAACTTATTTGTGACAGGATAGCTAAGATCGAAAATAGTATTCGCATTAGACGTACTCAATATGAACAGATTGGTTAAAAATTCTACGTGGAATGCAAATGGCCTTTTGGTGAAAACTTGGATAACTTTAATTGTAATTTTTTTTTTTAGAGGTATAGAACTTTAAGTTGGGAGCACAGTGATTTATTATACCCTATCGCATAGGGGTATAGTAGGTTTTGACTTTAAGTTTGTACCGTAGAGAAATAATTTCGCTAGATATAGCTCAACGTATATGGATCAACTCAGAATCGACAAACAGAGTCGATTTGGCCAAGTCTGTCTGTCCTTCCGCCCGTCTTTGTGTCACCGATTTTAAGGCCTTCGATTTTGAGCTAGAGTTTTGAAATTTGGTAGACTCTCTTTCCGACGAAGCAAAACAAGTGTTAAAATGTTTGAAATCCGCCAACTGCCACGCCTTCTTTTTAGAAAAACGTAGTTTTTGGCCAAAACCTTTAGAAATTTTGAAAAAGTGTCTGAATAACAAATATAGACAGTTTCTGATTAACAAATATAGACAATCCTGATTTCTACATTTCGTCTATACAAAGTTTTTAGTATAAAACCATTTTCGGTAAAATTTTAAATGTTTAGAAAAAAGTTTGGATGCAAAATGTTTGCTACTGACAATATCAACGTTTCGTCTATAAATCGATTCAACGCACGCTAACTTTTTGGAGGCGTAATCATTCAAAAACCTATTGAATACCCTACGCCATACCATATGCAGTAGAAAAACGTTGTTTTTTGTCGATCCTTAAAAGATTTTGAACAATATGTTGTGACAGTTTCAATTTCAGTATTTCTTTGCCATAAAGCTTAAGGATGGGATGGATCACGATTCGCACAGTGGATTTTAGGCTTCTCATATGTTTATTCGTTTAGTTTGGCATTTCAACATGAATAGACTCACGTCTGAACAGCGCTTCCCGATTGTGAAAATTTGTATTTAAAATCATGGTTCTGTTCGAAATACGTATCGCGCACTACGTCCATTTTACGGTCAAAATAGTCGTCCATCAGAGCAATTAATTCGATAAAGTATGAAACGTTTCCGCACCACGTTTACTCTTAAATGTTAATGCGCATCCACAGAAGTCATTGCTGCTGTAGAGCATAGTATAGAGGAAGACTCGAATCAGTCTATCCGCCATCGTGCACAGGAATTGGATACGTGTCCATCTACTTTATGGAAGATTCTGCGGAATGATATTGGTTTGCGTGCTTACAACGACCAACTCGTTTAAAAATTGAAGCGTACGACCAAGCAGTTTAACTGATTTTTTCATTATTATTACCCAAGGCCTCTACTCTACGCAATTTTCGGGAAATAAAATGTCGGTTTTTAAAATCAATAACAAATTATTTTGACGGCAATGTATAATTAACTGCTTAATCCATCTGTCGAAGTAGATTTAAGCTTAGATAATACTAGACATTTGTCACTTCAATCATCAATTTAACACTAAATGCAAGACATAATACGAAATGCAAATCAAGAAATTTAAAGGTCAAATCGATGTAGTCATCTAGAGATAACACGGTATCTAAAGTTATAACTTAACATTTGCAATCGAGTTTATTATTTACTCTCACTATACACATGGTTTAGTTCTTGAAGTGAAAACATCGTTCCAGACGTTAGCCAGGAAACCTGTTACCATACGCGGCACGAAAAAGATGCCCGCCTTTATTTGTTTTGTTTATAACTTTTCCCATAGGGGTATATTGGTTTGGATACATAGTTTGTAACAAAGATAAATAATTCGATACATAACCCCAAAGTATATGAATCGACTCACAATCGCAAGCTGAGTCGATTGAGCCATGTCTGTCTATTCGTCCGTCAGTCTGTCTGTTCGTCACCGATATCCGGGCATTAAGCTAAGAGCTAGTATAGTGAAATTTAAATTTGGTGCTTAGAACCTTGCCCGTGCTCACAGAACAAGTGTTAACAATTGCAAAACCCGCTAACTGCCACTCCTACAATTCCACTAAAGTGTCAGAACAACATGTGTAGATAATTCCACTAAAGTGTCAGAACAACATATGTAGACAATTCCACTAAAGTGTCAGAACAACATTATGTAGACAATTCCAATATGTATCTATATTTTCTCCATACTATCTTTTTTTGCCGATCCAACCTTTTAATGGCGTTTTTAGTAAATTTTCGGTCAAATTTTAAAGAATTTCGATACAAACGCTTCTACAATGTCAATGTGAAATCATAAACACAAGTTGGGCTGGGATAGGATATTAAACACTCCGGACAGCGATTTGTAGCCTTCCTATATGTTTTTTTATTTGAAATATATTTGAGTAAGCGCTGATTAATAATATGATCGTTAAATTATCCGAACCATGTCTAGATGATTATTTAACAAGATCACGAGGTGGACGCATATTGTTCAAACAAGACCTACCAAAAAAAATGAATTGAGGCGTATATTCGGTGATCGGGTGCAAAACATGATTGCCGTTGATCCAAATTCTCATAACCAAATTTTGTTTAGCTATGAAGCTTACTTTTGGTTGAATGGTAGTGACGTATCCAAAAGAAAAGCACAAAACTGCCATATTTGGAATGATTATAGTCCTCAAGTCCATCTTGAGACACCGTAACATCCACAAACACTGACTGTTTGGTGAACTTTATGGGTTGGTGGAATAATTGGACCGAACTTCTTTAAAAAAGATGCTGTCCAGAACGTTACAGTCAACGGTGACCGTTATAGAGCCATGATTACTGACTTTTTCTTTCACCAATTGAACAACCATGATGTGCAGGAGCTGTGGTTTCAACAAGACAGCGCAACATGTCACACAGCTCGTGCCACGTTTGGTTTTTGGAACGGTCGGTGATAGCTTAATTTCGTGTTCTGGTACTGTGAATTGGCCTCCAAGATCGTGCGATTTAACACCGCTTATTTTTTGTAGGGGTATGTGAAGTCGGTAGTCTACTCCGATAAGCCCGAAACGATTGATCACTTGGGGGACAACATTCGCCGCCTTATTGCCGATATACGGCCACAAATGTTTTAAAATGTAAACGAAAATTGGACCTCCAGATTATGTTGGAGCCTCACTATATATAAAAGAGTAAATCGAACATTCGATTGATCTCAAATTAGAAATCGCAAAAAATGCGAGTTAGCTCTATACAAGTGAAGAGCTGATAATCCTTTCCGAAGATATCTTCCATTTACTGAAAACTTTGAAAACTTGTTTAGTTCCCTTTGACAATCTTTTTCATCGGAGGGGACTGCAAAACATATATTCTGGGAGACTTTAGATGTATATCACAGAAAGGTAGGGATATTTTATTTTGTAGGTAGAAAGTTAAAAATACCGAATTTCATTCTACGACAAAACTAACTTGCTGGTCAAATGGAAGTGATTATGGTTCTTAAACCAGGAAAATCACCGAATGAAATAAAATCTCACAGACCAGACCATTTCTCTCAATAATTTCAAAAGTTTTTGAAAAGACATTACTCGGTTGCTTATTTACTGATCGAAAACGTCTTTAACATGACCATCAACTTGGGTTTAGAAGTAAACCCTTGATTGTGAACCAAGTACACCGAACTACTGATGTAATTGAGAAAGCTTTTGAAAAAAAGAAAATTTGCTCAGCCGTATTCCTTGACGTGTTGAAGATTTTGACAAGGTTTGGCATGGAAGACTTTAATGCAAATTTAGAGAAGTTCTGCTAGAAAAATAATATAAAAATAAAATGGAAGCGAATATTCAGAGTTTAAAGAAAAAATGGCAGGAATACCCCGAAGAGCGCCCTTGGACTTTCTTTTGGGCACCTGATATCCCACAAACAAATGATATAATAGGTGCAACGTTAGCTGACGCTACTGTTTTACTAGAAGTTGGCACAACAATAGAGGAGGCAAATACGAAATTACAAAACGCTCTAAACGAGGTTACTGCATTGACAAAATCCTGGCGGATTGCACTTAACGAGAATAAATTGATTCATGTAGATTATTCGAATAAACTGTGTTCCTGTTTTTCTATATACCGCTCCAGTTCCCTTTGCAAATGAAGCGAAATATATCGGAATGACACTCGATGCAAAATTAAAATGGAAGTCGCAGTAACAAGGAAATGCGAAAAACTTATAAAACAAATACTGAGAACTGTACTGGTTGCTTGGAAAATATTCGAAGCTTAACCTTGATAACAAGCTGCTATTATAAAAGCAAGTGCTAAAGCCGGTCTGGACATATGGTGTACAACTATGGGGTTGTAACGGGTGATCCAAGTAGAGATACTTTTTTCAATAGCCTTTTTTGACAGATCACGTGTGAGTCGTGTCATGCTGTCATGTTATTTTTGTTTAGTATTGTTTGGCATTTCATAATGGTAAGACTTAATTGACAAATTGTTCAACTTTATTATGAAAATTCACGTTCTGTGAGGAATGTGTTTCGTGCACTTCGCTCAACTTATGGTCAACATAATCGGCCTACTGATCGTACTATTCGCAACACCATCACCCATTTTGAGACCCAGCATTCACTATTGGATAATATTCGACCGAATAGACCACGTCCAGCACGCTGTGAAGAAAATATAGCGGCCGTAGCTGAGAGTGTACACGAAGACCGTAGAGAGTCGATTCGGTGCCGTTCGCAGCAACTCGGACTGACGCATGGAACGACTTGGCGCATTTTACATCAAGATCTTAAATTGAAAGCGTACAAAATACAGCTTGTGCAACAACTGAAGCCGCTCGACCTTCCCAAGCGACATCGCTTCGCTCTATGGGCTCTTGAAAAGATCCAAGAAGACCCGACGTTTTCGAGGCAAATTTTGTTTAGCGATGAGGCCCATTTCTGGCTCAATGGGTATGTAAACAAACAAAATTGCCGCATTTGGGACGAAGAGATTGAAGAGCTGCCACTTCATCCAGAAAAAACAACGGTGTGGTGTGGTTTGTGGGCCGGTGGAATCATCGGTCCATATTTCTTTAAAAATTATGCCGGTGCGAACGCAACCGTCAATGGCGACCGTTATCGTGCCATGATAACCGACTATTTGATGCCTGAAATTGAAGCTCGTGATCTCGGCGACATTTGGTTTCAGCAAGACGGCGCCACTTCCCACACATCGCATCAATCAATGGACTTATTGAGAGAACATTTCGGTGAGCACATAATTTCACGTTTTGGGCCGGTCGATTGGCCACCAAGATCGTGTGATATCACACCGTTAGACCTTTTCCTGTGGGGATATGTAAAGTCAAAAGCTTATGCCGATAAACCCGCTTCGATTCAGGCCTTGGAGGAAAACATCACGCGTGTCATTCGCCAGTTACCAGTCGAAATGCTCGAACGAGTGATCGAAAATTGGACTCAACGGATGGACCATCTGCGACGTAGCAACATCCAACATTTGATAGACATAATCTTCAAAAAATAAATGCCAAAGAATGTTCTTTCAAATGATAATAAACAGTCTCCATTAGATTTGAATTTTCTGTGTTTTTTTCTTTAAAAAAGTAGGGAACCTCGAAATGGATCACCCTTTACAAGCAAGTGCTAAAGTCGGTTTGGACATGTGGTATACAACTATGGGGTTGTACCAGTGAAACGTACCTAAGCATTTTACAAACTTTTGGAAACAAAATGTTAAGATCGTCAATGCGCCGTGGTACATAAGGAACGAAGATCTTCGTAGAAATCTGGGTACCCCTGCGGTTAAAAATGAAACCAAAAATTTTGCACGAAAACATAAACAAAGTTTATTAGGATAAGTGAATACAAAGGATTTCCAAATTCTGGAAGAAAAGAATTTATTGCCACGGCGTCTTTAAAAAAACGTAACCATTGGATTTAGTCCGTTTATCACAAACCGCGCTTAAAAGCAGGAACTCTCAAAGGATAGTTACCTGCCAAACAATGACATATACTCGTGATAAAAAAAAATTGCTAGATAAGTCACATAGTTCGTTGCAATATAAATAAAAAAAGGGCGGTGGTTTTAGTGAGTAAAAATCTCACACGACTGTGAGTAAGAATTCAGGTAATCGCTTTTTTTTTAGAGGTATAAAACTTTGTATTGAAATAAAACACAAAAACATCATTTTTTAGTCCATCAATTTGGCTTTTTGAAGTTGAATATATTTCGGTCTCCAAACCTACCGTTCAAAGTAAAGTCAAAAAAATTAAACTCACTCCTAGAATTTGGTCGACACAAACACCAACCTTCAAAATAGTGAACACAAAAGAAGCTACTTATCAACCAACTACTGAATCCCTTTTGAAAGAAAATGTAAAAAGCCCAGCAGACGCATTCTTCGTGTTTTTTCGCAAGAGCTTATAAATGAAATTGTGGTTCAAACAAATGTATATGCTGGCCAGAAGGGGGTTCATAACTTCAGCGTCACATCCGAAGAAATAAAATTTTACTTGGAATAGCCTTATTCAGCGGCTACCATACACTTCCTTCAAAGAAAATGTATTGGAGTTCAGATAACGATTGTTTTTGCCCTTTAGTTTCAAATGCAATTCGTAGAAATAGATTTGATAGCATTCTTCGATATTTGCATTTTTCAGATAACGCATCTATGGATACATCCGATCGCCTTTACAAAGTACGATTACTTTCTGATAAGCTAAATGAATCATTTAAAATAATATAACCCAGCGGATACTTGTCCATAGATGAAAGTATGATTCCATACTATGGACATCATGGGGCAAAACAATTTATAAAAGGAAAGCCGATTCGTTTTGGTTTTAAACTTTGGTGCATAACCGATTCCAATGGGTATATGATTCATGCGGAATCGTATTGCGGTTCATCTACCAGAATAGAAGAAAAAGGATATGGTCAAGGCGGGGACGTAGTCTTAGGACTTCTTGAATATGCTTCCTGTTTGCCAGGGACTCAAATTTTTTTTTGACAATCTATTTACGTCGGTCGCCTTACTAGAGGAACTTACCAAACGTAACATAGGTGGTACCGGAACATTGCGGGAAAATAGAGTAAACAGCAGTATGAATTTAGAAAAAAAAAAAGATTTGTCAAGGGAAAAAGAGGATCCCACATGTTCACCTCACATGAAGATATATTCGCAGTCAGATGGCTTGACAATGCAGTTGTTACTGTCCTTACAAATCGCATTCCACTTGAGTCAGGCAAAACAAGCACCAGGTACTCAAGAGCTGATAAGAAGATTGTGCAACTTAACGTACCGGGGCCGATTGCAGCATATAATCAATATATGGGAGGTGTCGACATCTGTGATCAATTCCTGTCAACTTACAGAACACATATAAGAACAAAAAAATGGTGGTGGTGGCCTTTCTTTGGATGGGCTATAGATATATCTTGTGTTCAAGGTTGGCTTTTGTATAGAAGATTGGGTAACAACATTCCATTGCTGGAATTCAGACGACAGTGTGCCCAATATATATTGCAGAGCTTCGCTATACCAAAAAATCGAAATGGACCTAGCACTTCCACGGCACCAAACTCAGTTTTGAATTTCATCAGAACAGACAGGAAGGATCATGTTGTTACAAGGGGCGATTCCAAATACAGGCGCTGTAAGAAATGTTCAAAACGGACTGTTTTTCTTTGCAAAAAAATGCAATGTTCCATTGCACCCGACTGATTGTTTTGAAGAATTTCATCGTTCTAATTAAATCGTTCCATTTCATTACTACTTCACTTTATGATAACTCCGTAAAAAATAAAGATTGGTACAGTTATTACGTTTTTTTTTTATTTGTCACTGTAAATGCCAAGGTCCCGATGGCAACTAAAGTTGCCACCTCCCTACTGCCACGCCCCTTTATTTTGTTTTTAAAAAAAATACAAACCTTACAAATACGCTATTTACCTATCCACTATTTATCAAAAAAAATCTTAACATATTATATAGGGGAATTCTGGGATCTAATGGGTTAATGATTAAATATGATTTCGGGCATGTCGCTGCCGCGGCTGGTTCGACTAAAGCCAAATCTAGAGGTCCAATTTTCAACCGCTTTTTCGAGCCGTATGTCGGCAATAACGCCACGAATATCGGTTTCCAAGTCCAATAAAATGTTTGGCTTGTTGGCGCAGACGAGCAACTTCACAAATCATCAAAGATGAAAATCCAATGGTGTCAAATCACACGATCATGGTGGCCAGTTGACAGGTCCATTCCGCAAAATTCTGCGCTCATCGAAAGTTTCCTTCAATAAATCGATTGTGACGTGCGCTGTGTGGCTTGTCTTCTGGAAACACCGTCTTATTGGAAACACACCTCATCTACATTCATGCCATCCGATTAGGGAAAAAAACAGTCGTTTATCATGGCTCTACACCTGTCTTCATTAACGGCAACTGACTCTCCAGCATCATTTCGGAAAAAGTATGGCCCAATGACTCCACCAGCCCATAGAGCACACCAAACAGTCAGTTTTTGTTGATGTTGTTGATGATGATGATAGTGTCTCAAGAGTTTCATGTGGATTCTCGTCACTCCAAATGCGGTAATTTTGCTTGTTGCCGTAGCCAATCAACCGAAAACGTGCCTCATCACTGAAAAAAATTTTGCGATGAAAATGAGCATCGAGATCAATCTCATTTTCGGCCAATACACCAAAATCATGACGCATTGCATGGCCTCCTGGCTTTAATTCTTGCGCATGCTGGATCTTGTGAGGTCGTAAGCCAAGATCTTTGCGCAAAATCTTCCATAAAGTTGATGGACAAAGCTCCAATTGCAGTGCACGGTGATGAATCGATTCATTCGGGTTCTCTTCAACACTTTGCTCTGCATCTGCAATTGTTTCTGCGGTGCGCACCGTTCGACGTCTCTGCGGATGCATATTATCACAAAGAGTAAACGTAGTGCGAAAACGATCCATGGTTAACCGAATTATTTTGCTGTGATGGGCGATTATGTCGACCATAAAATAGAAGGAGCTTGCGGTTAACTTTGCGAACTGTACCATTCGAAATAAATTTGCACGATTTGCAAGCGTTGTTTATTTGTCAACCTGTTCATGATGAAATTGCAAACCAAACTGAACGTAAATGGCATTAGAGTTTTCCGATTTGACCACAAGATGTCAGTTTTATCTGCTCAGGGAAAAAATGTAAAACTAAAATGTAATACGATCTATTTGATTTTACTTCACTAACATGTGATAGTATTTGTCCAATATTAAGTAACGAAATCTGTAGTTTCAAACTTGAATGAACGTTGATATAAAGTGTTGCATATTCATTTTAAAGTGACAACAATCTAGAAACAAAGTAGAACATGTGCATTGATGCTACTCATTGCAATAACGATCAACGTGGATTCAAAGGGGAAATGTAGATACTTATTACAGTTCCGCGAAGTGTCGCGACGTGAGGGTGAGCTCATTGTATTTGTTATTCTTGTGTCAACTTCTCTTGTGTAAAGATGGATCAAATTAGTGTAGTGAACGAAAATGGAGAGCTAATAAATATTTTTGATTTGGCTCAAGAGATCCAGTGTCAGTTGTCTGAAGATGACGAGAAATTAAAAAAATTACTGACCGAATTTGATATGCAGTGCCTGTTTCCAGTGTTAAAATGTAAGTTTTATGTGATTATATATAATTCCTGGTATGTATTAGAAATAAAATTAAGTGCATTGATTCGTAGGCGAAACCTACAAATGAAGTGTAGGTTAAACATGTTTGTATGGAAATAATTTTGTTGCAAACAACCATATTGTAAAATTTTAAAGTAAAAACTAGGTATTAACTCGATATTAATACCTCGGGATAAAATCACGTGTGCAAAAAAATTGGATCTGGTTTTAAGTGCTCGACTAAAAATTAATTATGTGTATGTATACAAAATCGTTAATTAGTGCATATGTGTATATTTACACATAATAAGGATATAGGTGTCCTTAATTTTCTTAATTTTCTAAAAATTCCTAGTATAATGAAGTACAATTTTTCATGCAGTCAACAACAATGCACAAACAAAAATTATTTCCATATTAGTTCTCAAAGGATTGCACTTAATTTTATTACTTTTTGTATGTAAAAGCTTTTTACTTATTAAAAAATAATTTAATTTCAGCCAATGACATAACGTTTTCTAGATTGGTTTATCTAACAAATGAGGACATTACAAATGCCATAGGAAGTATCGGCCAGAGAGCAGCATTCATCCTTTTTTTCGAGCTCACCATTACATTTATATCGGTAAATAATGGGAAAACATATTTCAAAAATAATTTTATCTAGGCAAAAAAACTGATTGTATCTTTAGGTTAATAATGAATAATTTAAGTTTTTTATGTTATTATGTCATTGAAAATAAAATTTATGAATTCAAAATTATTGTTGTTTTGAGTTTTAAACAAGAAAACAAAAATGTATGTACTAAAATTTAAAATTTTGCGAAAAATTTATTTTGAAAATACATACCTATATCAAGTAAAATCAAAGTTGAAATATACAGCTTTTAAAGTTAAAAGCATTTGATTCTACAACGAGCTATTGTTGTATCAAATAATAAACGTGATATTTTCAAAGTCGAAAGATGTTATATCTACGAAGGATCATGGTAAGATTTAAGTTAAAAAATGCTAATTCAAAATGGTTTCATTTTAAATCAATGCCTGAACAAAGTTAAATTAAAGCTTAAGCATAGTACTTTCAAAGTTGGATTTGTTTGAATACACAATGCACAGTCATTGCTTCAAAATGTATTCGTAGTATTTTTAAAGTCAAATACATTTGATTCTACGATGCGTCATTGTTAAATTAAAGTTATAGCATAGTATTTTCAAAGTTGAATATATTTTAATCTACGATTCAACATGGTTGAATCGAATTTTACGAACTTTGTTTTAAAGATAAACTAATTTGATTTAAGCATGATCCCACATCAAATCAAGGTACATACGTGGTTAGATCAAATTAAAACGATATACTTTTTAGAGTAGGGAAACCCTTTGAATTAATGTCATGCCACTTTGATTTTAAAATTTTCGTAGTCGAAGCTAAATCATTCCGAAAAATATTTAAATCGAAATGCTTTTCTTTGATTTTACGTTGTTTTTCCTCTGAGTGGGTATTTGAAAATCCAACCTCTCAAAAAAACCACCCGTTACCAATTGGCATGGAATGCTTATCTGAACTGAGGCGTTCGAATTCGGCATACAATTGTATAGCCCGCAGAGCTGCATACATATTTTTCTAATCCAAAATGACTGTATGCGAAGTTTTACAATCTTGTTTCCTTCGGGTCAGTCATGTTCTCAAAATAACAAAAAATATTTCCTCATCAATCTCCATAAAAAAATCATCATAACAACATTGACAAATCCTTAAAATACTTTCCACACCATCACGAATTACAAAAACCACCACCATTACCACTCACTCCTAAATTTCTTCACCAACTTAGCCAAAAACAAACAACAAATTATGGAAACTCTAATACAAAGCCTCACCAAGTACCTATCATAGCTTTTACCTTCCACCGAAAACAGTCCCCCGGGGAGTAATCAGCGATTCTCATCAGATCCAGTTCTTGATTAAATTAAGACTTCTCCATCAAGCCAATTACTCTACCTCCCTCCAGGACTGTGAGCACCTGCGTATGGCCCATTCACTTGAATACAACTTAATTAGGCCAATTTACTTTGATCCCGACTGCCAATTGTAGAAATGTCTACTCTGCCAAAGGGGTTGCACAACAAATCAAACCTCACTCTGTAATTTGCAATAAGGAGATGACAAAACCATAAAAAAAAGACCGAAATACCGCTGAAATGACAAAATTGCGTACGGCGTACCCTCTATTCGGCACACAAAGCCTCACTCCAGCAAAGACTCATAAAAAGGTGAAAACATAATCTGGAAATATGGAAATGAGACGACCGGACGACTCATCCCTTATCACAGCTCATCCCCATCTTCATTTCCTGTTCGTCAGGGGACAAGCCATATTTTACGCATTCGCCTCTCGATAGCCACAACTTTGAGGTGGTATCACATCAAAAAAAACAAAAAAAAAACAGAAATCCCATAAAGAAATCCGAAAAAGATATAAAAAGCGAAATATATTAAGGAAACCAAAAACTGGGGTTGCCCGGGTGGTGTTACTATCCTCAGGCAGTCCGCCTTTTATATGTAAGCTCGTAAATTATAACTATTCATACGAAATTGCAGGACAAAAATATATTTATAGTAAAAGTCCATCATGGCGTTTAAGGAAAGCGGTCATCATACTAAGATCGAGTATTGGATAGCCGGTCGAAGTGCTCTGGAGCATATTGAGGATGAACCTCTATAAAAGAAAACACAGCCAACGGTAAGGAAATCGATATGTGTACGTTCTTGGCGGTGTTCTACAAAACGAACGGTAGTAAATTTTGTTTTTATGCATTATAGGTATGTTTATGCTTGATTCGTCCTTTTTGTGAGGGTAAGACTGCTTAGGTCGAATGCGGAAAATCGATCAAAATTTGGTGACCTGTCGAGAATATTTTCCAAATATTGTAAATGGTATGTGCCCTCTGAAAGTATGTAGTATAGAGCTATAGTTTAGCGAGTGAAGTTGTTACTAAGTACTCATAGACTTTTCGAAGGCTTTATCGATATTTTGCTATATTTTCCTCGACAACATGGGTGGATCTTATACAAGGTGGCGCAAAAGTAATCCTCCTATCAGAAAATGCTATAAATTTTGCGACTGGCCCCTAATGTCAGGTCTGTTTTGGCATTTGTGTAGTAAACACATGCGAAATACACGTTAATAAACAATGTTACGCTACATTGCTCCAGAACGCGGAATATTGGTGACTATTTATTTGAGCAATAATCGGTCGGTGACTTTGGCACAACGAGGATTTCGTCGCAGATTTCCTAGCCGTCCAACGCCTACTGGTGAAACACTGCGACGTTAAGCCGCTCGCCTCGAAGAGACTGGCACAACACGAGTTGCTGCCAGGCGTGGCAGACCCCGGAGTAGCCGTTCTGCAGAGAATATTGCTGCTCTAGCCGAAGATGTCATGGAAGCGCCGTCGACATCGACCAGACGACGTGCCACGCAAATGGGTATCAGTCGATGGTCTTTACAGCGAATTTTACTACAAGATTTGAAGATGTTTCCGTACAAAGTCCAGACGGTGCATCAGCTGTTAGCTGCTGACCGCAAATCGCGTCTAACATACGCTCAAGCCATCCTTAATCACCACCAAGAGGAAGATGATTTTTCATCAAAAATAATCATGAGTGACGAGGCCCATTTCCATCTTAGCGGGTACGTAAATAAGCAAAATTTACGCTTCTGGGGGCACTTCTGGGGCACTGAAAATCCGCGTGTAACCCACGAAGAGCCATTACACCCGCTCAAAGTCACTGTATGGTGTGCTGTTTTCGTTGGAGGAGTCATCGGACCTTTTGTCTTCGAAGACGTCGCGGGCCAAACGGTGAGCGCTAGAGAGCAATGATCAATGAGTTCTTTTTGCCGCAACTTGATGAATTGGGATTGGAAAACATGTGGTTCAACAGGACGGTGCAACGGCACACACTGCACGTGCCACAACCGATATGCTGAAGGATGCATTTCCCGGGCGCCTAATCTCCCGTTTTGGCGATTTGCACTGGCCAGCAAGATCGCCTGATTTGATCGCTTCAGACTTCTTTTTGTGGGGCTTTTTGAAGTCGCGGGCTTATGTCAACAAGCCTTAGACTCTGCAGCTCTTAAAGACAATATCCGTCAAGAATGTGAGGACGTATCGCCGGAAGTATTGGCCAAAGTGATGGAAAATCCCATAAAAAGGGCTCAAATGACAATCAACTGTGGCGGCGGCCATTTACATGGCATCATATTCTCGACTTGATGTAAAAAAAATAAAAAGACCAAATAAAAATAATCCACAAGAAGAATCAAAGTTTTTCTTTTTTTTTTTAATTACAGCCAAAAAACATCGGAAGGTTATTTTTGCGCCACCTTGTAGATGAAGGGCAAACTCTGATCGGGGTTATTTTAATAATGCCAAGTCGTTTTAACTTCGATAACTCATAAATTGTGCGTATTTTACCTGCAAGTGGTAACCATCGGATACTGGTCTCATCCAATTGGAGATGACATGCTAAACTTATGTATAAGCGCGAGACGAAAAAACAAAAACACTATTTAACGCCTATTCAGAATGACTGGCACGAAATATACGGCCCTCAGGTGGACACCTTAGGTGAACACATGGGCCTGGCCTTAAGATTGGAGGTTGTGTTTTGGGTAAACTTACCAAGACAACACGTCTTGTAACGGACTTAGGCTAATTGACTTCGCTACGGAACGAAATGCCACTATAGCCAGCATACGGTTTCCTCACCTCTATATCCATAAGGGGTCATGGCGGTTTCCAGATCAACCAACATTCAACCAAATTGATCACATAGCGATAGACAAGAGGCACGCATCCAGTATTTTGAATGTCCAAACGTTCCGAGGAATTAACACCGACTCGGATAACTACCTTGTTGCAGCCAAAGTAAGAATGCGGATGTCCACCACGCCACAACAACCCAGAAATACTGTAAACAAATTTAATGTCAAAAGCCTGCAATAGCTAGAGACCGCCAATACATTCACGAAACGCGTATCCCTTAACCTCTCGATTGACACAATACCACCAGCATCGAATGTCGAGCAAAAATGGCAACGATGCCAACAATCCATTAGATCAGCCGCAACAGGTTTTCTAGGTTTCTCGCGCCCACTAGCAAGAAACCGCTGGTTTGATGAGGAATGCCGACAAATGCTCGCAGCCAAGAACCAGGCCTACAAGGCTAAGCTGTGGGTGAAGACGTGAGCTGCCATTGACCACTATAGGCAGAGAAGGAAAGAACACCGGCGCGGTCAAGGAAATAGAGAGGTGCCACTTCAGGAATGATTTTCGCAAGTTCTATACCAAAGTGTAAAACTTCAAAGCCAAGCGCATAAGGCTCGAACAGAACCTAACGAGATGAACAAGGAAATATCGTAGTTGAGACACAGTCGATGCTGAGGATATGGAAGAAGAACTTCTGCAGACTGGTAAACGGCGATGACGAACAACATTCCGCTGTCAGGTAGAACGAACCATTCAATGTTGGCAACGACAGTGGAAACTACCAACCATCCGACAAGAGTAAAGTGAGGATAGCAATATCTAAACCCAAGCTTAATAAGGCTGCCGGAAATAAAGGCATTCCCGCCGAGCTTTATAAAGCCGGCGGAGGTGACTTGGTAAGCAACATCCACCAACTCATAAGCCAAATCTGGTAGTATGAAAGAATTCCTGAAGAAAAGAACCCCTGCATCTTTTACCTGATCTGAAAGAAGAAGGAAACCCTCTGAACTACGGCAACTACAGAGGCATACGTCTCCTCAACATCTCCTACAAGATTCTATCTGCCGTAATATGTGAACGCCTGAGACCGTTTACCATCTGATCGGCGCTCCTCCGTGTGGTCTTAGGCATGGAATGTCCACAACTGATCAAATCTTGACACTTCAGCAGGTCCTGGGAAAAACTCAGGTTGTCTTAATCGATTCCCACCATTCATCGATTTCAAAGCCGCATACGACAGCATTTATAGAGACGAACTATACAGAGCCATGTCGAGTTTTTGTATACCGCCCAAAATAGTCCGTTTATATACTCCATTAGGTTCCGACCCTGACCGACACATTCGATACCAAAAATGATTTAGGCAAGGCGATGCGCTATCATGTGATAGCGAGCCAATACCAGAGGCACATTTTTCTCAAAATCGGTGCAACTACTAGCATACGCCGACGATATTGGCATGATTAGTGGGACTCAACGTGATGTCACAACCACGTTTTAGAGAATAGAGAAGGAAGCGTAGAGAATGGTTAAACAGTATATGAGGGTAAGACCAAGTATATGCTTTCAACTCGAAAGGACACACAACATGGACGAATTGGACAGAGCGTCAGCATTGACAGATATAACTTTGAGGTAGTACGGAACTTTGTATACCTCGTTCCCGCTATTAACTCTCACAAGAACATCTCGTCAGAAATTAAACGAAGAAATACTCTTGCCAACCGCTGTTTCATCGGGCTAAGTAGGCAAATCAGTAGGAAAGCAATCACTCGAACTACTAAGGAGATCTCGTATAGGACCCTGATCATCCTGACCGTCTCAAAAGCGGATGAAGAAATTCTTCGGAAAAGCTTCGGTCCTGCTTACGTCGACGGGCTAAGCTGACAATGATTCAACCTCGAGCTATTCACCGTTACATACCTTTAGCCAAAAACCTCTTCATTGGACGTTGAAGATATCCAGGATATGTTGAGCGAATGGACATCAACAGTCCGTTCCACAGAAGAGGAAAACCTCGACCCTGATCATCCTGACCGTCTCAAAAGCGGATGAAGAAATTTTTCGAAAAATCTTAGGTCCTGCTTACGTCGACGGGCTATGCTGACAATGATTCAACCTCGAGCTATTCACCGTTACATACCTTTAGCCATAAACCTCTTCATTGGACGTTGAAGATATCCAGGATATGTTGAGCGAATGGACATCAACATGTAGGAACCGACATCAACCAAATTGAAGTGCGCATCTGGATGCAGGTAGCTAAGAGCCAGGACCCGGACTGGCTTACACCTTCCGTAAGTAAGGAAGTATATATGGAGATCCAAAGAAAGTTGCTGGGACATTTGATGCTAGTAAATGTTGCATGACTTTATCGTCGGCATAGAACAAATGAACACAGAGCTCGTTGTTTTCCGGAACTTTGTATACAAGATTCGAATCATGGCCTGCTACATGAAATAATTTACTTGAAGACGCTATATAAAGTCACTTTTTGGAAAGTACTCTCCGATCTCAGTAGGACGATGAATTTAACTTCCTTGTACATATCCATGATCATATATCAGTAGGATTCTGGAACTTCTATTTGTCTTAGGGCTGCACACATAAGATCTCTTGAGTTTCCATCGAAAATGATTGTCGTAAGGACGATCGTATACAAAATTGCTTCCAGAAGTTGGATTAACGAAAGCTTTAAACACTTCTGTACGATATTGGAAGACTAAGTTGGATTGATGAAACGATGTCCTCATAAAGTAGGAACTCATGCAGCATGGAACCTCACAGAAACTCTATAGTTGGGACTGTAATTGCACTGCACTGCTCTGAGTCAGGGTTTAGCATTGCAACTTTAACTTCCGCGTGTCTCTGAATCAGTATAACAAAGACTTCCTATACCCGTCATTTAGGAGTGAGTAAACGTCAATTCCAGAGCCCATGATTAAAGTTAAAATTTAAAAAAAAGTCCTCCCTACAACTTTTCAATGTTACTTAATTGATTTAAAGCCAAATGTAAATTTTCAGAAAGGTCCACTTTCCACCTTTTCAGCCCTCATCCAGATTCTTGAAATCTCCTCTTTAGGAAAAAAAACCCCCAGTCCATTATCCCCCCTATGAGCAATCCTTTGCTAACAATAAATTACATCAAAAAGTTGAGTGCTGCTGTGTACAGGAAGAACATAACGACCTTCCTCCCCTTGAATGCCCCGCACACACGTCGGTCGTCCCGTACTTCCGATAAGTGAAGCTTATAACTATAACTGATGGTCAACTCTCACATCTTCGGCTAAAGTATAGCTCTTCAGAATATACGTACCATCTTATATTACCGGTGCCAACACAGTAGACATTGATAAAATGTCCCTGCAGTCACAAAAATCCCACATCCGCATCCGCAGCAGCAACAGAAAAAAAATTACCTCCCTCCCAAACCGAAGAAGAAGAAGAAGAACAAGAAGAAATCTTTTACTTAAACACTCTCCGGACAACAGGAGGCAACCTGAACCTCTGGTGGCCTTTGGGCGACCAACACGACAACGTCAATGGCCACAATACCTAACGAGCACGACGGCCGACAACTGACGAGGAAGACAAGGACAACGACGACGACAGACGACGGTAACAAAAGTATGCGGTTCAGCCCAGGGTGTATGGGAAAACTGATTGTCTGGCGGTCATCTTATTCAACACACACACACACACTCACAGTTGATGGCATAAAAAGCTTTCTATTTTCATTATGAGTACAAGTGCAAACACTAAGGATTGGATATGGACCTAAGTGCTTTGGATTTATACAAGGTAAACAGACATTTCACTCGCCACTGGGATCGCCTTGGTATATGGAAGGTACCTAACAGCGCGTCGGTGTTTGCTTAAGACCACAATTATGAAAGTTTCCTTCTATGCTCTGTTGGGACAGGGTTGGCGTAGAAAAAAAAAAAAACCGAACAAAGGTGGACGACAGGACGACGAGTGGTTACAGATGACTCCCAAAGCAATAACCGTACCTTAAGTTCTCATATCGTATCTTTCCAAGTGAGATGAGTATGTTATAGATTAAGTAGTAGAGGGTGGTGGGTGGCAAAGGGGTGAATAGGCAATTAATATATGAAATCCCTGGAGTTGGTTCATAATAACTCGACTACGGGCCGGTGATTACAAAAGTTCTGGAATACAATATCAAATGTGTGTCTCAACAGCACTGCATGGGGATGAGTTAAATGGTTTGAGATGTAAGGTCGGCTTTATTTTTGCTTTGGATAATTTTTGGTTGTCCTATGGGAGGAATCGGTAGGATTTTAGGTTTCTAGGTGTGGGACAGGTTCAACTTTTTCAAATAAACTATCGAAATGCACTAAACATTTATATTAGCATGAAGTCAATTTCACAACTTTCCGGCGTCAAAGCCGTTAATTAGAAATTCAACATGTTTTACGTTTGTTTATTCCTTGTGGTGCCACCTAAATTCATTTTAGGGTGGAATTTCGAAAGTTCTTTCCAGGACGCGGGTTAGACTAGCCTGTGTATGTATTCAAAATGGAAAATGTTGCGGTAAACTTTACCACAACAAGTAACATACTCTGTACCTAATATCCTTTAAGTCCTTCTTTTTATTATGGTCCAAAGCCTAGAATCTGTAGGAAATGGTGATCAGCCATAGTATCATCAACCAATGTTCCACTACCTTCAGACCCTGAGAAATCAATCTGAAACAAGTCTAACGAGTGCGACAGAGGAGTCCACTAACACTGAATGGGACTAAGCTCTGTTCGGTGCAGGACAAGGGAGAATGACTCCTGACGGAGCAACGCCACACCTTCGTCGAAGCCAAAAGGACGAGGGAGACTCGCGGCGGGCAGCATCAGACAGGAGCGGTCTAACCAGTTCACTGGGTGAGGGTCCTCTTCACTGTTATTGGACTCCTCTGTCGCACTCGTTAGACTTGTTTTAGGTTGTTTAGGTCTTGTTTAGGTCCCTTGTCGACCCCAACACTACAACACCAGCACCTACACCTCAACCACAAGATCAAGATGTTCGTTGGGAAAACAGTAGACGTTCTCTTTTCCCCCAACGTTAGAGAAATGGTGGAACAGCAGAGGTTTTAAGCGGATAGAAAAAAAATACCCCTCCACAAAGACGCGACTCGAAAAGTCAGGATCTATAGTCAAGAAATGAAGATCTCTTTCCCTTACTCATGAAACAACAGAGGAAAAAGCAATTTTTTATGCGGCCAGCCAGACATAAACTCCCTCTTTCAAACACAAACAATACCTAACATGAGGCAGCACTATGAGACTCATGGTGATGTCTGTCTAAAAGGGACATGTCCACAACTGGTTCACATCGGTAGAAGACCGCAAGAAAAAGAGGAGCCGGCAGGTTAACGAAAAAGGTATGAGTATGGTGCGTATGGAACTAATAACAAATAGTTTGGAGTTGGTTGTTTCGCTACCGAAATTTCCCGAAAAAAATCAGGACTCGTGCCACAATTATTGGGAATCCGGGGTTAAAATCCATTAGGTGGCCATCCTGGTGATCCGCATTTTTAGTGCCACACAATTAGCTCGCATTTTAAAATCAATTCGTCGATCCACCGCCATTTTTTTATATAACGTGGAGTTGTTTGGCTTTCAGGTAGAATTTTAAGATTTTTTCCTCTCTAATTTTCCTGCAGTTCAGTATTCTTCTCATGCGACGCATGCTTTTACTTTGTAGCGCCTTGGTATGTGCCTCTTCTGTCATCTCCTTATGGTACTTGCAGCTATCATTCTACTTATGGGGGTTTCGGCTACTTCTCTGATGATATTGCGATACTGTACTACTGGGTGTTGATCTTGGTGGTGGATGTTTAGTTTATGGTTATAGACTCTGGCAATCTCCTGCTCATTAAGGCGTCCAACGTGAAGTTTCTTATTTGTCATAATTCGCAGTTTTTTATCGTTGGGCAGTCGGGCTCTGAATTTGGCTGTGACGATGAAATGGTCATGATCGATATTTGCCCCTCTAAAAGCGTGAACATCCAGGGCATCTATGAGCACATGATCGATCTGGTTGCCGAATTGAAAGCTTCAAATGATAGCCCTAAACAGAAACGAGGAAATTTGGAGACTTATCAAGTCTATTCCAGTGAATAGTGGTGGGACGTAGCTGTAGCTGGAGGGTAAAGCGCACTCTGCAAGTATATTTCACCAACGAGGTGTTATCAGTAAACGAACAAAATAACAAATTTTAGCGCAACAGGCTCGTTAGTACCCAGGGCCTAGTTTTCTCACAACCAGTCATGTGTGTGTGTACTATACCGATTCCGAACGGCTTAGTTGGGATAAGCTATCGACAATTGATACTACTCGGACGATTCGTTAGATCATCACGGGAGGAGGACCAGTGTAAAATAATTAAGGTGCTGCTACGGCTGGGCGCGGCAGTTCATAGCACTAACCATTGCTCCACTGAACCCGGTGGTTAGTACCGATTGGATCTGTTTGGGTATTTTCTTCAGGTCTGTATATATGATAACGCACATCGCTGAACCCGTCAGTTGTTATCAATATTTACCTCAAAAGTAAAGACACATCGCAATAATGAAAAAAACGAGATACACCATGCGAACATGTCCTTGCTGCAAAAACAAGCCAAATAGCTAACTTATCAACGTGTGGACTAAAATCTGTGCTATCCGACGATCACTCAGCGTATGATGAAAAGGCCGACAGAGGTGTCATTGAAGAAATCGGTGCGACACATTGAAAGAACAAGAACAGAACAAGAACGTAACAAGAACAGTTTCCCAACATTCGAAAAATATTAAGCAAGGTGTTTTAAGCCTTGAGCCCAAACCAATTTTCAACTGTACAGGGAAGCTTCCGAGAATATGTCCGCGAGTATTCTCATCTAAGCTTGTAGAGATGACCCCACAAAAATGCTTATCCTTCGTGTTGTTCACAAGGGCATTATTGGAGCACACGAAGGAAACTACGTTCAAATGTCCAAAACCTCCAAAACCACGCCCCTGCATAGGAATGATTCAAAAAACTATCATAGGGAGCTCAGGACAGTGTATTGGGAGGATTTTTTAGTCACGACACGTCTAAATTCCGCAGCATGATGCTTTAAAGCATGGTGCCTCACAATGAGCTGTCTTGACGGTTGGCCATTTCTATTTTTTGCGTTCGCTTCAAAACGTGGTGTTATGCTATTGCCGTATAGCACCATTTTTTTTTTTGAAGTATGATTTCATAAAGTCTTACGATTCCAGTCAAAACTTCAACTCAACCGCCCAACCTTACCACTAAGTTTCGGTCAAACACAATGCCGTGGGAGCAGTAGTAATCGAACTCCAAGAAATGATAAAACTAGAATTATGGTGAAAACGTCACCAGGTTGCTGTATGGTATTGCTTTGACAGTTGTAGCGAACTATCACCTATCACCTATCGAACAACCAACCTATCAAATATTATGTTCGACAGCCTAATCCAAGATGGTGAACTAAAACCTGAAAAAATTGATTTTAAAAACCTTCACAATTGAAAACTTCAAAAGACTACAAATCGTGAATCAAACCCCCCAAAAACCTATCGTTACGTACTGCTACCAACTTGATTAATTTGCTATACAAATTTTGCAAAACACAAAGAATGCGATTTCACTCCATACCAACTGTCCGAGAATCCTTCCTACACAATTCATCGGATGCTTCCCAGTCAGCACCATCCCATATACCACCATCCTCTTTCGGACCATAATTAATGAAGCCCTGGACACGAAAAATTACAATCCACATAACATTCCGCAAAAAATACCTCGACAAAGTGGTTTTAGGTGGTCACTGTGTTGTGTGCACCCTCCTGGACGTTTGCAAAAGGTAAACCAACAAAAATAAATGTTTGGCTTGGCCAAGCAAATTTTCGCGGCTATTCACCTATGGTCTGGAGTCCTTGCGCCTCATCCTCTGAACATAGACTAGGTCTTGGTGATCCGCAATGCTTGCGAGCGGGCAAGAGATTAAAGTGAGCAATGATGCCCTCCTCAGGGCGGTAAGGATGCGATAATTAATTTGAATTTCCTGGCTGCAAAATAAAGTTTCGCTATGGCAAAAAATTAATCAAGGAAAAGAGCATTTTTCAATTAACGCTTTTTCCTGCCACGTACCGCCGCACGTTGTGGATGGGCAGCGGCAGATTTGTGTCTCTAACGCTATGTAGGATACCTACACAGAGAAAGTGTTTACCGCAGAATGTCGGCTACTGGTAATGCTGCGATGCAAATTATGTCCTTTCAGCTAGACCACGTAAATATTGTGCGGTGTGTAGGATTTTTTTTTTTTGGTTCATAATCTTTTATGTCGGAAGAGTCACGTTTTTTTCCAGGATGTGGAACGATTTAATTTTGTGCGACAAGAGGAGGTATAGGTAGGTGGTTTCAATGTTACAATGTGTCAAATTCTAAAGTGAACTGGTAGAGGTAATTGAGTTAATTTAAGGCTTCCATCTAATTAGTGGAAATTTGAAGGCGTATGTACTAGGTTCATGTACCCGTATCCATTTATTTCGAATATTGAGATACAAATTTGTATGTTGTTGCATAGACAATTTATTTCGTAGATTTTTAATACTAATCGGATAATACAGTGCGGTTCACATGATTAGCCGCACCATTTTTCGCTCAATAAATTGCAATTTTTCTGTTTGCTTTTTCCATGAACTACCAAACAATGCATTTATTGGAAAGGTTATTAAATTCTCTTCGAAAAAAACTAAATTCATGATTATTGAGAGACACTTAACGGTTGTTTTGATCTCTTTCTTCCTACTAGTGCAAGAAAAGCTCAAAAAATCAGTTCACTTAGTTAGACGCACCTGTTAAAAGTTTGAAAAAGAAGAAGTTGATCGATTGCCATCATTTTTTTTTTGCTTTTATATTATTATTTTAATTATTTTGCACAATTTCAATACTTTGTACAACCTTCGCGACTTGAAATGACATCGAAAATTTTACTTTTAAGCGATTCATACAATATTTTTAAATAGTCTAATGAAATCTTAGACCAGGCTTCTTTAATTGCTGCAATAAGCTCCTCACAGCTTTCATACTGCTTGCCTCCTTCATAAATTTGACGGGTCAGCCATCCCCAAAGGTTTTCAATAATGTTTAGATCAGGTGAGTATAGTGGCCACGGTAACAATTCCACATTTTCACGAGCGAGAAATGCTTTTACAACGTGCGCGTTGTGGATCGGAGCATTATCTTGTTGTAAGATCCACTGGATTGGTCCAAAAAGCTCTCTTATGGCTGGAAAAGCTGTTTGCAAAAGAGCTTTATAAGACATTCCTGCCATTTTGTGAGACACAAAAACCAACTCAAAGGCACCATAGTATGAAATGGCCCCCCATACCATTACTCCTCCTTTCTTGGAATGGTTGCGATTCAAAAAGCATTCGTCTTTGCGGATATCATGAAAATAAAAATTATACCCATCAGGACCATCTAGGTTGAACTTTTTCTCAACAGAAAACACCACAGTTTTCCAATTTGAAACACTCCCAAGCTGAGTATCCCATGCCATATGAAGACGTGAGAATTCCAACCGAAGTTCCTTTCTTGCAGCGTTTAGTGGTGTTTTTTTTTTTTGTAACTTTTTGAATTTCAAGTGTGGAGCACCTAAAATAGCTCGACGAACCGTTGATTTGCTGGCACTTACCCCCGCTAATTGTCTGATTTTCATCGTGGAGTATGCTGAATTTGAGGCAATTCTTATTATCTTTCGTTTCTCGTGCGGTGTTAAGGCTGCTTTTGTCCTTCCTTTGTTATTTTTTCCATAGGTAGCAGGGTTTGATAAAAAATTTCGAACTGCTTTATCACTTCTTCCTATTTTGCTTGCAATTTTCGGCATAGAAAAACCTTCTGAGGGTTAGGCCTCAATTTTTGCCTTTTCCGCCACCGTCAACATTTTTTTGATTGACATGGACATCACAGTACTTCGCACATGAATGCAACGAACTACAGACACATAACAGCACTGGCGACTGAGGCCATCGGCTGGGACAGATCAAGATATTTATACAACAGAGGGAGACAGATAGATACATAGACGGAAAGACATATAACATAGACTTACGTGGCACAGAGGAGGAGACATAGATTTATATTGTCTCATGTTATCGCACAGGTGGCCTCAGATAAGCTGGCAATTTTCGTAGAAAACAAATGCTGCCGAAGCTGGGGCTTGAACCCGCAGCGCTTGGCTTAGCAGTCAACTACGCATTCCTTTTTTGTACCCATATTCACTTTAAATACTCGGAAAAACTTTAATAACGTTTACTCATTCACAAAATTTAATTTGCGTTACCCAGCATTAAGAAATAACTGTATAAATTCGTGCGTCTAACCAAGTGAACCGATTTATTTGAGCTTTTTTTGCTCTAGTGGGAAGAAAGAGATCAAAACAACCGTTAGGTGTCTCTCACTAATCTTGAATTTAGTTTTTTTTCGAGGAGAATTCAATAACCTTTCCAATAAATGCATTGTTTGGTAGTTCATGAAAAAAACAAACAGAAAAACTGTAATTTATTGAGAGAACAATGGTGCGGCTAACCATGTGAACCGCACTGTATGTCAAGGCACTGCATGTGAAGTGGTCCTGATAAAGAATAATTGTGTAATGAGCCGGTGGACGAACTACGCGAGAGCATAGCTGGTGTTAAGTCCTGGACGACGCAGCAGGGTGGCACGCTGGCTTAAGCACGGCTTAGCTCGCCGAAACGGTCGGGGATCTTGCTGCGGATTTTCTCACACAAAATTAAAGAAATCGTGCCAGAAGGAGTAGTCAGATGACTTAAATTAAAATTTTATAAAATCTACAAAGAAATATTGCACTGCTATGATCTTCTGAAGAATCAATGTGTGATAGCTGACATGGCACAAAATAAATTTAAACTTTCGATTCTACTTGCACACACTGTATCCTATTTTGAATCGATGGCACAGATGTTATTGCCATCATTTGGGATTTCCCAGTTCATATGACAATCTAATTATAAGACGGCCACACCATGTCACCTACTTCCCAATCCTATGTAGATAACCCCTTTTACTTATTACACACTTCACCTTTTTTTTTACCTCACTTCGATCTCACCTTTATTTTTAAGATTTCACTCAAATCATTTTTCAGTCACAAAAAAAAATTAAATCACAATTAAAATAAATAAATGCTGACTTCATGTCAATTTAATTTAACTTCTCTATGCAGATATATATATACATATATATAAACTTCTTATACATACAAAAGAGCGATCTCATTCCAATATTATTTGGAACATCATCCTAGACAAAATTCGTCTACTTATTAACCCTAATCCTACCAAGGAATTTTCGTTATATGCCATACCAAGGTGTGCCTACTAGGCACATTGTATCTGATTAAATAGCTAACTGTATTAAATTGTGAAACACATGAATAAACAAAGAGTTATATACATTTTATTGATTTTAACTTTTATTGAACATACATCGATACATAAATAAATACCCATATTTATTTTATTTCTTTTCTTTGCAGTTTCTGCAAGTTAATGTTTTTTCCGAATGCTCAACACATACTGTTAGGTTACATGTTTTCTGAAGGACAAATATAGCATCTTCTTCTTTTAATGGATTTTTTAAGTGGACCCTCTGCTGGTAGGGCTAGGTTCTTGCACGCAGTATTTGTTGCAGTAGTGTGGCTTTTATGCAAACCAACCAAACTGCGCCGTCTGATATGCTCCATCACTAGTTCGGTCGCCATTTCTCTTAAGAAAATAATACGAAGCTTTCTTTTTTTTTGATATATTCCACTCGGGATAAATATTTTTCCATACAATGAATGAAGCTACACTGCAGACATCAATCATATTGAAAAAAAAAGGCTAAAGGCCATCTGTTGGTCTTGCGCTTCACCGAATATGCATGTGCCATTTGATCTAAGGTATCGACTTTTATTTGACAGATCGGTGATGTTTGTATGATGCATGGTCGACAAAATGATCACAGCACGATTTTTTTTGGGAACATAGGATACAAGAGTCATAGCTTTTTGAAAGCCAAATAAGTTGCTCTCTATTTCCCGACGAGGAGTTGGTAAAAAATTTGACGGTATACATCTTTTGTTCTTACGGATCGTTCCTACGCAAGTCAGGCCCTTTGACAGCAAACTGGAAGCAAGTTCATAGCTGGTGAAGTAGTTGTCAAATGTAATGTTTCTGTTGGTCCTGATAAAAGGTACACAAAGCTCTTCAACAACCTTTTGCGCTAAGTTTTCTGATCGGCTTGGGCCTTCCTTTCCCAAGTATGGTATCCCACGTAATGGATAGCTAGAGCCACTGTCACAAATCCACCAAATTTTCATACCATACTTATCCGGTTTGCTTGGTATATATTGCCGAAACGATACGCGACCCCGAAAGGGAACCAGTTGCTCATCAATAGTTAGGTTGCAGCCCGGAATATAATGCTTCGACAAATTTAAATTTACTCTTTCCCACAGGTCTCTAATTGGAGCCAGTTTATCCTTTTGCCTTCGAACAGTCCTGGTGTTTTTATCGTCAAATCTAATAAATCGCAACAATTGGGTAAATCTGTTTCGTGACATATATGCTTTATATAAAAAATGTCCATAAAGAGGGCTCCAGAGTTCGTTGTAGTTAATAATTCCTTGCTTATTTCTTCCGGCAGTAATCAACAGGCCTAAAAATGCTCGAATTTCAATGTCGTCAACTGGCTTCCATAATGTTCCAATAGAACGAACAGCTTCTGTATTAGTGAAAGTCACTATAATACCAATGGTTGCATTATCAAAAAACAACCTGAATGCATCAAATGGGGTATCAAAGTGGACCCCAGGTGGAATCTTCACCTTATTCAAAGCTGTTGTAATAATGTTGTGCGCTCGAGTTTTTCCCTTTGCAATTGGTGTTGATTTCCATGCTGTGCCATCTTTTCCAACAAAGGTTTCCGAATAGTTTGGGAAATCATCCTCAACTGCATCACCGTCACTTCCCTGCTGTTCATCGCTAACTTCATCGACACTTTCTTGAAAATCTATCTCGCTAGAAGAAGTATCGTCATTTCGATTATCTTCATCCTCACTAACTCCTTCATCAGGATCTATATCATTTTCCTGTATTGCAGCGATAATCTCTCCTTTAGTTAGTGCTCTACGCCGATCAGTCATAATGTCTGTACAATAGAAATGTAGATACCATGTATTTTGCAAATGTTATGCTGTAAAAATTCGCATTTTATGATTCATATATATTACTTTGAAAAAAAAAAAAACACAGAGATTGAACTAATGTAAGCCAATTGCATATATATAACAATTGTATAATTTACCTATGCACTAATCACTAATTCACGGATCAACTGGACTGGTTGCAATTTCTTTTCACACAAACTGGGATATAACCCCGTATGCAGTTCAAAAAAAAACCTAAAGTGGGGGAATCCCCCGAATAAGTTATATGGGATTCCCCATAATGCGCGGTGAAAAGAATTTTTAAGCAGGGAAATTCGTCACACATTACATCAAAAAATGAAAATATTTTTCATATGTGCCTCTGGAGCTCACCTTGGTAGAGGGTGTCAGTAAAGTATGCTTATCACGATATCTAAAAGGCAGTTAATATATTAAAATTTATTTCAGTTGTTTTATGTGTCAAAAAGCAATTGTTTAGAATACTAAAATACACAGTTGGATTAAAATTGTATCTAGAGAAATATAGTACTTTTAAAATGAAATGTGCCTCCGAAGCACACCTTGGTAGGATTAGGGTTAAAGAACAAAAACTCTAATTCCCCATTAATTAAATGCGCATCTAAATAACTTGGATCACACTATTCAAAATATATCTTAATTCTAAAAAAAAATATCTTCACAAATTTCGTATTATCTCTAATGTATATATATGTATGCATATAAAATATATGTATTCTCAATTTTTTCGATTGATATTTGTTATCTTAGAAATCAATATCCTAATTTAAGTCTTTCGTTTGTGATTTTGTCGCGTTAAAATAACGCGGCAAAAAGATTTCCCTGCCACACCCCATATCCAACCCCTTCACTTCTTCGCCCCTTCACGTTTCTTCCTCCCGTTGCCCTTCTTGGAGAACGGTTAAGGAATACTGTACTGGGTTGTTTACGACCCAGCGCTCTTGCTCGACCACCCATTCTTGAAGGCAATAAAGCAGGTATGGAGCTAGACGGACGGTCTGAGGGACGCGAAAGAGACAGGCGGTCTCAAGCTGCAAACGAGAACCCTAGCAGCCAACAATGGGTAGAATAAACATCCCGACGATTGGATTTAACGAGATCTATGGCCAAGAGCCCACCCTAAATAATCATGAAATAAAAAAATGGCACACTATCGAAATTTCCCCAACCCCCAAATCTGCACGAAATACCAACGGACGGTAATTATCCGAGATATTATTATACCTCTTCCTTCCTTCCACCATGGGCACTTAGGCGGAAATTGCCCTAAGCGTAAATCCTAAGCACTAATCCATGTCTGCGGGTTCCTTTTTCCAACCTTGGGGTTTCGATTTAATTTCCTTGTTAAATTCGTGGGGACAAATGCCGCGAAACAGATCCTCGATCGAATTTTAATAGATAAATATTGTGTCTGCGCTCTCGTTGATTGTTGCAGGGTGCAACGAACAAACGAGGGAAATTGTGTGTGTGGTCTGAATGCATTCAGTGGGACGTTTGGCCCGAGGAAATTTCCCAGGTTACAAGCGAATTCACAAATGAACGCCAGACTGAGAAAGAGAGAATAGCGGGAAACGGCAACACACTCCAGCAAAGTAGCGGAGCGGGGTAGAAATTAAGCCGTAAGTTGGGCCCGCTATTGGCTGAATGAGAGAGAGAGTGTGACCGTTTTGTTGGAAACAAAGAAGGTGGTCAAAGAAAAACCACTTCTTGGTTGACCAGCGAAACGAACGGAGCGGAGTGTACGAAAGGTTTAATCAAAAAAAAGTTGGATCGAGGAGTTTTTTTTGTAGTTTTGATTAGAAGTGTGAATTCCCGTAGTTGTCGGGAAAACAGAAAAGGGGGAAAAAGGACGAACAGACAGGCAGAGTCATAAGGAGTTAGCGGCAGGCTAGGCTCTCTGAGTGACTAGAAGAAATTGGAGAACGCCAGGAAGGGCGTAAGAGATATAGCGGAAAGGAAGAGGAGAGAAGTATAGTGCTTGTGATAAAGTTATTAAAGTTAGTGAGCCCGAATTGAGAATTGTTGAAATAGATCTGTTGGCATTCCGTTACGAAAATCCCGGAAATAAAATATACGGGACACGCGACCCCCTTGTTCGACGCCATTTTGGTAAATTCCGGGAATAGACGCGATAGTGGGCCATTTTATATTCCAGACTTTCCATCTTCAAATATCTCCCAAATAATTTTATTTTATGTTCAGCTGTTTGCTTTTGTGCAGCAATAAATTATTTTCTTATAACGTCACCGAACCCCGTGTATAATTTCGTTTGGAACCTTCTTGCTTTTTCAGAAACACCGTCAGATAATTATCCAGGTTTCACAATTCCTCAAAAAAAAGATTGTGTGGCGCCCTTTTTAATTCAATCTAGTTGAATACCCGCGAACCCACCCTCAGCTGAGCGGTCGAGCCGGCAGCATCTAACCAACTGCGTGTTATACTCTCACGGGGGAAATTTCTTCATTCGACTTTCAACCTTCGGTGCAGTGGCGACTGCAGAATTTGCTTCCGCCGACCCTTTTCTTTGTCCACGCATTAGACTCGTCCCCCCCCCACCGCGGAAAAGTATAACAATTTAAATGGAATCTATGATTGATATTTGTAGATTTATATGTTGTTATATTCAGTTTTTATCTATTTTTAATTTAGATTTTAGGTATTTTATTTAGGTTTTTAAGTTTTACTTCTTTTATCATAATTTTCATTTAGGTAGCAAATTATTTAGTCAATTTTTCATAAGCAAATAACTAGAACAATTTTACATTTGATTGGGCTCCTGTGATCGATACTTTTCACTGATCATGGGCAAGCAAAAAAAAAATGGTAAACAGGAAAATGTACCGGTTGTACTTTGTTGGTATTTTGGTTGTTGATGTATTGTTGTGGCTGGTGGTGCACTTGTTTTGGTGATTTTTGTTGTTGTGTCTTGCTCTGCATGTGTTTTGCTGTTTTGCTTATCGTGATTATGTGTTCTGCATCACTGGAGGTGGTGGGGGGTATATGTATATTTATGTAAATTAAAACTTCATAAGTTGAAGTTTGTTAAAAAATAATTTTTATTTTTCAAACCGGCAGCGATTCTGCCTCGATACAAAACTGAACAATATTTTCTTAATTACTATGGCTTAAATACTAACGGAGGCGAAGCATCCAACGACGAAGCGTTCCCACAGGTGCTCACTCATTACACACCGTACGTGATGGAATGCGGTTCCGGCAGTGTCGACGAATCATATTTCGGACAGTACAGACGCGTTGTCAGCTAATTCTATGGCAAACTCATGGGAAGCGATGTTGTGCTTCGGGTTTCTTCATCTGAATTTATTCTGTGTTAACTTGTATAATGATGGATCGGTCCTCAATCTTGGACTTTATAGTCAGATTAAAAGCTTGATCGCTGGGTTCATTTATATCACCAGAGCAGCGATCAAAAGCTTAATTAAGTGCCTGTAGATTGGGGAAAACGAAGATGCATGTAAGCACAAATAATAATCAACAGATATATAAATAAAACAAATTTACCTCGTTTTCTTCTAAAATGCATATAAGTACACATGAGTGTATTCATGTAATATTCTCTATATGTACGGAGAAAAGTGTTGATGCTCCGTTACTTTTGAAAAGAATTAAAATATTTTATGTTTTTCTGTTTTTCTGTAGTACTCTGACACTAGTTTTTAAATGCTAAATCTACTTGAAAAATTTGTAAATTAAAGTAAAAAAATAAATTCACTTTAGCACGATCGTACCTTTTTGCGTTTGTCACCACACTTCCACGCTGTTCGTAGGTCAGAAAGAAAAAGACCGGAAAAAATAATATCGGTTTTTTTTTTTGTATTCATTTTTATTTTATTTTATCTTAAAACTAACTTACATGCTAGACAAAAATTCATGAAAAAACTAGCCTACTTATCAACTACTTAACTAACTTACTGGTCCTATGCGGGCGCCCTAAATTAAAGGATAACAACTTAATTCTAATGCCTTTCGGCCTATTATCTAATAAGTAAATCTAATAGCAATATAATGATGTTTACCAAGAAACATTTGAGAAAAACTTGGTTTCTTGTCTTTTTTTTATTTTATTTAAACTTACATGCTAATTAAAACTACTTATCGACTAACTTAAACTACTTAAAACTACTTACATCTACCTAAATAAAAACTTGAAACTTAAAAACTAGAACAGCCACAGCAAGCATTGTTTTTTTTTTTGTGCCACCACGACTGTTTACCTTAACATAAACCTAAACAACTATGCAAGTCGGCCATATATTTTCAAAAGTCAACTCACTTTAACTACGTTTTTATCGTTTTTAAAAGTATTTTAAAAATGTCATGATGTAGCAGACCATAATCATGGTTCATGCTGGCTGCATGCTACAATTGATGTTTGAATTTAAGAACTTGGTTCACCTTTTGCGTTGCAGTTTAGAGCACTAACCTGGGGGTCATCGAACCCATCTAAAACTTGGATGCAAATCATTATAGTGATGTCCAATAGTAACCATCGGGAGTGATGCATTTTGTTTGTTATAGTGCATTCGGAGGTTCTTGGATTTATTCATAGTTAGCTTCCTATAATGTACAAGAAAATGGCTAGATAGGATACCTACACAGAGCACTAGTAAGTTGAAAAAATGCGTCCTTAAAAGTGACTTAGAGGCATTATTTTAAAAAAGGGATAATGCAAGATAACGCGTGAGTATTACGTGTTTTTTTGCTTAGGATTGTTTGACAATATCTTATGGAGTAGCTATGCTCCCACCGGATGCGTCCTCTGATGCCGGGAAGACGAATCAGCAGGAGCTGGAAAATAAAATACCACAAGTGTACCAAAAACAGCAACGGGTAAGGTCTCGTATCAAAAATAACATTCCCAGACGGCAGAGGAAGAATTCCTTACATGGAGCCAGCAGGGGCGGCATCTACCGTTCCGGTTAGGAAGGATAAAGTATACAAACTACAAGGTGGCGCAAAAATAACCATCCGATGTTTTTTGGCTGTAATTTAAAAAAAAAATGAAAAACTTCGATTCTTCTTGTGAATTATTTTTATTTGGTCTTTTAATTTTTTTTACATCAAGTCGAGAATATGTAAATGGCCGCCGCCACAGTTGATTGTCATTTGAGCCCTTTTTATGGGATTTTCCATCACTTTGACCAAAACTTCTGGCGATAGGTCCTCACATTCTTGACGGTAATTGTCTTTAAGAGCTGCAAGAGTCTGAGGCTTTTTGACATAAACCCGCGACTTCAAAAAGCCCCACAAAAAGAAGTCTGGAGCGGTCAAATCAGGCGATCTTGCTGGCCAGTACAAATCGCCAAAACGGGAGATTAGGCGCCCGGGAAATGCATCCTTCAGCATATCGGTTGTGGCACGTGCAGAGTGTGCCGTTGCACCGTCCTGTTGGAACCACATGTTTTCCAATCCCAATTCATCAAGTTGCGGCAAAAAGAACTCGTTGATCATTGCTCTGTAGCGCTCACCATTCACAGTAACCGTTTGGCCCGCGATGTCTTCGAAGAAAAAAGGTCCGATGACTCCTCCAGCGAAAACAGCACACCATACAGTGACTTTGAGCGGGTGTAATGGCTCTTCTTGGGTTACACGTGGATTTTCAGTGCCCCAGAAGCGTAAATTTTGCTTATTTACGTACCCGCTAAGATGGAAATGGGCCTCATCACTCATGATTATTTTTGATGAAAAATCATCTTCCTCTTGGTGGTGATTAAGGATGGCTTGAGCGTATGTTAGACGTCAGCAGCTAACAGCTGATGCACCGTCTGGACTTTGTACGGAAACATCTTCAAATGGTGTACCAAAATTCGCTGTAAAGACCGTCGACTGATACCCATTTGCGTGGCACGTCGTCTGGTCGATGTCGACGGCGCTTCCATGATATCTTCGGCTACAGCAGCAATATTCTTTGCAGAACGGCTACTCCGGGCCTGCCACGCGTGGCAGCATCTCGTGTTGTGCCAGTCTCTTCGAGGCGAGCGGCTAAACGTCGCAGTGTTTCACCAGTAGGCGTTGGACGGCTAGGAAATCTGCGACGAAATTCACGTTGTGCCAAAGTCACCGACCGATTATTGCTCAAATAAATAGTCACCAATATTCCGCGTTCTGGAGCAGTGTAGCGTAACATTGTTTATTAACGTGTATTTCGCATGTGTTTACTACACAAATGTCAAAACAGAACTGACATTAGGGGCCAATCGGAAAATTATATAATTTCTGATATGGGGATTACTTTTGCGCCACCTTGTATTTGAGCTGATCCGACAAATTCGTAAGACTAGCCATTTAGGAATCAAGAGTTAGTAAGACTTCTTGAACAGATATGGTAGTAGGCAGAAGAATCGAGAGGCCCAAGGCAGCGCTCAGCGTAATAGATATTGATGGCTCGTTTCTTAGAGCTGTTGAAGCTGGCAATCTAGTTTGAGATTTGTGCTTTGGGTAAACTACTTACTCACGAAAAAACTTGGTTTTACAATTCATCCTCGAGCCTCGAGCCTTGGAAAGGAAAAATTATATTATTGACGAACATGCTAAACGAAAAATGAAGAACACCAAACTAGAGAGATGCAGGCGAACAACTAGCGGCAGCCTTTACCTGTTACAAAGCAAACATGCCGCGCAAAAAGTGGATGAAATATTGCAACACGGACTACGGACTCTGCTAAAGTGAGTAGAAAAAGCGAATTTTCGGATGTGGATTTATTATAATTGCCAGACTTAGGCATTATGTATCCAAGACATAAGCTAACACATTGTAACCATCCGCATCAAGGCCAAATATGCAAACGTAAGACATATTATGCGGAAAGAGATGAAATAACGAAAGACGGCTGCAACGAGATAATTGGCAAAACTTATGAGCAACTTCCAAAAAACGATATTAAAATAGTGCTAGGAGATTTTAACGCAAAGGTAAGCAGAGAAAATATCTTCAGCAGTAATGAGTCTGGTAACGGACTTATGCTAATTGATTTCGCTGCGGAATGAAATGCCACCATAGCCAGAACGCGGTTTCGTCACATCGATATCCATAAGGGGACATGGTGGTCTCCAGATAGACGAACGGTCAATCAAATTGATCACATTACGATAAACTAGAGGAGCCCATCCAGTGTTTTGGATGTCGTCACATTCCGAGGGGCTAAGATCGACTTGGACCACTACCTTGTTGCACGCCACAAGAAATGTCGAAGGACTGCAATCGCCGCGGGTAGTGATAATGTGTTCGTCTGTTGAGTGGAAGGTTGCGCGTTCAATCCCAGTCAAAATCCATTTTCTTTTCATTTAAAAGAAATAAAAAGGTCGGTGTAATACCTAAAAGTATGCACACCATCTTGAATTTCTTCAAATTTAACGAACACAAGAAAAAGTGACTCCCCGAAGCTAGTTCGGACACCACCCACGGAGTTTAAGTCTCCACTACATCCAAAATCTTTCCTATCCTCTCTTTCTTCCCCTTTTCTAACGCTCGTACTATGGTAACATATAAAGGGTATTCATAACCCCTTGACTACGTGTAAATTATAAAAAAAAAAAAAAAATCGCAAGTAACCGAAAAATGCTTCGTTGAACGAATATCCTTAGGCATGATATGCTCAAGTTTTTCGCTAGTAAAACTTCAAAGCCAGGGATACAAGACTCGAACAGAACCTGACCTGAGATGAACAAGGAAATATCGTAGTAAAGACGCAGTCAACACTGGGGATATGGAAGAACCACTTCCGCAGACAATTAAACGGCGATAACGAACAACATCCCGTTGTCATGAACCATTCAATACTGGCGACGACAGCGAAAACTACAGACCTAAGCAAAGTGAGGTTAGCAATATCTAAACTCAAGCTTAACAAGCAGGTCGGTTATTACAGCCTTCCCTTCGAGCTTTCTACAGCCAGCGGAGATGATTTGGAAAGTTACATCCACCAACTCAAAAGCTAAATTTGGTCGGATGAAAGTATGCCTTAAGAATGGGATCTAAGTGTTATTTGCCAGATCCACAAAAGAGGAGAACATCTGAACTGCGCAAACTACAGAGGCATAAGTTTCCTCTACATCGCCTACAAGATCCTATCTACCGTAATATGTGAAAGACTAAAACCGTTTATCAACAACCTGATCCACCCGGTGTTTCTAGTCAGGAAAGTGTAAACTGATCAGACCTTCACACCTCAGCAGATCCTGGCGAAAAAAAACCCAAGAAGTACTTATCGAAACCCGTCTAGTATTAATCGATTTCAAAGCCGCATAGGACAGCACTTATAGAGACTAGATATACAGGGCCATGTCTTGTTTTGGGATACCATCCAAACTCGTCCGTCTGTGCAGGATGATGATGAATAAATATTACTACTCCATCAGGGTTGGAAACGACTTCACTGAAACATTCGATACCAATGAAGGTATTAAGGTAAGGCTACGTACTGTCATGTGGCTTTTGTTAACATAATTCTGGAGAAGGATGTGCAAGAAGAATAACGAGATCATATATGAGCAGAAGAATAACGAGATCATATATGAGACCCGGCTCATCCAAGCCTGCTTTTCGGCGCAGACATATGGACCGTATCAGAAGTGGATGAAGAAATCCTGCGTCGTTTTTAGAGAAAAATTCTCCAAGAACTATTCGAGATGTAGCGGGTTGTTTTTTTAGAGGTTGGTTTTTCGAATAGAGATGAAACTAATATTTTATGGTCATATCGGGCAGCTCTAATGTTCAGTTTGACAAGTAAACAGGTTGACAAATAAACAACGCTTGCAATTCGTGCAAATCTATTTCGAACATAATGTTGCAGTTCGCGAAGTTTACCGCAAGCTCCGTCCATTTTATGGTCGACATAATCGTCCATCAGAGCAATTAATTCGATTAATCATGGATCGTTTTCGCACTACGCTTACTCTATGTGACAATACGCATCCGCAGAGACGTCGAACAGTGCGCACCGAAGAAACAATTGCCGCTGTAGAGCAAAGTGTTGAAGAGGACCCGAATGAATCGATTCGCGACCGTGCACAGCAATTGGAGCTTTGTCCATCAACTTTATGAAGACTCTGCGCAAAGATCTTGGCTTACGACCTTACAAGATCCAGATTGTGCAAGAATTAAAGCCGCGAGACCATGCAATGCGTCATGATTTTGGTGTATGTGCCGAAAATAAGATTGATATCGATGCTGATTTTCATCGAAAAATTTTGTTCAGCGATGAGGCTCATTTTTTCGTTGAATGGCTACGTCAACAAGCAAAATTGCGGCATTTGGAGTGAAGAGAATCCTCAGGAGACCATTGAGACGCCATTACATCCACAAAACCTGACTTTTTGGTGTGCTCTATGGGCTGATGGAGTCATTGGGACATACTTCTTCCGAAATGATGCTGGAGAGTCAGAATCCGTTAATGGAGACCGGTATGTAGCCATGATAACCGACTAATTCGTTCCCGAATTGGATGGCATGAATGTGGATGAGATGTGGTCCCAACAAGACGGCACTATTGATTTATTAAAGGAAACATTCGATGAGCGCATAATTTCGCGGAACGGACCTGTCAATTGGCTACCAAGATCGTGTGATTTGACACCATAGGATTATTTTCTTTGGGTATATGTAAAGTCACTCATCTACGCCAACAAACCAGAAACGTCAGGGGACTTGGAAGCCAGCATTCGTGGTGTTATTGCCGACATACGGCCCCAAATGCTCTAAAAAGTGGTTGAAAATTGGACCTCTAGGCTTGGCTTTATTCGAGCCAGCCGCGGCGGCCACTTATGCGTCATATGTCGGACGCACTAGAGGAAGAAGTCGTTTTAAGTGGTGCACACAACAAGAAAACCATCTCAACTAACTTGGAGTGAGCAACTGGAGGCAGTTAGCTAAGGCTGACATGTAAAGCTTGAAAATCTCCTTAACATTCGCCTAAGATACTGAATAAAATTTTAGGCTAATGTTGAGGAGATTTGAAGATGACACCCAGTTTTGAAATAATAAGCAAATTTGGTATATTCGGACTAGAGAGTAACCCGAAGAGGTTCAAGAGCTGCCTTTACATCAAGCCAAAGACAACGGATTGATGTAATTTACTGGCAGATATAATCATTCTTTAGTTTCTATAAAACGCGACATTATAGCGCAATTTTAACGGACTATTTTCTGACCGAAATTGTGAACGATGATTGGTGACATTTAATTACAATAAGACGTCAGCGCAACTTGCCAAACAGCCCGTCTCACCATTAATTAACTTAGAATAGTAAAGGATTGTTGTGATACAAAGTTTTGTTTTTAATTTTCTTACATATTCGCCTTTTTGGCTGTCTTATGCATACGAAGATTTATCAGCTTTGGCACCCCAAGGAGGTGTCCTTTCACCCAACGTAAGATGTTTTGCAAAATAAATTATTTTTAATGAATTTTTTGGTTGCTAAATGATTAAAAAACCTATGGGAAGGCTATAATCCGCTGTGCGAATCGTCGAATACCCTATCCCATTCCATCCTTAAACTACACATACCCAAAAAGTGGTCGTGGAAAAAAATTTTTGCGAAGAAAATGGTACACAGAAAATGATTTTGTCACAATACAATGCTTAGAGAGTTAGTTAAAATCGTTTTGAAAACGCCTCAAAAGTAGGCGGAGCAAAAACACTTTATGTAAACGAAATTTGATATTCATATGACTTTTCAAAATTCTTAACCATTAGTCGTAATTTAAAATTCTTTACATTTATTTTGCTAGGAGCAAGGATGACTACCGTGTACCAACTTTCAACATACTAGCTCGTAACTGGTGACGCACAGACAGACGGACAATCATGACTAAATCGACCCCGATAAAAATTTTTGATGACTGTCCATTCTTTGATGAATATCAAACGGATATATTTTCATGGGCTCAGTGGAGCGATGGTTAGAGCGATGAACTGCCGCGCTGATGGTCTGGGATTGATTCCCATCAGTAGCAACACCTTAATGATTTTCCACTGACCCTCCTTTCGTAATGATCTGACAAATCATTCGAGTGGTATCAATTGTGAAGAATAGCTGAACTCGACAATCGGAGTCGGCACAAAACAGGAGGTCCCGCCATCGTGCAAGAATTACACACGTACACATGAATTGTTGTGAGAAAGCTAGGATCTGGGTACTAACGAGCCTGTTGCGCCAAAAATTTGTATTTTTGTACGCTGTAGACAACGACCGTTGATAAAAAAAAAACGCCAACCATTCATCTTTTCGCAAACGGACATCGTTTGCCTTCACATCGTTTGAATTCATTTGAAACGTTTCTGTGAATCATCGGCAATGTTGCGCCTCATTGTCGCCTCGGAATTTGCCCACTCAAAATGGTAGCTTCGATAATGTTTTTCATTAACTTTTTAATGAAAAATTATTATTTTTTATTGAAACTTCATCTGGGTTATTTCGAATATAACAAAGAAGATCAAATGTTGAATGAGCTTTTCTGGCTCCATCCATTTAAGTTGCTGCAATTCCATATGATAATTCTTTGATCGTATTTCGGCGAGAAATTTCACCACATGCTGCAAACAAAAATAATAAAATGGCCTAGAATTATGACCAAAAACACGCTTTATACGAAGTTTGATCGTATTTCGGCGAGAAATTTCACCACATGCTGCAAATAAAAATAATAAAATGGCCTAGAATTATGACCAAAAACACGCTATACGAAGTTTGATCGTATTTCGGCGAGAAATTTCACCACATGCTGCAAACAAAAATAATAAAATGGCCTAGAATTATGACCAAAAACACGCTTTAGACGAAGTTTGAAGAAAATCGGTCCAGTAGTTGAAGCTAGAGAGACCATTACGGACAGACGGACCGACAAACCGGAATTGTAAGAGAAAGTTTAGTACACCTTGTCTAGCGAAACTTTCCCTAAGGCTTTTTATGGAAAACCCCCCAAAAAAACGGGCGTGGGTTAAAATGATGTATAGATGAAATTTTCAAAATATTTTCATCGAAAATTTTTTTGAATTCACTTTAAATTGTGCCAAAAACAGTTATTTTTTTTACGAAAAACACCTTCAAAAAGTTAGCGTGGCAAACAACTTTGTGTTGACGATATTCAAAATTATATTCAGAATGTCTAAATATCTATTTTGCTCAAACACTTTCTCAAAATTTATTACCGTTTTACCTAAAACGTCTTTATCGCTAGCATAATTTGGAGAAGGAGTCATTTTCAAGAAAATCTATTCAAATAATTTATATCCGCACACGATAGTAATTTTAGAGAGGAACTGTACATTTTTAGAGACCTACCTCCTTGGCGTTTTTATTTTTTTATATAACCTTGCAGGTCGCTTACTTTGGTCTATTACGAGCAAGTAAAAACAATTCTCTATGTTGAGGACGTTAGTTCCACGACTTTGAGTGCCACCCAAAACTAAATGATGTTGATGAGGTTTGAGGTTAAATGGTTTTTCTCCCAAAATATATCTAAATATCTGGGTGGACCTTTCGGAGCATCCTAATGTGTCCTTTTCAAATTAGATTTGTCCTTGCCGTTCCGATGAGGGTAAAATGTTGACAATTTTCTATACAAAATGATTAATGAAGGCGAACATTGTGGCTGTAAGTGTTTTGCTCTTTACCTTCGATAAATATCGCATGTGTGAAAGTAATTACCCAAAGGTTGCACATGAGATAAAACCATACAACGACCACGACTTTCTAACCTTTCCCAGCCATGCAAACTGCGAATAAAAATTCGCAAAAAAAATACGAAAACGTGATAAATTGCTTTTGAATCTTGGCATACGTTGAATGGAACATTAGGTAAAAAAATCCTAAAGCCATCACTAATACATTCACACTTCACGTGGTATAGTTTTTATAACTTTATTATGTGAAGTAAAAACATAGCAACATTACCTCTGAACATATTGCGCGAATGTCGGATGGGATGCAGAGGATACGTGTTGCACCGTATGTTACAAAGTAGTTACATACTGCGGACATTTAACTTTTTTTTTTTGGGTGATAGTGTTAGTAAGGGGTAGTTGCATTAACGCATTTATTCAAGCAGCTGAACTTCTCTCGATGGTTCAATATCCACGTTTTTGCAAGACACACTGAATAGCAATTCATCCAACACCACAACTCCCTGTTTTCAGACACTTACCAACTTACTTACTTACTAAATTGAAGCTACAGTCTGGAATGAACCTGCCAACATGCCTCTCCAATTAGCCCGGTCCTTAGCTAACTGCCTCCAGTTGCGCACTCCAAGTTGGTTGAGGTCGGTTTCTAGTTGTGCGCGATACTTAAGGCGAGGTCTTCCTCAACTACATCCGACATTTGGCTGGAAATCGAAGAATCTGCAAACCGAAGTGTTGGTGTTTTTGGTTTCATTTGTATTCGTTCTACATGTCCTATCCATCTTAAACGTCAAATGCGGAGTTTCCATAGCCCATCAACGCAAACGGGACCGAAGATTTATCGAAGAATTTTTCTCTCGGATCGATCAAGGATTTCTTCATTCGTTTTGAGACGATCCATGCATCAGCGCCGTAGAGCAGGATTGGGATGGTCAGGGTCTTATAAAGGATCTCCTTAGTAGTTCGTGTGAGGCCTTTACTACTAAATTGCCTTCTTAGCCCGAAGAAACAGCGGTTGGCAAGATTAATTCTTCGTTTAACTTCTGACGAGATGTTGTTGTCAGAGTTAATAGCGGAGCCAAGGTAGACAAAGTCCCGTACTACCTCAATGTTATATCTATCAATGGTGACGTTCTGTCGGATTCGTCTATGTTGCGTGTCCTTTCGTTTTGACAGCATACTCTTAATCATGTCCTCATTTACTGCTAAACCGTTTTTTGCCGCTTCCTTATATATGCTAGCTAACGTTGCTCTTATATCCCGTTGAGTCCTGCCAATGATGTCAATATCGTCGGCGTATGCTATTAGCTGCACTGATTTTTAGAAAATTGTGCCTCTGATGTTGGCTCGTGAATTTTGCGCAATCCTCTCTAGAATCATATTGAAGTCACATGGCAGCGCATCGCCTTGCCTAAATCCTTTTTTGGTAGCGAATGTGTCGGTGAGGTCGTGTTTCCGCCCCTGATGGAGCAGCGAGAATTCTCCATCGTCATCCTACACAAACGGACGAGTTTGGGCGGTATACCAAAACTAGACATGGCTCTGTATAGTTCGTCTCTATAAATGCTGTCGTATGCGGCTTTGAAATCGATGAATATGTGGCGGGTATCGATTTGGACTTCTTGGGTTTTTTCCAGATCTGCCGAAATGTGAAGATCTGATCGGTTGTGGAATTTGCTGGCCTTAAACCACACTGATAAAGGCCGATCAGGTTGTTTGTAAACGGTTTCAGGCGTTCACATATTACAGCAGATAGAATTTTGTAGGCGATGTTGAGAAGACTTATGCCTCTGTAGTTAGCGCAGTTTAGAGTGGATCGGGCAAACGATGTTGAGGTTCCTTTCTTCAGGCATACTTTCTTCCGACCAGATTCGGCTTACAAGTAGGTGGATATAACTTACCAAGTCATCTCCTCCGGCTTTATAAAGCTCGGCGGGAAGGCCTTCATTAACTGCAGCCTTATTAACCTTCAGTTTAGATATTGCTATCCTCACTTCACTCAGGTCAGATTGTTGTCAGTTATCGCTATCGTTGCCAATATTGAATTGTTTGTTCTGCCTGACAGAGGAATGTTGTTCGTCATCGCCGTTTAACAGTCTGCAGAAGTGGTTCTTCAATATCCTCAGAATCAACTGTGTCTCAAGTACGATATTTCCTTGTTCATCTCGACAGGATTCTGCTCGAGCTTTGCATCCTTGAATTGGACGTTTTACACTTTGGTAAATCTTGCGAACATCTTCCCTGGAGTTGCACCTCTCTATATCCTCGATCGCGTGCTTTTCTTCCTTTTTTTTCTTCTTTCTAAAAAGCCGGTGTTCTTCCCTTCTTCTCTGCCTATAGAGCTCAACGGCAGCTCTCATCTTCACCTGCAGCTTAGCCTTGTAGGCCTCGTTCTTGGCTGCGAGCATCTGTCGGCATTCCTCATCAAACCAGGGGATTCTTGCGAAACCTTAAGAAACCTAGCACATCAGTTGCGGTTTATCTAATGGCTTGCTGGCATCGTTGCCATGGTTCTTCGACATTCGATGCTGGTGGTATGGTGTTAATCGAGTGGTTTAGGGATACGCGTTGCGCGAAGGTCTTGGCGGTCATTGCAAGTGCAGTCTTTCGACATTAAATTTTTTCACACTATTTCTGGATTCTTTTGGCGTGGTGGATATCCGCATTCTAACCTTGGCTGCATCAAGGTAGTGGTCCGAGTCGATGTTAGCTCCTCGGAATGTTCGGACATCCAAAATACTGGATGCGTGCCTCTTGTCTATCGCTATGTGATCAATTTGATTGACCGTTCTTTGATCTGGAGACCGCCATGTCCCCTTATGGATATCGAGGTGATGAAACCGTGTGCTGGCTCTAGTGCCATTCAATTAGCCTATGTCCGTTACCAGACGTGTTGTCGTGTAGGCTATGGTTTCCGACAATACTGCTAAAGATGTCTTCTCTTCCTACCTTTGCGCTAAAATCTCCCAGCACGATTTTAACATCGTACTTCGGTAGTCGCTCATAGGTTTTGTCAACGAGCTCATAGAAGCAGTCCTTAGCTATATCATCTTCTTCCTCCGTTGGGTGGTGAGCGCATATAAGCGTTCGCTGATGTCTTGGAAACATAAGACTTCTTGCCTAAGTCTGGCACTTATAACAAATCCATATAAGCGTTCGCTGATGTCTTGGAAACATAAGACTTCTTGCCTAAGTCTGGCACTTATAACAAATCCGCATCCGAATAGTCGCTGTTTCTGCTCACTATAACACGGTCCGTAGTAGATGTCACAGTTTTTCATCCTCTTTTTGGCCGGCCCATCCCATCATATTTCCTGGATGCCAGTAAGGTCTGCTTTGTAGCAGTTTAAGGCTTCCGCTAGTTTTTCGCTTGCACCTCTCCTGTTTAATGTTCTCACATTCCAGGTGCAGATACGAACGTCGTTGTCCTTTTTTCGTTTAGCCGTGTCGTCAACAATAAAATCAGTCCTTTCCGAGGCTATTGGTTGCTTCGTAACCGTTAGATTTTTCCATGGTTGGGTAGTTAACCCAAAGGACAACCCCCAACCTGGTGGGCCAGTCATCAGTATCCACTACTGGATTGAGCGCTGCCGTTGGCCTTTCGGCTCATCCGCCACGCCACCAACTCTGTTCAAGGGGCCTGACTAACCCTTGAAATTCCTACTCAACCTGTTGTCCGAATATGTAGAAGCAGCTTGGGTAGGTTCGCCTGGGACAGCAGGATGGGTATTCATTCCGTGTCATTCTGACCTAGCTGTTTATAGTGTTGCTGTTTTTCTTCGTGTGATCAACACTTGCGCTCATCGTTTAGCAAGTCAAATCCGGTTGGATGAAACCTGTACCTGAGGCTTACCACTTGGAGGTTAAAAATAAGAAATTGATGTGTAGTCAGAGTTACTACTTGCCAAGTTAAGGCCCATCAGAGCCGACCCTCTTTCTACAACACCCTACCATCACTTTCCGGCACTACCTCGCCGATAAAGGGAATAAGCATCGAAAGTATTTTTCGTATTGTAAATCCTTTAACATATGAATACTTCCCATGAAATTCAGGCAATCCCCACAAACTTCTCCATCACTTTTAAATTTTATAGATATACAAACAAACCTTGTCAAAATATCCCATTCAATTGGTCGTTAATTTCCGTTCTCAGGTCTTGTCCATTCCATGAAATACACTCCTTTGCATGCGATGAACGATCCGCCTGTGCAGTGTACCACATCAAGGATAAAAGATTTAGATTTCCCATTTGTGTTTAAGGGCTGGTTACTTTGAATTTATGCAACACTGTTCTGCCACCATCCTGAATCGTACTCCTGCTACTGAGCGAAAATGACTTGGGAAGGACAATGACACCTCCTTCTTGTTGTCCATATACCGAAATATCTTCATGGCTGTACTATTTTCGTCATTCGCTTACTTCCAAACGCTGGTATCCTGTTTGGTTCTATTAAAAATAGTGAAAATAAAACAACGGTATCCAGCCACACATGGAATGAGAATGATATGCGCTCGCCACAGATTTATCCCCATCACTCAATGGATACGGTTCGTATGGGAATGCGTCTAAGCGTGTGTGTGCTATTTTTTGGATTGTGTTTGCTCTTGAAACTAGAGTGACAGATGTCAGTAGCACAAAGTTGCAAAAGCGGATTTAACCCCACTGAGTGTGCGGTGTGGTGTCATAGAAAAGAAAAGCTGTTTAGGTAACCATTCGAATAACACGTACTTACTCTGTCGCATCCTTAAAGGGGATCAGTTAGTTTTCGTCAGGAAGAAAATTTAAATAAATTACTCTTCATGTTGCGCACTCGTATAGCCTGACACGGCGACATCGTATTCCAATTCCAATTCCAACACCTATAGTGGCATGGTAAACCGAAAACCTCGATAAATCTTTTGAAAAATGATTCACATTCCTGTGCCAACGAGGAAAGGTGGTGACATCCATTTATCTTCTTGAGTAATTTCACTTTTGGGACAATCCACACCCCCCTCGGGTGTGTGGTTGGTTATGTTATTTTTGTCTTATGGGGAGTTCTTCGGGGATACCCGGTGCATATATTCAAATGGCGTTTATGTGGAATGGTTTGTCTTCTTAAATTTTATTGTTTTTAAATTCGGATTTTTGTCTTTATGTGTACTTTCTGTATTTAACTGCTAAAAATTTCTGTTCTCTTTTTTGACTTCTCTAGAATTGACAAATTGTGTCCCAAAGAAATTTAAACGGATTGGTTTTGTTTCTTCGGTGGAAGCGAAAGATCTTTCAATGGGACTTGTCTGGAACAGAAGAAAAACAGCAACATATGGAACACCCTAGACATAGTTGCTGGCACGGAAAAGACGGCATACTTTGCTCTGGTGAACACATAGGCCTGGCACTTCAGTTTGTAAGGTTTTGCTTTTGGCAACTACCCACATGCGTAAAAAAAATGTTACGAACCAACTAAGGACAACGGAAATGCCTTATTTTTATTGTTGACTGCCATGCTAACTGAAAATGATAACGAATTTCATATCTGCATCTGTCGGATAGTTAAACAGGAGATGTGCTTTGTTGGCGAAAGTCCTAAATTTCTACAAAGCAGACATTACTGCCATCGAGGAAATGCCATGGGATGGGCCGGGTAAAAAAGGGATTCAAAAACTCTTACATCTACTACAAACCGTCCTAATATGATTAGAAACAGCGACCGTACGGAGAAGGATTTTATGACGTCTAATGCTTTGAACAACTAAGAAATACTGTGAAAAAAATTAATGTAGATATACTACAATCACAAGAGACTGCCAAGCCAAGGCAAGGCAGAAAGCGTATTCCTTAACATCACCACCAGCATTGAATGTCGAAGAATAATGGCAACGATGCCAACAAGCCATTAGATCAGCCGCAACTGATTTGCTAGGTTTCTCATGCCCACCAACAAGAATACCCCTGGATTGATGAGAAATGCCGAAATATTCCCGCCGCCAAGAATGAGGCCTACAAGGCTAAGCTACAGGTGAGAACGAGAGCTGGCATTGAGCTCTATAGACAGAGAAGAAGGGCCGAGCGAAGTGGGTCATCTTCGATTCCATAAAGAAAAAGAAGTCAGCGGGAGTCGATGGTATATCCAACATTGTACTACGACACTTACCCCCTGAAGCTGTGGACATTTACGCCACGCTGTTCAGCAACGCGCTGAATAATGCATATTATCCAGTGCGTTGGAAGACGGCGGTGGTTTATCCTCTCCCGAAAAAGGGAAAGGACAACTCCAATCCGGCGAATTTCCGGTCGATAAGTCTCCTTCCGAGTATCAGCAATGTTTTCGAAAAGATTCTCAATCGAGCATTGTTCAAGTGGTCTGAGGACAATAATATTATACCGGAGAACCAGTTTGGTTTCAAGGCTGGACATAACTGTATTCATACCGCCACCAAACTCGTCTCTGATATACAATGGAACAAAGCCAAAAAAACAGTGCACGGGTACATGTCTGGTTGATTTAGAGAAGGCTTTTGACACCGTATGGTTAGAGGGCCTCTATCTAAGGCTGACCAGACTTGGCATAAGCAAACCGTATGGTTAGAGGGCCTCTATCTAAGGCTGACCAGACTTGACATAAGTAAACCACTGCTATATATGCTTCATGACATGCTGACTGGTAGAACGTTTGTTGTCAAAAGTGGCAATGTAACTTCTACCACAGAATTTTTCATTAAGAATGGGGAGCGGTAAACTCGCCGATTCTCTTCAGCATTTACACCAGTGATATGATAGGTATAGTGCGTACCAAAACAGTTGGCCAACGGTCGATTGCGCAGAGAGAGGATTTAAGAGAACAAAAATGACGCGAAAGAGATTTAATCACTAAGCGTTTTTGCCTGTAATTTACAATGCGTAACCCAACTTTACAGTGCTTAGAACTAAAATGCTGTTGAATATCTAAATAAACTTAATTTTTTATTATGAGGTCGACTTTTATACATTTCTACCTAGAAGTCCGATTATATTTGAAAGGGTTCCCAACCCTTTTTATGGTTGGTGCCAATATCAGTACCTACATGATCAATATGCACGACACAATTAATAATGATCAACGAAAGCATAATGAGCAAATAGGGTTTAAATCTAAAACCGTACACCTTCATACAGACACAGTCACACAATCAATTCATGTGCAATGTTTTGCTTGATCTATCCGACCGTGATCACATCATACTCCTACGAAGAACCGACAAGACAAAAAACGAAACAATATATTTTCCTCCAAGTAAAGTTGACATATAATGGTCTATATTTTTCCTCCGCTCCTAATTTCAGTATAAAAGAAGGAAAATGAAGAAACCACCCTCAGTGAGATCGCGACAGCGATCTTGAACACAAGGCAGGGTATACGTCGTTTTTTATTATGGCTCCGCCCAATTTCGTCTCTTTATGCTTGTTTTTGCAATTTTAAGAGATTGTAAAACACATTTTAAGAGACCTGCGCAGTAGAATGGCCAACTGTTTTGGTACGCGGTATACGCGGTATACTCAGGAAATTGCGTTTGCGGACGATCTAATCGCGTACAGAACATCCTCTACTGTCGAAGTCATTCGAACTCTCTTGCAGCGGGCCTTCGACAAAATCCAGAGATATTGTGATGACTGGAAGTTGAAAATCAACTTTCAGAAATTAGAAACTATCTTGTTTAGGACACCGTTGTCTAGGGCCTCTAGGAATACTAGAAAGAACTGGCGAAAGCTGGTGATCGTTGGACCAAACGGACAGCCACTGGCGAGTGAAAGTGTAGTAAAGTACCTTGGCATCTGGTTAGATCAGTATCTATATTTCGGAAGACATGTAGATGCTGCTCTGGCGAGAGCTAGGGGAGCAAGACGATTGTTTTATAGCAGCCGTCTTGACAGCAGGGTGAAGGTGATATGCTACATGGCCCTCATTAGGCCGATGATTGCCTATGGGTGCCGGGTGTGTGGTGCCCAATCTCAAATGGAAAAGATACGGGTGTTTGAGAGGCAGTGTCTGAGGAGCTGCCTTGGTCTTCACAGAACACCAGTATCTGACTACACAAAATACTATTCCAACCAGGTCCTATAGAATTGACAATTTTCTGGTGAAACTCATTCGGTTTCACGCTGCAAGAGCGATGGCTTCGAACAATAGTCTCATCTTTGGGGCCTTCTATCCCAATGATGAATATTTTGAGAGTGCGCGTTTAAGCGGCTTTATTCCGCCCGAAGCTTTCTTATACTTGGATAGTCGAGGGCTGATAGAGGATAGATCGGCGGTTCCGCTAATCTACCACGTCTTCCGACGAACTGTGGATAGGCGGCTCCTATACGACCGAGACGTCGTCACTCAGGGCGGAGGAGAGCGCCTGCGGTTCAGTAGGAGAGTGTCCGATTGGGACCGACGGACTAGGTTGCAACAGGAAAACCTGTTGTGGTGGCTACAGTAGATACAGAGAGTTGATGTATAAATTGTAGGGCCGACTTCCATAGTTTAAGGTTTTAAGGTTTCAAAGTCTACGTTAGGTACAACAGTCATGGTGGCACCAAAAAGAAACAAAAAATTGCTGTGGCTGTTCTAGTTTTAAGTTTTTTCAAGTAGTCTTACTTAGTTTTAATTAGTTTTAAAGTTGTAATTTTATTTAGGATCAAGTTTCAATAAAATAAAATAAAAGACAAGGAACCAAGTTTTTCAAAGTTTTCTTGGTAAAAATTTTGTTACTTTTATATTTATATATATGAGATAATAGGCCGAAAGGCATTAGAATTAAGTTATCGTATAATTTAGGGCGCCCGCATAGGGCAAGTAAGTTAGTTAAGTAGTTGATAAGTAGGCTAGATTTTTCATGAACTTTTGTCCAGCATGTAAGTTAGTTTTAGGAGTATTTAAAATAAAAATGAAATGAAAAAAAAAAACAGCCACATGCCGTACAAGATATACAGATACATCCCGAAAAAACGACAGTTTGGTGTGGTTTATGGGCTGGTGGCATCATCGGTCTATTTTTCTACAAAGACGACCGTGGAAGAAACGTCACCGTCAACGGAGAACGATATTGAGCCATAATACGCGACTTTTTTTTTCCCCCAGTTTTCTGAGTTCAACGTGGTTGACATGTGGTTTCATCAAGACACATCACGTGAAACAATGGACTTGTTGAAGGTTGAATTTGGTGAGCACCTTATCTCTCGAAATGGCCCTGTGAGTTGGCCGCCAAGATCATACGATTGAACGCCTCTTGATTATTTCTTATGGGGTTATGTTAAGTCGTTAGCGTTCTTTTAAATTCGTCGACAATGCATGTCAATTGCTGTTCAATCTATTTTTGACACTAACTTCTCTGTAGGTATTATCAAACGTGGATATGACATAATGTTGAGCCAAAACAATTTCAATATCGTCGGTGTATGTTTTTTTTTATGTTACTGGAAAATCGTGCCTATGGTGCTGGCTCGGAAGCTGGAGAGGACTCAGTACTGTCCAGAATGATTTTACAATCTTGTCTTAATCCCTTTACGGTATCGGATGATTCGGTGTTATCGTTGCGGTCTCTGATAGAAGCATCGAGAATAAATTCTTTATCACATCCTGTACAGACAAATGATTTGGGTGGTATCTCAAAACTAAAAATGGCTCTCTATAGTTCGTCACTATAAATGCTGTCGTGTGCGGCTTTGACATTAATAAATACTTGGTTGGTATCGATTTGGACTTCTTCGGACTTACCATATGATAAGAGCAAAACTCACAACCTAGACCTCCTTCAAATACAAATTATTGAAACAAATTACTCCACGCAAACACATTCACGCAGTTCATTCATTATCAGCCGCCTTCCAGTACCATCCAGTAAAGTAAATGACATGCTCCCAGGTCCAGGACATACGACAGTAGATGCCACACTCCCACTGTGAAAGAAACACCATTCGATGGTAATAATTTTAACAGGTGAAATTTATCGAAAAGCACATTATGCCGTTAATGTTGTGCATAATGGACTCCCATTATAGTGACTTATGAGCTCGATGGCTGGCACCCAGTAATGCCTCTCGCGCTCGGTTGCCTCGACGCGCGAATTTTTCTTATCTGAAATTGCATAATGAGGACAAGTGCATTATTGTCACGCAATTATATTCCGCTGCAAATGTTCGATTACAGTTTTAAATGCACACTGGGGGAGTTGTAATTTTACAACTCGACAGATGCGGGTCTGGTAATTGCATTCGCAGTGAATAGCGCGGTCAGACGGTTTTTTTTTTTTTTTTGAAAGTCGAGATTTATGATTATTGTGACCTTTGCGGACAGAGTAGTGCGTGGGATTGTGGCATCCAAGGTCAGGATGACTACTGACATAGATGGAAGCCAGCATCGGTTTGTAAGTGTCATCGACCTTTGAAAAAGGCTAGGTATACCAACTTCAAATTAAGTGCTTGTGGTGACCTATTCATTTTTGAACACCATGCAACGTCCATTAAGGCACCACTTCAGCATGCTGTACAACATCCATTCTAAGGTCATCGTTTGAGGAAATCACCGTAATTTATTATTGCTGTTACGGAACCCTCCATACCAGGAAACAAATGAAAAAAAAAATGCTGCATCAGGACACTCTTGGGCTTTTTTTTTGTTTTTTTTTTTTTTTTTTGAATGGTACTCTATCCGGTGGCATAAACATTTTGTATCTGATGCAATAAATTGGACTTTTATTGCAGCAGAATGTCTAGCGACTTTGTTGCCCATAGAATTTATGGGTTGCATACGTAAAAATACGTAAACCTGCATTGTGATGTGATTTGTCTTTCTTTTGAGCGTTGCATCCAGGTTTTACGTTTTCCTATTATTTGGACTGTGTCGTTGGTTTACAGTTTTTGTTGTTATTGGTGGGGAGGTTTTTTTTTTTAAAGTCTGATGGGTGATCCTATGGTCTTAGCAATGCACCAGCCATTGGACATACTTTAATTGATGTGAAATACCCGTAAATTGTCCAAAATGACTGACACTGGTATACATGTTGACAGTGATAGAATGCTGAAAAAATAGAAAAAAAAGGTGAAAAAGTTTTAAAAAAAGTGAATTTAAAAAAATAGAAGCGCAGTGTGATTGCTATGTTAGTTTTAGGGATTTGTAACAGGGTGCAAATTTATTAGATAGGACGATTTGAATTAGGCTAGGTCAGAAATATAGAAGTCGTTGCGGGCTAAATGCTTCAACAAAGTAATGGTAGATACAACAAATTTCTGTTTATTGCGCTGATGTTTTAAAGGCTTCCGTTGTTATGAACCATGAAATGTATAACTTTATGCACGTCTATGGTGAATGTTGTGAATTTTATAAATAAATTTTCTTATCTCTTAGCCAAAAAAAGCGAAAAATGTAACTTTTGTAGGAGATCTCAACATAAGTATGTGATTAGGAAACTGCCCTTGTTTCCTAGCAGTTTAAGGGATTTGTTTCCTCTGTTAATGGGCAAATAAAGTTACAGTTAAAAGCAAGATCAGAATAAAGCCTGATAAGAATCTTGATAACAAAAGTCTAAAACGATCCCTATTTGCTGAAATACCTTATACCGGGCTCAATTCAGCTCTGGACAGCTGAAAAAGAGAATGGCGTCTAGTGAACAGTTTGACGAATAAATCCAGCGCATCTAGGACATTGTGATTATGTGTTGATAACGCTGTAGTGCATGATACACTCGCTCTTGCTGGTGCTTTCAACTTTTATTTCAGTTAATGTTGCCTTAAGTGTACAATTGAGTCCTGTCCAAATGACTTGTGCTTCCATTTGTGGCGCATGTTGTAAGTGGCGCTACAGTTTGGAGAGAACCTGGGCCTCAAACAACATCCCTCTCCAATTAGCACAGTCCTTAGCCAACTGCCTCCAGTTGTGCACTCCAAGTTGGTTGAGATCGGTTTCCAATTTGCACACCACTATAGGCGAGGTCTTCCTCTACTGCGTCCGACCGACGTCTGGCTAGGAATCAAAGACTCTGCGAGCCGGAGTATTGTGTCCATTCGTTTTACATGTCCTAGCCATCTTGAACGTCTGATGCGGAGCTTTTTGACTACGGGCGTTTCGCTGTACGCGCTGGTATAGTTCTTGGTTGAATCTTCGTCTCCATAGCCCGTCAACACAAACGGGACCGAAGATTTTTTAGAGAATTTTCCTCTCGAATCGACCAGGGATTTCTTCCTCTGCTTCAGATTCGATCCATGCTTCAGCGCCGCAGAGCAGGACTGGGATGAACAGGGTCTTATATAGGATCACCATAGTAGTCCGAATGAAGGATTCACTACTAAATTGCCTTCTTAGCCCGAAGAAACAGCGGTTGGCATGAGTAATTCTTCGTTTAATTTCTGACGAGATGTTGTTGTCAGAGTTAATAGCGGAGCCGAGATAGAAAAAGGCCCGTATTACCTCAAATATATATCTGCAATGGTGACGTTCTGTCCACTTCGGCGATGTTGTGCGTCTTTTCGCTTTGACGGCATATACTTAGTCTTGCCCTTTTTACTGCTAAGCCCATTTTTGCCGCTTCCTTCTCTATACTAGCAAACGTGGCTATGACATCACGTTGGGTCCTACCAATGATGTCAATATCGTCGGCGTATGCTAGTAGTTGTACAGATTTTTGGAAAATTGTGCCTCTGGTGTTAGCTCGTGAGTTTTGCACACTCCTCTCAAGAATAAGATTAAAGAAGTCACATGACTGGGCATCGCCTTCCCTAAACCCTTTTTTGGTATCGAATGTGGCAGTGAGGTCGTTTCCTACCCTGATGGAGCAGCGAGAATTCTCCACCGCCATCCTACACAAACGGACGAGTTTGGGCGGTATACCAAAACTAGACATGGCTCTGTATAGTTCGTCTCTATAAATGCTGTCGTATGCGGCTTTGAAATCGATGAATAGGTGGTGGGTATCCATTTGGACTTCTTGGGTTTTTTCCAGGATCTGCCGAAGTGTGAAGATTTGATCGGTTGTGGACTTTCCTGGCCTAAAACCACACTGATAAGGGCCGATCAGGTTGTTGGTAAACGGTTTCAGGGTTATGCGATGTTGAGGAGATTGTTGTGGATTCGAGAACAAATATGAAAAGCTGAGGGTACTGTCATCAGCAAAGGAATGGATTGGATTGGAAGTTTTAGACAAGAGGTCATTTATAAAAATAAGAAATAGTGTTGGAGACATAACGGAGCCCTGGGGAACACCAGCATCTATTATTGAATTGAACGTTTCGAGAGGTAGTTTCTAATCCATAGAAGAAGACTTTTATCGATTTCAAAAATTAAAATTTCCGACAAAAGGGCTTGATGCCAACCCCTGTCAAATGCCTTTGAAATATCAAGTGCAACGGTCTTGTTTTCTCCACCAAGGTGGATAGATTGGTTTCACTTTTCGCTGAGATATGTCATCAAATCACCGGTGGACCTGTTGCTGCGAAAACCGTAATGTCGGTCATTGAGGAGTTTTAATGTTTCGAGATATTTCATAATCTTTCCCATTGGCCACAAAGGTCCTTCATGAAAATCAGCATATGGTGAGTGCGTGCATTGGATATATTTAAGGCTTGGATGAGCTGTAAATACCAGAAATTTTATTCTTTGTTTACATATGGGAAACTATGGACGACCTCGATCGCCTCTTTGACTCAATAGAGTCTAATTGTTATTATCGGTGGGGACTTTAATGCGAAACACACTTTCTGGGGTTCAAGATGCAATTCAACGAAAGGCAGACTACTATATAAAGCCTGTATGAAGCGTGGGGTGGACTTTTATTCGACAGGAAAGCCAACGTATTGGCCAACTGACAGAAATAAAATCCTTGACCTAGTCGACTTTTTTATCGCAAAAGGGCTAACTACAAATCAGACGGAAGTCGAAGAATGCTATGATTTATGCTCAGACCAGCAGTTACTCTGAAAATGGATGGAAGTCTAGCAAAAAAAGAAGGACCTCCTAGGTTAACTAATAAAAAAACTAACTGGGAAATTTTTCAGAAAAGACTGCAAATAAAATGTGGTTTTAAATGTGCCACTAAGCACACAGCTCGAAATAGAAGACGAATTGACAAGCTCGTGAAAACCATTCAGAGCGCAGTGTGGAAAAACACTCCCTTCCGGAAGACAGCAACACGCAACAAAAAAGTCAACTACCAGCCTGACATCGAAGACCTCATACGAGAAAAAAGGAGAGCGCGCAAGAGATGGCAACAATCCCGCGCACCCCCTGATAAAACATATCTGAACTATCTCTGTAACAAACTCAAGAAATAGCTACAGGATTTAAGAAATCGCGAGAGTCTACATACCTCGAGGGGTTGACTGCTGACAAGACTTCAAACTACTCACTATGGAAAGCCTTGAAGTCCATAAGGAAACCCAAAATACACTCGTCACCAACTAGAAAATCTAACGGCGGATGGGCAAAAGGAGACAAAGAGAAAGCGGATTTATTTGCCGAGCATCTAGAAGAAACGTTCAAGCCGTTCGAGGGACAACCTTTGAACGAAGAACCGAATGCCAATACGGCAGCCGACAACTATAAAGTAAAAGCCGTATCCCTGTCCGAGCTTCGAATGACAATAAGCAAGTTCAAAAATAACAAAGCTCCAGGATGTGATTTAATCACCGGCGAAATCCTGAAGGAGCTACCGAAAAAAGCATTAGTTAAGTTGCTCTACATTACAAATGCTTCTCTGAGACTTTTATATGTACCAAGGCAATGGAAAGTCGCCGAAGTCATTATTGTTCCGATACCGGGGAAAAGTCCAAACGATAAGAAATCGTATAGACCCATTTCGCTCCTGCCGATAATATCTATGGTTTTCGAGAAAATGATACTAAAACGATTACAACCAGTAACTGAAGAAAGACGCTTGATCCCAGATCATCAATTCGGCTTCCGGGTCAAACATTCCACAATCGATCAGGTTTATCGAATAACGAATGAAATTCAAAATACTCTAGAATGGAAAAAGATTTGCTGTGGCGCTTTTCTCGACGTCTCACAAGCTTTCGACAAGGTATGGCACGAAGGTCTAAGGTATAAATTAAGGACAACCCTACCGACAAAATTATACAAAATACTGGAATCCTACCTTGAAAACAGACTGTTTCGTGTTACATGTCTAACTGAATACTGACTGAATACTCAGAATTCAAAGAAATCCACGCCGGTGTTCCGCAGGGAAGTGTTCTCGGACCAATCCTATTCTTGCTCTACACAAGAGATATACCACAAGATGAAGGGACCATCGTAGCAACGTTCGCAGACGATACGGCTATCCTCGCAATGGATGAGTCAGTCGAATCATCAACGGGAAAACTCCAACGGGCTCTTAACAAAGTATGTGAGTGGACAAAAACCTGGCGAATTGCACTTAACGAGACCAAGTCAACGCATGTCAATTTTACGTACAAAAAGATAAACAACATACCTGTTTTCATTAACTCTGCACAAATACCATACGCAAATGAGGCAAAATATCTAGGAATGACTCTAGACGCAAAGCTTAAGTGGAAGCCACACGTTAAAAAAAAGCGGGACGAGCTCGCAATCAGACTCAGAGAAATGTATTGGCTACTTGGAAGATACTCGAAGCTAAGCATATACAACAAACTGCTTCTGTATAAGCAAGTGCTAAAACCTTGTTGGACATACGGTATACAGATTGGGGTTGTGTCAAACCAAGCAATATTGCTATACTGCAAACATTCCAAAACAAAACCCTAAGAGCAATAGTGAATGCTCCATGGTATATTAGGAATAGTGATATTCACAGAGATTTAGGAATTGCTACCGTGAGTAACGAAGCAACAAACTTTGCTCGCAAACTCATTACTCGTATATATGTTCATTGTAATAACGAAAAAATCCGTACTCTGGACGTGACAAACCATGAGCGCCGGCTACAAGGAACAAGACCGTTCGACCTAGCTCCATAAGGAAAAACCGCATGTAATGACGGTAGTAGTAGATGCGTTCACTGGAATGCTACCTACCAAACGCGATTAACACTACAGAAGCGTAAACTATTTGTTAAGGATACTTAGTCGTAGTCACCACAAAAACAAAAAAAAAAATTAAAAAAAATAAGAGGAGCTACTATGAGCACGCGCAGCCGATTCTCATAGTGCCTCTCTGAGGGGTGGGGTTTAGCCTGTAGGCATATATTGACTGACACTGACACTAATGAAATTGTCAGGCCCGAAAATATATGAGTCGGGCATAACCAATGGTACGGACCACTGGTATCCTATGAGGATTACTCACCTCCGGGCGCATAAAAAAAAAAAAAAAATATGGGTAACTAAGTTATCTTCTTGTACATGGTCCTAAGAAAGGAATCTATTGAAGTCGCTGTCTCCTGATCGACCATGATGTGATGATATCATCAGAGTAGATATATGTATTCTGGACTTAAGCCAACAGTCCTGACTATTCTTTTTGTTTTTTGATGGCTTAAATATTCTGGCAAAGTTTTACTATGATTATTTCTACTGAATATTTCCCCCCTGTCCCGACTTACACTTGCAAACCATTTATGATTCTCTTAGGTTAGCTCTTTGTGATTTTGGTCAGAGATTTCAAAGTCCAAACTTTTTATGCAACTGCATATGCCTCGACCATATCAAAAGCGGATGAAGAAAACCTTTGTCGATTTGAGAGGAAAATTTTTCGAAAAATCTTCGGTCCCGTTTGCGTTGACGAGCTATGAAGACGAAGATTCAACCAAGAACTATACGAGCTGTACAGCGACATGCCCCTGGTCAAAAAACTCCGCATTGGACGTTTAAGATGGCTATGACATGTAGGCTCGCAGAGTCTTCGATTCCCAGCCATACGTCGGACGCAGTAGAGGAAGACCTCGCCTTAAGTGGCGGGAACAAGTAGAAACCGACCTCAACCAACTTGGAGTGCGCAACTGGAGGCAGTTAGCTAAAGACCGGGCATGTTGGTTGAGGCCCAGGTTCATTCCGGACTGTAGCGCCACTTAAGTAAGTAAGTAAGCATATGCCTCGACAATGGTGTCCCTTAATACCTTTGCAATATATCGCTAGTTGACGTTCTCAAATTAGACTTAGTAGAATCGATACTTGCAGCGTTTAGAAACGGATCTAGAACTATTATTTTACTAAACCGCAAACATGTGTTGCAGGACAAAATTAAAAATATAGCAAAAGTTTCCAAGTGATAAACACTTTCCACTTAAGGACTTCTACTACTTAAAAGGAACTTCAAAAAATGCTTCCAATTTAAATTCAAATTTCCAGAACAGTCTCTCTAATTGAAGTATCAAGTTTCAGGTCACGTTCAAGTGCAAAAATTTACTCCGACAACAAGGTGAACAACATGCGTTAATACTTGGTGGTGGTGGATCCCCTGTAATTCCAGGACATTTCCCCGGAAATTACAATGTAATTGAGTAAAGTGGCTGTAAGCGTACCCAATCTCATACGACATTGGTTCGGTGGATCCACTTGTTCCGTCTTATCAGACATATCGTCAGCTAAAATTCATTTAACCGAAATCGGTAAGGTTGTGGAAAAGTTTGAATATTCAATGAGGACACGTAGCGAAAGTGAGTAAATATATCCATGCCGAGGGATTAGACATGCTAGGTAATTGATGGTTAGGGATGATGAACAAGATGTCAGCAATGGAAGCGTCTATTAAATGCTGAAAGTGGATAATGTGTTAAGTGGCAGGTAGAAGTGTTCAAACATAAGATGGAATTGTGGTGACGGAATATGTAGAGACAGATGTTCAAGTACTTGACGGTACTACTATTGTTGGGAAAATGTAAGATGGTTTTGTATGTTATTCTTCTTAAAAATCGATTTTCTTGGAATCTGCTATTTGCTATTGCACGTGTATTGCGTTTCAATGATCGGCTCTTTTAAATTATGGTGATGGTTTTAAATTAAAAGTTAACTGTTTATAGTGCTTTCCCAAAGCCTTTTATTTAACTTGATAATATTTTTGGGCTTCATACGAAATATAAGTATGCATTAGTTTTGTTAAATATTATAATTTAACATAAACATTAACATTAACAATTATAGATTGCTTCAGTAAAATGTATGCAACAACTTCATACTTACGCCCTAAAGGGTTGAATGGAATGAAGGGTCCTGTAAAACACTTGATGAAATGGTAAATGAAAACACAAAAAAGAATAAACAGCCTGACTCCTCACGTTCGATGGTCAAAACAATCTCTTTCTCAGGACGGTGAAGAACGGAGCAGAAAAAGAGATGGTAAGATGGACAGCCAGACCATAACACCTATGACGAAATACTTACCATCAACAAAATTAACACCAGAAAGAATTATTTTATATTATATGCCATCAACTAGAGATTTGAAATAAGTGACTGGCTAAGGCTTCGTGAAAACCTTCATCAAGGCTAAATCCACCAACATAAGCAGCCTCACATGTCCGCACAGTGGCGTACAATATGGGTGGTTGCATGCTGCCTGTGGACCAAAAGACTCGATCAGGATGGCGACCCCTCGCGGCCTATGCAGCGAGGGCTCGCCACCCAGATTATAATTAAGTTTAAGTAGTTAAGTAATCTTAAGTAGTTAAGTAGTATTAAGTAGTCTTAAGTAGATTAAGTTTTTTTTATATAAAATTGTCGCTAATCAAAGTTTTTTAAATTTTTCTTTGAAATATAAATTTATTTTAAAATAAAAAAAAAAAGAAACTTGAAGCCGAAAGGCAAAAAAAAAACTGTTAGATGTAAGCTTACAGCGCCCGCTAAGGGCCATAATTTAGTTTAAGTACATATGTTATTGATAAGTTAGATTTAAGCATTTTTGTCTAGTATTAAGTTAATATTTTAAGGAAATAAAAAAAAATGAATTAAAAAAAAAAAAAAAAAAAACACGCGTTCTTCCGATTCCGCACAATAACTCGAGCACAATTTGAGGTCACTCTAATAAAGAAATCACTTTAGCAATTGTAAAAAGGTATGTTGAGCATATTTACCTCAGTAAAAATAAAGTTATTTAGAGTTGTGCGCATTAGCGCAGTGCAATAACAAAAAAAAATCTATTACAATAATAGTTGCAATCACGGTTATTAAAATTGTTGCTTTAAATGGGTATTTTATTTTTACTGTGTACCTATTTTCAAAAATAGATTAGGAAATAGTTACGATTCATTACAGTATTGACGTATATATTTTGATATATCTTTTATTGTTAACGTTTGTTTTAATTTGGTTCTCTTAATATTAAGATTGGTGGTGGTTTTATTTTGGTGCGATTTGTGACGGTTCTATCAGGAACGACATTTTCATCGGGAATCCTAAAAAGATGGAGTATCATCAACAGAACGAGATTGTGCGCACAATGCCGTCAACTGTTAGCTGCGTTTCGTAACATTAATATTTTATTGGATAACAAGTAAGTCATTAAGTTTATGTACTTTGTTTTAATGGATGCTGATATAAACGTGATCAACGAAAAAAAAAAATTATTTACACCAAAAATCGCAATGCCATTTTGATTTAAAATTAAAATTAATTTTAATAAATATACATGCAGTAATATACCCTATAAAAAGAAACTTAAACGCTAATAAAACCTAAAAGTTATAAAAATACATATATATAACATTGCGTAAACATGATATGACACACCAAAAGTATACTATTTTTGAACTAATTTAATATTTCAAACTCTTATGATACCTACAAAATATTTATAAATACATACTAGTTGCTTAAACCTATACATACACTAGATAAACATTAATTTTACACTTACACTTAACTAAGAGTTGATTTAATATAAAGCAGATATCCTATTTTGAACCACTTTGGGTTAGTTTAACGGTCCAATCTCACTAATGAACGAATTATGAAGTTAATTTTAATTATTTACCTTTTGATTAATAAATATGAATTACCTTAGATACATAATCATGAATCAATAAGTTTTTTTTTTATTCAATGGGGGCGGATAATAGTTTAATCTTCTCCTTTATGTACTAAACTCCGTGTAAGGTTCCAATTAGGGAAAACTTTTAAAGCATAGGTATCTGAGTTGTCATGGTGACTCATCATAAAGATGAGAAGGGTGGGTAAAGTGACAAAACATTCGTCACAGCAATGTGAAGTAGCTGTTGGTCAAAAATACAACCTGTCCGTCCGCATAACACCTGATTGATCATATAGATAAATAGATACGTTATTTTTTTTCAATCTTGGCATGAATTTTTATTTTTCCTTGTGAGTGGTAAGTCGTATTGCTAGGTACAAGAACCCTCCCAATTCCGGCGAGCTCAGTCGTGCCTCAGCCGCAAGCATGTCAAGTGCAGTAATTTTAGCGATACACCTAAAAGAAGCAAGTTTCGATTTCGCTTTTATTAACAGACCGGTAACATTGGTTGAGACCGGTTTCTACTTGTGCGCGCCACTTAAGGCGAGGTCTTCCTCTATAAGCAAGAGTATTGGTGTCCATTCGTTCTACCATAGTCATCTTAAACGTCCAATGCGGAGTTTTTTGACCAGGGGCATGTCGCTGTACAGCTCTAATAGTTCTTGGTTGAATCTTCGTCTCCAAAGCCCGTCAACGCAAATGGGACCGAAGATTTTTCGAAGAAATTTCCTCTCGAATCGACTGAGGATTTCTTCATCCGCTTTTGACATGGTCCATGCTTCAGCACTGTAGACCAATACTGGGATGATCAGGGTCTTATATAGGATCTCCTTAGTAGTTTCGGGTGAGGTCTTTACTACTGAATTGCCTTCTTAGCCCGAAGAAACAGCGGTTGGCAAGAGTAATTCTTCGTTTAATTTCTGACGAGATGTTGTTGTCAGAGTTCATAGCGGAACCGAGATATTTAAAGTCCCGTACTACCTCAAAGTTATATCTGTCAATGGTGACGTTCTGTCCAATTCGTCGATGTTGTGTGTCCTTTCGTGTTGACAGCATATACGTAGTCTTGACCTCATTTACTGCCAAACCCATTTTCGCCGCTTCCTTCTCTATACTAGCTAGCGTGGCTATGACATCACGTTGGGTCCTACCAATGATGTCAATATCTTCGGCGTATGCTAGTAGTTGTACAGATTTTTGGAAAATTGTGCCTCTGGTGTTGGCTCTTGAGTTTTGCACAATCCTCTCAAGAATCAGATTGAAGAAGTCACAAGACAGCGCATCGCCTTGCCTAAATACTTTTTTGTTATCGAATGTGTCAGTGGGGTCGTTTTCGACCCTGATGGAGCAGCGAAAATTCTCCATCGTCATCCTACACAAACGGACGAGTTTGGGCGGCTCTGTATAGTTCGTCTCTATAAATGCTGTCGTATTCGGCTTTGAAATCGATGAATTGGTGGTGGGTATCGATTTGGGCTTCTTAGGTTTTTTCCAGGATCTGCCGAAGTGTGAAAATTTGATCGGTTTTGGACATTACTGGCGTAAAACCACTCTGATAAGAGCCGCTCAAATTGTTGTTGAACGGTTTCAGGCGTTCACATATTAAGGCAGATAAGATCTTGTAGGCGATGTTGAGGAGATATATTCCTCTGTAGTTGGCACAGCTTAGAGTGTCTCGGAGGTTCCATTATTCAGGCAAACTTTCATTTGACCATATTTGGCTTATGAATTGGTGGATGTTACCTACCAAGTCATCTCCGCCGGCTCTATAACTCTCAGTGGAAAGGCAGTCATATCCGGCAGTCTTCTTTAGCTTGAGTTTAGATATTGCTATCCTGACTTCACTCAGTTCGTTTGGTTGGTAGTTTTCGCTGTTGTTGCCAACACTGAACGGTTCGTTCTGTCTGACAGCGGAATTTCGTTCGTCATCGCCGTTTCACAATCTGCAGAAGTATTTCTTTTATATCCTCAGCATCAACTGTGTCTCAAGTACGATATTTCCTTGTTCATCTCGACAGGATTCTGTTCGACTCTTGTATCCTTGGCTTGGAAGTTTTACACTTTGGTATAAAACTTGCGAACATTGTTCCTGGATTGGCACCTCTCTATATCCTCAATCAGGCGCTTTTCTTGCTCTTTTTTCTTCTTTCTGAAAAGTCCGTGCGCTTCCCTTCTTCTTTGCCTACAGAGCTCAATGACAGCGCTCTTCTTCACCTGCAGCTTAGCCTTGTAGGCCTCGGTGCTGCGATCATCTCATCAAACCAGGGGTCTTTCTGGTGTACGCTAGGAACCAAGCACTTCAGTTGCGAATGATCTAATGGCTTGTAGGCATTGTCGCCATTGTTCTTCGGCATTCAATGCTGATGGTATGGTGTTAATAGAGAGGTTAAGGGATACGGGTTGCGCCACGGGAATTGCGGTCTCTTGCGATTGCAGTCTTTCGACATTAATTTTTTTTGGACAGTATTTCTGGATTGTTGTGGCTTTTTAGATATCCGCATTCTAAACTTGGCTGCAACAAGGTAGTGGGCCGAGTCGATGTTAGCTCCTCGGAATGTTCGGACATCCAAAATACTGGATGCGTGCCTCTTGTCTTTCGCTATGTGATCAATTTGGTTGACCGTTCGTTGATCTGGAGACCGCCATGTCCCCTTATGGATATCAATGTTAGGAAACCGTGTGCTGGCTATAGTGGTATATCGTTCGGTAGTTTGAGTTTAAAATTTCATTTGAAGTCAATTAGCCTAAGTCCGTTCCCAGACGTGTTGTCATGTAGGTTTTGTTTTCCGACAATACTGTTAAAGATGTCTTCTCTTCCTACAATTTCGTGAAAATCTTGCAGCACGATTTTAACATCGTCGCTCATAGGTTTTGTCAAAAAGCTCAAAGAGTTAATTTTTAGCATAAAAGGCTTATGTTGGTGAATTTGGGATTGATGCGTTTTGCATCAATGCGTTCGCTAATGTCTTGGAAACGCAAGACTTCTTGCCTAAGTCTTGCACTTGTGACAAATCCGCATCCGAATAGTCGCTGTTTCTGCTCACTATAACAATGTCCGTAGTAGATGTCACAGTTTTTCATCCTCTTTTTGCCCGGCCCATCCCATCGTATTTCCTGGATGGCAGTAATGTCTACTTTGTAGCAATTTAGGGCTTCCGCTAGTTGTTCGCTTGCACCTCTCCTGTTTAATGTTCTCACATTCCAGGTGCAGATACGAACGTCGTTGTCCTTTTTTCGTTTAGCCGTGTCGTCAACAATAAAATCAGTCCTTTCCGAGGCTATTGGTTGATTCGTAACCATTAGATTTTTCCATGATTGGTTAGTCAACCCAAAGCACAACCCCCAACCTGGAGGGCCAGTCCCAATTTATTAGATACCCCTAGGACACGGGGCCATCAGTATCCACTACTGGATTGAGCGCTGCCGTTGGCCTTTCGGTTCATCCGCCACCAGCTATGTTTAAGGGGCCTGACTAGCCCTTGAAATTCCTAGACAACCTGTTGTCCGAATATGTCGAAGCAGCTTGTCTAAGTTCGTCTGGGACAACAGGACTGGTATTCATTCCGTGCCATTCTGACCTGTTTTTTTTTTAAGAAACTCTTCGGTGCCATTTGGGATAATTGGCCGGATAGTCGAAACTTTTACCATTAACTTTATGAGCGCTTAGCAACCTGCTCAAAAGCTCCGCATTGGTCATTTAAGATGACTGAGATATGTAAAAATGAACAAAACTTCATTTTACGAGAGGCCAGATTTGCTATAATTCATCAAAACATCTTGTGCTATATAGTCTTTCATTAAATGTTTTTAAAAGTTTGATTAACATTTCTCAGGCAAAAATCGATTAACCGGCCCTTTATGTCTCAAATACTTCTCTCGTTAAATCAGAATTTCCCTCTACAACTATTCGCCAATATCTCATCATTTCCCATCCATTACATCATACCTACATTCACATCACATCCGGCAATCCTGTACTAGGTGAAATTATCTATCACCATTACCCCGAACACATCCGACTTTTACACGTTCAATATTGCCCTCATGTAACAGCCGCTGTCGAGTGCTACATCAGCAATAAACGACCTGAAATTGCTGCCATATTGTCAGCATCATAGTCAGCTTTCGTCACACACGCCCCACCGAATGTACACCTTCAAGGTTTTGCAGTTATTGCCGTCCTTAGTGTGAAGTTAACGTGGCCAAAGAGTCATCTGCGAACAATCAATAATCGATTAGCAGCTGGACGAAGGACTAACCGACACAACCGAATGGTCCAACAAAAAAAATAAAACGTACGGATCGAAGATGGGGAAAAGTTTGCCATGTCGATAAGTTGGGTGATAAATTAATAACCGGAACGAGCGCCAACAAGAAACACCGACACAACCGACTGAGATGATCACAGTTGGTCAAGGATTTGTTTTTTTTTGTTTCTCCTTGCAGCAGATTTTCGATATTATTCCCGGATAGCTAGCTCTCTACGAAAACACCTCGGGAAGAGCTTTGGAAATTGTTTTACCTCTCAACCTCATGGTATGGGAAATAAACGTATGGATTAACAGGCCATTGAAAGGACATAGACGAATCTTCTACATGGTGATAAAGTTTGTATTGGACAGCCGTCCACAGCTTCTCAATACATCTCTGGAAGGTAACACATGTGAACATCGAAAGCAATTTGTCATTCCGAAATGGAATCGCTCCTTGCATACCTACACGAGGGTTTGCAAGCTGAAGCGCAATCAAAAAACAAATGTTGATGTTCTGAACTAATAAACACCGACTATAGAGAATTAATCCTTAAATCCCGGGCTTACTGCGCACGTATATCAATGTCCCGATGGTGTCTGTTACACCTTTAATCGGGCTTGAGCATGGTCCGGGAATGGGGGACAGCAAAAAAAAAAAATCTCTGCCGGCAAATAAATTATTTTGCATGGACACTGTCAGGCCGTGTGGAATCATCCCTCTTGTTGGTGTTGTCCCTTTTTGCAAATACACAACAGCCCAATTGGATTAAATTTACAATCGGCCAATATGCCTCAGTGGACAAATAACCAAACAATTGGCAATTGAATAAAGCTTTTTACCGACGACCACAAGAACAACGTAAAGAGCGAATAGTCCTGCACGTGATGCATGTGGGTGGAACGGGCAAGGTGGCGGCATGGCTGCAATTGGCCGAGACTTAATCCCACAACTAAAAACGAGATACATATGGGGAAGTGGGCTTAAGCCCTGTCAGCTATTTATGCGGCTTTTGAAATGTTTCAAGTGATGAAGCGATTAGTGAAGTATTAGTGGACATCAAGGATGTAATGGTGTGCCTTTTGATTAAATTTGTGGAACTAGATTTGTAAAAGGTAGCGTTGCTAACTGATTCGAGGTTTTCCCTTTGATTAAAATGTCATTACCGGATTTTCAGAGCTATTTGAGTTCCTAAAATACGGATAATATAGGACATCCCAAAGAATGCGACTTAATTATTTTGGATAGTAGAATTCCAAATCAATATATTAGTGCTTATTAAACTTTCCTGTAAGTAATGTAAACGTTTTGCGGCCGGCGTGATGAAAGGATTTGTCATGAGGAAGTCTAATCAAATCATAAGGATGCGAATTCATGAAAGGATCGGAAGAAACTTTACTTTAGCACCTATAATTATATTTCTGTTGGAGGACAACATTTTCCATTCATATTGGGGCTAAGAAATAATTCCGTAGACTTGATAGTCTTGAATTCCGTCATCGCAAGGAACCACAATTTCGATATAAATATTCCACTGATTCCTACTCATAATTCGTCAAATTGAAGCAAAAAAAAAACTCGGTTAACATGACCCTATAGCGCGCACCGTCCACTGTTGTCGTTTGACCAACGGCGTTCTAAAAAAAAATGGCCCGATGACTACTCCAGCGTGAACAGCGCACCATGCAGTAAGTCAGTTACTTAGATCGGGTGTAATGGCTTCTCGTGCATTTTTCGTGGATTTCCGGTGCCCCAGAAGCGATAGTTTTGCTTGTTCACGTACCCGCCTCATCGCTCATTATGATTTTGGTCGAAAAATCGTCCACTTCGTCCTCGAGATTAAGGATGGCTTGCGCGTAGGTTACACGCGTTTGGCGGTCGACAGGTGGCAGCTGATGCACGGACTGGACTTTGTACGGGAAATGCGCAAGTCTTTGACCAAAATTCGCCTTAGGGGTGACCCTGCTGATGGCTAATTGCGAGGCACGGCGTCTGGTCGATGTTTCCGGCGACAGCTCGAGATACTTGGCAACAGCGGCGATATTCTCGGCACAACGGCGCTCCTCATGATCACGGTAACCCCTACGCTGTTCGTGCAAAAAGATGAACTCCTGGACATCTTGGTATCATTGAAAAATAAAAAGTCGGCAGGAGAGGACGGTGTCCCAAACGTCGTATTGAGACACCTGCCAATAGAAGCAGTCGATATCTTCAATACCCTGTTTAACAATGCACTGAATAATGCACATTATCCGGAAAACGGCGGTGGTACATCCTATCCCCAAAAAGGACAAGGACAAAACAAACCCTGCAAATCTTCGGTCAATAAGCCTTCTGCCGAATGTAAGCAAGGTCTTCGAGAAGATAGTCAATAGAGCTCTGCTTAAGTGGGTTGAGGAAAACAAAATTATTCCGGATAATCAGTTTGGTTTTCGAGCGAGGCATGATACCATTCATGCCGCGTTGAAACTAGTGTCCGACATCCAATGGAATAAGTCCAAAAAACAGTGCACAGGGGCCTGTCTGGTTGACTTTGAGAAGGCCTTCGACACCCTATGGTAAGAGGGGCTTTTCTACAAGCTGACCAGACTCGGCATGCGTAAACCCATGCTATATATGATTTATAAATGCTTATGGGAAAGAAGTTCGTTGTCAAATGTGGCAACGTAACTTCGAGTAAAGTCTTTGAAATTAATAACGGTTTACAAGAGGGGGCGGTGAACTCCCCGATATTGTTTAACATTTATACAAGTGATCTTGTAGGTTCTCTCAGACACGCTATAGCGTACGCAGATGATCTAGTGGCGTACAGATCAGGTCCGAAAATCGAGGTCATCAACACACTTTTGCAACGTGACTTCGATCACAAAATTAGGGATATTGCGATGATTGGAAATTGAGGATCAATTTCCAAAAAACCGAAACAATTCTGTTCAGGACCCCAGTGCAGAGGGCTTCTTACGATACCAGAAAAAACTGGAAAACATTTTGTATCATTGGACAGCATGGACGGCCGTTGGCGGTGAGAAGTGAAGTCAAATACCTTGGCATCTGGCTTGACAAGTTTCTGTATTTTAATAAAAATGTGGATGCTTGTCTGGCCAGGGCTAGGGGGGCTTATGCTCTGACAAGAAGATTGTTTCATAGCAGTCAACTTGATTCAAGGGTGAAAGTCATTTGCTACATGGCCCTCATAAGGCCGATCATCGCTTACGGTTGTCCCGTGTGGTTCAATGTGGCACCAGCCTACATGGAAAAGATACGGCTGTTTGAGAGGCGGTGTCTCCGATCCTGCTTAGGATTGTACCGAACGCCGGACTCCGAGTACATAAAATATTATCGCAACGAGGTTCTATACAATGGGGCTCAGTTGAATAGAATTGACAATTTCCTGATTAAGGTGACGCGAAGGCACGCTGCAAGGGCAATGGCTAGCGACAACAGCCTGATCTTTGGGGCTTATTACCCCAATGATTTATACATGGAGAGCACGCTCATATCGGGCTTTATTCCACCAGAGGCATTCATCTATATCGATTCGTTAGGGTTAGTACAAGCCAGGAACGGTATCCCGGTTTTATACCACCGCTATCGTGACGCGCGAGACAAACGGCTATTCCGCGACGGGAACGTCGACAATGCTCCGGAGCTCCTCCGCTTTAGCACGGCGGTATCGGATCGCGATAGGATCGATGCTGCAAAACAGCGCACTGAATTCTGGTGGCTATATGAGGAAGGTGATTCTGCACTTCCTCAGGACTTTGCGGACTTTTAGTCCAACTCCATAGGTAAGATTTTAAATTAGGAACAAGGTCTGGGGCGGGGCTTGTGCACCATATTGGCGTACAATATGGTTGAACGCAGGCTGCCGTGGGACCGAAAGACGCAATCAGGATGGCGACCCCTCGGGGCATGCGCAACGAGGGCTCGCCACCCCGATTATTATTAAGCTAGGTTTTAGTAGTTAAGTAGTCTTAAATTAGGTTTAAGTAGTTTAAGTAGTATTAAGTAAGGCTTAAGTAGCTTAAGTAGTCATAAGTTAGTTATGATCTAGAATAAGCTTTTTTTATAAAACAAAAAAAAAAAAAAAACTAAACAAAGTTTTCAATTTTTTCTTTGTAAATTAAAATTATATATAAAACCAAAAAAACCGACAAATTTAAGCCTAAAGGCAAACTAAACAGCTAAATATAAGCTTACAGTGCCCACTAAGGGCCGATAAGTTAGATTAAGTAAACCAGTTATTGATAAGTTAGATTTAAGCATTTTTGTCTAGTAGTAAGTTAATATTTTAAGTAAATAAAAAAAATGAGTTTGAAAGTTTAAAAAAAAAAACGGGCGCTCCTCAAGGTTGGTGGCGAAACGGCGCAGTGTTTGCGCAGTCGGTGTCGGACGGCTGGGAAATTGGCGACGGAATTCGCGCTATGTCAACACTACAGACGAATTGTTACTCAAAAAAATAGACACGATTATTCCGCGTTCTTGAGGAGTGTATCGCTCCATGGCTTGTTCACTTGTATTCTACACAAATCCATCTACACAAGTCCACAAATGTCAATACATATTTGACATTGGCGGCCATTTGCAAACATAAGAGCATGTTCCAATAGGGTGATTTCTTTTGGCAGCTATGGAGGTAAAATTCCCGTTTTGTGTTCCAATGAAGTTGTTCAATGATAGCTTTAACTGGACCCTGAGACTCGTGTGGGAGGTTGTTGTATCTCTTTTAGGTGGCATATCCTGGGGCTGCATTCGCGATAATACAACTCGAGAACTCATGTAATTATCCTCCGTGGTGAATGATGTTAGGTTAGGTTAGAGTTTCTGCCAGCGATTCGCAAGCACACTTATACCAATTTTTATTCCATTGTAATACCACATGGATTTCGTTCGTTTGGTACCTTTGAGAAAACAAATCTGAAACGGAAGAGACTTCTCTCAGAAGTAAGCTCCAAGGTGAAGCTTCCATTTCCTTGACAGGGCCGGGTAGTTACAATGAAGATGAAGTATTGTTTCTTCTTCCTATTCGTCCATACAGCTTCTGCTGAAATCGTTTGGTTGGAGGCCTAGCCATTCTGCGTAGCTAGCAATTAGACTATGTCCAGGAATGACACTTATGGTGGAGCTAAAGTGTGGTCTAGTCAGCCAAATAAGTACTTGATATTTTCTTAAATCCAAATTTGGCAAAATTCGTTTTTTTTATTTGATACGTCATGCTCAGACTTCATCGGAGATTTGATTTGATGTTAAGATGTTACGCTGTAGTAAGCATTTGCATGAAGGCCTTCCCGGTGAGCTTTATAAAGCCAGCGGATATGACTTGGTAAGTAATATCTAATAAGCCAAATCCATTTTTTTTTACATCACAGTACTTCCCACATGAATGCAACGAACTACAGACACATAACAGCACTGGCGACTGAGGCCATCGGCTGGGACAGATCAAGTCTAGTCGGATGAAAGTATACCTAAAATACGGTACCTCAGCATCGTTCGCCCAATCCACAAAATAGTTAAATCCTCTGATCTGTGCCAACAACAGAGGCATAAAATGCCTCAATATCGCCTAAAAGATCGCCTTATATGTGGACGCCTGAAACCGTTTACCAACAACCTGATCGGCACATATCAGATCACGAAAATTCACAACCGAATCACAACAGATCCTGGAAAAAAACAAAAGAAGTCCAAATCGATACACGCGGTGCCAACTACTAGCATACGCCGACGATATTGACATCATTGGCAGGACTCACTTTTGCTAGAATAGAGAATGAAGCAGCAATAATGGGTTTATCAGTAAATGAGGGTAAGACTAAGTTTATGCTGTCAACAGGAAAAAGGAGACACAACACCGACGAATTGAACAGACCATTGACAGATAAAACTTTGACGTAGTACGGGACTACTAAAACTGACAACATCATCTCGACAGATATTAAACGAAGACTGACTCTTTCCAACTGCTGTTTCTTCGCGTTAAGGTGGCAATTCAGTAGTAAAGTCATCACTCGAAAGGGCCTAATCATCCCAGTCCTGCTCTACGGCGCTGAAGCATAGCCAATTTCAAAAGCGGATGAAATCCTGGGTCATTTCGAGAAGAAAATTCTTCGAAAAATCTTTGGTCCCGCTTGCGTTGGCTATGAAGACGAAGATTTAACTAAGAACTATATGAGATGTACAGCGACATGCCTCTTGTCAAAAAAACTCCGCATTGGACTTTTAAGATGGCTCGGACATGTAGAACGAATGGACACCAATACTCCGGCTCGCAGAGTCTTCGATTCCCAGCCAGACGTCGGACGCATTAGAGGAAGACCTCGCCATAAGTGGCGCGCACGAGTAGAAACCGACCTCAACCAACTTGGAGTGCGCAACTGGAGGCAGTTAGCTAAGAACCGGGTTAATTGGAGAGGCTTGCTGGTTGAGGCCCGGTTTCATTCCGGACTGTAGCGCCACTTAAGAAGAAGAATGGAAGAACCATTATATAAAGTCTTGCACAGATGTCTGGTACTGATCATGGTAATTTGCGAAGATTGACCAGAAGCTATATTTTGGTACCTCGAGAGATAAGACCCCATATGACATGACTTGCTCTGCGGAGTGCATGTCTTAGCCTGCTACGGAGCAAGGCATCCAAAATCGTGATAACTTATGGTAGTGCAGAGAACTGCGTGGCTTTTTATCGGTGGTGCACTCCGCACAACACCATCAGCAGCATTAGACATTATATTTCACCTACTACCCCTGGATATTTTCGGCAGCAAATAGAAGCTGGCTCAGCCATACGTCTTGAAGCCACCCAACAACAATAAAAAATTCTAAACGAACATACAAATTTCGCAGAAAATACCGACTACAGCCTCGGCAGGTAAAACTTTGCTAAAAGTTTCCAGGTTGCAATTCAGACAGTGCGTTATGGGAAAGTAACGCACCTATAAAAAATGACTCGATCCATTTCCACACCAATGGCTCCAAAACAAATGACGGAGTGGGCGCTGGTGTCTTCTGCGATAGGCTAAGCCTCAGCATCTCTTTACGTCCTCCTGATCGTTGCAAAGTGTTCCAGGGTGAACTCATGGCAATCCACGAAGCCTTATCCTGGCTTAAAAAAGAGTGTAGTATCTGCCAAAAATATTAGCATTTTCTCAGAAAACCAAGCGGCCATCAAATCCCTGTTATCAGTCTCAAAATTTTCAAAGACCTCCCTAGATTGCTTCTCATCTCTGCGCGAGATGTCAAAGCAGTTTAACATTCACCTATGCTGGGTGCATGAGTGCTGGGTACAACCCATTCCAGGGAACGGTAAGTCTGATGAACTCGCCGGACATGGGACTAAATTATCAGTTGTGGCCGACACGGGTAATGCACCCGTTAGATATTCCTATCGCTACATGTAACACTTATTAGCGCAACATACTAACAGCAAGTCAAATCTCTGATGGAGTTTTCGCACCACGTGTCAAATAACCAAACAAATTTGGCCAAAGCTGGATTTGAGAAGATCGAAGGGATTGATATCGCTTAATCGTACATTATTTCCAGAGCGAATTTTTACCTCCTAACAGGGATTTGTTTTTGATTAACTAAGCAATGTGTTCTGTCATTTATTTTAAAAGATGGACACTGCCCCAGTTTCTCCAGTCGCCTGTAGTTTAATCTCATTTTCTGTCCCCTTCAGTGCTACGAGACAGTTTTTTTCACTTTCTGATTGCCATATATTTCTTGGATGTATGTGCCTTATTTCCTTAACGGGCATTGCGTATGCGGCCTGAACAGGCAAACCGAACAGTTAAAAATGTGTAGCCGGCTTAATGGCGTTAAATAGCACGACCTCGGTGGCCAGTTCACATTAATTCCACGTGCGATGAAGACTGGCTAACGTTATTCTCAAATGGAGCGATGACGCGCGCCTCCACGCCAGTCCAAAATCCACACCAAACAGTGCCTTTTTCGCTGGGATGCATACTACGCTCTTGGAACTTACTTGGATTGGTATCGTCCCATATACGGCAATTCTTGTTTTTGACGTTCAAAGAACTGGGCCTCCTCGGTGATCAAAAGATTTCGATGAAAATTAGGGTCAGTTTCCAACAGCCCCAAAACATTGGCTATGGCCGTTTACCTTCAGTTCCTGGGTAAGTTAAATTTTGTACACGGGCAACGTGCATCACGCAAAATTCACCAAGTTATGGTCTGCGAAAGGCCAAGTTCTTGTGAGCAGAGCGAAATCATCTGCATTGGATTCTCCATACAGCTGCAATTTTTTCGGTAGATCTTGCCTTTCGATGTCGTACGGGCTTACCATTTATTGAAGTAGTGGACTCAAATTAATCCACCAAACTGCAAATTGTCCTCTCGGTAGGACGAATTTAGCCACCGTAAAATAGCCAGAACTAGTCCCAAACAGAACACCCATTTCGATAAAACAAGTTTATCATTTGCACGTGTAATTGAACACTATATCCTGCCATGGTGATTTGGCTAGACAGACTTAATAACTGACTGTCAAAGTTTGAAAATCCCTATAAAAAGATCCTTCAGCTTCTAGGGATCAACATGATGTGGTAAATCAAGTACTTCATCACAAATTACTGCTCTACAACCTCAAACTTGTTTTGGCTCTTCAAGGATAAGAGTTGACCTGTTACACTTTTATCATTTGCCCCCACCCCACATTCGCAATAACACCAACTAAGAGTCAAAATATAACATAACGTCACTTTCACTACAACACATGTACATAGTTTCAGAGTTTCTAAAAATGTTCGCACGTAAAACAATTTCTTTAAATTTTTTCATAAAACTTCAGAGCTCAGCCATCGCTCACTGGGACATTCCCATTCACATCACGTAACAAAGAAAAGGAAATTGTCAATTTAAGGTGGACTTACTGTCCCCTGACAATTATGTTCAACCTCTCGTACAGTCTCGTACCGCATTCTACAAACGACTGTCTTCCTGACAAATTCTTTTAACGTTTTCATATCCTTACCAATGTTTTCGCAAAGAAAATTCCTCAGTCAAACAATTTGTAATGCAAAGAGGAAACGCATACATTTGTCGAGAAGCAAATATCATTCCGAAATATACCACAAAGATATCCTTGAATTTGTGTTTAGCATTTTCGAGTTGGTTGTCCTACTCGTAAATCCTTTGTTTCATCTTAAAATTTCTTTTGTCGGTCAGCCAAGTGTGACTGAATGTTGTCGAGAGATGTGTGTTTGGGTGTGTTGTACGCATGGAAGGACTTAAATCTGTTTGTGCGGCTGAGAAACATGGGCCCCCCCACCCTCAAGTGAAGGTAAACGAAGAAAAATGACTGCAGTTGTCCTTCGGGTTGAGTAATGATGTTTTACACAAACATAATTTGGCAATTTTCTACCGCATTTATTTCGTGTATGTGACATTATTTTCTGGCTCAGGAGGTCTCAGGAGGAGGATGGACATAGGTGGATATTTTGTACATAAATACAAAATTTTAATGTCTTTCTAAAAATTTTACTACTATTAAGCTAGTTTACGTATTCAAACTCGAGAGTAGCACTACTGCCAGTAGATAACTAGGATCTCAGCTTACCATTGAAAGCTATTGAAAGAAGTTTTAGGGTTCCAAAACATTCGCAAACGCTTTTGATAACTGCGTTAAGGTCAAACTTCCCAATATTACTGTTCGTACGAGACTACATTGGGTAATTTCAAAGCCAAGGTGTGAGGAGAGCAGTCTTATCGGGAATCACTCCTACATCACCAAATCTGGCAGTTGAACCAGAATGCCGGTGTAAACACCAATAGGTGGTCATCAAGTTGACCACATTGGTAATGAAAAAAGACGGTATTTTGGATTAGGTGCCATCACTGTCTTTATTGGTATAAGTTTGATAGATTTACAAGATATTGAGAGATTCCTCTTAAGGAAATATGTTCATAGAAAAGTGTAAGTCTGGGATACATGGCACGAACAGATGACGAAAAATCTCCCGCTTTTAAAAAGAGGGAACCATTCAAATTTTGGCGTCGACAGAGCGAACGCTACTAGCCACCAGAATTAAAATTAGAGAGGATAGCAATATCTTAGCATATGCGTAAAAAGGCAACCGGAAATGACAGATTTTCTTTCTAAGGATGGAACCTTAGCATTGTCTACTCAATCAACAAAAAGGAAGACACATGTTACTTGACCGGATAAAGGGATTACACTCCTAACAATATTTGGACCACAGAAGCATCTCAGTGCAAATGCGCCGGCAAGAAATACCACGACTGACACATGTTACTTGACCGGATAAAGGGATTACACTCCTAACGATATTTGGACCACAGAAGCATCTCAGTGCAAATGCGCCGGCAAAAAATACCACGACTAGACCTCTTCAGCTTTATAATAAGTGGTCGACCATCAAAATCGGTCGAAGCATTAGCTGGGAATTCGATTCGCAAGTCACGCTAGACGTCCGAAACATTAAAAAAAAAACTCTAAAATTTAACCCGAAAAAACTTTTTTTTTTAAAAACGCTTTTATGAACATAGTTTTGGATAAATATGGAGAAAACTTTTGTTTTGGAGTTGTATACCCATTTTAATCAGTTTTATGGAGCAAAAACGGAAAGATGTATGATTTTGATGACTTTGGATGACAAGCATAGATGAGCTAAAGATGCCACTGTATCCCGACACTGACTACTTAAGACACAGCCCCTAAAATTCTATCTGTCGAAATATTTGAACTCCTTAAACCGTTCTCCAACTATCTCACCTACGCACAATAGTGTGGTGTTAGGCCTGTAAAGTCCATAGCTGATCAAATTTACAGACTTCTGAACATTTCGGAAGAACCTGAAGATAATTACAAAAAGATCGGTACCAACCATCGACTGCCCAAACTCTTCTGTCTGTGCAGGATGGTTATTGAAATTTCGGATGTTCCATTAGGAGTAGCAACTTATTTCCATTTTTACTTATTGGACTTTCGATCCCTTAAGGCTGGACCTCTAACTGAAAAAATGCAGATTTCCATCAGCATATTACATGGGTATGCTCCACCAGGCGTTCAGTCCAAGCGCTCTATCGTGTGTGATCGATTGATCTATGAGCCGGTAGTTCATTTTTTCTTGTCATATCGAACCTGAATTCTGAAATTCGAAGATCCTCTTAACTGGAGCATTATTGTTAATTCGCTCGTTATGGGAGATCTATTGTAGTCAGCGGTTTTAACTTGTTTTACTACAATTCTTGGTACAGCTTATAAAGTTCGTGTTTATCTTTTCAAATTTAGCTGGGATATGCCCCAGTAATTTGTACACGGCATGCGAGCATGTGAACATGTAGATGCTACATTCCAGTGATTCAATATGCATTTATCCATCCAGACTGCGTTCATGTTTCGATGCACTTCTATGGCAGTACTTCCGTATTTGAAGAGTTCCGCCAGCAATCCATTAGAAGCGCCTCATCTTTTCTTCAGAATTTCTCTTTCTTTAGCATATCCTCGTTGGACAGATGAGCTCTGAATTTGACTGCTATGAGGAAATTGTCAGATTTGAATTTCGCTACAGAATTTATTTGCATTGACAGTATTCCAGATTACAGACTTCGTAAGGTATCATTGTTGAATATCTGTTCTCATTGGCCAATCGACCAATTTAACCAATGAGAGGAGAGCTTCACCAAAGTTATCTTGTTTAATCAAAAATCTGGAACAATGCCTTTATGAATGTTAGGTGCGTGCATTGCCTGGACTCACGGACGAGGAAACCAAGTGTTGTGGGATGGCCTTTCCAACTAACCTGCCGAAGAAATTTTTCAAATTTTCTCATTTAATTCTCAAAGTTGGATATTAACATCGCATTCCATATAGGCAGCGTCCAGGAGGTCGCAAGCTTATTTACTTTCCCAAGTGGCGCTACAGTCTGGAATGAACCTGGGCCTCAACCAACATGCCTTTCCAATTAGCCCGGTCCTTATCTAACTGTCTCCAGTTGTGCACTCCAAGTTGGTTGAGGTCGGTTTTCACTTGTGCGATCCCCCTTTAGGCGAGGTGTTTCTCTACTGCGTGCGACGTCTCTCTGGGAATCAAAGGCTCTGCGGTCCGGAGAGTTCTACATGTCCTAACCGTCTTAAACTTCAAATGAGAAGCTTTTTTGACCAAGGGCATGTCGCAGTACAACTCGTATAGTTATATGTTGAATCTTTGTCTCCATAGCCAGTCAACAAAAATGGAACCGGACATTTTTCGAATATTTTCCCTCCCGAATCGACCAAGGATTTCTTCATCCGTAGAGCAGGACTGGGATGACCAGGGTCTCATAGTAAATACGTCTAGCGAGACTGTGTGAGCAATGAATGGTACCGGACCGTATTTTTCAACTTCAGAAGATCATAGCTAAAGATAAATGCTAACTTTAGCAACATTAAGACACAAAAATTCAGCCGTCAAGCTATTGCGAATGGATTTGCAACATTTGTCTGTAGGTCCGTCTAACTGAAAGCAGTTTAACGATGAATTATCCTTTCGCATTCATAATGAGGAACAGCTGACGGGTTGACAAAAGCTCCATTACCTTCGATTTAGTCTGCAAGAAACTTCGCAAAATGTCATCAAGTTCTTCCAAATAACAGACATCTGTAAGGAAGCATGGGAATTGCTCACAATGTAGAGCGTATCATAGTTGGTATTCTTTTAAGAGCTCGTTTTTCACTGCCAAAGCTTTCTTCCGAGTCACCCATAGGTATCAGATCTTTGCTTGGCAACATTCAGGAGAATTACAGATCTTTGTCGCTAGATAGTCCAGTTACCAAATGGGTTGACTGACTTGTGCATCTTACTGTGACCAAGCTTGACCATGAAAGTCATCGCCAACGAGAGACAAGGTAACATTTTTACGGAGCTTGTTGAATTTCTTGAAACCAGGTGTCATTCAATGCTGTTAATTCACACAATCCCCATCGACCAACAACATGGTTTCAAGTCCAGAATGAAGTCTTGAACAGCTTTTACATCATCCCAAACGGAAAACTCTGAATGCTGTTTTTTTTTTTTGATGAAAACCACAGGATTTCCGGTTGCGAGAATCCAGAATGCCAGCTTCTGGAAGAATTATCCACGCAGAATGTCCACAAGAAAATGCATTTCGGAGTACAAATACTTCCCGATTATGTCACGCTTATGTCCATACGGAAGAACCAGCACCACCAGTCGCAGCGGTTTCAACGACTTATCTAGTCAACACGGAGCCTTTTTGGCAATGGTCTTGCCAAAGTAAGGGGCAGTTCCGGACAGTTTCAAACAGTGAGAATATTGTTTGACAACGCATTGCAACGCACATTCATCGGTAAAGCATGCGTTGAATAACGTGTATGACGGCAATTAAAGTTACGTATATGCGTCATTGCCGCTGGTCGCTCCATATGCCCCTGGTGCCGGCTCGTGAGTTTTGCACAATCCCCTCAAGAAGAATCAAATTGAAGAAGTCCCATGCCAGCGCATCGTCTTGCCTAAATCCTTTTTTGGTATCGAATGAGTCGATTGGGTTGTTTCCGACCCTTATGGAGCTGCGAAAATTTTCCATCGTCATCCTACACAAACGGACGAGTTTGGGCGGTATACCAAGACTAGACATGGCTCTGTATAGTTCTCTATAAATGCTGCCGTATGCGGCTATGAAATCGATGAATACGTGGTGGGTATGGATTTGGACTTCTTGGGTTTTTTTTCAAGATCTGCCGAAGTTTGAAAATTTGATCGGTTGCGGACTTTCCTGGTCTAAAACCGCACTGATAAGGGCCGATCAGGTTGTTGGTAAACTGATTCAGGCGTTCATATATTACGGCTGATAGGATCTTGTAGGCGATGTTGAGGAGACTTATGTCTCTCCAGTGTGTGGATCGGGCAAACGATGCTGAGGTCCCATTCTTTAGGCATACTCTCATACGGAAGAACTCTCGTTCGGTAGATGACAACTTTGCTAAAACTACTCAGCCGGAACATATTGCCGAAGTTGAAATTCTTTTGTAGGGCTCAGTGATCCGATGATAAGTGTGATTAACTGGCGCGCAGAAGGTCTGGGTTCGATTTCCAGCCGTTGAAAAACCTAAATAATTTTTGTCTGGCTCTCCTCTCGTGATGATCTGGCAAAAAATTTGAGTAAGAATTGTCATGAAAAGCTTATTTCAGCTTAGCCATTCGGATTCGGCTATCGTACAAGAAGTACCCATGTGAAAAAAACTAGGTCTAACTAATTGGGTAATGACGAGCCTGTTGCGCCCCAATTTCATTTCGTTTTTGACAGCAGTCGTAGAATAAGAACATTCATTCCGAAATGTCCTAGACCACACCAGAAAAACTGTACATAAATAAGGTAAATTCGGCCAATAAAATAAAGACCTAAGCCTTCCCTCTTCAGCTGTAAGTATGATTTCATTTACCAACTGAAACGAATTTCCAATTAAATTCACCTTAAGAGATCTAAAATACTCTCATCACACCACATCACAAGACCACTTTAAAACTCCCAGCTAAACTGCCCAATAGCCTCCATACTTTCAAATAAAAAAAAAAAAAACTGTTCATCTTTTCAAAAGGGTTAAGAAAAGGAATTTTTCTAGAGATAAAGGACACACTTTTGTGCCGGAAGATAATAACATTAAAAACGAAATCCTTTTTCCCGCATCTACCTCCTTCAGCACTCCTCTCGGTCCATCCGAGAGTTTCACGGCTCTCTTTTATTTTCATTTTAAAATGCACAAAGCTCGACAATAAGCAATTAGATTATCCCGAATTATTTTTGTTTAATTTCAAAATTGTTTTCATTTTATTAAATCAGGCGCAGCAGTTCTTCGGCAGCGATGCGAGTCCTACGCGGACACTGACGGATGGACGCAGTTAAAGAAGACGAAAAGAACAAGAATAACACTTCTTTAGAAGTTTTCGAAATTAATTTTCTTTTAAGCTCAGGCCACGTCCCGGTGGATTGCGGGATGTGGGGAGGGAAATTATGAATGCACAACCCGGTCATATCCATCGCGGAAGACATGATAGCAGGACTGTAAGGACTGAGATTTCTTCTGTGTTAATCAGAATGGAATTGGCAAGAGTAGTGGTTTTTTTTTCATTTTGATTTATCTTAGGGGAAGGTAATATGATCTTGTGAAATCCTTTCAAAGGGGTAATTCAATGTCCGTCCCCTGGAGATGGCGAATTTAGAGGTCGCGTTGTCAATGTCTTGATGATTCAAATTGGGCTATGCGCTGTTAATCAGCGTAATTGTTTCGTAAAGGGTTGCTTTTAGGTATCTTGCATTAATCATATGGGAGTATGTATACTTATGCAAGCTGTACACTTACAGCTATAGCTAGCTATATCTAAAAAAAGGCACCTACAAAAACAACAAAGGTTTGCAGGTACATGTCCTTGATTTCTATGAAGTTGTGTTAAGAATTCGGGGCAATGATAAGTCGTGGACAATTCTGGCTGGTGCTCTTCAAAGGTTTTAGAAGTTGGGGTCTGATTCCGTTGAATGCCTAATATTAAGGTGCTAGATTGGCCTACCCGAGGTACAGGAGTCTTAAAAATCAAGTTTCATAAACAAATAAATTTTTAAATATTTTTTTTATATGCGGAGATTCTATTAATAAGGTTGTTTGCTATTTATATTAGCTTGGTTGAAAAATGGGGTTTAAGTTGAATCCCGTACAATAGAATACCGATTCTGAAAGTTTTAATACTTTGGATCGGCCTTCTGATTTAAGCGAGCAGTAGAAAACACAAAACCTATGGAGGCCAGATGTTCTGCTTCCTGTAAATTTTTCGACACAATTGGTTTTGGTTGAATCTACGTTTCCATAGCACGTCAACTCGTCAACGACCAAGTATTTCTTCATTCACTTTTGATGCGGTCCTTGCTTCAGTGACGTAGAGCAGGACTGGGATGACAAGGGGTTTATATAGGACCTCCTTAGTATTTCGAGTGAGGGCTTTACTACTGAATTGCTTCTTAGCCCGAAGAAACAGTGGTTGGAAGGCGTAATTATACATTTAATTTCTGACGAGATGTTGTCAGAGATGACAGAGGACCCGAGGTAGATAAAGCCACGTACTAACTCAAAGTTATATTTGTCTGGTGACGTTCTGTCCAGTTCGTTGATGATGTGTGTCCTTTCGAGTTGACAGCATATACAGCTAAACCTTTTTTGCCGTCTCTTTCTCTATACTGGCAAACTCGGCTATGACATCACGTTGAGTCCTACCAATGACGTTAATATCGTCGGCGTATGCTGGTAGTGACAGCGATTTTTGAAAAATTGTGCCTCTGGTGTTGGCTCAGGAGTTTTGCACAATCCTTTCAAGAATCAAATTGAAGTCACTTGATAGTGCATCGCCTTGCCTAAATCCTTTTTTTGTATCGAATGTGTTGGTGAGATCGTTTCCGACCCTGATGCAGCAGCGAGAATACTCCATCGTCATCCTACACAAACGTTTGGGCGGTATACCAAGACCAGACATGGCTCTGTGTAGTTCGATTCTATAAATGCTGTCGTTTGCGGCTTTGAAATCGATGATACGGTGGTGCATATCGACTTGGACTTCTTGAGTTTTTTCCAGGATCTGTGGAAGTGTGAAATTTGATCGGTTGTGGACTTTTCTGGCCCAAAACCACACTGATAAGGGCCGATCAGGTTGTTGGTAAACGGTTTCAGGCGTTCACATATTACAGCAGATTGGATCTTGTAGGCGATGTTAAGGGGACTTATGCCTCTGTAGTTGGTGCAGTTTAGAGGGTCTCCTTTTTTTGTGGGTCGGACAAACGATGCTGTGGTTCCATTCTTTAGGCATACTTTCTTCCGACCAGATTTGGCTAATGAGTTGGTGGATGTTACTTATCAAGTCATCTCCACCGGCTTTAAAAAGCTCAGCGGGAAGGCCGTCATTTCCGTCATCCTTATTAAGCTTCAGTTTTGATATTGCTATCCTCACTTCACTCAGGTCGGGTGGTTGGTAGTTTTCGCTGCCGTTGCCAACATTGAATGGGTCGTTCTGCCTGACAGCGGAATATTGTTCGTTATCACCGTTTAACAGTCTGCTGAAGTGGTTCGCCATATCCTCAGCATTGACTGCGTCTGTGTCATCTGTGATACTTCCTTGTTCATCTCGACAGTATTCTGATCAAATCTTGTATCCTAAACATTGATGTTTTACACTTTGGTAAAACTTGCGAAAATTGTTCCTGTAGTGGCACCTTTCTATATCCTCGATCGCGCGCTTTTCTTGCTCTTTTTCTTCTTTCTGAAAACATGTGTTCTTCCCTTTTTTCTGCCCGTAGACCACAATGGACGCTTTCGTTTCCGGCTGCAGTTTTACCTTGTAGGCCTCGTTCTTGCCTGTATCAGTCGACATTCCTCACATCCGTTGCGGCTGATCCAATGGCTTATTGACATCGCTGGCATTGTTCTTCGAAATTCGATGCTATTGGTATGGTGTGAATCGAGAGGCTTAGGGAGATTTGCAGTCTCTTGCGATTACAGTCCTTCGGTAGTAAATTTTTAACAGAATTTCTGCCTGATTCCTAAATAACCTGTTTTCCGAATATGTCCTTGCAGATTTGCCTGCGACAGCAGACCGGGTATTTTGTGCCAAGCTGACCAGGCTGTTAATAGTGTTGCTGTTTTTCGTCTTGTTGTCGATACTAGCGTTTATCGTTTAGCAAGTCAAATCTGGTTGTTTGAGTCCAGTATCCGATGTTAAACAAGAGCGCAGTTGATGTATAGTCAGAGTTACAACCACTGGGCATTGCTAAGTTAAGGCCAATCAGAGTCTACCCTCGTTCTGCAACAGCCAAACATCAGCGCAGGGCTATAATTGATTCTATTAAGAGCATATCACACGTGTTGTAGGTGTTCTATGAGATAATTGGGTCCTGGCACGGTCGTAAGACCTTTTGTGTAATGCCAAATTCAAGTAACAAAATTGATGTATAAAACATTTAAGTCAACTCGTATCATGCCAGTAAAAAAACAATAATCCGATCTGCTACGGTTGGAAGCGGAACCTAGAATTTTGGTGAAGTCACTTCTCTTTCAGTAGCCTTTCAAATTCTCAGGTTCTATTTGCCGGATGGTGCTTCAGTGTACGTTGCTCTTAGCTTCACAATTTGCGGAATCTGTAGACAAATTATTTTAAGCCTACACTGACGCGTACGTATCTAATTTAATAATAAAGGCAAGCTGCTTCCTTTAATAACGGCTAATCTAATTTATTTCTCCAATGTGGAGCCTGATGTCGCGGTCACGTTACCTTAATTGCTCATTGTAATCTGAACACCAGCAGCAGACAACAAAAAACATATTTATTATCGTCCTGCAATCGCGCCTTCTAATTAGCATTCGCGGTTAATTCCAATAATAAGGTCCTTGCGATGGCCCAAGCTCGTTGGTAATGCTTTGTGTTGACAAAAGGTGTACACGGACGTAATTCTGTTTTATGACTTTTGCACGACTGGAATGGAAAATACATCCAAAGAGACCAGCCGCGGACAACAATAAATGAAAGGGAACCCAACCATAACAAGACCGGTACCATCATCACGTAGCAAAATACGCGGATTAGCTTTATATACTTCCGCACATAAGGGCCATTAAAACAGGTGCCGGTAAGATATATTTATTTGTTTCCAAGGATAGACAATGGACATGCTCTAAAACAGATCCGTGTTGAAAATTCCTCAAGATGCACCTCCTTTTGTTTGCACCGCAACCGAAGCAAAAACAAATCACCCAACCAAATGCACATGACATTTCCCATTATGATGCACATACCGTGAGTGGGTCCTGCAAAAAGGATGAATAAGAAATGTTACCTCAAAAAATTGAAAATAAAACTCATTCTCAATCACTGCCATACGCAGATTCCGGTTTTCCTATGCTTGCTGGTCGACCTTGCATGTGTGTTTTTGCAGGATGAATGCGCATGCAACCAAGATAGCTAATAATCCGGAAAAATGTCCTTGCACAAAAGAACTGCAACCAATCTCATCTTCGTTTCCTATTTTCAGCATATCACATGCATGCTCTTATTAACCAAAATGACATGTGCATGTTGCGGTGTCATTCGTATACTAAAGGAGGATATCTTTTGGCAAAGTTCAAGGATAATTATGAAATACTGATAAATGGAGGAAGGAGGAAGTTGATTTTTTCAATCAAAGAAAAGTTGCATTGTAATCGTGTCCTTTGATTAGAGTAATTTGAGAATTTCTCCAGCGTCCTTTGTTCATATTTAAGGTACTGTTCTTCCCTAATTAGGTGTATTCAATCCGCCAATTTCCCCACAATTGTCTCAATCCTTAATATCTTCATCCGAAGGATGTTCATATACCTACCTCAAACAATTGTCGAAAATTTCCTGTTATTCTATGATTATCATCATCCTGCGGTACTTCGTAATTATTGTTATTGTCAGACACTTAATCAAGACTAGCAAAAGTTATATCCTGCCGCACACGCACTTACATATTTCAGGCTTAGCTATGATAACAAGTTCCCTTACACGTATAAGCACGTGTAAAAATAATTACCTCCAGCAATGGTTGCCGCCGCTTTTAATTACATCGCGAACGACGATGCTTTGGAGGATGTCGATGTTTGTTTGGATATCCTTTTACGTTACCCTCGAGGAATGTTATCATGTGTGAGATGATGTTTTACATGAGAAGGAAGGATATTACCTCTTTGGGTATTTTTGGGGAAGTCTATCATGAGGAACAATGAATGGGATTAGGTATATCAGCGTTGATGGGCTGTGAGATGGTTATGAAGAGACCTCCCGTCAAGGGTGGTTGAACTAATGCTGGAGGTTTGTAAGCACATGGATGGACTATGATATCATCAAACGATACTTTCTTTGTTACATAAAAATAAACCGATGTTTTTTTTTTTTAAGTTATATCGCTGTCAACAATACTGAAACATTGGTTTGGCATCGCGAATATTTTCACATGTCTAGCAAATCCTTTGCTAATAGAAATTGGTAATAAATTCGTTTAATGCAGGACCGCTTCTGAACTGGGAATGGACAGCTGGAAGTTTTACCCTTTTGCATATTTGTCAGACTTAGCTTTTCTTTAAAACTCTTAATCACGTGGAACTTAGCAACTAACAACAATTAAACCCGTATGGAGTTTAATTGTTATTCCATCGGACGAGTTCCGCCACCAGAAGAATGGAACCTCAGCATCTTTTGCCCGATCCACAAAAAAGGAGACATTCTAAGCTGCACCAACAACAGAGGCATAAGTTTAAACTGCGCCAACTACAGAGGCATAAGTCTCCTCAACATCGCCTACGAGATCCACTCTGCCGTAATATGTGATCGCCTGAAACCGTTTACCAACAACATGATCGGCCTCTATCAGTGCGGTTTTGGGCCAGAAGAGTCCACAACCAATTCAATTTCCACACTTTGGCAGATCCTGGAAAGATATCCAATTTATCTCCACAATTTAATCCCAGCTCTCTAGTTATTTTTGGTCTGCGGGTGATACGTGATATATAAACCGAATGTGTACGCTATGTTTCCTACAAGAACTTAAATTCCGCTTTCCCCCGTGGCGGAACTCTTACTTACTTACTTATGTAGCGTTACAGTTCGGAATGAACCTGGGTCCTTAGCTAACTGCCTCCAGTTGCGCACTCCAAGTTGGTTGAGCTCGGTTTCTACTTGTAGGCTCCACTTTAGACTAGGTCTTCCTCTACTGCGTCCGACGTCTGGCTGGGAGACTCTGCGAGCCGTAGTATTGGTGTCCATTCGTTCTACATGTCCAATGCGGAGTTTTTTTTGACCAGGGGCATGTCGCATTTTTGACGGGTTCAGTGGCGCAATGGATAGTGCGATGAACTGCCGCGCAGAAGGTCTGGGTTCGATTCCCAGCCGTAGCAACACCTAAAATGATTTTTCACTGGCCCTCCTCTCGTGATGATCTGACAAACCATCCGAGTGGTATCAATTGTAAAGAAAAGCTTATCTCTGATACGCCATTCGGAGTTGGCATAAAACAGGAGGTCCCACCATCGTGCTCTTGGTTGAATCTTCGTCTCCATAGCCCGTCAACGCAAATGGGAGCAAACATTTTTCGAAGAATTTTCCTCTCAAATCGACCAAGGATTTCTTCATCCGCTTTTGAGACGGTCCATGCTTCAGCGCCGAAGAGTCGGACTGGGGTGATCAGGGTCTTATATAGGATATCCTTAGTAGTCTGAAAGAGGGCTTTGCTACTAAATTGCCTTCTTAGCCCAAGGAAATAGCGGTTGCCAAGAGTTATTCTTACCAAAGATTATAAAGTCATACAGATGACGCACTACATACATGAAAAATTATTCTATGGCGGGTCGTACTGGCACAGCCCGCCATATATTTGAATCTCGTTTCTCATGTGTGCACGTGCATGCCGCCTGCCTGTAAAATGACGCTGGTGAGCAAAATTTTCTGTTATTTTTTTCGATGTGTCATCTGTGTGGGTTATTTTCGCTTCCTTCGCTTCTTTCTCTATACTAGGCTACGATACCACGTTGAGTGTTGAGTCCTACCATTGATATCAATATCGTCGGCGTATGCTAGTAGTTGCACCGATTTTTTGAAAATTGTGCCTCTGGTGTTGGCTCGGTAGTTTTGTACAATCTTCTCAGCGCATCGCCTTGCCTCAATCCGAATCCGTATCGAATGTGTCGGTGATGTAGCTTCCGACCCTGATGGAGCAGCGAGAATTCTTCATCCTCATTTTGCATAAACGGACGAGTTTGGTTGGAATATCAAAACAAGACATGCCTCTGTTTAATTTCTCTCTATAAATGCTATCGTATGCGGCTTTCAAATCGATGAACAGGTGGTGGGTATCGATTTGGACTTCGTGGGATTTTCTCCAGGATCTGCCGAAGTGTGAAGTCTTAATCAGTTGTGGACTTTCCAGGCCTAATACCACACTGAAAAGGGCAGATCAGGCTGTTGGTAAACGGTTTCAGGCGTTCACATATTAAGGCACAAAGTATCCTGTAGGCGATTTTGAGGAGACTTATGTCTCTGTAGTTGGCGCAGCTTTTGTAGCAGATTTTGCTTATGAGTTGGTGGATGTTACTTACCAAGTCATCTCCGCCGGCTTTATAATGCTCAGCGGGAAGGCGATCATTTCCGGCTTGAGTTTAGATATTGCTATCCTCACTTCATTCAGGTCGGGTGGTTGGCAGCTTTCGCTGATGTTGTAGCGAATATTGAATGTTTCGCTCTGCCTGACAGCGGAATTTTGTTCGTCATCGCTTATATTATTGACCTTCGTGAAATGGCTTGTGAAAATCTTGCGATGTGTCGAGAGTAGTTTGAGCTTATCAGCAGTAAAGTCTTCAAGGTATGTAAAAGTCTCAAGATTTCTGAAATCCTGTAGCTAGATGCTCCGCAAATAAATCCGCTTTCTCGTTGTCACTTTTTCCCATTCGTCGTTAGCTTTTATAATTTGTGGTGAGTTCATGTGGCAGGTGGCCATGGCTCAGAGGAATGCGTAGTTGACTGCTAAGCCAAACGCTGCGGGTTCAAGCCTCAGCTTTGGCAGCATTTGTTTTCTACGAAAATTGCCAGCTTATCTGAGGCCACCTGTGCGATAATATGGGTCAATATAAATCTATGTCTCCTCCTCTGTGCCACGTAGGTGTATGTTATATGTCTTTCCTTCTATGTATCTATCTGTCTCCCTCTGTTGTATTGATGTCTTGATCTGTCCCAGCCGATGGCCTCATTCGCCAGTGCTGTTACGTGTCTGTAGTTCGTTGCATTCATGTGCGAAGTACTGTGATGTCCAATGTCCGAGTTCATATCGGTTTTCCTTATGGACTTCAAGGCTTTCCATTGTGACTAGTTTAAACTGTTATCATTAGATCTGTAAAAGTTACGACAAAATGAACACTCGTATGGATTAGGTACTTTTTTTACTGACTACAAGAATTCGTTACTTTCGTATGTTTGATGCAAACCATATAATTTACCTTTTAAAGTTTGTATGTACTCGCAGAGCCCAAAGGTACGTTAGTACACCACGGAGCCACTCACACGTTCTCAACGGTTAAGTCTTTCATCGGAAAAATCTATCGTACGACGTACACCTTGACACACATGCAACAGGGGTTGATAAAACAAATCTTCCCCGTACTTCTTCCTCTTACTTCAACGAACCGAACCGCAAACGTGTGTTGTCGAATAGTGCGAGTAACGAAGTAAAAACCTACGATTAACGAATTTGATCCGAGTAACGATAACGAAAATTGTGAAAGTAACGATACTTAGTTGACAGTAACGATTCGGTACATCGAGACGAATCGAATACCCGTAACTCAGTAACGAGTGCTTACGGTTCGCTACAACTCTAGTTATCAGCATACCTTGAGGTATGAAGAAGTCTCGCGATTTCTTAAATCCTGTAGCTCATGCTTTAGTTTTTTGTTGGTTTAGATAAATTTTATCATGGGATGTGCGGGATTGTTGCAGTCTCTTGTGTTCTCTCCTCAATTCTTGTATGAGATCTTCGATTCCAGGCTGATGTTTGACTTTATTGTTGCGTGTTGCTTTCTTTCGGACCGGAGTGTTTTTCAACGCTGCGCTCTAAGTGGCTTCCAATTCGTCTCGTCGTATATTAAGAGCGGTGTCCTTATTGACACATTTAAAGCAACATTTTCGTTTGAAGTGTATTCTCAAAACGTCGCAGTTGATTTTGTTTCTAGTCAAGCTGGGACGTCCTTCCTTTTTTCTGCAAGACTTGCACCCATTTTCAGGGTGAATGCTAAGGTCTGGGCACAGATCATAGCATTCCTCGACTTTCATCAGATTTATTACTAAATCCTTCGCGATAAAGAAGTCGACAAAGTCAGGACTTTTATTTTTGTTAGTTGATCATTAGGTTGGCTTTCCTGTTGAAAAAAAATTTCACTCCACACTTCGGGTTAGGGGTCAGAATATACCCGAGGTAAGGCATGCCTGTCGTAGAAGGCGACTAAAATCCACTCCCCGTATACCGAGTGTAAAGCGTATACAAACAACAAAAATGCAATGAGTACAACGAAAAGATTTACTACCCCAGGTGGCAATTCAGTTTCACTGGAAAATCCACCCTCTACGGAGGTCGGCTCTACGGATTCTGGGGAGAGCCAATTATTGCAAATGTGTAACCCTTTCGGGAAAAGTTCAAGGGTAACGAGGTCACCTACATCAGGATCTCAAAAAAATATATGTGTCTCAAGGAGCTCGACAACACCAGAAGTGTCAGCCCACGAAAAACGAGACTCAGTGAAAAATAAGAGCCTAAAGGAAGAAAACGACGTTCTTCGAACAAGGCTTTACAATGTCGAACTGCTCTGCGAAGAGCTTCGTAAAGAAATTCTCCATCTAAAGGAAGAAAATATGACTCTGAAGAGTTCATTTAAAATACCAAAAACAAGTTCAAACGGCCCCGTGAATTCGGAATACCACACGGATGAAGAAGAACTCAGTCGCGAAACTGACTGGATCTTAAAGAAAAGACCAGTTAAAAAGAGGAAAACTGTATCCTCTCCTGAAATAATAAACCGCGACAAAGAGATTATTAACAAAGCGAAACAGCTAAAACAACGTCCCCCACCGCCAATTAATGTGATCGGTATTGAAGACTTTAACAAGTTGCATACCTTGCTAAAATCGTTGCCATTATCGGGCTACCAAGTAACTTCGCTAAGAAAAAATACATGGAAAGTCTGCGTTAAAGACCCTGAAAGTTACCGTCTATTATCTCGCAAGCTTAATATCGATAAAATAGAATGGTATTCTTTTGAAAATAAATCTGAAAGGCCTTTACGCGTTGTAGCTAGAGGGTTACATGCGTCGTGCTTAAAGGATGACATTGTAAATGATCTGAAAAACAGGCAATATAAAGTCATAGATGCCGTTAACATTGTCAAACGAGACCAAAAGCAAAAAGATGGCGAAGGAAATGTAATAAAACGCGGCCTTCCTTTATTTATACTCACTTTCGATAAAACAGAAAGTTTGAACAAAATTTATGAAATAAAAACAATACTTAATATTGTTGTAAAAATAGAGCCTATGCGTAAGGATTCCAAACTAGTTCCCCAGTGCAAGCGCTGCCAAGGATACAATCATACGCAAAGCTATTGTCAAAAAGAACCGCGGTGTGTAAAATGTGCCGGCAATCACCTTGCTATCTGCATTAACTGTAAAGGCAATCATCCGGCAAATTATCGATGCTGCGAAGTAGCTAAAGAGTTGCAAAAAAGACGGACGAAATTTAATAGTATTAATTCACAGAAATTAAATTTAAACAAGCAACAGCCTAAAATTCCGATTAAAAATATGTCGAAGAAAAAGCAGGCCATAATCGAAGAACCTAAATGTCCACAAACTACGCGGCCATCAGATATCCGTTCGGATCTTGTACATCCAAAACCAAATGTACAAACGTATGCTCAAGCCACAGTATCCAATAACGCCCAAAAAAATATCTCACCTGACCCAGTTTCAAATGTATTTTCGATTATTCTTTCAAAACTTGAGGAACAAAGCAAAACGAATAAACTTATTTTTGACAGGCTCGTTAGGCTCGAAAATAGTATTCGCAATAGAAGTACCACACCTTTAACATGAATAGATTGCTTAAAATTCTTACATGGAATGCCAATGGCCTTTGGCAAAAACTTGGAGAACTTGAATTATTTATGCAGGAAAAAGATATAGACATCTGTTTAATATCCAAAACTCACGCAAAGAGTAATTCGAACTTAAAAATAAAAGGTTACCTCGACTATCATGCTCTACATCCATCGAATAAGGCTAGAGGTGGAGCCTCACTATATATAAAAGAGTGTATCGAACATTCGATTGATCTTAAACTAGAAATCGAAACAATGCAAGTTAGCTCTATACAAGTCAAAAGCAGACAATCCTTTCTGAAGATATCGTCTATTTACTGCCCACCACGATGCAAGGTTGAGAAAATTGACTTTGAAAACTTGCTTAATTCCCTTGGACAACGTTTTGTCATCGGAGGAGACTTTAATGCAAAACATACATTCTGGGGATCTAGATGCATATCACAGAAGGGTAGGATGCTTTATGATATAGGTAGAAAGTACAATACCGAATTTCATTCTACGGGAAAACCAACTTACTGGCCAACTGATGCTAGAAAAATACCGGATTTGATCGATTTTTTTATTGTAAAAGGTCTGCCGTCCAATCGAATCAAAGTTGAAGAATGCTTTGATCTTTCCTCTGATCATTCTCCAGTCATTTTAACAATGAGCGAGTCACTGATTATAAATGAAAAACCACCCAGATTAACAAACGCGAAAACCAACTGGGAAGGTTTCAAAAACGATATTGAAAATAATATCCGACTGGGTGTATCGCTTAGAACCCCATTGGAACTCGAAGTCGCTGTTGACTCATTTATCAATACCATCCAAAAAGCAGCATGGAATAATACTCCTCAACAGAACAAAATAGTGAGCTATAGTAAAATTAAGTACCCCCGTGAAATACAAGATTTAGTAAGACAAAAAAGAAAAGCTCGTAAAAGATGGCACCAAACTCGTGCCCCGCAAGATAAAATCGGCTGAGTAATTTGCTATCAAATTCGATTAAATACTTTAAAAACCATTCAGTAGAAACTTATCTGCAAAGCCTAACCGCTGGAAAGGAATCGAATTATTCGCTCTGGAAAGCAATCAGAGTCATAAAACGGCCAAAAATCGCTGTGCCGCCCATTAGGGTAACTCAAGACGTTTGGGCAAAGAGCGATAAGGAAAAAGCTGACGTTTTTGCCTCACATCTTGAGGAAACATTTAAGCCATTTGATGGTCCGGCGCAAAATGAAAACATTAATATATTCGAGAGTACAACCGATAATAACATAGTAAGATATGCAAGTATTGCCGAGCTTAAACGGGAAATACAGAAACTAAAGCCTAAAAAAGCTCCGGGTTATGACCTGATTACAGGAGAACTTCTTAAAATGTTGCCTCGGAAAGCATTAACTAAGCTTCTTTTTATTATAAATGCAGCAATCAGATTAGAATACATACCAAGACAGTGGAAAGTCGCGGAAGTGATTATGGTTCTAAAACCAGGAAAATCACCGAATGAAATAAAATCTTACAGGCCTATTTCACTTCTTCCAATAATTTCAAAAGTTTTTGAACGGATATTACTCGGTCGCTTACACCCCATAATTGAACAGAAACGTCTTTTACCTGACCATCAATTTGGGTTTAGAAGTAAACATTCAACGGTGGACCAAGTACATCGAATTACAGATGTAATTGAGAAAGCTTTCGAAGAAAAGAAAATTTGTTCAGCCGTATTTCTTGACGTGTCGCAAGCTTTTGACAAGGTGTGGCACAAAGGCCTTACTTATAAACTAAGTCAAGTTTTGCCAGAACAATTATATAAAATCCTCGTGTCGTATCTTGAGCATAGACTCTTCCGTGTGAAACTTGGAAGCGAATATTCCGAGTTCAAAGAAATAATGGCAGGTGTACCGCAAGGAAGCGTCCTTGGACCAATCCTGTACCTCATATTCACTCGTGATATCCCACAAACAAACGATACAATAGTTGCAACGTTTGCTGACGATACTGCTATACTAGCAGTTGCCACAACAATAGAGGAAACAAATATTAAATTACAAAACGCTCTTAACGAGGTTAATGAATGGACTAAATCCTGGCGGATTGCACTTAATGAGAGCAAATCGATCCATGTAGATTTTTCGTATAAACGGACAAACAATTTGCCTGTATTTCTAAATACGGTTCGAGTCCCGTTTGCAAATGAAGCGAAATATCTCGGTATGACACTCGATGAAAAATTAAAATGGAAGTCGCATGTAAAAAAGAAATGCGAAGAACTTAAGAATAAATACAGAGAACTGTACTGGTTGCTCGGAAAATATTCGAAGCTTAACCTTGATAACAAGCTGCTATTATACAAGCAAGTGCTAAAACCGGTTTGGACATATGGTATACAACTATGGGGTTGTACCAGTGAAACGAATCTAAACATTTTACAAACTTTTGAAAACAAAATGTTAAGATCATTCGTCAATGCGCCGTGGTACGTAAGGAACGAAGATCTACGCAGAGATCTGGGTATTCCCGCGGTTAAAGATGAAACAAAAAATTTTGCACGAAAACATAAAAAACGTTTATTAGGACACGTTAACACAACAGTCCTCCAAATTCTTGACGAAACAAATATATTGCGGCGTCTTCAAAGAACTAAACCCTTAGATTTGGCCCGATAATAACAAACCGCGCTATAATTGCGGAAAAGCAGGAACTCTCAAAGGAAAGTTACCTGCCAAACATATTATATAATCGTGATAAAAAAATTGCTGGATAAGTCGAATACTTAGTTGCAATAGAAATACCAAATGGGTGGTGGTTTTAGTGAGTAAAAATCTCACACTACTTTGGGCACGTGCTCATCGTGTCTATGAAGATTTCCACCAGCCCACGGGAAAAAATAAAAAAAAAAAAAAAAAAACTTCATACTAGCTTTGTGCAGTAGTCTGCCTGTCGTTGAATTGCATCTTGAACCACACTGAATTTTCATAAAAATTAAAACAAACTTATAAATTATAGTTACTAACAAAATGCAATACTTTATGACTTGGAAAATTATTTAAAAAATTGTCTTCTATTAAAACTACTCAACAACTATTTTTTAACCAACACAATGACGTTTGACCTTTAGAGCATCCATCCATTGACTGCTTAGCCTTTGTAAATGCAAAACGTTAAAGAAATCATATTATGCCGTTCAACCCCAAAAAAAGTGTTTCATGTCTTATCAGATACTTTCAAAAATGTATCTCTCCAAAATAATCATTATTTTAAAATTCAAGTGACCATACCTATCGCATAGGAGTACCAGCACGTGACCTTGTTCATCTCGCCCTCATCCGTTGCTCGCCCTAGAATATTTAATTAAATTGTTGAAATTAGTGGAAACGGGAAAAATTACTCCCAATTAACATGTCGATAGTCCCAAGAAACCACTTCATACAATGTACACGCCGTACATTTAATCTTTGATGTTAGCAATTTATTTCCAACCAAAGTATACGGCTAACGCACCCCCAAACCCGTTTTAGGGGTTGAATCTAGTAAAAGTGATAGGTCAGCAGATGGGCAGTCGAGATAGCGACTGGTATGAGTAAAACGATTAAATCTAAGGATATCGGAGTCCGAAAACACTTTCAGGTTGTATACGGGTGACCCTCACTCTACATCAGTGAAGGAGACCAAATAAACTACATCAGCTTTGCTAGCTGGGGGCTGGGGCGATTACACACATGTTAAAAGGTAATTACATGAAAAACTTCACTTGAAATTGATTCCAAATTGAGTACGAACATGTAGACTATGTGGTGGCAGGGATTAAGGGTCGCCTGATTATTTTCAGGATAAGAAGCAGCCTCTTCTTAATTGTTAGCATATTTTTAAGTAAATTGAAATTTTATTCAAGATCTCATCTCTCAATTGTGCGGTAATGGCAGTGACCGCATGAGGTTGAATTGGCAACTTTAAGTAGATTCCAACGGAGTGAAATGGAAAAAAGACATCCCTGCGCGATGTGTCCTTTTATTGTCTTGCAGGGAAAATTTTACCTTATAACCCCTGTTGGGTTGCGTCGGTTTTTGCTACCTTGCCAAAATTTATTCTTCACTTGACCGGAACTAAGTTATATCCTGGATCGTGGCCAATTTTTCTATTTATCGTAGCGAAAGAAATAGAGGGAAGGGCGCAGTCCCGAGTTGAATTGAAGAACATGTACCATTCACCTTTACATGTTTTGGTAGCGCGGTTTGTTGTGGACGGTGCAACTTTGTCTCATCGGTTGTGGTATGCAGAGTCGTTTGTTCTGGTATGTATCCTACATGCAGTAAACAACTGCGCACCTAGCTTCTACGGTTTGTCATTCGTAGTGGCAAGTATTTTCGTCGCCGAAAGACTTGTCAAAGGTGACGAGATTGAAAGGGCATGAAGTCTACTCCAAATACCAGGCGAATAGTGAGAAAATCACCTTTCAGGTGACACATTACTTAAATAATTGTAGCGATATATTGGATACAAGACGCCAGTATCTGGGAGTTTATTTGTGGAACGATAAGTTGTTTTCTTGACTTAGGTTCAGTGACTAATTGCAGTGAGCTTGGGAATGGGACAAAGTAGTAACTTTCATTACTGTTGCTGTACTTCGAAACAATTAACCCTTAGCAGCGAATTTCCGCACTGATGTTGGTCTTTAGCTCTTGTTGGATAGTTGGCAAATGAAATGAAATATTTGGCTTTTACTGCCGAAACAAGAGTTTCGTTAAACCATAAATGAAGGGAGACGCTTACCCTTCATTTATGGTTGAACGAAACTCAAACAAAAATAGTGAAAGGAAAACGGAGGAGGCTGGATGGCCATTTCTAATCGCCCCTTATTCATAATAGGAGCTCCGAAAATCATTCCCTCAATATAACAGTCAATTTTTTAATAGTATCAGCCGTTTCTAAAACAAGTTCTAAAAATATATCCCCTAAGTCCAATCAAAGCTTATAAAGTCATACAGATGACGCAGTGCATACAAGAAAAATTGTTTTACGGCGAGTCGTACTGGCACAGTCCGCCAGATATTTGGATCTCGTTTCTCATGTGTGCACGTGCACACCGGCCACCCGTACCATGAAGCTGGCAGGTCAAAAGATTCTGTTTTTTTGTCATCTATATGTCTTTATAATCTTTGGTACAATTCATCAAGTCGTGGCATAAAAAAATGTTAACATACCGGTGAGACAACTTTTCCTTCAAAAGACCAGAGAACTAAAGTCACAGCTTAGGACTTGGTTGTGCTTGGATAATGCTTTGTTTGATGTTGGCATATACTTTGTCTTCCCATCGTAAACTACAAGATCCACGCGTCCCAGCTATGGGACGGTGGGAGTGACCAGTGATCGCAATGTTGTCAGCGAACTCAAGTAGCTTGACAGATTTTTTGAGGAGAGTCGATTTCATACTACGAGATTGAAAAATCGGTTCATTTTTGGAAAAGTTCAGAAGAGCTGTATTAAAACTGACCATTGCATCGAGTGTCCTTCAGTAAGGCGACAAAGCGGAATAGCTTTTGATTGCATCCCGAATTCCGTCATCGCCTTTAAATTGATGAAAAGATACTTTTCATGACTTGAAATTCGTTGGTCTTTTGCGGGATGTGTACTGCAGGAAGGATTAAGATGATCACATAGTACGTTAACAGTATATATGTTGTGTTTTGCGTTGTGACACCTTGATATGTGCCTCTTCTGTCATCCCTTTTACTACTTGCAAATATTTTCATACCACGGACATCTTTTTGTTGCTGGTAGCCTATGGTGGTTTCGGCTAGTTCTTTGATAGCATTGAGATACTGTATCCACTGGGTGCTGACATTGATGGAGAATGAAGTGCATAGCGGGGAGTCCCTCGGTGAGTTGTTGTTTTCAGATTCTGGTAGTGTCCGGCTCACTAAGGCGACCATCGTGCAGTCTCAGTTTTCAACCATACGTAGCTTCTTCTTGTAAGGCAGTCGTGCTCTGAATTTAGCAAATGGTCCAAGTCAACGTTTGCCCCCTTAAATGAGTATACATCCAGGATGTTGGATATGTGCCTCTCATCAATGAGCACATGGTAGATTAGGTTGGCGGTTAGATCATCTGGTGATGGCCAGGATGCTTTGTGGATTCGCAGTCCTATTGATGCTCATAACAGTATTACATGTTGCCTTCAAGCCTGTGAGCCGGAAGCTATTATCTGTTTCCGTTTCGTGGAGACTGTTCCAACTAACCCGCCGAAGATATTTTGATTACCAATCTTCGCAATTAAGTCCCCTTGTGCGATTTTCACATAGCTTTCCGGACAGGCTACCTCCATGAGGACCACCTTGATAGGATCTTTAGTCATATCGGTAAGAGTGTCTGTACATATAGCAAAATGTTGGTTTATACAGATCAAAGCTAGACAATCACTAACCGGCTGAGAGCAAATGTACTAAGTAGGCCCTCACAATGAACACGCCTTGAGTGGAAGCCGTAATAAATTTCGCACATTTCTTGTTTATGTATTCCTGACCCTGTCCAACTTATTTCCGGAATCGGCGTAATGCCTGCTCTGTGCCGCGTGAGTTCAGTTCAAGTTCTTGAGTAGCACCCGCGGTGTACACCGTGATTGCGTTCAAGGTGAATACTCGTCTGTTGTTTTCCGTGGTCATTCCGGGTATGGTAGTATTTGAGTGCGATTGGAATGTGCTAGGACAGAATCCGCAGGTTTTTTTACCAAAGAATAAGGACAAAGGTAAAAAAGGAACAAAAGATGTGCGCTATTGTAGATAGGTGCAACTCCAATAATGATGTATCATCAGTGTGGTTTTATTACAAAAAGTCCACAACAGGTCAAATTTTCAGACTTCGGCAGATCCTGGTTCAAATTTATACCTAATAGTTGCTAATTATTTCAGAACCCTCATACGACAGCAGGAGGATGTTGGAGAATTCTGGATGCTCTATAAATGTTGGAGATAATTTCATTAAAATATTTGACATCATTCTTTAGAGGATTCTGCAAAACTTTTAACTTGAAAGCAGGGCCCGATTTTGCATAAATATGGGTAACTATTGGCATATCCCAACGAAATTAGGATCAAACGAGATGTCCCATCCACATTTGCTTACCTACATACTTCCTTAAGTGTAAGTGGCCCTACAGTTCGGAATGAACCTGGATCTCAACGAACATTCCTCTCCAATTAGCCAGTACCTTAGCTAACTGCCTCAAGTTGCGCACTACCAGTTGGTTGAGGCCAGTTTCAAGATAACTGTGCGCGCATCTTAAGGCGAGGTTTTCCTTTACTGCGTCCGACTTGTGGCTGGGAATCGAAGACTCTGCGAGCGGGAGTATAGGTGTCCATTCGTCCTACATGTCCCAGCCATCTTAAACGTCCGATGGGGAGTTTTTTTTAAACAGGGGAATTTCACTGTACAGCTCGTATAGTTTTTGGCTGAATCTTGGTTTCCAAGGCCCGTCAACGCAAACGGGACCGAAGATTTTTCGAAGAATTCTTCGCTCGAATCGACCAACGATTTCTTCATTAGCTTTTGAGTCCATACTTCAGTGCCGTAGAGCAGGACTGGATTGATCAGGTTCTTATAAAGGATCTCCTTAGTAGTTCGAGTGAGGGCTTAACTACTGAATTGCCTTCTTAGTCCGAAGAAACAGCGGTTAGCAAGAGTATTTCTTCGTTTAATTTCTGTTGATATGTCATTATAAGAGATAATAGCGGAGCCGAGGTAGGCAATCCCGTACTACCTCTAAGTTATGTCTGTCAATGGGGACGTTCTGTCCAATTCGTCGATGTTGTGTGTCCATTCGTGTTGACAGCATATACTTCGTCTTGCCCTCATTTACTGCTAAACCCATTTTTGCCGCTTCCTTCTCTATACTAGCAAACGTGGCTATGACATCACGTTGGGTCCTACCAATGATGTCAATATCGTCGGCGTATGCTAGTAGTTGCACCGATTTTTGGAATGTTTTGCCTCTGCTGTGGGCTCAAGAGTTTTGCAAAATCTTCTCAAGAATTAAATTGAAGAATTCACATGACAGCGCATCGTCTTCCCCAAATACTTTTTTTGGTATCGAATGTGATGAGGTCTTTTCTGACCCTGATGGAGAAGCAAGAATTCTCCATCGTCATCCTTCACAAACGGACGAGTTTGGGTGGTATACCACAACTATGCGGTTTTGAAATCGATGAATAGGTGGTGCATATCGACTTGGACTTCTTGAGTTTTTTCCAGGATCTGCCGAAGTGTGAAATTTGATCGGTTGTGGACTTTTCTGACCCAAAACCACACTGATAAGGGCCGATCAGGTTGTTGGTAAACGGTTTCAGGCGTTCACATATTACATCAGATAGGATCTTGTAGGCGATGTTGAGGAGATATATGCCTTTGTAGTTGGCGCAGTTTAGAGGGTCTCCTTTTTTTGTTAGTCGGACAAACGATGCTGTGGTTCCATTCTTCAGGCATACTTTCTTCCGACCAGATTTGGCTTATGAGTTGGTGGATGTTTCTTATCAAGTCATCTCCACCGGCTTTAAAAAGCTCAGTGGGAAGGCCTTCATTTCCCGCAGCCTTATTAAGCTTCAGTTTAGATACTGCTATCTTCACTTAACTCAGGTCGGGTGGTTGTTAGTTTTCCCTGTTGTTGCCAATATTGAATGGTTCGTTCTGCCTGACAGCGTAATGTTGTTCGTCATCGCCTTTTTACAGTCAGCAGAAAAGGTTCTTCCATATCCTCAGTATCGACTGTGTCTCAACTTGTTCATCATGACAGCCTTCTAAACTTGTTCCCTTGGCTTTGACGTTTTTCACTTGCGAACATCGTTCCTGGAGTGGCATCTCTATATCCTCGGTCGCGTGCCTACTTGCTAATAAGCCGGTTTCTTCCCTTCTTCTCTGCCTATAGAGCTCAGTGGTAGCTATCGTTTTCACCTGCAGCTTAGCCTTGTAGGCTTCGTTCTTGGCTGCGAGCATATGTCGGCATTCCCCATCAAACCAGGGGTTTCATGCTGCTCGACTCGCGAAACATAGCACATCAGTTGCGGCTGATCCAATTGCTTGTTGACATCGTTGCCATTGTTCTTCGACATTCGACGCTGGTGGTATGGTGTTAATCGAGCGTTTAAGCGATACTTTCATTCACATTTGCTAGTAAATAGAAAGGAGCTGCAAAAATGGGTAAAGTAGTGGAGTCACGGCTGCAAGGCCAAGCGTTATAATTTAAAAATTTGGCCTTATGTAGCTTTATTATGCAATCGAAACGGTCATACCAACGGTCACCAAAATTTGCCTTTTGACGCTTCATCAAAGTATAGCAAACTTTCACAAAGCGTCGTAATACCAAATTTATAGAATCGGCCTTATTTCATGGCACCAAATCAGTAAAAAATGGCAAGACCTGGTAAGTTGGACAGGAAAGGACAAAATATCGGACAGAATATCACAATCGGCAGCTTTAACGTTGAGGTAGTAAACCTCAGCTTCGCTTTTAATTCAGACAATGGCATCTCGTCAAAGATCAGGCAGTTCAGATTATTTTTTTAATTAACCCAAAAATACTCGAACTAGTATCGGAATACTAGATTCACCTATAACTATACATAGATCGTGTAAGTTCTACTTTATGGCGATGAAGCATAGACTGTATACAAAGCGGGGAATGATTCGTTTCGGGGGATGATCTTTCTAAGCCACAAATATGGTCCCGTTTGCATTGATGGACTATAAATGATGATTCAACTCAAATAGTGACGTCAGTGACATAGACTTGGTCAAAAGATGTGTCAAGTTGGCGCCGATCAGTTTCATCCCATATCCTACATCATCCAACCACAAAAGCGGGTGATTTTTTATGAGCTAAGTTTTTGTTAGGTTGGCAGCACTGGTAAGTAATGACGACCAAAAGTCATCTGTTAAAGTGAAAAGTTTCAGTATCTCTGAGCATAGACTGCAAATTATTGAAATTTATTATCAAAATTCGTGATCTGTGAAAATGTGCACCGTTTGCTACGACCATATTATGGCGACACGCGATGAGGCTCATTTCTGGCTCAACGGATACGTAAATAAGCAAAAATGTCGCATCTGAAGTGATGAAAAGCCACATGCATCCCGAAAAATACGACAGTTTGGTGTCTTTTATGGGCTGGTGGCATCATCCATTTTTCCATTTTTCTTCAAAGACTACCGTGGAAGAAACGTTACCGTCAACGGCAAACGATATCAAGCCATGATACGCGACTTTTTTTTTTGCCCCAGTTGGCTGAGTGGAAATCGGTTGACACGTGGTTTCATCAAGACGGTTCCACACGCCACACAGCTCGTGAAACAATGGAAATGTTGAAGGATGAAATTGGTGAGCAGCTTATTTCTCGAAATGGCTTTGTTAGTTGGCCCCCAAGATCAAGCGATTTAACGCCTCTTGATTATTTCTTGTGGGGTTATGTGAAGTCGATAATCTATGTAGACAAGCCAAATACGATTGAAGCCTTACAGGATAACATAACACGCGTTTTTCGTGGAATACAGACCCAAATGCTCGAAGAAGTGACGCGAAATTGGACCTTCGGAATGGACCATTTAAAACGGAGCCGTGGACAACATTTACATGACGTTGTCTTTAAAACGTAAATGGCAAAGGCCTATTTATCTATTACAATACAAATTTTGAATATTTGAAGCAAATTTGAGTGTTAGAAACGATTGAATCTTCTTCAGAAAAAAATGTCATCCCACCCCACCAACTCTTTTTACTTAGATCAGACGTCACCGCTCGCTCTTATTTAACTCAAAACTTTCCTTTGACACTGACAACGAAAATAAACATCCGTACGCCAATGTACCGCATACGCTTAGTACACCTGCTAAACGATGTTTACATGCATCCATGCATGCGCTGCCGCCTCCGTACGGTGCCGTTTATCAAGTCACTTTTGTCGGCATGTTTTACGTTTTGCGAATTAATATTAATAATTAATATCACGAATCCGTGAAACGACATTGAATTAGACGGCACACATACACATACGAGAGCTTCATAAACCCTGAGACTGCAGCTGTATCTGAGTGTGTTGTTTATTTATGGACGACTCTGTGAAGAAGTCCGCTTCAATTTTCGAAAAATAAAAGTAAAACCACTCGCACATAGATACACCCGTACGTCGTACTCCACCCATCCACACTGGTCTATCATTTGGCGTACTGCAGTAGCAAAGGTGGAAAAATCAACTTTTCCTCGCATTTGGCTTCCGGCCAAGTCGCCGTCAGAGAACGTGCAATGAATTTTAATTGACCGTACCAAGATGTTCGTATCTCGAAAACATCTCTACACCACCCTCGATAAAAATGAACTTCCACATCTTTAAAAGGGAACAGCAGCTGTACTAATACCTGATTGGAGCAAAGACCGGCGTTGATTCCAACCACTTGCAGATGTTTAAGGTGCTGCAATTACCCCAGAGCTATACGTCTTCGGTACAGCACCGTAGAAAGGAGTCAGTCTTTCGTTTACTCCGAGTATGCCTCTGGGGGTTTATTTCAAATTAAATGCTCGGGCTGTTTTCCAAGACGGATGGTTTGGTAGTCGGTTCAATTGAGAGATGTAATTTGTACAAGTACATGATGGAAGGTTGAGTCATATCGACTTGAGGATGTTCATTGGTCCCCCCTTTAAGAAAGGTTGTGTAGTAGTGACGTCTTGTTCTTTTAACACCTTTTCATCTGGAATCATTTTCGTGTATCTACCGAGGAGCAAAATACTAAAAAAAAAAACTACCCTCACTAAATTACTATCTTTTTGCAAATCGGGAAATTTGCATAATTGCATAGCATCCTTAAGATTGTTAGAGAGAAAAAATATCTCTTCCACCAGCATCAGTCATGCATGACGAATTTTTTTTTTTTGTTGTTTGTGCACGATAAAGTCTCAGTCACCATGCTAAGAACTACCGGCGCGCGTTCGCTTGATGTGCTGCTCTGAATATCCTTAATGTCGAAGCGTAGTGCAAAAAAGTTGTCATAACTCCGTTTAAAATTGGTTCCATTGTACCATAAAATGCAAATTTCATTGCTTATGCCGGCACAACAACTTTACCCCGTGGTCTAGATGGTACCTTATCGAACAGGGGGGGTTTGAAGTGATTTCGTTTTTTTTTTTTGGATAAAGAGGGGTGGGAACTTTACTTTATGACTTTGTGTGTTAACAAAAATAAATGACGCAAGTAGCTGGCAACAAACTATTTTTTTTTTTGCAGAAGGGAGTTGTATTAGGTAAAATTTTTTAAGAAGTTTTTTCTAACAAATGCTTGGTTTTATTAAAATTGCAATCGGTAAATGTGGACCAAGTTAACAACGAATTACAGACGTCAATGAAAAAGCATTCGAAGAAAAGAAAATTTTCTCAGCCGTATTTCTTGACGTGTCGCCAGCTTTTGAAAAGGTGTGGCATAGAGGCCTTCAATACAAATTGACGATATGGGGAATCCTATCCCATTTAGCTATCCTCGACTTGTACTCGCTTGACATCAAAAAATTACAGGAGTCATTGTAGGGCTTAAGTTTTTTTTTAATAAACTTTTCTCACTTGAAGTGAACCTATAACGCTCCAGGATCACCCAGAGTTGGTGCTTGAGATAACCATACTCTCGAATCGCTCGTGCAGAATTTCCGACGTGGTGTGAGCTGTCTGGCACGTAGCCAAAACGTCGTTTTCAAACAAATATGAACCGATGAAGCCGCCAGGTCAAAATCCACACTTAACAAGGGCTTTTTAGGAATGCATAAGACGCCCTTGGATCTCATGTAGATACATATCGTCCCTAATTCCACAATTTCGTTTGTTGACGTACATTCATCCAGAAATGAGCATCGTCGCTGAAGATGATTTTTCGATGAAAATTAAGAGCTCATTCAGCGGACACACGTCTATGATTGTTTACTATGGCTCCTGGGTCAGTTTGAATGGGCAAAGCTCAAGCCACAACCCAAAATTCGCCAAGTTTTCCTGCGAAAGGCCGAGTTGTTGTGAGTATCCTGCATACTCTAACGGACAGCAGCTATGTTTCCGGCAGATCTTGCGTTTCGTTGACATCCGGTGCTGCTTGATCAGTTTGAATAGGTAAAGCTCAAGGTACAACGCGAAATTCGCCAAGCTTTCCTGCGAAAGCCGAGTTTTTGTGAGTGTCCTGCATGCTCTCACGGACAGCGGTTATGTTTTCGGCAGATCTTGCGTTTCGTTGTTGTACGGGTGTTAACGTTTAAGTGTTTAACGTTAACGGTATACCAGTGGAGTCAAATTTATTCAGCTCACTGCGAATATTCCTCTCGATAAGAGATTATGGCGACCATTAGGAGGGCGAAGCATGCGGAAAGTTGCTTCAGGTGCGATTATTTTTAAGTACAATATGTGGAATTCCGTCACACCTGGTGCATTTTTACAGGCCCGAAACTTATTATTGGTCATGTATCCATGGGAAGCCTTGAACCACACTGATATCCACCGATCAATTTAATTTTGATCGGTTCCACGTCATACAAGTTGTGCCAAAAGAAGTTATCCGAAGTTGTTTGGCCTTCAGAATGTCGGTTGCGGCTTGCGCAGTGTGTGCCGTTGCTCCCTTCTGTTGGAACCACATGTCCTCCAGTCCTGATTCGCCAAATTGCGGCAAAAAACTCGGTTAAAATGACCCTTTAGGGGGCACTGTCCACTGTTGTCATTTCACCAGCGGCATTCTCGAAAAAAAAAAAAAAAAATGGCCCGATGACTCCTCCAGCGTGAACAGCGCACCATGCATTAACTTTGAGCGGGTAAAATGGCTCCTCGTGTATTACTCGTGGATTTTCGGTGCCCCAGAAGCGATAGTCTTGCTTGTTCACGTATCCGCTGAGGTGAAAATGAGCCTCATCGCACATTATGATTTTGGTCGAAAAATCCACTTCGTCCTCGAGATTGAGGATGGTTTGGGCGTAGGTTAGACGCGTTTGGCGGTCGACAGGCAGCTGCTGATGCATGGACTGGACTTTGCACGGGAATGTGCGCAAGTCTTTGACCAAAATTTGATTTAGGGACAACCGGCTGATGGCTTATTGCGAGGCACGGCGTCTGGTCGATTTTTCCGGCGCCAGCTCGACATTCTCGGCAACAGCGGCGATATTTTCGCCACAACGGGCGCTCCGGGGTCGACCTCTCTTGGCAACGTCTCGTATGATCCCATTCTCTTCAAGTTTGGTGGTCAAACGGTGCAGTGTTTGCGCAGTCGGTGTCGGATGGCCGGGGAATCGGCGACGGAATTCGGGCTGCGCCAACACTGCAGACGAATTGTTACGCAGAAAAAAATGGACACGATTATTCCGCATTCTTGGAGAGTGTATCGCTCCATGGCTTGTTCACTTGTATTCTACTTCTGTCTATTCCACAAATGTCAGAACAGATTTGACATTGGCGGCCATTTGCATCTTCCAATAGGGTGATTTCTTTTGGCCCACTTAGTATAATATCTTGAGAGGATCGCACAAGGACATACGTGGAGCATACCTTACTTTTAAACATGTTACGTAATAAATCACCTCCACCGACTTTATACAGCTCAGCAGATATCCCATCATTTCCGGCAGTCATGTTAGGCTTGTTTTCGGGTTTTCGGGCCTGGGTTCGATTCACAGCCGTAGCAACACCTAAATCATTTTTCACTGGCCCTCCTCTCGTGATAATTTGACCAATCATCCAAGTAGTATCAACCGTCAAGAATAGCTCAGCTTAACTTTGCCCTTCGGAGTCGGCATAAAACAGTAGGTCCCGCAAACGTACAAGAAGTATACACGCACACATGAATGGTTGTGAAAAAGCTAGGCCCTGGGCACTAACGAACCTGTTGCACCAAAAATTTGTATTTTCGACCAAATTGCGAAATTATGCGCTCACCGAACGTTTCATTCAACAAATCAAATGTGGCACGAAATGCGTGACATGTTGCGTCATCTTGTTGATGCCACAGCTCCTGCACATCATGGCACATTACGAAAAAGTCAGTAATCATGGCTCTATAGCGGTCACCATTGACTGTAGCGATCTGGCCAGCATCGTTTTTAAATAAGTACGGACCAATTATTCCACCGACCCATAGAGCACACAGTCAGATTTTGTGGATGTTACGGTGTTTCAATATACTGTACACAAACATAAAGGATTATCAGGATAATCATTACCCAAAATACGGCGGTTTTGTTATTGACGTATCCATTCAACCGAAAGTGAGCTTAATCGCTAAGCAAAATTCGGTTATGAAAATTGGGACCAACGGCAATCTTTTTTTGAACCAATTCAACGAATCTACGCCTTGTATGGTTATCCTGTGGCTTTAATTCTTGTTCGAGTTGGATTTTGTAAGCACTGAAACCAAGATCTTCCGCAAACTCTTCCATACAGTGGATGGACACAATTCCTGTGTACGATGGCGGTTATACTAATTCGGGTCTTCCTCTACGCTACGTTCTACATCAGAAAAGACTTCTTCTGTACGCACTGTAAGACGTGTCTGTGGATGCGTATTACCATTTAGAGTAAACGTGGTTCGAAAACGTGGTTCGAAAACGTGATTGACATCAGAGCAATAACTTCGATGGATTATTATGTTGACCGGATTATGTTGACCGTAAAATGGACGAAGTGCTCAATACGATTTTCGAACAGAACCATGATTTTCAAAACGAATTTGCAAAATTTTGTAGCGTTGTTCAGATGTCAGTCTGTTCATGGTAAAATGCTAAACCAAACTAAAAATTAATCACTTGACAGCTGACAAAATGGCCGCCAGTTAAAATATTGTTGCCAACTTAAAGTTCTATACCTCTCAAAAAAAGAAAAAAAAAACTGTTACTTCTAAACCATACACCTAATACGTGACACAATATCAAAAATCGAATATCGGCAATTTTTGTGCAAAAAAATACCGACGGTATAATGTCCTTTTCATACCCATTCATGCTAATCATTATAACACAAACGTCTTAAGAATCGTACCTATGCTTTAAAAAAAAAAAACTTAGAACAGAAAAGCTTTCGGTATAATTTTCCCCAAAAATATTGCCATACAAATATCTATCAGCAACCGTATTTTCATTCGACTCAAAAAGCTCTGGAAAGGATTTTTATTTTCTTCTGAACACTCATCTTAGCGACTTTCTATTCTATCGCACACCATGAAAAACTGGAGAAAGCGGGGAAGAATTCTTTCTTTCACTTTGCATAATGTTCCCCTCCGTGAGATAGGAGACACAAGATACCTACTACACGAGGGTACCTTATGTACGTACCTTATTTACCTAATGAAAAATCAGTGCTCCACATTGCGAAAAGTTTATGGAATCCTTTGTTGGTTCCTGATGCTTTTATGAAAAGTGTAGATACCTACAGCACATAAGAGTGTGCTAACAATAAGAAAAACCCCACCTTCGAGTTAGCTCACCTTATTCGTCAAATGTTTATTAAACCAACCTCTTGTTAGAGCGCATGTTTTTCATAAAAAAAAAGAAGATAAACAGCTTATTTACAGGTAGGAAAAAAGTTGAACAGAGTTCGTCATTTATATAACTCAAGCCTTAAATCTAGACATGAACATCTGGTTGAAGTGTTTTAAAGTTTAAAGATAATTATGATACGTATGTATCTAAACTAAATAGTACCACTTGGTCACCTTAAATTCTTCGGCTTTATTAAAGTCCACCCTTTTAAATTATGAAATCGATATCCTTCATCATTTTGTTCTATTTTTTCGCCGCAAAAATGACCTTGGGCTATTCTTCCTTTTTTAAGGGTTCATTTAATAAAAACAGCAATCTCAAAGCTTTCCTATGGGTTTTATCCTTTTTGTCTCTGTCGCGTCGGTCGTCCTCAACAAGTAAATTGCAGATATTTTATTATTGAAATGCATGGCAACACAAAAAAAAAAATGGCAGTAGGGGTGGAACGTGGAAGCGGCGGAAGACTATCGCTAGTATGTTGGCCCAACATGGCGAACATTGCACTCAGAAATTATTTTGGTTTTGTCGTTTCTTGGGTGACTGCCTGGACTTTGGATAAAGTCATTGCACGTCTGAGGATTTTCCAGCTGGTGAACTTACAATGCTCGGGATGGAAAGTGTTAAAAGTTTTATAAAAGGTCATGGGTACTAATTTTTTGTTCTGTTTCAGATAAATTATCTATTTTTTAGATTCCATTTGTTTTTTGCTTTTGTGTTTTGGAGATTTTGTCTGTAGGCGAGATATGGCATATCCTCTATAAAGTAACAGGTTTTGATGAATACCTTGGAATATCTGACGTTTTGAAATGTTTATCTGGAAAAGAGTTGCGAGTGCACACTTGAAACACACAATTAGGGGTATTTGCGTTTGACGTTAAGTTCAAAAATAGTTTCCCGTGTTTGTAAAGGGTGATCCATTTCGAGGTTCCCTACTTTTTTAAAGAAAAAAAAACACAGAAAATGCAAATTTAATGGAGAATGTTTATTATCATTTGAAAGAACATTCTTTGGCATTAATTTTTTGAAGATTATGTCTATCAAATGTTGGCCGTTGCTACGTCGCAGATGGTCTATCCGTTGAGTCCAATTTTCGATCACTCGTTCGACCATTTCGACTGGTAACTGGCGAATGACACGCGTGATGTTTTCCTCCAAGGCCTGAATCGAAGCGGGTTTGTCGGCATAAGCTTTTGACTTTACATATCCATACAGGAAAAAGTCTAACGGTGTGATATCACACGATCTTGGTGGCCAATCGACCGGCCCAAAACGTGAAATTATGTGCTCACCGAAATTTTCTCTCAATAAGTCCATTGATTGCTGCGATGTGTGGGAAGTGGCGCCGTCTTGCTGAAACCAAATGACGCCGAGATCACGAGCTTCAATTTCAGGCATCAAATAGTCGGTTATCATGGGACGATAACGGTCGCCATTGACGGTTACGTTCGCACCGGCATAATTTTTAAACAAATATGGACCGATGATTCCACCGGCCCACAAACCACACCAAACCGTTGTTTTTTCTGGATGAAGTGGCAGTTCTTCAATCTCTTCAGGCTGCTCTTCGTCCCAAATGCGGCAATTTTGTTTGTTTACATACCCATTGAGCCAGAAATGGGCCTCATCGCTAAACAAAATTTGCCTCGAAAACGTCGGATATTCTTGGAACTTTTCAAGAGCCCATAGAGCGAAGCGATGTCGCTTGGGAAGGTCGAGCGGCTTCAGTTGTTGCACAAACTGTATTTTGTACGCTTTCAATTTAAGATCTTGACGTAAAATGCGCCAAGTCGTTCCATACGTCAGTCCGAGTTGCTGCGAACGGCGCCGAATCGACTCTCTACGGTCTTCGTGTACACTCTCAGCTACGGCCGCTATATTTTCTTCACAGCGTGCTGGACGTGGTCTATTCGGTCGAATATTATCCAATAATGAATGCTGGGTCTCAAAATGGGTGATGGTGTTGCGAATAGTACGCTCAGTAGGCCGATTATGTTGACCATAAGTTGAGCGAAGTGCACGAAACACATTCCTCACAGAACGTGAATTTTCATAATAAAGTTGAACAATTTGTAAACGTTGTTCACGCGTAAGTCTTTCCATTATGAAATGCCAAACAATACTAAACAAAAATAACATGACAGCATGACACGACTCACACGTGATCTGTCAAAAGAGGCTATCGAAAAAAGTATTTCTACTTGGATCACCCGTTATATGCATTGACCTTAGAGAAACCACTAAAGTCTTACATTGGATAATAACAAGTGTTTGAACTATTTGCCTGAGATAAGGCAGCCTTCAATCCTCTTCGATTTTGATCACCTAACTTGCAGCCAATTATTCATAGCGCTCTGGTATTGACGATTGATTAATTCTTAAACCAATGGTTCGGTTACCATTATCTTCTCCAATCTAATTGCTTGGATTAAAAAATTCTCTTGACTGGAGAATTAATGTTCATTCGATCGATGTTGACGAGCCAATGTAGACTATTACATCCACATCGTCGACCAACGAAGAAGCCCTCGGAACTGCAAAATATTTGTTCCGCTTCCTTGTTTTCAGTATTAGCAAATAGGATTGGTTGGATTAGAGACTTTGCTTTGATAAACCAAAGTAGCATCGGTTTCCCATAGTGTCTGTCTTCATCTGCATCTCATACAAAGAATATTTTCTATGCGGGGTACTGATATTGGTACCAAAGTGTTCATATTGCTACCCAAGCATCAAACAACAGCCTTGCCGACGCATACGATCTACGAAATTTCCACTTCGCACTTACCGCCCGCGTCAGAAACGGCTACAAAATTTTTAGCTGTGATGCGCACTTTATGTAGTTCTAAGCTCTTTGGCATTGCGTACCTTCCATAGGGTTGATGTTAACTGCGAGGTGGATAACGTCTTTAACTTCCACAAGTTATCGACATTGGATACGTTTTCACTGTGGAAAATAACTGAGACTAGGCCTATATTTGGTGTAAGTCCCATCGGTGTAACCATATCGAACAAGGATTAAGTCAGACAAGGTCAGTCAACTTATTAAGGTGACCTGGACTAAAATAAATTTAACTGTTCATTCTACCTTGCGCATAGATGTCACTACAAATACAGCTAAATTGGTATACTAACTGGCATAATAGAGTAGATTTTTCGACTTTGCCATTCGTCATGGTTATGGTCCACGGTGAAAACGTAGCCATTGGTGCCGATCATGGGAGTTCCGCATTTAGTCATTTACGGTGTAGAAAAGAAACGTTCTGAGACTTTAGTTCCAAATTTAGGTCACGGTGTAAACGCAGACATTAACAGTGACATGTATTCCAACGATGTTCGTCCACAGCACTAAGTTTGTCGATAGCACACACTTTTTCTAGCCCTGATTAACTCCAAGATTCATCTTTTTTGAAAATTCCAGAGGAGAAGCTAAGTCCGATTTTTGTTTTACCAAATTCGCGAGCAGATCCATCTAATTCGTCACACATGAGTTTTCATCAAAATGGAGGACCTCCGCCTACTGCCATTTTCCTCGAAAGATGATCAGCCGCTTTGAGGACGTCCAGTGGCCAACAAGGTTAATAGACTGAACCCCAATAGACTTTTATACATGTGAGAATATCAAGAGCAAAGTTTATGGTAAAAATTCGAAGTCTGTCGCCGAGCAGTAAAATTCATGACAAACAGCCAAGCTTATTGCAGCGTGTGGCACGAAATATGTACATTGGCCCACCTTTAACAGTTTGGACTTTAAAAAAAATAAATCAGTTGAACTGTTTCCAAACTAAAAGTCGCATCGCGTGTTTTCCAGTGTTTGACAGCACAACGATATCAGCTTTGATGGTCAATAGTCCATAGAGCTCTGGATACCATTAAACGCGACCTTAAAATCGATGAAGAGATGATGCTTGGTTTAGTTTAAATGGCGCTACAGTCCGGAATGAACCTGGGCCTCAACCAACATTCATTTACAATTAGCCCGGTCATTACCTAACTGCGTCGAGTTGCGAACTCCGAGTTGGTTGAGGGCGGTTTCTACTTGTGCGCGCTACTTAAGGCGAGGTCATCCTCTACTGCATCTGACTTCTGGCTGGGAATCGAAGACTCTGCGAGCCTGAGTACTGGTATCCATTCGTTCTACATGTCCTAGCCATCTTCAACGTCCAATGCGGAGTTTTTTTTTAACCATGAGCCTTTCGCTGAACAGCTCGTATAGTTATTGATTGAATCTTCGTCTCCCTAGCCCATCAACGCGAATGGGACCGAACAGGATTTCTTCCTCCGCTTTTGATACGGTCCATGCTTTAACGCCGTTCTCTACGGGATGGGATGATCAGGGTCTTATATACGATCTCCTTAGTAATTCGAGTGAGGGCTTTACTACATTCTTAGTCCGAAAAAACAGCAGTTGGCAACAGTAATCCTTCGTTTTATTTCTGGCGAGATGTTGTTGTCAGAGTCAATAGCGAGGTAGACAAAATACCGTACTACCTTAAAGTTATATCTGTCATTGGTCATGTTCTGTCCAATTCGTCGATGTTGGGTATCCCTATGTGTTGACAGCACATTTTTAGTCTTGACGTCATTTATGCCGCCTGCTTCACATTTCTAGCAAACCTAGCTATAACATTACGTTAAGTCCTACCAATGATGTCAATATCGTAGGCATATGCTAATAGTTGTACCGATTTTTGAAAAAAATGTGCCTCGAGTGTTGGCTCAGGACTTTTGCACAATCTTCTCAAGAATCAAATTGAACAAAAAACACATGACAGCGCAACCCATTGCCTAAATCTTTTTTTGATATCGAATGTGTCGATGAGGTCGTTTCCGACCCTGTTGGAGCAGCGAGAATTCTCCATCGTCATCCTACACAAACGGACGAGTTCGGGCGGTATACCAAAACTAGACATGGCTCTGTATAGTTCTTCTCTATAATTGTATCGAATGCGGCTTTTTGAATAGATGCTGGGTTTCGATTTGGAATTCTTGGGTTTTTTCCATGACCTTTCGAATATTTGAGCAATTGTGGACGTTCCTGTCCTAAAACCCTAAAACCACACTGATAAGAGCCGATCAGATTGTTGGTAAACGATTTCAGACGTTCACATATAATGGCAGATAGGATCTCGTAGGCGATGTTGAGGTGACCTATGATTAGTTGGCGCAATTTAGAGGGTCTCGGGCAAACGATGCTGTGGTCCCATTCTTTAGGACTTACCACCAACTTATACGCCAGATTTGGCTTATAAGTTTGTGGATGTTACTTATGAAGTCATCTCCGTCGGCTTTCATTTTCATCAATTCCGGCAGCCTTATTAGGCTTGCGCTTAGATATTAATATCCTCACTTCACGCAGGTCGGGTGGTTGGAAGTTTTTGCTGTCCTTGCCAATATTGAATGGTTAGTTTTGCCTGACAGCGGAATATTGTTCGTAATCGACTTTTAACAGTCTGCAGAAGTGTTTCTTCCATATCCTCAGCATTCTTAACTAAGACATTTCCTGGTTCATCTTGACAGGATTCTGTTCGAGCCTTGTGTCCAAAAATCTTGCTCATTTTTCTTCTTTCTGAAAAGTAGCTCTTGTCTTCACCTGCAGCTTAGCCTTGTAGACCTCGTTCTTGATTGCGAGCATCTGTCTGCATTCCTCATCAAATAAAGGTTTTCCTGCTACTGTGGGCGGGAAACCTAGCACTTCATTTTTCTTCAACATTCGATGCTGGTGGTATGGTGCTAGTCTGGCAAGCTCGTCAGCTTTTTCGTTTCCAGAAATGTTATGGTGTCCTGGCACCCAGACAATTTGGATTTTGTTTTGTTTACAAAGATCCTTGAGCTCTGAGCGGGAGCGTCGAACTACTCGCGATTTTATTATGTTGGATACCAGAGCTATTATGTATCCTCTTGTGATATGTCGAATTCCGATTTGGCAGCTTTGAGTATTGCTATGATATATCTGCTTGGAAAACACTGCACGAGTTTGCCAATCGGTTGGATGTGGTCAACCCGATTATTTCGGAGTAGACCTCAGAGTCCACTCCTGTTTCAATTTTAGTTCCATCGGTATAGATTGCTATTTCGTTATTGTATACCACATTGTTTGACGACCATTCGTCGCTACTAGGTATTCTGGTTGAGTATTTAGTAGCAAATTCGTGATATGGGATGGTGTAGTCAGATGCCCCATTCTCATGTTCTACTAATTCCAGTACAGTGCTGTGACAAATTCTGTTGATGCATAGATTGCCAGCTTCTTTGAGTATTGCTGCGCTTTTCGCTGCTGTGTCAATCAGCTGTAGGTCGATTGGGGGGAGATTTAGAATTGTTTTCAAACCTGCTAAGGGTCTTGTGCGCATAGCTCCTGTTATGAATACACATTCTTTGAACCTTTGTCAGTGCACCTACTTTTTTTCCACTGCTCCACCTCTTGCGAAAGTCTTACAAACATCCAAGGATAATACTGGTAGAGAAGCTTCTCAAATTTCCCATTTGCCTTCGTCGTTAAACAGAAGGTCCTCTTCTTTGTGGCCAAAAATGAAGGAAGAAGCTATGTTTGAAGCCCTGTTAGTTCCGTAAGTGCCAGATATTTAAACAACGTCAATTGCAACGTCAAATACAATTGCAAGAGGCTATTATGGTCGGCAACAACTCCTTGTTATGAAAATTTTTGAAAAGTTTTGTACAAAAACACTGAGCCAAGACCAGGGCCGTAATTTTTAATAAATCTGAGCAATTACTACCAACAATATTGTTCATTGGTCGGTCAAAAAATAAATAAATTTTTTGGCGCAACAGGGTCGTTAGTACCCAAACTTTCTCACAACTATTCTCAGTTTGAGATAAGCTTTTCTTGACAATTGATACTACTCGGATGTTTTGTCAGATTAATACGAGAGGAGGGCCAGTGAAAAATAATTTAGCTGTTGCTACGGCTGGGAATCGAACCCAGACCCTTCTGTGCGGCAGTTCATCGCACCAACCATCGCGCTACTGTGCCCGTCGTTGGTCACTCATCATCGCGGAATTTCCGAGTTTATAGAAGGTAGTGGTTAATCCTGGAACTATTAGTCATATCAACCACTGTTCCTTCGGAATAAGACAGCAAATTTTTAATAAGCTGGTATTATATAACAACCTGGTCATCCCGCTCTTTCTCTACCGACTTGTTCTTAGGTCTCGTTTTCGTTGACAGACAATGTAGACGAAAATAATACCACATATACCTACATGGCCATTTTCATAAGACTCCACATTGGGAGCTAGTAATAGTTGGTTGGTCATATGAAGCGAAGAGTCTTGATACCCAGCCTTGCGGTACAGACTTCCTATAGAGGAAACCTTCGTTTTAAGTGACGCTGACTTGAAGAAGCCGGAATCGACCACCTTGAAGAGTGTAATGGGAGGCAGTAATTTAAGGACAAGGGAAATTAGAGAGGTACATTAGTTGAGGCCCCGGTTCACCCCGGACTTAAGCGCCGTTTCATAACAACACCCCTCCCATATTAGTGAACAAATCATAGTTTACGTTATCAAATGGCTGCCCTTGTATTTCTTTTTTCTTTGGCAGGTCAACCCACTTTAAATTTGTTTTTTCAAAACGGCGCCACATTACATCGCTCATAACGTCGAGACAGATTTAACTTAAAAAACTTAAGAGATAGGTATAGCTTTCATGTACAAAACCCTCGAGACCACATTACTGCCTACGAAAAAAGCGAAATCAGTCCCCATTCGTGTTTTATTACACTCTCATTGAAATCATGTCCTGCCTATCTACGTTATCCCGTATCTGATTCAACTGGACAAATTGCTACAAGAACAAAAAGTTCAATCGTAAAATTAAATTATTATAAGGACACCACCATCAGGAACCAACGACAAAAAAAAAATAAAAATCCGATTGAGAGATAGTTTCTCTCAAGTTCAAGTTGAGCGGAAGAAACTTAACGACAGCCCAATGGTATGACTGAACAACGAGATAACACCGTGCTATGATGTTATCCTTCCGCCTGAGTGGAACATTGAATACTGCAACAGGCCCCCACAATGTCTTTAGGTTATCGAAATGCCCAAAGTCACCAAAAATGTCTGGGCCATTCGAATGCTGGTGACTCTGGTGAGAGGGGTCAGAAATTATAAATTTCCTTTATCACGTTGTCGTCGGTAATAAGGGATACACTGATGTTGTTCGCCATTTTTGGTTCACTGTGTCGATGTCAAAAAAACAGGCGAAAGATACACGACATGCTAGTATTGTACACACAGGGGGAGATAGTGTGGGTAAAGTTTCTAGTTTTTAGTTTTCTTGTTCTTCTTTATTTTTTTACTTTTTATGGAACATGAAAGATACATAAGGACACAATTTGCCAGGATATCCGCAAGTGAAGTGAAGTAGATTACACTGGACATGACGGCGCACATACAGGACGCACACATTGTAAAACGTCTGCATACAACTGGGGGTTTGTTGTGTGAGCTTAGATATCTATCCTTAATGTCAGCTGTCTGTAGCAGGAGTTTGACAAATTGTTATATTTTACAGAATCAAAACGGCATGAAAAATTCAAGTGGAATGAGCATCGGAGGGAGGTAAATATAATGGTGGTGGTTGTGAAAGGGGGATACGTTACAAAGAGTTGTTTCTTTGTGATGACGGAATATCGATGTATATATATGTATCAGATCAAGGCGATAGGATCTGTAAGAGATCATTTTTACTTTGCAAAGTCAAATATATTTCGCAAAAAACGAAAATAATATCGAACTCCTAAGTGTATTTAGGCCTGGTAACCTGTTTTTTCTAGAACTCTACTATGGGGCTCAAATTGATGGGCAGATTCTTCTAAGGTGTTAAGCAAATGACAAGATCTTGTTCCGTACTTTTCCGAAAATTTTTGTTTAGAGGGATAAAACATGATGGTTCTATAGGTCCGCTAGAGCCAATGGTCTACCTTTTTACGTTAAAAAAAATTAAAGCGATCTACTTCTTACGTTATCGCGGTTAGAATGTTAAGTAGCTGTAGCTCTTCAAAAAGCTTAGAGTTTAAATAATTAAATTTCAACATCTCTCTGTGCTATAGACTTATTAGTCTCCCAACGGACACGTCCTTGTGTGGTGGATAGTGCGAATCCTCTGCAGACATGCGGTGTAGGTGTGAAATAAAATAACCACTCATTGACAAAACCTAGCCAGCAGAAAGGTACCTGACTATCAGTTGAGATTCCTAGAAGGCATGCTGTCAGAATAAGTCGGAGCAGTTCAAATAGGTCGTTTACTTTGTTTGCGACTGTAGACCCTACCGTTGACTACATTTTGGTTAATCTTCCGCTGCACTCTGAGGAGTTTTTTTGTTGACAAGCTACCTACCCCAGTTTTTGGTACATGAACAGAGATGGTGGCCGAAGAACTAAAGAGCCAACGGATTCTGGTGGTCCCGTGTCATAGGGGTCTAACAAATAGGATCCGTGTAAACACCCACAAACGGAAAAAAATATTTTTACCAATCAATTGAGAGCCTCGAAATTTACTGATTTTATAGTTGACGACCATGCTAAACGACAACAGACAACGATGAATGTAATCTGCATTTGGAATATGAGAACATTAAACAGAAGACACACAATAAACTAGCGGAAGCACTAAGCTCCTTAAAAGCAGACATTAATGCTAACCTGGAATAACGATGGGATAAGCCCAGGACCAAAACCATAAATACTTGATTGTTGGTTTGCTATATACACAGTTTGTAACAATCAATAGAAAAATTCGCCAAAACAAACCATATATGGGCTTACGTTCCGAATCAGGAAAGATAAGATATAGCGGAAGATGACTTCTACGAGCTCCTTAACATAACATATGAGCGACTACGGAAGAACGATGTTGAAATTTTGCTGGGACCAACATCAACTCGGACCACTATATTATTGGAGCAAAGGTTAGAATGCGCATCTGTACCATGCCGCAAAAAACAAGATGTAACGTCAAAAAATTTAATTTCGAAATTCTGCAGTCGAAACAGACCGCCAATGCGCCAACTACAGAAGCATTCGTCTCCTCAACATCGCCTACGAGATCCACTCTGCCGTAATATGTGAACGCATTCAACCGGTTACCAACAACCTGATCGGCCCATATCAGTGTTGTTTTAGGCCAGGAAAGTCCACAACCGATCAAAGTGTCATCAAAGTGATCGAAGTGTGAAAATTCGCAGTTCCTGGGTAAAACCCAAGAAGTCCAAATCGATACCCACCACCAATTCATCGATTTCAAAGCCGCATACGACACAAACTATACGGAACCATGTCTAATTTTGATATACTGCCCAAACTCGTCCGTTTGTGTAGGATGACGATGGAGAATTCTCGCAGCTCCATAAGGGTCGGAAACGACCTCACCGACATATTCGATACGAAAAAAGGATTTACGCTAAGCGATGCGCTGTCATGTGACTTCTTCAATTTGTTTCTTGACATAATTGTACAAAATTCCCGAGTCAACACCATATGCACAATTTTCCAAAAATCGGTGCAACTAATAAAGGGTGATCCATTTCGAGGTTCCCTACTTTTTTAAAGAAAAAAACACAGAAAATTCAAATTTAACGGAGAATGTTTGTTATCATTAGAAAGAATATTCTTTGGCATTTATTTTTTGAAGATTATGTCTATCAAATGTTGGCCGTTGCTACGTCGCAGATGGTCCATCCGTTGAGTCCAATTTTCGATCACTCGTTCGAGCATTTCGACTGGTAACTGGCGAATGACACGCGTGATGTTTTCCTCCAAGGCCTGAATCGAAGCGGGTTTGTCGGCAAAAGCTTTTGACTTTACATATCCCCACAGTAAAAAGTCTAACGGTGTGATATCACACGATCTTGGTGGCCAATCGACCGGCCCAAAACGTGAAATTATGTGCTCACCGAAATGTTCTCTCAATAAGTCCATTGATTGATGCGATGTGTGGGAAGTGGCTCCATCTTGCTGAAACCAAATGTCGCCGAGATCACGAGCTTCAATTTCAGGCATCAAATAGTCGGTGATGATTCCACCGGCCCACAAACCACAGCAAACCGTTGATTTTTCTGGATGAAGTGGCAGTTCTTCAATCTCTTCAGGTTGCTCTTCGTCCCAAATGCGGCAATTTTGTTTGTTTACATACCCATTGAGCCAGAAATGGGCCTCATCGCTAAACAAAATTTGCCTCGAAAACGTCGGATCTTCTTGGAACTTTTCAAGAGCCCATAGAGCGAAGCGATGTCGCTTGGGAAGGTCGAGCGGCTTCAGTTGTTGCACAAGCTGTATTTTGTACGCTTTCAATTTAAGATCTTGACGTAAAATGCGCCAAGTCGTTACATACGTCAGTCCGAGTCGATTCGGCGCCTTTCGAAGCACGGTCTTCGTGTACACTCTCAGCTACGGCCGTTATATTTTCTTCACAGCGTGCTGGACGTGGTCTATTCGGTCGAATATTATCCAATAATGAATGCTGGGTCTCAAAATGGGTGATGGTGTTGCGAATAGTACGCTCAGTAGGCCGATTATGTTGACCATCAGTTGAGCGAAGTGCACGAAACACATTCCTCACAGAACGTGAATTTTCATAATAAAGTTGAACAATTTGTAAACGTTGTTCATGCTTAAGTCTTTCCATTATGAAATGCCAAACAATACTAAACAAAAATAACATGACAGCATGACACGACTCACACGTGATCTGTCAAAAAAGGCTATTGAAAAAAGTATCTCTACTTGGATCACCCGTTACTAGCATACGCCAACGGTATTGACATCAGTAATAGGACTCAACGGGATGTCATAGCCACGTTTGCTAGCATAGAAAAGGAAGCGTCAGAAATGGGTTTTGAAGTAAATAAGGGTAAGTCTTACTATATGCTGTCAACACGAAAGGACACACAACATCGACGAATTGGACAGAACGTCACCATTGACAGATATAACTTTGAGGGAGTACGGGACTTTATCTATCTCGGTTCCGCTATTAACTCCGACAACAACATCTCGTCAGAAATTAAACGAAGAATTACTCTTGCCAACCGCTGTTTCTTCGGTCTAAGAAGGCAATTTAGTAGTAAAGCCGTCACTCGAACTTTTAAGGAGATCCTATATAAGACCCTGATCATCCCAGTCCTGCTCTACGGCGCTGAAGCTTATTCGATTCGAGATTAAAATTCTTCGAAAAATCTTCGGTCCCGTTTGCGTTGACGGGCAATGGAGACGAAGATTCAACCAAGAACTATACGAGCTGTACAGCGCATGCCTCTGGTCAAAAAATTCCGCATTGGATCTTTAAGACGGCAAGGACATGTAGAAAGAATGGACACCATGGACGCATCATAAGATGGTTGGATATGATATTGTTGTTGAAGTATTAACTGAAGTTCATAATATTTATCCCCTTTCACTTTCTTTATATCCTCTACATTTATTTTCTAGCAGTGAAAGTGAAAGCTGAAGAACTAAAGTCTTTTCCCATCAGATTACCTGGGAACATTGAGAGCTTCGAACAACATACAACTCTTTAATCATCTTCTCATAGCAGGCTCAAATTTGTGCTAGGTCCCAGAGTATAGAGTTTTACTTACAACCATGCACTTTTGCGCTTATCCTTCTTGCAAGCTGGCGCATATACCATTTTTTAAGACTGGGTATCGAACCCAAACCTTTTGCAAATGGTAGTTCAGTCCCCATTCTTCTTATAATCGCCGTGACTTGCTACAATAAATACATCGGAATAAACAGGAAGTCGTGACAAGTTAGTGTAGGTTGGTTATTTCTTATGAGCGCAACTTACCCAGTAGTCTACCTTTAACATCAGTATGCGATTAGAAGACTTAAAAAAAAAAACATTTGGATGACAAAGACCCTCTTCAATAAGCCACTGCCTTAAAAATAAAAAAGAATCTGACATTTGAATAGTACAAAAAGAAACCGTTCCGATAACCACCACAAAACAAGGATACACATTACGTTACGCGGATAATGCCTCCATCCATCTTCAAAATCTCATCCCGCCCGGTAAACTGCAGCGTGATACTGCAAACAGAAAAAAACACGGTTTCGCACCTCGAGGGTAGATTTGCAATGGCGATCCCATTGCACACAAGTAATCAGTTGTGGTGTCTCCGTCAAACCACCACCACTCGCTCGTTTCTTTTATTTAGCGTGATGCCTGGGAACAATAGGTCTGCCATGCCAGTGAGAGAAGTCTGGTGTTGTAGATGACACCGGAATGACATCTAATTTCCACCTATAATTTCGCATTGTTGTCCTTTTTTGCATGTTTTGTCCGTATATTTCTATAATAGGAAGGATTTTTCTTATTTTACATGACACACAGTCAAAATGGGGGTGGCAAATGAAATGCTCCTGCGGCAATGGGGTTTCACCTTGTACATCAGTCTCCAGAAGCAGAGGCCTCTTTTCAACTTTAAAGTTTCACTACGTGTGGTGTGGTTCTGGGTGATTTTCATTAGTCCGACACGGACACTTTCTTTGTTAGACTTGCACTCAATTTCCATATAAAGGTGGTGCAAAAAATATCTATATCCATCGAAAAGGATAAACTCTCAAAAAGGAAAAACTGACTAAGCAACTCCATTGATCATTTGCAACCTCTGTCATGTGTCCTTGCACCTCGCACAAAGAAACTCTGAAAAGGACTTCGAACTCAATTGAAGCTACGAGAAAAAGAATTCGCCTGTGGAAAAATAGGAAATGAAGTCTTCTTCAAAGGAGTCAAAAGAATTTGGAAGAATATACAAATATCCTGCAACAAGAAAAATAAACAAACAAAAAAAAAATCCTCGGACAATGGGAAGTTTTTCAATATACCCTCACATGCATTCGGTTTTCCTGCAAATTCACAAAAGGATGTGCAGATAGATAGAAGTTCTTCTTGTGGTCAATGTGAATGAGAAGTTTCCTCATATGCCAAGTAGAACAAAATTCCACAAGCAGAAGACGAAACATAATCAAACGTGAAGAAAATTTCAGAAGAGTCCTTTTTTCGGTGCCCCACGATGACTTGTGGCATGTGATGACGATGCATAAGAATAGCGTCCATCTATGTCACACTCTCACCTCGACAGAGAAAGCCTCTTCTACATAAAGATACCACCAATGGCAAAGACTCTAAACAAATGATAAATATATTAAAAAAAATTCAAATCGCTTTACGAAAAAACCGAGAACTGGCAGTACCACACGTTCCTACACGAGCAGGAGTCAGGACCATTTTTTTTTTAAGTTCATTCGCTCAAAGGTCATGAATGGGCTATAAATTCTGCTCAACGATATGAATCTCATTTGAAAAGCGGATTTATTAATTTTCCTTTTTAGCGCTGTGCAGCGGTACATTTTTTTTGAAAAAGAACTTTGTAATCTTTTTCAAAGTTTCCGTTTATTTCTCCAACAAAAACAACCGTTTTAACATGATGAACAACGGGTAACGTGGTTGGAAAAAATTATGCTAAAAAATTCTACGCCACACAGAATCTTTGCGGAAATCCTTTTTTTTTTTTTCAAACATGGGAGATGAAAGTTTATATCCACTAAAGGATTTTTTTTTTTTGGTTTCACGTTACTGTTCAGAATATTTATGGAACACAAATGTCGTGATTTTAAATGAACGATGTGTATGAGAAAGCATTTAAATACTTGAAGGGGATTATAGGTTTTTGCTTTCATTGAGGGATAGTCGAGGAAAATTTGGATAAGGTTGGAGTTTTTTTTTTGTTTGTTTTTCTTATAATAGTCATCTGTTACGTGGTCAACTATTACATTCTCAAGTATGCAAGTGTTTATTAAACAAATATTTAGGTCTTCGCTGCTACTCCAATAAGCTTAAGCTGTTCAAGAGTAGTTGTTATCGTTATTCCTTCCGTCAAGAACATGCTAGAAATCGTGCAAATTCCATGAGGAGTAAGAGTACCTAAAATTGATAAACAATAACGTATTGACGATATTATGGGTCTTTCTGCTATAGAACTTACAGCTATCTGGTATCAAAACCTATTTTTACGGTATCCAGATCAACGAACGGTCAATCAACTAAATCACTGCGATAGACAAGAGGGACGCATCCAGTACTTTGGTTGTCCGAACATTGCAAGGGCCTAACATCAAATCGGCAGAAAGATGCTCGCAGCCAAGAACGAGACCTACACGGCTAAGCTGTAAATGAAGACGAGAGCTTATATTGAGTTCTATAGGCAAAGAAGAGACGGGCTCAGTGGCGCGATGGTAAGTGCGATGAACTCCCGCGCAGAAGGTCTGGGTTCAATTCCCAGCCGTAGCAACACCTAGATGATTTTTCACTGGACCTCCTCTCGTGATGATCTGACAAACCATCCGAGTAGTATCAATTGTCAAGAAAAGCTTATCTCTGATACGCTGTTCGGAGTCGGAAAAAAACAGGAGGTCCCTCTATCCCGCACACATGAATAGTTTTGAGAAAGCTAAACATTTTTGGGGCAACAGGCTCGTTAGTACCCTTACAAGTTGCGCCAAAAAATTGCATTTTTTATAGGCAAAAAAGGAGGAAAGAACATCGGGTTTTCAGAAAAAAAAAGGAAAACATCAAGAAAAGCGCTCTGTCGAGGATATAGAGGGGTGCCACTCTAGAAATGATGTTCGCAAGTTTTACCAAAGTGTAATACGTCAAAGCCAGGGATACAAGTCTCGAATAGAACTCGAATAGAACTGTCCAGATGAATAAAGAAATATCGTAGTTGAGTCACAGCCAATGCTAGGGATATATACGAACTACTTCAGCAGACTATTAAGCGGATAGAACGAACAATACCACGCTGTGAGGAAGAACGAACCAATCAACACCGGCGACCAACCACCCGACATAAGTGAAGTGAGGATAACAATATCTAAACTCAAGCTAAGCAAGGCTCTTAGAAATTACTGGCTTCTCGCCGAGATTTTTAAGCCCTGTGGAGATGTTTTGTTAAGTTATATTCACCAATGCCTGTGTATCGGTGTTGCATTTCGTAGAACACCCTCAGCAGTACTAGGCATTCATTTCCTGTCATATTTTCGGTAAGCAAAACACAGCTTACTCAGTCATTTGTCTTAATTCCATCCAGCAGTAAGACAAAAATAATATAAACTGGCAACACAAAAATTCTAAACGAGCATAAAAATATTTTTGAAAACACGGTCCACACCCTCATAAGGTTTAACTTTGATAAGACTTTCAAGGTAACAATCCCCGACAGATCGCCATGCGAGAGTAACGAACCTTTGCCAAATGACTCCATACATTTGTATATCGATGGCTTCGAAACAAATGACGCAGTGGGTACTGGTGTTTTCTCCGACAGGATAAATTGCAGCCCATCTTTCGTCTTCCTGATCATTGCAGCAAGTTCCAGGCGGAACTCATGGAACAACATCTCATGCAAAGTTGTTATTGAATTTATTGAGACTGATTGAGACGGTTTGAGATAATCCTAACATCTTTTCAGACATCTAAGCGGTCATCAAATCCATGGAACCTGTCTTAACAAGCTCAACAAATTCAAAGACAACCCAAGATTGCTGCTCATCCTTGCACGAGATGTCAAAGCAGTTTAACATTCACCTGGGTGCCGGGAATAGTGACATTCCAGGAAACTGTAAGTCTGATGAACTCGCTAGAAAAGGGACTACATTACCAGTTGTACCCGACACCTACGCAGTAGGTATTCCTGTCGCTATATGTAAAAGCTTAATGGCGCTTAAAGCAAATCAAATCAAATTTGTAGTCTTGGCACGACGTGTTAAATAACCAAACAAATTTGGCCAAAGCTAGAATTGAGAAGATCCAAGGATCTGATTTCGCTTGATAGAGCGGACATCAGTGCAACTATAGGTTTCATCACTGGACACTGTTTAATATTCAGACATGCTGAGTAACTAGGCCTCCCTTCAAACAACTTCTGTAGGAACTGCATGGACGGAGTAGAAGAAGAAAGAATACTTCATTCCCATTGTAACTGAGCAGCCTTATAAAACAAAAGGAAAAGGAAGCTCTATCTTGGAGCTTACTACATTCAAAATCTCAGCGATTTGACAAAAACGAAAGCCTAAAGTCTCCTACGTTTCATTAACAGCTCAGAATAGTTTTCTCATGGATAGTAAGAAGAAAGGAAAAGATCCACGTGGTATCACAACAGATAAAAAAAATAGTATGAGTGTGTTGGCGAACTCGCTGTCAGCCACTCCAATCAAACTTTACCTATATTCACTAAAATGGGTTTCGATAAAAGTATGCTGGAAAAATGGAATCTCAAGATTGTTGCCCCGATCCACGAAAAAGAAGACCCTCTGAACTATGCCAATTATATAGGCATAAATCTCCTCAACATCGCCTAAATGATCGTATCAGAAGTAATAGCTGAACGCCTGAAACCGTTTACCAAGAGTAAAAGGCCTGGAAAGTCCACAACTCATCTTATATTCATGCTTCGACATAACCTGGTAAAAAAAATACCAAGAAGTCGAAATCGATACACACCATCTATTCATCGAATTCAAAGCTACATAAGACAGCCTTTATAGAGACCTACTATACAGAGCCATGTATAGAAACCACCCAAACTCGTCCTTTCGTGTAGGATGACGATGGAGAATTCTCTCTGCTTCATCAGGGTCGGAACCGACCTCATCGATACATTCGATACCAAAAAAAAGGATTTATGCAAGGCGTTGCGCTGTCATGTGACTTCTTCACTTTGATTCTTGAGAGGATTATGCAAAACTCCCGAGCCAACACCAGAGGCACAGTTTTCCAAAAATCGGTGCAAGTACTAGCATACGCCGACGATACTGACATCGATGTCATAGCCACGTTTGCTAGTATAGAGAAAGAAGCGGCAAAAATGGGTTTAGCAGTAAATGAGGGCAATACGAAGTATATGCTGTCAACAGGAAAGGACACACAACATGGACGAATTGGACAGAACGCCACTATTGATAGATATAACTTTGAGGTAGTATGGGACTTTCCCTAACTCGGATCCGTTAAACTTTCGACGCAATGGTGGTATTAACACCATGGCATTGGTACCATTGTATTGGCAATAACATCAACCAATTGATCAAGGAGAACTATCGGTTGTCCACTAATTTGTTTTAGAACAGCAGAATTCGGGCAGTAAATTCCAGCGACCCGAGTATGTTTCCACAAATTAATTAGATCTTTAGGAGGAAAGGTCATAACGACCTTCCGTGTATTCAGCTCCAACGAACAACTGACAATACAAACATACTCTTGACAGCAGGAATTGATCCGGGGGAAGTCGTCTTCGACGACGATTTCTATGTTATTGAAGATCCTCAGGAGAAAGTGGAGGCAGTGGGGGCTGTCTTTCAGGAAGTGTATAAGGTGAATGATAGCATTCGCCCGAACCGCGTCCTGGAAAACAATGCCCTGCTCCATCATTTCTATCTCCGAAATGACATAACGCAATGGCGATCTGAGAACCGTGGTTTCACCCGGTTTGATGATGAAAACTTGGCAAACGCCATAGTCGCCGAGCGAAGTGGGTCTAGTCCTCTGCTAATCTCGAAGGTGGATCTCCAGATTATCTTCGATTCCATAAAGAAAACGAATTCTGCGGGAGTCGATGGTATATCCAACATTGTACTGCGACACTTACCCCCTGAAGCTGTGGACATTTACGCCACGCTGTCAGCGCGTTGTTGACGCTGAATAATGCACATTATCCAGTGCTTTGGAAGACGGCGGTTCATCCTCTCCCGAAAAAGGGAAAGGACAACTCCAATCCAGCGAATTTCTGGTCGATAAGTCTGCTTCCGAGTATCAGCAATGTTTTCGAAAAGATTCTCAATCGAGCATTGTTCAAGTGGTCTGAGGACAATAATATTATACAGGAGAACCAGTTTGGTTTCAAGGCTGGACATGACTGTATTCATGCCGCCTCCAAACTCGTCTCTGATATACAATGGAAAAAAGCCAAAAAACAGTGCACGGGTGCATGTCTGGTTGATTTAGAGAAGGCTTTTGACACCGTATGGTTAGAGGGCCTCTATCTAAAGCTGACCAGACTTGGCATAAGTAAACCACTGCTATATATACTTCATGACATGCTGACTGGTAGAACGTTTGTTGTCAAAAGTGGCAATGTAACTTCTACCACAGAATTTTTCATTAAGAATGGTCTGCAACAGGGGGGGGGCATTTACACCAGTGATATGATAGGTAGTATTACTCAGGGAATTGCGTATGCGGATGATCTTATCGCGTACAGAACAGCCTCTACTGTCGAAGTCATTCGAACTCTTTTGCAGCGGGAATTCGACAAGATCCAGAGATATTGTGATGACTTGAAGTTGAAAATCAACTTTCAGAAATCAGAAACTATCTTGTTTAGGACACCGCTGTCTAAGGCCTCTAGGGATACGAGAAGGAACTGGCTAAATCTGGTGATCATTTGACCAAACGGACAGCCACTGGCGAGTAAAAGTGTAGTAAAGTACCTTGGCATCTGGTTAGATCAGTACCTATATTTCGGAAGACATGTAGATACTGCTCTTGCTAGAGCTAGGGGAGCATTTGCCCTGACAAGACTATTGTTTTATAGCAGTCGTCTTGACAGCAGGGTGAAGGTGATTTGCTACATGACCCTCATTAGGCCGATGTTTGTCTATGGGTGCCCGGTGTGGTTTAACGATGCCCCATCTCAAATGGAAAAGATATGGTTGTTTGAGAGGCAGTGTCCAAGGAGCTGCCTTGGAATTTACAGAACACCAGTTTCTGACTACACAAAATACTATTCCAACCAGGTCCTATACAACGGGGCTAACATAAACAGAATAGAAAATTTTCTGGTGAAACTCATTCGGTTTCACGCTGCAAGAGCGATGGCTTCGAACAATAGTGTCATCTTTGGGGCCTTCTACCCCAATGATGAATATTTTGAGAGTGCGCGTTTAAGCGGCTTTATTCCGCCCGAAGCTTTCCTAAATTTGGATAGTCGAGGGCTGATACAGGATAGATGGCCGCGGTGTAGTGGTAATGTGTTCGTCTGTTGAGTGGAAGGTTGCGCGTTCAATCCCAACAAAAATCCATTTCACTTTTATTTAAAAGAAATAAAAAGGTCGGTGTAATACCTAAAAGTATGCACACCATCTTGAATTTTTTTCAAATTTAACGAACACAAGAAAAAGTGACTCCCCGAAGCTAGTTCGGACACCACCCATGGAGTTTAAGTCTCCACTACATCCAAAATCTTTCCTATCCTCTCTTTCTTCCCCTTCTCTAACGCTCGTACTATGGTAACATATAAAAGGGTATTCATAACCCCTTGAGTACGTGTAAATTATAAAAAAAAAGATCTGCGGTTCCGTAAATCTACCATTTCTTCCGACGAACTGTGGATAGGTGGCTCCTATACGATTGAGACGTGTCGTCGCTCAGGGCGGAGGAGAGCGCCTGCGGTTCAGCAGGATTGTGTCCGATTAGGACCAACGCGACGGATTAGGTTGCAAATAGTTGACGTAAAAATTGTATGGCCGGCTTCCATAGTTAAAGGTTTAAGGATTAAAGGTCTAGATTAGGTACAACAGTCAGGGTGGCGAAAAAAAAAATCTAAAAAAAAAAAAAATTGCTGTGGATGTTCTAGTTTTAAGTTATTTTTAAGTAGTCTTACTCAGTTTTAATTAGTTTTAATTAGTTGTAATTTTATCTAGGATGTAAGTTCCAATGAAATAAAAAAAAAACTTTTCTTGGTAAAAAAAATTAAAGATATGTACATCATATTAAATTATATATTAGATAATAGGCCGAAAGGCTGTAGATTTAAGTTGTTAGCGTGTAATTTAGGGCGCCCGCAGTGGCGATTCCTGGCCTTAAGCATTGGGTTAGCTACGTGCTTTGGGAAAGTTTAAAATAAAAAAAAATCGTCATTTTTTAAATTTTATTGATAATTACAAAAACGACAAAGAAAAATGAACTACACAAATAAATAATATCAAATAAATAGCATTTATCGATACATGAACTCGGTTCGTCGGTCAACGGTCACAAAATTTTCGATGACTCGATTATAAAATTCGTCACTTTCTTTTAGCTCTTTCAAAATTTACTTCTCGATAGACATGAGAGATAAATAGCTCAATCTCTCCTGACCTTGAGTGCTTCGAAGGTACGTCTTTATCCTCTTCAATGCAGAAAAGGAGCGCTCTACAGACGCCGTTGTAGCTGGTACTGTACATATAAGTTTTGCAAGCTTGTACACCTGCTCAAAACTGTCGGCGATATTTGTCTCCATCCAGAGCGAGACATCAAATGGTGTTGCAGTTTTTGACGATCCTGCAGATGTTGTAACTGTTGGCTGTACAGCGTCTGGGTTTTGGTAAAAAACAGTCAATTCATTCTTTAATTGAGTGAATTCAAACATGTTCGGGTAGCTTTCTATTAGATTTTTAATTAATTCTTCAGGAAAATTGTTTTTTTGACGATAGTTACTAAATTTTTTCCCGTTCAGTAAATCGAAATATTTTAGTTTTTCAAAGGATGCAAACCTTTCTGATATCTGCATATTTAAATTGTCAACTATTTCAAAGAATAATTTTCTGTATTTGGTTTCATCTGTATCAAATTGATCTTTTCGAACTTTTCGTTTGTCAGCATGTGATGGCACAGCCTGCAATGTTGATTGCCAAATTTCCTGAAACCCTTCGTTTCTTTGAATTATTAGAAATTCATTAAGCTTTTTTATTTGGTTGCAAATGGTTTATCCAATAGATCTTCGATTATAGATTTTGTTTGAGTAGTTATTGTTGCAGACTCCATTTTATTTCCTACCAAAATAAAAATCCTATTACATATTAATATTAATAAAAAGGTACCTGTTCCTATTCAAATATGTAATATGAAACAAATAAATAAAAACATAGCATTTGCTTTGAAGTATGAGCAGTTTCAAAAAGAAGAGAACAACTCCTACAAGATTATTTTAAAATGTTATGAAGAACATTTTTTTGACCGCCGTAATTAAAAAAAAAATGCAAGCAAATGACCAAAATATAACTGTTAATTTTCAAATTCATTCATCAAATCAATTTTTCGTAGGTACTGGATGATCACAATCTTCAAAACCAATTAAAGGAAAAAATTTATTGATTTTAAACATTGTTTTATCATCAAAACAAAACGAAGAGTGTTCATTTAACAATGCAAACAAAATTTCACGTTAACTTTTTTATACAAATAATGAATATTTCACTATGATCCATAGGTATTTTTAGCCATTTGCATTACTTTTATATCACTTTTCACAAATAATACAAAACAAGAGCACTCTCTTATTCCAAAGCACTTCAAATATATTATTTACTGACATTTATAATCCACGCAAAATATATAAAATAATACATATATTAAATAGTTTCGCACTGCACTTTTGAGAATTAATAACACTGTTCAATTTCAAACAAATAACGACACAAGTAAACACACTGCGACAATGCGTCTTAATGCAATTTCTCTATGAAGAGAAACATCCGATACGAAAGTACAAATAAAGAGAACCCACAAAATGTATCTGCATTCTGCTTGCTAAACACGTATAGTACGTACCAAAACAGTTGGCCATTCTACTGCGCAGGTCTCTTAAAATGTGTCTTACAATCTCTTAAAATTGCAAAAACAAGCATAAAGAGACGAAAATGGGCGGAGCCATAATAAAAAACGACGTATACCCTGCCTTGTGTTCAAGATCGCTGTCGCGATCTCACTGAGGGTGGTTTCTTCATTTTCCTTCTTTTATACTGAAATTAGGAGCGGAGGAAAAATATAGACCATTATATGTCAACTTTACTTGGAGGAAAATATATTGTTTCGTTTTTTGTCGTGTCGGTTCTTTGTAGGAGTATGATGTGATCACGGTCGGATAGATTAAGCAAAACATTGCACATGAATTGATTGTGTGACTGTGTCTGATCATTATTAATTGTGTCGTGCATATTGATCATGTAGGTACTGATATTGGCACGCAAAGTAAAGTAAATTGCAGTGTCACACCAAATTTTTTTTGTTTATATCATTGAATTTGGGCGAGGTAGGTAAATTTAATAAAAAAATTACAATTTGGGAATTTTTTCAAACATCATAAAATTAATGCTAACCAAGCACCCAAACCCATACAGGTACCTAGCGCTAAACCACGAAATGTTCAACCATAAAAAGGGTTGGGAACCCTTTCAAATACAATCGGACTTCTAGGTAGAAGTGTATAAAAGTCGACCTCATAATAAAAAATTAAGTTTATTTAGATATTCAACAGCATTTTAGTTCTAAGCACTGTAAAGTTGGGTTACGCATTGTAAATTACAGGCAAAAACGCTTAGTGATTAAATCTCTTTCGCGTCATTTTTGTTCTCTTAAATCCTCTCTCTGCGCAATCGACCGTTGGCCAACTGTTTTGGTACGGACTATACAGATGCAGACCAGTGCTGCCAGTTTAGCGCTTTCGGCGCTAAATCTAGCGCTTTTTAATGCGTTTAAGCGCGTAAAAAATTGTTTTAACTCCTAGCGGAATTTTTAGCGCTTTTCATTTGCTAATTTATAGCATTAACTTGTATCTGCAAACTCCACTCGGAAAAATGTATTGCTACAGTGGGAATCCCCGGTTAGAGTGGGAATCCCCGGTTAGAGTGGAAATCCCCTACGTAACCGTTGACACTGCAGACAGAGTACAGAGTACAGACTCCTCTCTCAAGTTTATCGCATTTGTTTGCGCTAACGCTTCCGCTTATTTTACTGGGTTTTGCTTATGACTGGTAGTCAAACACTCATATATAGATTGTATGGAAATTGGTAGCGCAATTTTTTACGCTAAACGGCTAAAGCTACAAGCGAGAGAGTATTTTTTAAGGGAGTTTTGGATTGTGTGTATGCTGTGTGTAGTGCAGGCAGGACATTGGGTATGTTTTGTATATCGCAAATTTTAAGCTAAAGAATATTAGAAAGGAAATTTTTTGTATCTGAGTATTGTGTTGTGTGTAGGAAAATATGATTTGTAAATAGGTAGTTTTGTTATTTAGTATGCCATTTATTATGGAAATTATTAATCTTCATAATTACTTTAACCTTGTCATTCGATTTTAAAGAATTTATTTATTTAAATTCTTGGTTTAGCGCCGCTAAACTAGCTAACTGAGAGGAATCGCCCCTGGGCGCCCGCATAGGGCAAGTAAGTTAGTTAAGTAGTTGATGAGTAGGCTAGATTTTTCATGAATTTTTGTCCAGCATGTAAGTTAGCTTTAAGAGCATTTAAACAAAATGAAAAAAAAAATTCGCAATGACTTGGGTGGTGACACAAACTTTATGTAGTATGAGTTCAGAAATGGCAAAACAAAAATGAGTACTTCACGGTGTCACTTCGGATGAATGGCGCTGCGATCAGTAGAAGTCTTTGTATACCATGGTGAAAATGCTAGTATTAAGCCAAGCAGACATCATGCTGCTCGCGTGGGATTAGCGTGGTATTTCATGACACATAGATGGTACAATAGTATTGATACCATCAGTGTGTCAAAGGTATTATTAGCTCTGACAACAACATATCGTCAGAAATTAAACGAAAAACTTCTCTTGCCAACCGCTGCTTCTTCGGGCTAAGAAGGCAATTTAGTAGTAAAGCTCGACTCGAACTACTAAGGAGATCCTATGAGATCCTATATAAGACCCTGATCATGCCAGTCCTGCTCTACAGCGCTGAAGCATGGACCGCCGCTAAAGCAAATGACGAAATCTTCGGTCGATTCGAGAGGAAAATTCGTCGAAAAATCTTCGGTCCCGTTTGTGTTGACGGGCGTTGTCATGCAACAAAGATTCATTCAAGAACTATACAGGATGTACAGCGACATGCCCCTGGTTAAAAAACTTCGCATTGGACGTTTAAGATGACTAGGAGATGTAGAACGAACGGACACCAAAACCCCAGCTCGAAAAGTCTTGGATTCCTAGCCAGACGTCGCCTTAAGTGGTGCGAACAAGTAGAAACAGACCTTAGTCCGATATTGAAACTATGTAACCAGGTGGCCACTATGTCAATTGTCTTGTGACTATATCTCCTTTTAAAGTTTACCAAGACGGCATATTTATCTAACATAAAAAAAAAAAACAGATAACGGAGGTATCAATATCGCCAATGGCCACCACACACAAGGCTAAAAATCTTCTATGCACGTGTTTTCGGATTACACACACACTTGAGCCATTAAAAAAGAAAGTACACCACTAAATCAAATATATATGAATCCTTGTACCTTCAAAGTTATCAAATATTCATCCAGATACACTTACAAAGAAATAAATGCGTGCAACATAAAAATCCCCATGAATACGACATCAAAAATTAATAACATCAACGGCTATTGGCACTCAACCGAACTTCCTCAAAAAAAAAAACACATCCAATTCCACGAATCAAGTATCCCCCAGGAACGGTCTACAATTCCGCGCCAATTCTCAACGAAACCCAAACAGGATCCTGAAATCCGAGAATTGAATTTATTATTCCGCACAAAGGTGATTATGGGGAATACCACACCTTCTTATCGATATTGGCTCGGATTTGAATTTTATCTTCCGATACGGCTCCCCGGGGAGCTTGTTAAAATGCCAACAACTCGAGAAGGATTTGTCCGTGCCGATGCTGGCGCACATGTGTTAGGCGAGAGCTCGCTATACGAGAGTGTATCGTCATGAATACGTGATTATCCCTTTGCTCCCTAACCGCTAGCGCAAAGCCATCCTTAGCGATGGGATTTCAATTTTATTGACCGTTTGAGTTAACAATGCACAATTTAGTTACTCTTGGCGGATATTCAAAAAATATAAATTTCCACTCGCACTGCAGTGTGCGGAAAGTTTACGAGTGCTCGAGCGGTATGCCATTTCGAGAGATTTCGATTTAATTAACTGCAAAACAAAATTTTCGAAAGCGTTTTCCTGTCACCGATGATGGCTGTTTCCGGGCGAGAGCGGGCGAATGATTAAGTGAAAGATATTTCAACTTTTCCCAAATGAAATACACATTTGAGGGGCGGGAAACAACTGTTACTTGGACGCTGTTCGCCACCGTTTTACAACCAGGTTAATGATTATTGAAGGATAATTTATGAGCGTTTTGAGATTGTTTGTATCTCGCGCGGAAAATTGTTGTTTTAACGCGAGGCGTACGCAACGCACTACACAGAGATGCTTTTCTTCAGAGTTCGGAACCGGCGCGGCGGATGGTCGCTACCCATTGCCAAGAGATTTATACATTGGCATGTTTCGAAATCATTCAAAACAAATTGTTTGCGGATTCAACGGAGCGGTTATTCGGAACAGGCTAGACGTGATTCGCCGGTGGGCTATAAATCATAGTTTGCGAATTTATTGAGAGGAACACGGTTGTGGGCAAGCGATTTTGTTGTATTCTGAACTTTAATTGATTTTTTCGGGGAATAGTCTGAATTAAGTTTGAAGGAGGCAATGGTACCTACTCGTAGGTGTGTTTATATTACGCACAGACAAAAATTATTAAATCAGATGCTGTATGACACGGTCTGCATGATTTTACTATGGAATAGAGCATGATCGTATAATATTTAAGAACAACGAAGATCGTATCTGCACGCGGAATGTGAGAACATTAAACAGGAGAGGTGCAAGCGAACAACTAGCAGAAGCCTTAAACTGCTACAAAGCAGACAATCCAGGAAATACGATGGGATGAGCTGGGGAAAAAGAGGATAAAAAACTCTGACATCTGTGACTATTCGGATGCGGATTTTTTATAAGTGCCACACCTAGGCAATTTCCATGGCATGTCAAAATCGTACTGGGAGATTTTAGCGCAAAGGTAGGAAAAAAAAGTCATCTTTGGCAGTATTTTCGGAAAACATAGCCTACACGAAAATACGTCTGGTAACGGAATTTGGGTAATTGACTTCGCTACGGAATGAAATGTCACCATAGCCAGCACACGGTTTTCTCACCGCGATATCCGTAAGGGGAAATGGCGGTCTCCAGATCAACGAACGCTCAACCAAATTGATCACCAAAATTGATAGAAAAGAGGCACTTATCCAGTATTTTCGATGTCCGAACATTCCGAGGATCAAACATCGACTCGGAGAACTACCTTGTTGCAGCTAAGGTAAGAATACGGCTACCCACCACTCCACAATTATCCAGTGAATAAATTTAACTTCGGAAGACTGCAATAGAAAGAGACAGCCATGTTATTCGGGCAACTCGTAGCCCTTAACCTCTCGACTAGCACCATACCACCAGCATCAAATGTCGAAGAATAATGAAAACGATGTCAACACGTCATTAGATTAGCCGCAACTGATGTGCTAGGTTTCTTGCACCCACCAGCAGGAAACCCTTGGTTTGATGAGGAATGCCGATAGATGCTTGCAGCCAAGAAAGAGGCCTACAAGGCTAAGCTGCAGGTGAAGACTAGAGATGCCGTTGAGCTCTATACGCAGAGAAGAAGAGAAGAACACCGGCTTTTCAGAAAGAAGAAAAAGGGCAAGAAAAGCTCAAGATCGAGGATATAGAGAGGTGCCACTCTAGGAAAAATGTTCGCAAGTTTTACCAAAGTGTATAACGTAAAAGCCATGGATACAAGGCTCGAACAGAATCCTGTCGAGATGACCGCATCAAAAGCTGTTGGTCGATTTGAGAGGAAAATTCCTCGAAAAATCTTCGGTCCCGTTTGCGTTGACGGAATATGGAGCCGAAGATTCGATCAAGAACTATACGAGCTGTACGGCGACATGCCCCTGGTCGAAAAACTCAGCATTGGACGTTTAAGATGGCTAGAACATGTAGAACGAATGGACACCAATACTCCGGCTTGCAGAGTCTTCGATTCCCAGCCAGACGTCGGACACAGTCAAGGAAGACCTCGACTTAAGTGGCTCGCACAAGTAGAAACCAACCTCATCCAACTTGGATGCGGAACTGAAGGCAGTTAGCTATGGACCGGGCATGTTGTCAGGAAGCACGAACCATTCAATATTGGAAACAACAGCGAAAACTGCGACCGGATTGAAGTGAGGATAGTAATATCTAAACTCAAGCTCAAAAAGGCTGCTGGATATGACGGCCTTCCCCCCGAGTTTTATAAAGCCGGCGGAGATAACTTAGAAAGTATCATCCACCAACTCATAAGCCAAATCTGGTCGGAAGAAAGTATGCCTGAAGAATGAAACCACAGCATCGTTTGTCCGACAGAGGCATAAGTCTCCCAACATCGCCTACAAGATCCTATCTGCCGTAATGTTTTAACGCCTGAAACTGCATACCAACAACCTGATCGGCCCTTATCAGTGTGGGTTTAGGCTAGTCCACAACCGATCAAATTGTCACACTTCGGCAGATTCTGGAAAAAACCCATGAAGTCCAAATTGATACCCACAACCTATTCATCGATTTCAAAGCCGCATACGACAGCATTTATAGAGACGAAAAATACAGAGCCATGTCTAATTTTGGTATACCGCCCAAATTCGTCCGTTTGTGTAGGATGACGATGGAGAATTCTCGCTGCTCCATCAGAGTCGGAAACGACACATTCGATACCAAAAAAGGATTTAGGCAAGGCGATGAGCTGTCATGTAACTTCTTCAGTTTAATTCTAGAAAGGATTGCGCAAGCATCCGAGCCAACACCAGAGGCACAATTTTTCAAAAATCGTTAAACTAGTAGCATACGCCGACGATATTGACATCATCGGCAGGACTCAAAGTGATATCATAGCCACGTTTGCTAGTATAGAGAAGGAAGCGGCAAAAATGGGCTTAGCAGTAAATGAGGGCAAGAAGAAGTATATGCTGTCAACACGAAAGGACACACAACATCGACGAATTGGACAGAACGTCACCATTGACAGATATAACTTTGGGCTAGTACGGGACTTTGTCTATCTGGGCTCCGCTATTAACTCTGACAACAACATCTCGTCAGAAATGAAACGAAGAATTACTCTTGCCAAGCGCTGTTTCTTCAGGCTAAGAAGGCAATTCAGTAGTAAAGCCCTCACTCGAACTACTTATGAGATCCTATATAAGAACCTGATCATCCCAGTCCTGCTCTACGGCGCTAAAGCATGGACCGTTTCAAGAGCGGATGAAGAAATCCTTGGTCGATTTGAGAGGAAAATTCTTCGTAAAATCTTCGGTCCCGTTTGTAGAGCGACACGCCCCTGATCAAAAAAACTCCACATAGGACGTTTAAGGTGGCAAGGAGATGTAGAATGAATGGACACCAATACTTCGGCTTGCAGAGTCTTTGATTCCCAGCCAGACGTCGGACGCTGTAGAGGAAGACCTCGTCTTAAGTGGCGCGCATAAGTAAAAAACGGACTTCAACCAACTTGGAGTGAGCAACTGGAGGCAGTTAGCTAAGAACAGGGCTAATTGAGGAGGCATGTTGGTTGAGGCCATGGTTCATTCCGGGCTGTGGCGCCACTTAAGTAAGTGAGTGCAAATTTTTCAGCTGTCAAGTGATTTATTTTTAGTTTGGTTTTTACATGTCAATATGTCAATGGTGAGGTTCTATCCATTTCGTCGATGTTGTGTGTCTTTCGATTTTCTGCTAAACTCATTTTTGCCATAGCCCTCTCTCTCCTAGCAAACGTGGCTATGACATCTCGCTTGGTCTGACCAATGATGTCAATATCGTTGGTGTACGCTAGTAAATGCACTGATTTATGGTAGACTGTGCCACCCTTGGTGCTTGGTCAGGAGTTAGGCACAATGATCTCAAGAATGAGATTTAAGAAGTCGCATTATAGTGCGTCTCCTTTCCTAAATCCTTTTTTACTGTCGAAAGTTTCGTTGAGGTCGTTTCCGACGCTGATGAAGCAGCGCGAGTTCTCCATCTCATCCTGCAAAGACGAAAGAGTTTGAGCCGTATACTCAAACTAGACATGCATCTGTATAGATCTTCTCTATAAATGCTGTTATATGCGCCGTTGAAATCGATGAATATGTAGTGGGTATCGAAATGGACTTCATGGATTTTTTCTAGGATCTGCCCAAATGTAAATTTATTTTCAGCTGTGGACTATACTGGATTAACCGGTTTCAGGCGTTCACATATTACGTCAGAGAGGATCATGTAGGCGATGTTGAGGAGTCTTATTCCTCTATAGATGGTGCAGTTCAGAGTTTTTTTTTGGTGGATGGGAAAAACAAAACGGAGATTCCGTTCTTGAGCCATACTTTCATCAGACGAATTTTTTCTTATAAAAGGGTGATTGTAACTTACCAAAACATTTCCACCGTCTTTTTAAAATCAGCAGGAAGGCCGTCATTTCTAAAATAATTGTTAAGCTTATGTTTAGATATCGCTATCCTCAATTCACTTAGATCGGGTGGTTGATAGTTATTGCTATCGTCGTTTAACTTACTTACTTACTTAAGTGGCGCTACAGTCCGGAATGAACCTAGGCCTCAACCAACATGCCTCTCCAATTAGCCCCGTCCTAAGCTAACTGCCTCCAGTTGCGCACTCCACTGTCGGTTTCCACTTGTGCGCGCCACTTAAGGCGAGGTCTTCCTCTACTAAGTCCGACGTCTGGCTGGGAATCGAAGACCCTGCGAGCCGGAGTATTGGTGTCCATTCGTTCTATATGTCCTAGCCATCTTAAACGTCCAATGCGGAGTTTTTTGACCAGGGGCATGTCGCTGTACAGCTCGTATAGTTCTTGGTTGAATCTTCGTCTCCATAGCCCGTCAACGCAAACGGGACCGAAGATTTTTCGAAGAATTTTCCTCTCAAATCGACCAAGGATTTCTCAATCCGCTTTTGAGACGGCCCATGCTTCAGCGCCGTAGAGCAGGACTGGGTCTTATATAGGATCTCCTTAGTAGTTCGAGTGACGGCTTTACTACTAAATTGCCTACATAGCCTGAAGAAACAGCGGTTGCCAACAGTAATTCTTCGTTAAATTTCTGACGAGATGTTGTTGTCAGAGTTAATAGCGGAACCGAGATAGATAAAGTCCCGTACTACCTCAAAGTTATATCTGTCAATGGTGACGTTCTGTCCAATTCGTCGATGTTGTGTGTCCTTTCGTGTTGACAGCATATACTTCGTCTTGCCCTCATTTACTGCTAAACACATTTTGCCGCTTTCTTCTCTATACTAGCAGACGTGGCTATGACATCACGTTGGGTCCTACCAATGATGTCAATATCGTCGGCGTATGCTAGTAGTTGTACAGATTCTTGGAAAATTGTGCCTCTGGTGTTGGCTCGTGAGTTTTGCACAATCCTCTCAAGAATCAGATTGAAGAAGTCACATGACAGCGCATCGCCTTGCCTAAATCCTTTTTTGGTATCGAATGTGTCAGTGAGGTCGTTTCCGACCCTGACGGAGCTGCGAGAATTCTCCATCTTCATCCTACACAAACGGACGAGTTTGGGCGGTATACCAAAACTAAACATGGCTCTGCATAGTTCGTCTCTATAAATGCTGTCGTATGCGGCTTTGAAATCGATGAATAGGTGGTGGGTATCGATTTGGACTTCTTGGTAGCTGATCTAATGGCTTGATATGATCTTTTCTATATTTTCTCGACATCAGATGCTGGTGATATGGTGTCAATCGAGGGGTTAAGGGATACGCATTCCGCGAAAGCATTGGCGGTCTCTTGCAATCGCTGTCTTTCGACATAACATTTTTTGGCCATTACGGAGATTGTTACAATGTTTTCGCTTGTTGTCTTGAAAGCCTAAGACTTCTTGCCTAGGTCTGGTACTTACAACAAATCCACATTTACATAATCGATGTTTCTTCGCACCTTAACACGATACGTAGATTATGTCACTGATTTCAGTTTTCACTACTGGACTGAGCGCTACCGTAGTTCTTTCGGTTCATCCTCCATCATCTCTGTTCATGGAGTCTGACTTACCCTGAAGGTTGAGATTCGGAGTTGGTATCAGCTAGGTGAAAACTCATGGATGCTATGATATTGTCGCCTTGCCTACCATTTGATAGTAATAGTACACATAAATAGACAGCATACAATTTTTTTTTAAATCTGATAGTCGATATCTTTTCCACCACAATACTTTCATCAGTATATTCCTTGAAATAGTATAAGCCCCTGCACCTTCAACCTTATGACGACTTTATATTCAATTCCTTAGTAACTCAGGCATTCCTCGAAATGTAATCTTACGTTTGGCGCCACATTTGCGTATAAGGCCATGCATAAAATATTTTATTTCTCTTCTGACTAGCTAGTGCGTGCCTTTGCTAGTGCACAAGAGACTAAATTCATTTGTGTAGTAGGTATAGTCCTTATTGCCTTGTGTAATTTATTTTCCGTACTTGCCATTTTCCGCAGGCACATTTAGAATGGTCAACGCGACATTCACCCACTCCTACCATCTACAGGAATGAGTTCATTTTTGGTGAATGTACTTTCAAGTTACTTGATCTAAACGTTGTGATAAGTATGTGTGTGTGCGGTCTAGTGTCGCTGGCTTATATCCTGACGACGCACATGAATATAAATGAATCCAAATTGGGTCATACGTGAGCCATTGACTTAATATCTCCGATTGGTGTTACTGTCCCTTTGGGCAATTAGTTTGTGTTGTTTATATGACCAGAGAAGAGTATCCACATTCAAGGAATGAGGACTCACAATGTCAGGATATACCATTATCTGGTGTATAGTCGAGAGAAATTTCAGTGGTGACGTTTGAAGTGAGGCATCTTATTTTTACCATTAGTGCGTCTTTCTCTTACCTTTTCAATAGAGTCGACTGTCTGGCGCCAGGACTCGACGTGTTGGTATCTGGCAAATGAAAGGAGCTTTATGGAAATATGTACCTATTTTACATTTACGCAGCGCAAAAATAACTCTCACTGTGGGAGTATCTATAAAAAGATAACGGAGGTCTAGATGTCCCTTTACGTAATGGTGTTGGTGTGATGCGAATCGGCATGATTTGCATAAGAAGGTATGCAATCCTTGGAGACAGAACTTTGCGATACACTATATTGTTGCCTACAATTTATTGTCATTCGTTTGCTCATAAGGAGCTGCAGGGAAAAAAATTAATAATGCCATATCTAACCTAAAATATAAGAAACTGGTCGGATTCCCCAGACCACGCAGGATAGACAATTGAATTCTGAGGATGGGAGTAAAGTCGAATAAATTGCAAATCACTATCTTATCAAGATAGAATGAATTTTTTTGTTGATGGAATTTTACAAATTGGATTCAGGATTCGGAGGAAAATGTTTCAAAACACCAAAAGCTTGAAAAATGTGGAAAAGGCTTCAAAAATGTTCCAGAGATGGCAATGTGTTTTCAAAAATCATGGGTAAGGCATGGGCATGGTTTACAATACCAAGCCGACTAGATCTAACAAATGTAAACAAATTTAACTCCCGCTTAAGTATAGGGTTTTGTGAATAAAATCGAACTTGAGATTTACATCAGGATCATGGAGAAGTGCGAAAAGTTGGGCCTCGCATTCTGTCGGTCATTTCAGACGAAAACACGTCATGAAGTCAATAGTAGACAGAATCACTAACAAAGAGAAAATGTTGCTAAGCTTGTGAGAGTAGATTTGACGAAATAGGATTTACATTAAGTGCGTGTTCAAGACGCCGATTCCTAAGAGAAGGACCCATTTTTTTAAGCATACAAAGCTATAATCTACAAATACCATGATCCTTAAGATGCACAAGGTGAATGGTCCAGTGGTTCGGACGTAGTACCACTAAGTAAGGGATATCTACTTCAATTTCAGAAAACAGACGTTAAGGTTATTCGCTGCGCCATCTCTTAAAAAGTCTCAAAAAAACATCGAAGAGCATACTTAAGAGCTGGGATTTGATTTAAAATTGCAAAAAATACAAAAAACAGATTTAAGCTCTACAGGAGTCTATTAGGTCCAATATATCTTCTATATAGTTACATAAAAATTGATCCTTAAAATGTTTTCGGTGACTCAAGCCTAAACGCATTTACCGATTTTAACCAACATTTCACAAATCCTTGGTATTGGGGTATATTTGGTGTTTGTGAAGATTGGTTGAAATCGGAAAACCTTTATGTGTGTGCTGTGTGTCCTTGCCCACCTTTCAGGAAAACGTTATTTTTGGTTAAACAGCAAAGGAATTTTGAAAAATGTCTGAGCAAGATATTAAGATATTCTGAATATTTATATATCGTCAACACAAAGCTTTTGAGGGCGTGTTTTGTTAAAAACTGTTTTTGGAACATTTTAAGTAAACTCGAAAATAAACGTTTGATGAAAACACTTTGAGAATTATACTGTGAATATTTCGTCTGCAGATCATTTTAACCCCCGCCCATTTTTTGGGGCGTTTTCCTAAAAAACGACTGAATTATGCTGCTTGAGTTTCGGCTGGAAAAGGTTGATTCTTTATATTTAGATGCACTTACTTGGTGGAACTGGGAAAGCATAATACGATCAAATGGGTGGGTGGCCGCGGTGTAGTGGTAATGTGTTCGTCTGTTGAGTGGAAGGTTGCGCGTTCAATCCCAGCCAAAATCCATTTCACTTTTATTTAAAAAGAAATAAAAAGGTCGGTGTAATACCTAAAAGTATGCACATCATCTTGAATTTCTTCAAATTTAAAGAACACAAGAAAAAGTGATTCCCCGAAGCTAGTTCGGACACCACCCATGGAGTTTAAGTCTCCACTACATCCAAAATCTTTCCTATCCTCTCTTTCTTCCACTTCTCTAACGCTCGTACTATGGTAACATATAAAAGGGTATTCATAACCCCTTGAGTACGTGTAAATTATAAAAAAAAAAAAAAAAAAATAGTGGCATCGCATTGGCCGTTTCGTCATCTGACATTCCCCGATGTACGCACACAATACTTAAATCATGCGTGTCTGGCATAAAGATTCAAGATACAGCATTCGTTTCCAGGCGAATCTGTAGATTTAGTTTAATGTTCTTCAGTTCAAGGGCCCTGGCATCCAACATCAATTGATCCTTAAACCGTAGATTCGGTCGTCTATGTAGTATTCTTAGAGGCTGCGTATAAATCGTAAGAGAATGAATGTAGGCAGTCGGTGTTGAGAGTCTGGTTGATGATACCGAGTATGTCAGACGCACTCAGTGGCGGGATGGTATGTGCGATGAACTGATGCGCAGCAGGTCTGGGTTCGATTCCCAGCCGTAGCAACACCTAAATGATTTTTCACTGGCCCTCCTCTCGTGATGATCTGACAAATCATTCGAGTAGTATCAGAGTTGTCAAGAAAAGCTTATCTCAATTCGCCGTTCAGAGTCGGCATAAAACAGGAGGTCCTGCCATCGTGCAAGAAGTACACACGAACACATGCCTGTTGCACCAAAAATTTGTATTTTGTAAGATGCACTTACTTATGTAGGGTATTTTTTTTATGGAACAAAGTAGAGATGGTTTTTTTTTTAAATTGACATGAAATTTATTTTATTCCAAAGATAAACTTCTGACATTATAACTTAAACATAATTTCTGGCATATGACCGCCACGGCTGGCGCAAACGAAGTCTAATCTGGAGGTTCAATTTTCGATGACTTTTTTCAACATTTGCCGCCGTATATCAGCAATAACGCAATGATTGTTGTCCTTCAAGTTGTCAATCGTTTTGGGCTTATCGGCGTAGACTACCGATTTGACATATCCCCGCAGATATAGTCGAGCGGCGTAAATCGCATAATCTTGGAAGCCAATTAACAGAACAAATCGTGAAATTATTTCCTCACCGGACGTTTCCTTCAAAAAGTAGTTGTGGCACTAGCTGTGTGATAAGTTGCGTCGTCTTGTTTAAGCCACAGATCTTGCACATCATTGTTGTTCAATTGATGAACGAAAAAATTACTACTCATGGCTTTATAGCGATCACGATTGACTGTAACGTTCGGCCAGTAAAAAGATGCGACATTTTCATATTTTCAAATAAAATATGCAAATTGGAAATTGGAAACCTTCATAGACATGATGAGCACGTGCCCAGAGTACTGTGAGATTTTTACTCACTTAAACCGTCATCCTTTTTATATTTGTATTGCAAATAAGTATGCGACTTATCTTTCATCTTTTTTATCACGTATAATGAATCTTTGGCAGTTGAATTTCCTTTGAGAGTTCCTTACCTTACTACAATTTCTAGCGCGGTTTGTTGTTATCGGGCCAAATCCAAGGGCTTAGTCCTTTGGCCGCGCCACAATAAACCCCATAGTTGTATACCATATGTCCAGACCGGCTTTGGCACTTGCTTTTATAATAGCTGCTTGTTATCAAGGTTAAGCTTCGAATATTTTTCGAGTAACCAGTGCAATTCTCTGTGTTTATTTTTAAGTCCTTCGCTTATCTCTTTTACATCCGGCTTCCATATTAATTTTGCGTCGAGTGTCATTCCGAGATATTTCGCTTCATTTGTAAAAGGGACCCGAACCGTATTGAGAAATACAGGCAAGTTGTTTGACCGTTTATTGGAAAAAATCTACATGAAACGATTTGCTCTCGTTATGTGCAATCCGCCAGAATTTTGTTCATTCAGTAACCTCGTTAAGAGCGTTTTGTACTTTCATATTTGTTTCCTCCATTGTTGTGCCAACTGCTACTGTATCGTTAGCAAACGTGGTAACCATTGTATCGTTTGTTTGCGGGATATCACGTGTAAATAGGAGGTACAAGAGTGGTCCGAGGAGGCTTCCTTTCGGTACTCCTGCCAATATTTCTTTGAACTCTGAATATTCGTTTAAAGATTCACACGGAAGAGCCTATACTCAAGATATGAGACAAGAATTTTATATAATTTTTCAGGCAGAACTTGTCTTAATTTGTATTGAAGGCCTGCGTGCCTCGGGATTTTGATTGACTCTAACATTACGATGATAGCGGAACTTAAAAAAATCGTTTTTGGAATTCCGTCGGTTCGTTGGTTTGTCGATCTGCCCGTAATGGTTTCTCCAGCATAAACGGCTTAATTTTTTTTTTGTATAATTAGCACGCGCTAAAGGGTTTATACCCTTATAGTGTTTGGACACAGCGTGGGCATTAAACAAATTGAGGAGAATAAAAGAGGAGATACCGATGGGCATTGGTTTTAAATTTTTGTAAATTGTAATGGGGAGGAAAGACTGAGTTTGGTAAAGCATTCCACATTCGTGTTGTTCGGTTAAGGAATGAATCTATATATCTCATAGTACGTCCGAAGGTAGGCTTGAGGGTGAACTGATTAGCATTCATGGCATGGCGAGTATCACGGTTGAATGTTTGAAGGGGTGGAATGCAACTGGCTATTTCGATTGATGATTTCCTGTTGAAATAGCGTTAAAAAAGTGTTAGGCAGGAGATATTCCTACGATGTTCAAGCGAGATTATAGAGTTCGCTACGGTTGGATCTCCTATCAGTTTTATCGCACGCTTTTGTATTCTATCCAGTAGGTGCAATGATGTTCAATTTCCTTCCAACTTCGTATCCCGCTATTTTTTGGTCGCAATTATAGGCCATATTTTGTTAACTTTTAGCAATCATATTAACGGTACCTGCCATATAAAAATTTTACATAATTTTTTTCTCAAAAATTGCTGTAACAATTTTGAGCTTAATATACCCTGTATGCACATTAGTTCAAATGGAACGGATTTTCGCATTTAGGCCATTTAAAGAAATTTGTGAAGCGATGATCAAAATCCCTTGGGACCTTGTCGTCGTTTTATAAAAAAAAAAGGGTTGGAAAATATTCAAAATTGTATTGGAAAACTTTATTTAAAACTCAAATGCAGGAAATAATTTAAATATTCAGTTCAGAGCCAAGCGACCAATTTCTTGTTCTACTTGTCTTCTGAGCGAATGCTAACTGACTGCACATAAATTGAATTCTTGCTGCCCTTTTATACCCAGAATTGCTACGGTACATTCATTTTTTATTTGTTGAATTCTGTGTATGCATGAGCTTACAGCTATGTGTGTGCGCAGCACTTTTCAATTTACAAAAATATGTGCTTTCTTTAATTTTAAATGTGATACAGATCAAATATGTGCTTTCTTCATGAATGAATGATAATATAAGGTACATTATGTTATTTTATAATAATAATGATGGTTATGATAGTAATAATTAATAATAATAATGATAATAATAATGATAATAAGGATGGCCGTTACAGTCTCCCCCTCTGCCTCAGAGATCGTCCCGATGATGTGGCAGGAACTGGTGACGTCATCCTTCTTGTTGTCTTCTTGGTAACACTGGGCTGTGAGGTTTCAATGGCTACCTTCACTGGTCTTCCCCTCTTCTTGATGGCAATAACTGGTGTAGGTAGTTCCTGAGAACCACCATTATATGGTGTTAGCAAGGATGCATGATATGTTCCTAGTGGAACTGTTGGATCGCCCTCACTGGCAATCGTGAAACTTGTCGAACCCTTCTTTGCAAGGATTACATAGGGACCATCCCTCTTAGGAGCGAATTTAGATGTGAAACCTTTAGCTGTTCGACTAATGGGATGTGTTTGAACAAGGACTTTATCGCCAACTTCAAGTTTACCGTGAGGCCTTCTTCTCTTGTCAGCGTACGATTTATTCTTGTCTTGTTGTTTCTCGGATGCTTGTTGAGCTTCTTTAAGAGTATCTGCCAGTCTTAGCAGATGTGGAGTTATTTGTGGAACGAAGTTTTCGGATTGAATTATGGATTTCAGATCGTTGTTAACTTCAGTTGGAATTCTGAGTTCTCGCCCAAAAGTCAAATAAGCGGCTGAAAACCCAGTACTTTCGCATTTGGCTGTATTCATGGCAAAACGTATGGCTGGAAGTTTGAGATTCCATGACGGGTGGTCGTTTCCTACCAAAATGGATAACTGCGTCTTTAAGTCTCGGTTCTTCCTTTCTACCGGATTTGCTTCTGGATGGTATACGGGAGTAAAAGATTGTTTGATTTGTAAACAGAAAGTGAGTTTCTGCATTAGTGCTGATATGAATTGCGTCCCGTTATCACTGTGAAGTTTCCTTGGAACTCCGTATCGCAGGAATACTTCGTTCAAAAGTGTAAGGGCACAGTTTTCAGCGGTGCCTTCCTTCAACGGAAATAATTCGACCCATCGACTACACAGGTCTTCAATGATTAAAATCCACTGATGTCCCTCCGTGGTTATTGGTAGTGGTCCAAACAGGTCTACTGCGATTACTTCAAATCTCTGGTTGCTCGGAGTGGTCTGCATCAGACCCACTGGTTTGAGATTCGAAGCCTTATAGCGTTGACATTCAATACATTTTTTAACATGTTTTGCTATATCTGATTTCATCTCTGACCAAAAATAGCGGCTGGAGATACGCGCTAATGTTCTGTCCAGTCCATAATGACCGGCTGTGGGATCATCGTGGTATTTCTGCAATACTAGGGACTTCATGGTTTTCGGGATAACTAATTGCCCCTCTTCAGAGTCTTCTTCCGAACAGTAACGATAAAAGACGCCATCGTTCAAAACGTAACCACGATTGGTCCATCGAAGCAGGCAGTCGTCATTTTGTTCGAATGAGTCAATAATGATTTTCAAGTCGGGATCCGCCAATTGTTCCTCTCTTATTTCTTTGGAACCTCGTCTTGGGATATCGATGTCTATAGAACAAATCTCACATTTGTCCTCTTCATGCCCCTCGTCAGGACAAGGTGGTCTTGAAAGTGTATCTGCCATGGCATTCTTTTTCCCCGGATTGTATCCAATTTCAAGGTTGTATGGTTGTAACTGGAGTGCCCACCTGGCAAGTCTTCCAGTTGGTGATTTTAATGACATCAACCATTTTAACGGCTGGTGGTCCGTTAATATTTTGACTTGTGATCCTTCTATATATCCTCGAAATTTCTGTATAGCCCAAACTACCGCGAGTGCTTCTCTTTCTGTCGTAGAGTAGTTGCGTTCTGCTGGTGATAATAATCGGCTGGCGTACTCGACTGGATGTTCGTCTTCTCCCTCCCCCTGGAGTAATACCGCACCGAGTGCATAGTTGCTGGCGTCAGTTTTTAAAACAAACGGAGTATCTTCTTTGACTTGTTGCAAAACTGGTGCACTGGTAAGGAGTTGTTTAAGCTTATCAAAGGACTTTTCTTCTCTGTCTCCCCATGTCCAAGCGAAATTCTTCTTTGTGAGATCTGAGAGTGGCTTTGAAATCTTGGCAAAGTTCGGTATGAACCTCCTGTACCATGAACAAGTTTGAAGAAATGATAATACTTGTTTTGGATTCTTTGGTCTGGCTCTCTTGAGGATTGCCTCCGTTTTCTCTGGATTTACTTTGATTCCACTAGTTGTCAGAATGTGACCCAGGTATGAAACTTCGGAACAGCAAAATCTACACTTATCTCTGTTGAGCCGGAATCCAAATTCCTTCAAGCGATTAAAAATTCGTTTTAGATCTTCTAGATGTTTTTCGAAGCTTTCAGAGCAGACGATTAGATCATCTATAAATGCTAGTAACATAATGTCTGTTAAACTTCTTCGAAATTTATCAGTTATGCGCTGAAAGGTTGCAGGCGCATTTCTTAATCCAAACGGCATACGTTTAAATACATAAGTGTCGAATGTTGTAATAAAAGCAGTCTTTAACTGGTCTTCTTCTGCTACCATAATTTGCCAGTATCCGGAGCGTAAGTCGAATGTTGACATATACAGAGTACTCTTAGCTTCGTGAAGTAGGTCGTCAATGCGTGGTAAGGGATAGCGGTCTGGAAGTGTTACGGCGTTCAGTGCTCTGTAATCGACGCAAAATCGTATACCACCATCACTCTTGGGAACTAAGACAACAGGAAATGCCCATGGAGATGCCTTTTCTTCAATTATGCCTTTCTGCAACATTCTGTCAATTTCTTCCTTCAACTGTATTTTCCTGGCCGGTGAGATCCTATATGGAGCGAAAGCAATAGAAGCTGCTTCTCCAGTTTTAATCTGATGTTCTATCATTGGAATAGGAGTGTCTATTTCTCCAAATATTTCACAGTGTGCTACCAGTAACTCTTCCAAATTTGTTTTTTCCATGGAATCCAAGTGTTTAGCTTCTTCAGGACGTAGCTTAATGTCAAGGCTATTCAGCTCAAACCATGCATCAGCGTTTGAAGATTCAACTCTCTGCGGTTCGCTAAATAAATCACTGGATCTATCTGGAGTTTTCATATCTTTTGGCACAGCGTCGGAGAAAATAGATTGCACACCGTGTGGTGAATAATCATTTGGTTTCTTGCGTTTCGGTGTCATACCAATAGGACTTATTACTTTTCGACTTTCTACCCAAGCGAGATATGCAGACACTTCATCCATAACCTCTTTTCTAGGTGTATTAGTCACTTTTCTTACATCTGGTGGTTGGTAATAATATTGGTCCTCATTGTCAATTGGTTTCAAAACGCTACTATTAACCAGTTTGAAATCAAATATTTTTGTGGGGTCATCTATGAAATGGAATGATCTTTGTGCGATATTTAACACAATCCCACATTGTTCTAAGAAATCTATTCCCAACAATGTTCGATTTCCTTTAGCTTTGGGTAAAGCAATAAAGCGAATTTTTCGGAATCTTTTTCCGATACAAATGTCGACTACAGTAGCATACACAACGTCTTTTCGTGGAATACCATCAGCAAATGTTAACTCAGCATTTACCGGCTTGAATTCGCATCCTTTCTTTAGAAGCTGTTGATAAAGACGAGCTCCTGCTACGCTGGTTCTAGCTGCTGTGTCTATATATGCTTCTCCGCGAAGGCCATTAATGTTGATATCAACGGTAGGAACATTTCTTCCAATTACTTTGGAATCTATAAGGTTAAATTCAATTGCGTTTGGACTATTTGCATTTTTATTGCTGCAAGTGGGACAATTTGTTCGGTAATAGCCAGCGGCTCCGCAACCATAGCAATTTAAAGTAGGCTTTGTGGTCTTTGTTTGAAGTACCGACTTGCCTTGCTCACTGTCTTTAATTCTTGTAAAGCATGCGTCAGCTATGTGTCCTCTTTTCCTACAGTAAGTGCAACGCTTCTTTTCCTTACTCTCTGCAGGATGTAAAGAAGGTTTATTTTCATTCTTAAACATTTCCACTTCTCTGGCTTGTTCCAGGAGTTCTTGAAAATTGTTAATTAAGTTTCTGGGGACTTTTTCTCTAATATTAGGGAGAACTTGACCATATACCATATTAAGCATCACACTTTCAGATATCTCGTCGGATAATTGTGAAAGCAATGACCGTTTTCTGCAAATGAATTGGTCGATTCTTTCATTTACTCCCTGTTTCTCCTCAAAGAGTTCTGCATAAATTCGCCAAGAGGGTTTGGCTGGTGCGAATGCTGCTTTGAGTAGTTTTATTGCATCGTTAAAACTCTTTGCTTCTCCTTTTACGCCTTGCCACCATGTTGCTGCGAAGCCTTCCAGCAATAGTGGAATACTCGTGAGAGCACTAGCGTCTGTTACATTTTCGGAGTCTTTGTACACAGTTATTGTCGCGATAAAATCGCTGATCTTTGACGTGTTATTCTCTCCATCAAACCGAGCTGTACATTTGCTAAATGTTCCGTGACTCTCCTTCACGTGTATAGCTCTTACCAGTCGTTGTAGTTGCTCTTCTGACAAAGCGGTTAATGAGGACGCGCCCGTCGAAGCATCTGATGACGTGTCTCCAAGCATCTCTCCTTCTGGGATTACCTCAGTTTTTGGAGCTTGTGTGGTTGTTTGTAACGCTATCCGTTCACTTCTCCTCGGCATAAATTTTAAAGATGTGTCCTTGAATGAACAATCTTCGGTACAGTGCCAACGATGAACGTTAATTAATCACGAGCCAAGCGACCAGTAAACTGTTCAACCCGTCTTCGTTATTTCTTTATAAATCTCAGGAGCCAAGCGACCAGAAATATCTGTTCAACCCGTCTTCCCTTGCTTTATTATTATTTTTTTGGCGACGAAATTCAGGAGCCAAGCGACCAGAAATTTCTGTTCAACCCGTCTTCCTAAATTTTACCAAAAAAAATTTTCCAGACAATTTCGGATGTTTCCCAATGTTTTGGGCTCTACTGTATGTTCCGACTCGTATGTCCAGCCGTGATTCCAGTAGCCACAATGTTGGGCACCAATGAAGCGATGATCAAAATCCCTTGGGACCTTGTCGTCGTTTTATAAAAAAAAAAGGGTTGGAAAATATTCAAAATTGTATTGGAAAACTTTATTTAAAACTCAAATGCAGGAAATAATTTAAATATTCAGTTCAGAGCCAAGCGACCAATTTCTTGTTCTACTTGTCTTCTGAGCGAATGCTAACTGACTGCACATAAATTGAATTCTTGCTGCCCTTTTATACCCAGAATTGCTACGGTACATTCATTTTTTATTTGTTGAATTCTGTGTATGCATGAGCTTACAGCTATGTGTGTGCGCAGCACTTTTCAATTTACAAAAATATGTGCTTTCTTTAATTTTAAATGTGATACAGATCAAATATGTGCTTTCTTCATGAATGAATGATAATATAAGGTACATTATGTTATTTTATAATAATAATGATGGTTATGATAGTAATAATTAATAATAATAATGATAATAATAATGATAATAAGGATGGCCGTTACATTTGTAAATTTCTCGCAAACAAAAAGGTGGTATAAAAAAGATCACCCTATTGGAAGATACTCTTACTTTTGCAAATGGCCGCCAATGTCAAATCTGTTTTGACATTTTTAGACTAGACAGATGTAGAATACAAGTGAACAAGCCACGGAGCGATACAATCCCAAAAACGCGGAATAATCGTGTCTATTTTATTTAACAATTCGTCTGTTATGTTGGCGCAGCTCGAATTCCGTCGCCGATTTTCCGGCCGTCAGACACCGATTGCGCAAACAATACGCCGTTTGGCCACCAACCTTGAAAAGTATGGGACCATACGAGAAGGTGCCAAGAGTAGTCGTCCAAAAGCGCCCGTTGTGTCGAGAATATCGCCGCTATTACCCAGGATGTCGAGTTGTCGATGGAAACATCGACCAGACGCCGGCCGTGCTCCCCTAAGGCGATTTTTGGTCAAAGACTTGCGCATGTTCCCTTACAAAGCCCAGTCCATGCATCAATTGCTGCCTGTCGTCCGCCAAACACGTGTAACCTACGCCCAAGCCATCCTCAATCTCGAGGACGAAGTGGATTTTTCGACCAAAATCATAATGAGCGATTAGGCTCATTTCCACCTCAGCGAGTACGTGAACAAGCAAAACTATCGCTTCTGGGGCACCGCAAATCCACTAGTAATGCACGAGGAGCCATTACACCCGTTCAAAGTAACTGCATGGTGCGCTGTTCATGCTGGAGCAGTCATCAGGTCATTTTGTTTTTTGTTTTTCGAGAATGCCGCTGGTGAAATGACAACAGTGGACATTGCTCCCTAAAGGGTCATTTTAACCGAGTTTTTTGCCGCAATAGGACGAATTAGGACTGGAGGACATGTGGTTCCTACAGGATGGAGCAACGGCACACAACACGCGATCCACAACCGATATTCTGAATAGCGAAACAACATCGAATGACTTCTTGTATTTTGTTAAATTTAATAAAATTTTATTAATTTTCTACAATTACTTTGTACAACAATTCTACAAATTTAGTTCTGGTCCAACTTCTGGTCCGTTTTGGCCAATAACGGAAAATCATTATTATTAACATTCACTTACTTGGGATTTGATCTAACGCCCAACTCGCTGTGGAAGTGAAAGTTGCGGAAGACCCAGTCGTGCACCCACCACTCGTATTGATAAAATTTGTAAATATAACCACTGACGACTTCGATAAACTGTAAACTTGTGACAATGCCGGGCACACTTTGCGGGGATGTTTAACTTGAGGATGTAATGGGATAGGGTATTCAACGATTCGCGCAGCAGATTGTAGCCTTTAATTTTTTCGGTTGCGTCATAGGTTTAGAGCATGGACTACTAGTATCCTTTGAAGTCTAGAAGCCTGTGCTTTTAGCATACACGATTCGCACACGATCAACACAGAAATGCGCCTAACACGGTCATTAGGTATAACGTCCCGAGATGGTAAGCCTCCCAGGCTGTACTCCCCTTTTCGAAGTTTTATTGCCTTAGGAAGACAAAATTGAGGGTCTTTACTTCAATTGTTCTCAATTCGTTTAGGGCGCGATTCGGCAGGACGCATGTTTACTCTGTTTCCTCTGAAATCATCTCGACAACTAAACGGTTTTCGTCCTGGAGGTCTGTGTTCATTCTACAAAAACTTGGGCAGTTGTAAATTACATGCACGGCGTCTTCTTCTTCATTAGGATATAGTAGACAGATTGGTTAGGTGTCGTTTCCGAATTTGTGCGAGTCCTTTTTGACATTGACATTGACATTGACATTGACATTGACATCACAGTACTTCGCACATGCATGCAACGAACTACGAACACATAACAGCACTGGCGACTGAGGCCATCGGCTGGGACAGATCAAGACATTTATACAACAGAGAGAGACGGATAGATACATAGAAGGAAAGACATATAACATAAACCTACGTGGCACAGAGGAGGAGACATCGATTTCTATTGTCTCATGTTATCGCACAGGTGGCCTCAGATAAGCTGGCAATTTTCGTAGAAAACAAATGCTGCCGAAGCTGGGGCTTGAACCCACAGAGCTTGGCTTAGCAGTCAACTACGCATTCCTCAGAGCCATGGCCTTTTTGAATCCGCATTAGTTTGTATGTTTTCATGTCTTCATCTTTTCATATTCATTCTCGAATACACGCCCTTGCAACCTTCGTTGGAACTACCACATATTCGGAGTCTCTAAAAACGCAGAAAAATGTCTAAGCTTCCTTAACCGATTCCAAAAATATTTAACCCCTTCTCATCCGACATCAATAGCGAACTACTGCGTCACCTAAATATGGAAGCATATTATTTCCTAAAAAAATAAGCTCTGCAAGTCAAAACCACCATCGAAAGAGTTGGTTTATCCCTTATTTGACAAAAAGATACTTACAACCCCAAATTACGTACATTGTTGTTGCATTATCAACTTTTTCCAAAGCACACCAATTACTTCTGTTGTAATCCAGTTAATTGACAACCCCCTTTAAGTCTTATCCAGAGATCTCTCCTTTCAGTTATCTACATCCACGTGAACCAAAATTAAAAGTGTGCACATGGGAAGGAAAGAGTGTGTGGATAAAAATAATTACCTCCACTAACCACAGTGCCATGTGAGTGTGGTATCGTAATGAAAAGTTTTAATTACTTTCAGGCTTTCAGTCAAAGACGACACCGCACCAACACACCGCACACTTTTTTAACTCGAGTTCCTTCCGATTGACAACGAATGGAGTATAATCTCGTCGACTGAAGGATCTTGTTCTGTGAATGGTGTTCGCGAAATGAATTCTGCTTGCAGGCATCAATGTATGTTGGAGCGTATGTTGAGGTGAAGTAATTCCAAAGAATTACACCTAAGACAATGTGTCAGAAGTGTTGATTTCCTACCCCTGGAAGTCGGCATGCATTGTCTAATTGTGGTGAGGAAACAAAAGGAATTTAGCTCTAGGTGATTGTGGGAGCAGTAATCACCTTGAGGTTGTTGAGTAAGAAGTTGTTTTTTCGAGTTATATGAGATAAGGGGAGATGAGAGCCTGTTATACACATAAATTCCACCCATTTAATAAAACCGGCCAAATCACTGGCTTGCGTCTTAGAAATTCACGTCTTTATTGCCCTCGTTACTGGAAGTAACGAAGTTACCTTTGGCAAGACCTACGAGTTATATTGCTGGTAAGGTCCTTTATTTTATGCTTGTCAGGCGTTTAACGTAAAAATGCTGTGACAAAATAGCATAACTGGCATTCTTGTGATGCGTTAAAAAGTGGGCTGTCCCTGCTGACGGGACTTCTCAAGGATAAAAATTTAATGTACAGATTTAAAAAAAATTGTTTGTTTCGAAATACCCTTCTGGACGCAGGCTTTTTTTTTTAAATATGTAAATCTGCCGTCCGGAGTATGGAGTTTGATGTGTTATTTTCAAAATGTACGCTTTCAAAGGCTTATGGTTTGGTTCTTACACGCACAAGCCTGAAACCTGAAGTCTTTATTTGTGTTTGGCGTCGCGTCTTATGTAAGATCTTTAAAAGATTCTAGTAGCACGTACTTTTTGGCATACAGGATTCACAACTGATTAAATCAACACAGAAAGCGCTATTATCACTGCCGTTAGTTATTACGTCCCAGGCTGGTAAGTCTCATAGGCTGTACTCCCCTCTTCGTCTTTCTATTGTTCAATTATATTATTCTAGTGTTTAAGGAAGACCAAATTGAGGGTCTTAACTTCAATTGTTCTCACTTCGTTTAGGACGCAGGTAAAATGTGGTTCACTATGTTCCATGTTTCCTCTGATGTCATCCCGCTAACTATACGGTTTGCGTCCGGTAGGTCTGTGTTCATCCTACCAAAACGTGGGCAGTAGTAATTTACATGCCTGGCGTCTTCTCCCTCATTTGGACATAGTAGACGGATTGGTTAGGTGTCGTTTCCGAATCTGTGCAAGTTCTTCCTAAATCCGCTTAAGTTTGTTAGAAACTGCTTTTTATAAAAATGTAGGTCTGCCGTTTTTCTATTCGCCTGAAGTTCTATTACAGGTAAAAGTGAATGTGTCCATCTTCCTGTGGAAGAGCTGTTCCGGTTTTACCAGCTCCGAATGGAGATTGCTCTTTTCTTTGGATTGCAGAATTTGCTATTAGTTGGATGCTAAAACTTTCCTGCATTCCTTTCTAACCACTGCACTGCTTCAGCTCATACAGATGCTGTGTGACAATAAGGCTGAGCTTCATATTCTAGAAAAAAAGGAATCTTTTACTACCTCAAGGTCCCAAGAAAGGCTTCCACGTAGGATTTTCTACCTGGGCTAAGATGAATTGTGGTGTGGGATCCGGAGTCTACTCAAAATCACCGAAAATATCAGCTTTCTATCGACTACCGGATTTTTCCAACGTATTCAAGGCGGAACTACTGGCCATTCGGCTTGTACTCTATTGGGGCGTGACACTACGGAAAAGCTAAATATTGCTATTCTGTAAGATAGCCAAGCGGCCAAAATGCCATCAAATCGGCTACCATACCCTCCAAACGAACGCTCCGAACGCTTCTCGGTGACACTTCACTGGGTTTCAGGGCACAGCGACATTGAAGGACCAGCTGGTCAAGCAAAGCTCAGCTCTTCATGGCTCACTTGCGGCAAGGGCTCGCTAGGTGCGGTTAAGGGACAAATGCACTAATACTTCCTGATAAAGGCAGACTCCAAATGGAGAAGGTTTAAAAATTGCATCTTTACGAGTACGATATAACGACAAAAACATAACAAACGATCAACTAAATAGAACCCGCCCAGGTATCGCAAGAACTACCGCAAAAGTCACGGGGCACTGGCCAATTGGAGACCATGCGGCCAAACTAGGGATCCTCTGCCATTAGATCTGCAAATGTCCGGCAATAGCAAGAGCCAGATTGCGTGCGTTAGACCAACCATTTTTTGACAACCTTAGCGACAACTCAGGTAAAAGGATACAAGATCTTATCCGCTTTCTAAACCTCACAGGCTGGAACTAGAGACCGCCTGCATCTCATCCACAAAAACAATAGTAATTAAGGTCACACAAGTCGTGGTAACAAAAATGTACATAAGTGCTACTTGGGTTCATGCCGAACTGCCACTTCAACTTACCTATCTACCTCTAGGTCCACGGATATTCCACAATATGCTTGCAAGCTTCCACAGAAGAGGGCCTAGAGCAGATCTTTGTGGGACGCGAGCTGACAGGTTGTAGTACTCTGTAACCTTGTTGCTGTTATAGCTTAACCTTCTATTATTGAACTAGTTTTATTTATTTATTTATTTATTTGTGTATTTATATGGACTTAACAATTTTATATACGTTTCTGCGAAGCCTTGTGGCTTGTCTGCAGAAGATTGTGTTTCTTTAGGTTTAAATTATATAAGTAAGCTTGAGAGTGAAAGATGTAAATATTTTCAAAAAAAAAAAAACTAAGATAGTACATACAAAAACTTTATGGATAAGTTAATGACTTGAGTTTAATAAGAAATGTTTAATGTTTTTTTTTCTGGTCTTGTAATTCTCTATGCTCACTAGTTCTCGAGGTAATTCGTTGATTGATGCTGGAACGCTGTATTGAAGTTGTCGTCTACCATAAACATTATAGTTTCTTGGCAATTGAAGCATACCTTGGGCACGTCTTCTGGTGTTGATAACATGGTTTATTGGTCGAATAAAACGGTCATCGTCAAAGTACTCCAGTATTAGTGTCATCTTATAAATTTGCTCGACCTGAAGAACTTTGAACATTCTTTCATCGTTGGGCGGATAGCTCGAGTTTATTTGTTTCAGCGCTGAGTTTTGAAGGCTTTGTAATTTTTTGATGTGGGTTGTTGCTGCGTTGCCCCAGGCAAGTATACCATACCGTAACTTGGACTCAACTAGGGAATAGTACACTTGTTTTAAGACAGGAACCGTGGCATGGTACCGCAAATGGGCCAATGCGTATAACGCCTTCTTCAGATCCATGCGAAGCTTGTCGATGTGTTTGCTCCATAGAAAATGAGAGTCAATGATAACTCCAAGATATTTATAGCTTTCTACTAATTCAATAGTTTCGTTTGCAGTGTTCGGACAGGCATCATTTCTCAGGTATATTCTACTCTGTGTGGGCTTGAATTGTGGACTCCGGATATGTATCATCTTGGTTTTTGATGCGTTAATAACTAGACCGTTATCGTGGCACCATTTAACTGCAGCATTCAATTCCTCCTGCATAATTCTCGTCGCTGTGTCGAGAGACCTGTGGCGTACCACAATCGCCGTGTCGTCTGCAAAGGCAAAAGGAATGTTTTGTTTAAAAACTCGAAGTAGTTCATTCGTGTATAGGATGAAGAGAATTGGACCAAGTTTTGATCCCTGAGGGACTCCATACTGCACGTCTCTTTTCTCACTCATCACGTCCTTAATTTTTACGCAAAACATCCTGTTGTGTAAATAATCCTTGAGCCAATCAGCCATTACTCCTCGTATGCCAATCCGTCTAAGCGCTTCTAGTAACTTTGAATGGTTAAGAGTGTCAAAAGCTTTACTGAAATCCATGAACAGGACTAGAACATGATGGCTTTTGTTTAAACTATCATTGATACAGTTTACGAATTCACCTAGGAGTTTGCCTGTATTTCTGTTTTTTTGAAACCCGTATTGACTTTTATGAATAAGAGAGTGCTTGTCAATAAAACTCTGCAATCTTTGCGAAATTACGCCTTCCAGACACTTTTCAACTACTGGAAGTATCGATATTGGTCTATAATTGCTCAGTTGATTTTTAACTCCATTCTTATAGATCGGCCTCACGACAGCGGTTTTCAGTGTTGACGGGATTTTTGACTGTGTCAAGCTAAGGTTAAACAGTTTACATAGAATAGGAGCAAATATTTCGGCGTGTCTTCTGATATCAACGGCTCTAATTCTATCAATTCCTGGCGATTTGTCTTCACCAAGGGAACTTATAATGGCACTCATTTCTTGGATATTTGTAGCATTAGCGAAAATAGAGTTCTCTACCCTTGCAAGTTACAGAGTATCTTGCGAATATAGCTAGGCATATTCATTTTGACTTTAGAGCTCAAGTTTTTTGATGCCTAGAGTTGAATAGTACTCCTGTGTTCCAAGTCGCCGTTCTTTTCTCTCTATGGCTGTTGCAGTAGTATATTGACAACCAGCTCAATAGCGTCTACTAAGGAGCAAGTTTTTCTGAATCCAAACAAATAGTCCGCCCATTTCTTCAGCTATTGCTGTTTCCACAAGGAAAATAAGGCAATAGGACTAAGAGGTTAATTTCACTTGGCACCAGTCGTTGCAGTTTTCAGTGGTCTAGGAATGTTTCGTCCTGATGACAGATGTTTATTACTTTCATGAGAATATCAGGTTTAGAGATAATTACCGTTTTAAATGCTCTGTTTAAGACTACATTTGGCATGGTATCTTCTTGTTTCCAATCTTTATGATCGCTGGTGGGATATCTTCATTGGATATTTCAATTATAAATGATTAGATAGATTTAGATTAGATTTAGATTTATTGTTTTCTTGTTTATAATACAAAAAATTTATGTTACAAAAATCATTAAGCATGGCTTTGCCGTCTGCCTGATTGACATGAGATTAGACATTTAATAACAAGTTTGTTTTAATGTATATTATATTCTTGAATTTAAAAAGATTGAAAAAATATATAAAAAGCAAAACATACTAAAAAGTTAAAAGTTCTCAGATATAATTTTACAACGGTAATTAGTTGCAGCTTTATAGAAATAAAAGAGTTGTTTTACATCGCTTTCGCAGTTTAGGTAGGCTATAATTTCTTCCTGAGATTTTACGTCGTTTCCTAGAAAATATCTTCTTATTTCTTTAAGGATGGGGCATCTTCCTATAAAATGTAAAACGTCTTCTCTCGCGGATAAGTTGCAAAGACTACAATAAATTGGTAGATCTGGACGATGTGGGATATAATTGAGTCTTATTAGTTCGCCTCTCATCTTAAAGAGAGCCGAAATCAGTTCATTGCTGTTGTCGTTGTGGAAGTAATTTTTTTCAGACAGATTGTGCTTTAAAACGCTGTATGTAGCTCGGTGAACGAATGATGAAGCCATATTTACGCAATCCGCTCTGTATTGTTCATCTACTTTGGCAATAAGATTGCCAATCACATCCTTATGGTATCTTTCATTTCCATAAGCTAAATTGCATTCGAAACTGCAGTATGTTGCTAGCTCCTCGAGTTTTTTATACCAGAGCGTATTTCTTTCTATTACCTTTTTGGCAATTATTTTTGGAAGTCTATCGTCCGACCGTTCTACAACTTTAATTACATAATCTACATGCAATTTCAATGATTTAATGAAAAGCGGTGATAGTCCTGTTTCGATATTAATCATATAGTTTGGTGTTGTGCTTGGTAAGTTAAAGCATCGTTTTATGTAGTATCTAAGGAGTTTCTCTACTGTTTCATATTGACAATATCCCCAAGACTGCGCTGCGTACATCATAACTGATTCTGATACAGCTTGAAAGACCTTCTATTTTACGCTGTGGTCAATTAGTTGATTTGAAAAACATTTTTTCCATGTAGCCGATATGGCACTTTTAGCTTTTATTAGTCTTTCCTTTAGATGTGGTTCCATACTAAGATTACTAGCTATTGTCACCCCGAGATATTTATAGGTTTTCACAATTTCAATGGGCTGTCCGTTGAGATGCCATTTTTCATTTCTGCACTCTCTACCAGCTCCCTTCTTAAAAATCATAATTTTTGATTTTGTAAGGCTAACCGTAAGATTCCATAATTGGCAGTACAAATCAAGATGGTTAATCATTAATTGTAAGGATTCTGGCGAATATGCAAATAGAACCACATCGTCTGCAAATAGAAGTGCCTTTATTAAATGTCCCGCAATCTCTATTCCTCCAGGTAAAAAGTCGGTGAGGTCATCGATGTACAAAGCAAAAAGATATGGGCTTAGTGTACATCCCTGTCTTACTCCCATAGTATTTCCCATCATAAATGGGAAATATGTCGGTGACCGTACGTAGAGGGTCGTTACGATGTTCTTTTAGAATGACGTGACACTTTAGTTGAGGTGATCTATTCTCTATTGCATTTTTATTTTGTCATGACAATCCTTTATTCAGTTCCACAGGGATGTATGTCTGTTTCACCCAACAGTTCCTTAAAAGATTTCCTGTTGTGTTTGAAGGTTTAAAGCCTCTGATTGAAATCCAGTTGCGATGGAGCGTTTCACTTTTTGCCTAGCACTCAGACAAGTTGATCGAAAAGCTTGGAAGTCATCGTTCAACCAGTAACAATGTGATCTGCATGTGCTAGGTTTACTTATTGGCACAAAAGCGTCGCACGCAGATGTCATCAGTTCAGTAAATTGTAGGGCTAGACTATCCTCCATTCTCAGTCATGAAACACTTTTTTGTCGAGGACGGTGCTCTTTCACCCTGGTGTTGCCTCTTTTACGTAATTTTTCATTTTTGGGCTCTAAAATAACAGCCTGGTGGCCGTTAAGGAGACCCTCTGATCTGATCTTCTTAACATTGCCTACAAGGTGCTATCTGCTGTAATATGTTAACCCCCGAAACGGTTAAGTAATAACTTGATCGACCATTATCAGTGTTGTTCTTCGACAGGTCCTTAGATTTTCAGTCAGACGTCAGATGCAATAGGGGAAGACCTCACATTAAGTGACGCGCTCAAGCAGACCGATCGCAAATAACTTAAAGTGCACAACTAGAGGATGTTATCTAAGAATCGGGCTTATTGGAGAGGCATGTTTGTTGAGGTCTAGGATCATTCCGGAATGTATAGCCCCACTTGTTAAGTAAGTATTCATGTGTGAGCATATAATTCTTGCACAATGGTGGGACCTTATTTTTGCCAAATACGAAGGGCTCTGTTGAGATAAGCTATCCTGTACGGTTGTTACTACCAAAGATTATAAAGCCATACAGATGACGCATTGAGAACAAAAAAAGGCACTATTGCTCACTAGCTTCATGGTACGGAAAAAAATTTCTTGTATGCAGTGCGTCATCTGTATGGCTTATATAATCTTTGATACTAATAAGATGATTTGTCAGATCATCGTTAGAGTAGGGCCGGTGAAAGCCTGGTGTTGCTACAGCTGGGAATCAAACACAGACATTCTGTATGGCTGTTCAATGGCCTAACAATCGCTGCACTTAGTTCCTTAATTGGTTTTATTACCCGCTTACATTAAGGGGTTTCCTAAATTCATAATACGGACATATAAATCAGGGATTTTCCATATTCTTAAGTGCTTTTAGAGTTACTGTTGTGTTTTGTGTTTAACACTTATCCGAAGCACATGTATCATACAGAGAAAACTTTTTTTCTTTTTCTGAAAAGTATCTTAAAATCGCGTCTAAGAAATATACATCATAACATTGGAAATAATTTAAAAACATCTCTTGCCGCCTTTGCCAACCGCACAATAACCTTATAACAAGACACCGCAATGCTTCCGACAACCTGGAGCCATTTATAACCTTTTCTAACTTGAAAGGAATACCCTCCCCGACTTGTTCTCAAAGGAAAAACAAAAAAAACGCATCCTTGCCAAACTTACTATCCTTTGAAAGACTTTGCCCCCGACCAGCCACTTTTAAATGAAACGAAAAATCTCATTTTCACATTTATGATTCCTTGCTCAGATCTAGGACTGTCTCAACCGTCACCATGCACTTACGCAATCTATACTATGGCGGGCACATACGCAACCTGTCATCTATACGAGGAAGATCCTTTTTACTTTCATTTGCCTCTACCAGGGTTAGTTATAGTTTTCTCCGTGTGACTTCAGTCAAGGATAGGGAAATCAACGAAAGTCCTTTCTTCGTCTTGTACTCGAAATGGAAATAAATTCCACGACTCTAGCTCATACACTGGGTTTCGAAATGCGCCAGGAGAAAAATTATCCATTTTACCAGATCGACCGCATATTTCAAATGCAAAGAGGTGGTTCCAGAGCAGAGCCAACAGCCGCCTTAGTGTCGTTCGCCACATAAAATGGAACAAGGAATGAAGTCAGCATACAGGGTAGTCGGAGTCAGTGTGCTGAAATGCTGAAATGACTACACGACCGAAATGAGACAATGAGTTGTGAATGTGTACCTTTGGCGTCTGGGATATGCTCTGTGAATTTATATCACTCGTGGGGCAAGCATTCACATTTGTTTTATCCTTCTGTGGAAGGAAGTACATCTACATGAAACGACGAAGAAATGTTTCATTCGCTGGCTGCTTCTGCGGCTGCAATAGAGGAAAAACAGCGGTATGCATAAATCCTGACTGCCAAAAAGTATGTCATGAGGTGTGCATAGGACTTTTTTTCCAATTTCATTTGAATTATTCAGTTTCAACTGAAAAAGGATTTTGTTCTTAAATATCTGTAAAAATAATATAAATTCTTCAGAAGTATTTGTAATAATTGGGCCGTGAAGAACGATTTTACAAATAATATCGCAATGTTCGGACACTGAATAGACTGTGTGGGGATTCAATTTTGTAGACGGTTCCGTGGACCTGATAAAGATAGGAGACGATATAAAATGTCCACTCTTGCAAGCAAAAATGATCAACAAGGTCACATTTTTGGAAAAGGATCTGAAACAGGCTGGTATCGAATAAAAGACAGGAATCTCTTCACTTGAGAATAAAATGACAAACTGAATCTCAAAGTTCGAAATATGTATTCGTATGAAGTTTGATACTTACTTACTTACTTAAGTGGCGCTACAGTCCGGAATGATCCTGGGCCTCAACCAACATGCCTCTCCAATTAGCCTCGTCCGAAGCTAACTGCCTCCAGTTGCGCACTCCAAGTTGGTTGAGGTCGGTTTCTACTTGTGCGCGCCACTTAAGGCGAGGTGTTCCTCTACTGAGTCCGACGTCTGGCTGGGAATCGAAGACTCTGCGAGCCGGAGTATTGGTGTCCATTCGTTCAACATGTCCTAGCCATCTTAAACGTCCAATGGCGACTTTTTTGGCAAGGGTCAGGTCGCTGTACAGCTCGTATAGTCCTAGATTGAATCTTTGTCTCCATAGCCCGTCAATGCAAACGGGACCGAAGATTTTTCGAAGAATTTTCCTCTCAAATCGCTCAAGAATTTCTTCATCCGCTTTTGAGACCGTCCATGCTTCAGCGCCGTAGAGCAGGACTAGGATGATCAGTGCGGACTTTACTTCTGAATTGCCTTCTTAGCCTGAAGAAACAGCGGTTGGCAAAAGTATTTTTTCGATAAATTTCTGACAATATGTTGTTGTCAGAGTTGAGAGCGGAGCCGAGATAGACATAGTCCCGTACTACCTCAAAGTTATATCTGTCAATGGTGACGTTTTGTCCAATTCGTTGACGTTGTGTGTTTTTTTATGTTGACAGCATATACTTCATCTTGCCCTTATTTACTGCTAAACCCATTTTTGCCGCTTCCTTCTCTATACTAGCAAACGTGGCTATGACATCACGTCGAGTCCTACCAATGATGTCAATAACGTCGGCGTATGCTAGTAGTTGTACCGATTTTTGAAATGATTTGCCTCTGCTGTGGGCTCAAGAGTTTTGCAAAATCTTCTCAAGAATTAAATTGAAGAATTCACATGACAGCGCATCGTCTTCCCCAAATACTTTTTTTGGTATCGAATGTGATGAGGTCTTTTCTGACCCTGATGGAGGAGCAAGAATTCTCCATCGTCATCCTTCACAAACGGACGAGTTTGGGTGGTATACCAAAAGTAGACATGGCTCTGTATAGTTCGTCTCCATAAATGCTTTCGTACGCGGCTTTGAAATCGATGAATGGGGGCGGACTTCTTGGGTTTTTTGCAGGATCTGTCGAAGTATGAAAATGTGGTCGGTTGTGGACTTTTATGGCCTAAACCCACACTGATAAGGTCTGATCAGGTTGTTGGTAAACGGTTTCAGGCGTTCACATATTGCGGCAGATAGGATCTTGTAGGCGGGGTTGAGGAGACTAATGCCTCTCTAGTTGACGCAGTTTTAGTGGATCGGGCAAACGATGCTGAGGTTACATTCTTCAGGCATACTTACTTCCGACCAGATTTGGCTTATGAGTTGGTGGATGTTATTTACCATGTCATCCCCGCCGACTTTAAAAAGTCGGGCGGGATGGCCTTCATTTCCTGAAGCCTTATTAAGCTTCAGTTTAGATATTGCTATCCTCACTTCACTCAGGTCGGGTGGTTGGCAGCTTTCGCTGTCGTTGCCAATATTGAATGGGTCGTTCTGCCTGACAGCGGAATGTTGTTCGTCATCGCCCTTTAACAGTTTGCAGAAGTGGTTCTTAATTTTAGGATAGGAAAGTCCACAACCGATCAAATTTTCACACTTCGGCAGATCCTGGAAAAATAAACCAAGAAGTCCAAATCGATACCAACCGTCTATTAATCGATTTCAAAGCCGCTAGGATAGCATTTATAGAAACGAACTATACAGAGCCATATCTTGCTTGGTATACTGCCCAATCTTGTCCGTTTGTATAGGGTGACGATGGAGAATTCTAGCTGCTCCGTCAGGGCCGGAAACGACCTCACGGAGACATTCGATACCAAAAAGGATGTAGCCAAGGCGATGCATTGTCATGTGAATTCTTCAATTTGATTCTTGAGAGGATTGTGTAAAACTCACGAGCCAACACCAGAGGCACAATTTTCCAAAAATCGGTGCAACTGCTAGCATACACCGACGACATTGACATCATTGGTAGGACTCGACGTGATGTCATAGCCACCTTTGCTAGTATTTAGAAGGAAGCGGCAAAATGGGTTTAGCAGTAAATAAGGGCAAGGCGAAGTATATGCTGTCAACATAAAAAACACACAACGTCCACGAATTGGACAAAACGTCACCATTGACAGATATAACCTTGAGGTAGTACGGGACTTTGGGTACCTCGGCTCTGCTATTGACTCTGACAACAACATCTCTACAGAAATTAAAGGAAGAATACTTCTAGCCAACCGCTGTTTCTTCAGGCTAAGAGGGTAATTCAGTAGTAAAGCCCTCACTTGAATTTCTTCAAATGTAACGAACACAAGAAAAAGTGACTCCCCGAAGCTAGTTCACACCCCACCCATGGAGTTTAAGTCTCCACTACATCCAAAATCTTTCCTATCCTCTCTTTCTTCCCCTTCTCTAACGCCCGTACTATGGTAACATATAAAGGGTATTCATAACCCCTTGAGTACGTGTAAATTATAAAAAAAAAATCGAAATACTAAGGACCCTGATCATCCCAGTCCTGCTCTACGGCGCTGAAACATGGACCGTCTCAAAAGCGGATGAGGAAATCCTTGATCGATTCGAGAAAAAAACTCTTCGAAAATTTTCGGTACCGTTTGCGTTGACGGGCTATGGAGATGAAGATTCAACCAAGAACTCTACGAGCTGTATAGCGACATGTCCCTAGTCAGAAAACTTTGCAATGGATGGTTAAAATGGCTAGGACATGTAGAACGAATGGACACCAATACTCCGGTTCACAGAGTTTTCGATTACCAACCAGACGTCGGACGCAGTAGAGGAAGGCCTCGCCTTAAGTGGCGCGCACAAGTAGAAACCGACCTCAACCAACTTGGGGTGATAATTGGGATAATTGGAGGGGCATGTTGGCTGAGTCCCAGGTTTATTGCGTACTGAAGCGCCATTCCACCAGCCAACCAACCATTCGAGCTTTGCTATACAGCTCGAATCATCATGGTTTGGATAACGCATGTAAATGTGCGCAACTGGAGGCAGTTAGCTTAGGACCGGGATAATTGGAGGGGCATGTTGGCTGAGTCCCAGGCTTATTGCGTACTGCAGCGTCACTTCACCAGCCAACCAACCATTCGAGCTTTGCTATACAGCTCGAATCATCATGGTTTGGACCTGATCAATAACTTAGCATTAGATTTTTAAGCTTGATAATACATGAACCACATAGATTCATCGAAACCCAGATGGTTTACCTCAACGCTCAAAATTTTAAAGAGAAATTAACAAAATTACCTTAACTCTTTCAAGTAGAAAGCGACCAACTTGAAGTGCCCAATTAGAGCCGCCTGGCTATGGAGTTAATAGAAGATACATGGTTGTAGGCTTGGTTTACTCGCCGTCTCCCCGAACTTTAGCGGCACTTGAGAAAATATGTAAGTTTCTGTTTCTTTGAAGTTAAAAAGTCCATTCATGAAGTCCTCAAAAGATCTTGTATTAGACTGTTATAACCATGATTTGCTTTGCGTCGTAGAAGCATCCACCGTATCACAAGCGATTTAAGCAATAAATGGTGCCCGCGTTAAGAGGCTTCAGCATTTAATGACGAACTTACCAAGACTTACTATGATCATCGACATAGACCAACCAGATCTAATAGCTTTCCACTCAAACTCCTTTCCACTGTAGCTTTCCTGCCGATTGCTGTAATTTTTACATCTTCTTCTATGAAAGTTTGATTCCCTATTCACCAAAAAGACCACCTTTATCAACTTTTTATAGATATCCCATAAGACCAACAACAATGGCATTAACTTCCAACCCTATTAATCAGAACTATCAACAATAGGACTACAACCTGCCAACATGGTTTATGCGAGCCTAAATATTCTAATTTATTATATTTCACGCTACTAGGCAGCCGCAGCGCCTCGCTCATGGTTGGACCTCCCTAGGCGCTTACGTTCCCATAATGTCACCTATGTTTGAGTTATGTCACCGCACACACACGGCCTTCAGTGGCAGATTTTAATTTCGAGCCGATTGTTTTTGCGGGAAAGCCTCCTCCCCTCCCCACCCTAATCACGCCATCTATCTCGCCAACAATCAACTAAAATAGAATTTAGATGAATATTTACCAGCACTCGGTGACAAGATGCGCCATGAATTTTAAAAATGAACGCAATAAATCAACTCAACAAATTTTGCGTTTTCTTTTATTTTCCCGCTCTGGTCGCTGCTTATGAGTAGGGATGTGTGTGTATGTGTATTCTATGTTCACCGCACAGTGACAATGGCCATTGTGCCTCTGAAATTTAAAAGGAGACGAGTGATGGGATGCCTCGCCTATTTAATTTGGCGGCATGATTCCTGGAAGACACCACTGGCATCCAACGCTCGGTTGCACATTACTAAGCAGCCATGCAAATAAGCTGACAGCTTCCCAAGCAACCGTGCACTTGTAGCTGATGTCTTCCTGGTTTGCTGTATGGCTAGCTCTCACATTTCAGTTTCAGGTGACTGCCAGCATATTCGTGCTCACAGAATTGGACGCATTCCTCTGGCCAGTCGTTGTGTCCAACCAAACAAACACCAGAATAATTTCGGATTATTATGTTTCTGGATAATAATCTCGTCCTTCCTGTTCGGTTGGTTGTTGAGGTCATGTTTTGGTGTTGTGTTGCCACCTCGCTTCGGTGACCAGATTCATAATTTTCCAAAACCCCAAAAGGGGATTTACGAAACGTAAATTTCGCTTGGTGAATGTTGAAATATGCTTGTGGCAGCTGATGATGTGGGTGTGGGTGGTGGGTGGTAGGTACTAAAAAACAGGTGCCGACAATTGATTTATTATCGTCCAGCCAGACAGTTCCCAATGACAATTGGTTTGTATTTGGAAATTTTATGAGGTCATGTCCAAAGTAAAGGGTTGTATGGAAATTTACTTGAAATCCTTTTAGAGTTGTAGAGGTTTTTGGCGAGGACATGTATGTCTTCAGCTTTTGGGATCTAGTTAGTCAGTTTGTCAGCATTTATGAGACGAAAGACAACCAGCTATGAGATGTGCCAAATATTCTTTTCTTGGTTTTTCTAACTTTTGTTGTATTGTTGTTTGTTAATTTAAAAAAAAAACAGCAATGAATGATAAAATAAAGCTCTCTTAACATGAGTAGACATCAGATCCCTAACTACGATCATTCAAGATGGTAAGGGAGAAAACTACTTGGAATGCAAAATGCTCCCATAAAGTAGTGCAACTATTCCATGGGTAACTAAAGTGCTTCATCGTCGGTGCCGATAATGTGGATTCCCATCTGATGCAGAACATCAGTACTTCAATCCTTCTTATAGGAAATAACGCCATCCACGGGAATTCCGAGAACAACTCCCAGAAATTGTTACCTGACATGAAGAGCAACGTTGGTTTTTATCTCTGCGAGATTTTTGGCAAGCTTTTGGAAAAAGCCAACATCTTCTTTGACTGTCATCCTTCCATTCGAGAACACCGATTTGGGTTCCAAAAAGACTTCTTTTTTCCAGGTTCGTTTGTCTTTTTCCGTCCAACCCAACCTAGACTTCCAAGGGTTCAATTGAAATCATCATCGGTGTAACTATTTTGAAGCCAGGCTACAAAATCGATGCTTCCGTAGCTATACTAACGTCTCTCCATCCTCATACGGCTTGCTATTTGAACAGATGGACGTTTATGGTTCCATTTTCGCTCCACGAGACCTTGGAAATCAAGCGAGAAGATTTGCGAGACAAGTTCCATACAGGTTTTGCCATGTCAACTTGGACGCAGTGCCGGTTTTGAAGTTTAATACCCAACTATCGCTCTGGCTCCATGCAGCATTGATAACGATTTCAAGAATCTGTTGGCCGTCGCAATATCTTGCCCCTAAATAGGCTGGACATTCGCATTGTAGATGAGCTAGAGTTTCTCTTAAATCCTTACTTACTTACTTAAGTGGTGCTACAGTCCGGAATAAACCTTGGCTGTCGTATGGATCTTTGATATCGATGAATGGTGGGTATCGATTTGATACATCTCGGATAGCTTAGATCCTGGGTTACCTTTTGTTTTTCGATGTTGTAGAAATGGTTGTAGTTCCTTTAGATGGTGGCTTTTATAGAGCTCAGCAAAACTCAGAGTTCTTGGAATAGGCTGACTTCAATGTTTACACCTTTCAGAAGTACAAGGTTCACTCTAGTATACCTCGAGTGCATGTTATATGCATTTCTTCCAAAAGGCTATTGCTATCATCGACTTCGTTTGCTTCTTCACCTGGACACGCTGATAAAAATATTTTTAAGTTGTCACACGGTTTTTGTCTTTTGTCGGACTCCTCTAGAGCTGCTACAGACTACTACTTTAACTGATAAAGGAATTGCTTAGCATGTGGAGTTTTCGGTCCAGGGAATACCGGTGTTATGAAGTTTTAAGTCATCGGTTTTTTTTTCTTTTAATTCATTTTTATTTACTTAAAATGTTAACTTAATTCTAGACAAAAATGCTTAAATTTAACTTAACAATGACTGGTTTACTTAATATAACTCATCGGACCTTATTGGGCGCTCTAAGCGAATATCCAACAGTTTTATTTTGCTTTTCGGCTTAAATTTTTATTGTTTTATTGTTTGAGTAGAGACATTCTTGTTTGTTTTAAATAAAAAACTTAATCTACGTTAAAACTAAATTACACTACCTAACTAAGGGTGATCCAAGTAGAGATACGTTTTTCAATAGCCTTTTTTGACAGATCACGTGTGAGTCGTGTCATGCTGTCATGTTATTTTTGTTTAGTATTGTTTGGCATTTCATAATGGAAAGACTTACGCGTGAACAATGTTTTCAAATTGTTCAACTTTATTATGAAAATTCACGTTCTGTGAGGAATGTGTTTCGTGCACTTCGCTCAACTTATGGTCAACATAATCGGCCTACTGAGCGTACTATTCGCAACACCATTACCCATTTTGAGACCCAGCATTCATTATTGGATAATATTCGACCGAATAGATCACGTCCAGCACGCTGTGAAGAAAATATAGCGGCCGTAGCTGAGAGTGTACACGAAGACCGTAGAGAGTCGATTCGGCGCCGTTAGCAGCAACTCGGACTGACGCATGGAACGACTTGGCGCATTTTACATCAAGATCTTAAATTGAAAGCGTACAAAATACAGCTTGTGCAACAACTGAAGCCGCCCGACCTTCCCAAGCGACATCGCTTCGCTCTATGGGCTCTTGAAAAGTTCCAAGAAGATCCGACGTTTTCGAGGCAAATTTTGTTTAGCGATGAGGCCCATATTTGGCTCAATGGGTATGTAAACAAACAAAATTGCCGCATTTGGGACGAAGAGCAACCTGAAGGGATTGAAGAACTGCCACTTCATCAAGAAAAAACAACGGTTTGGTGTGGTTTGTGGGCCGGTGGAATCATTGGTCCATATTTCTTTAAAAATTATGCCGGTGCGAACGTAACCGTCAATGGCGACCGTTATCGTGCCATGATAACCGACTATTTGATGCCTGAAATTGAAGCTCGTGATCTCGGCGACATTTGGTTTCAGCAAGACGGCGCCACTTCCCACACATCGCATCAATCAATGGACTTATTGAGAGAACATTTCGGTGAGCACATAATTTCACGTTTTGGGCCGGTCGATTGGCCACTGTGGGGATATGTAAAGTCAAAAGCTTATGCCGACAAACCCGCTTCGATTCAGGCCTTGGAGGAAAACATCACGCGTGTCATTCGCCAGTTACCAGTCGAAATGCTCGAACGAGTGATCGAAAATTGGACTCAACGGATGGACCATCTGCGACGTAGCAACGGCCAACATTTGATAGACATAATCTTCAAAAAATAAATGCCAAAAAATGTTCTTTCAAATGATAATAAACATTCTCCGTTAAATTTGAATTTTCTGTGTTTTTTTCTTTAAAAAAGTAGGGAACCTCGAAATGGATCACCCTTTACTTGTTAGCTCAATAATATTGCCCGCTGAAATGTCAGATAAATAAAACACTCGACACTATAAATATGTTGTAATGTTTATTTAGTAAATAAGTAAGAAGGAACGTAGTATATATGAGGACGACCGCACGCGACGACTGCTGGACAAGAACTCTTCTGTCAGGATCTCTTCTGTTGTGTCTTCGTCATCGTTCGGCCGCCTGTGTGTGTGTGTGTGCGGCAATTTTATGTGTGAGGTCGTTTTGCTTATGACATACTTAAAACTAACTTAAGCTACTTAAGACTGCTAAACTCCTTAAGCATAATTTAAATATAATCGGGGTGTCGAGCACTCGTTGCATATGCTCCGAGGGGTCGCCATCCAGATTGAGTGTTTTGGGTGCCCGGCCATCCTGTGTCAGACCATATTGTCCGCCAATATGGTTCACAAGACTCGCCCCAGACTTTGTACTTAAATTTAATTTTCTTAAGTACTAAGCAGTTGGACTGTCTGCAAAGTCCTGAGGAAGTGCAGAATCACTTTCCTCATGTAGCCACCAATATTCGGCCATCCTATGTCAGGCCATATTATCCGCCAATATGGTGCACAAGACCTGCCCCAGACTTTGTACTTAAGTTTAATTTTCTTAAGTACTAAGTAGTTGGACTAAAAGTCCGCAAAGTCCTGAGGAAGTGCAGAATCACTTTCCTCATGTAGCCACCAATATTCGGCGTGCTGCTTTTCAGCATCAGTCATATCGCGACCTGATACCGTAGTGCTAAAGCTCCGGAGCATTGTCGACGTACCCGTCGCGGATAAGCCGTTTGTCCCGCGCGTCACGGTAGCGGTGGTATAAAACCTGGATACCGTTCCTGTCTTGTACTAACCCTTACGAATCGATATAAATAAATGCCTCTGGTGGAATAAAGCCAGACATGAGCTTACTCTCCATGTATTTATGATTGGGGTAATAAGCCCTGAAGATCAGGCTGTTGTCGCTAGCCATCGCCCTTGCAACGTGCCTTCGAATCACTTTATTTATTAAATTGTCAATTCTATTCAACTGAGCCCCTCGTTGCGACAATATTTTATGTACTCGGAGTCCGGCGTTCGGTACAATCCTAAGCACGATCGGAGACACCGCCTCTCAAACAGCCGAATCCTTGCCATTGAACTACATTGAACCACACGATGCAACCGTAAGCGATGATCGGCCTTATGAGGGCCATGCAGCACACGACTTTCACCCTTGAATCAAGTTCACTGCTATGAAACCATCTTCTTGTCAGAGCATAAGTCCCCCTAGCCCTAGTCAGGCAAGCATCTACATTTTTTTAAAAATACTGAAACTTGTCAAGCCAGATGCCAGGGTATTTGACTTCACATCTCACCGCCAACGGCTGTCCATGCTTTCCAAGGATACGCAAATTTTTCCGTTTCTTTTTGTGGTATCCCTAGAAGCCCTATGCAATGGGGTCCTAAACAGAATCGTGTCGGTTTTTTGTAAATTGATCTTGAATTTCTAATCATCGCAATATCCCTCCGATTTTCGGACCTGATCTGTACGCCACTAGATCATCTGCATACGCTATAGCGTGTGTGAGAGAACCTACAAGATCACTTGTATAAATGTTAAACAATATCGGGGAGTTCACCGCCCCTGTTAAGTCGTCGATCTGCTTGACCCTGTCTGTATGCATTTTGGGTGGCAAAAAAGATTCCGTGGTGGACAAAAATGTCATGGAAGAGCGGCTCTAAGCTTGTTCTGCTAGAAGTCCACCGTCTCGGATAATTTGTCCTCAATCTACACCTGTTCGTGCACCTCTTAGCATGGTGCAGTAAATCGTATCCTCGTCGTCTCTGCCGAACCTTTTTTTTGGGGGCTTTTTGGCAGGTCCCTTCTCACGTGGGAAATTTTTCTAATTACAGGTTAAACTAACGTCCCTAATTCCTAAACCATTTATTTTACTTACTTACCCTACATTCCTGAATGTACCTGACTGAATTAACTAGTTAGCCCGTTCCTAAGTTGGTTGCCTCTAGTTGCGTTGCGCACTCCAAAGTCATGTCAGGCGACGTCCTCAATCGAGCAAATACTAAATAAACCAGTTCTTGTCGTGTGTCCTAATCCTTACCGGCCCGGGGGTTGCGAATACGGACATAATCGCGAGATTTCAAAATACCCCATAAACTGATAGCAAGGAGCTATGAGGGATCGGGCTGTACCTGGAGTGGATGGTCGCCCAATAATTCAGATGGATAGTTTAGATTAGGGGGTTGCGTTCTACGTATTTCTTCATCAAAGTCAGAACAATATAGACCCGTTGTGATGACCTTTGGGGTACCATGTGTATGGTTGGCTCCTTCGTTTTTCCCGGTACTGTCCATTGTTGTTAATCCCTTTCCAGTCATAGACATGGGAGTACAAACATGAAAAGACTAGAGGGAGTGATTTTGGATAGGTCCGCGAGGGCATGGGAAAAATATTTTCCTACATTTCTTGTTTTTAATTGACTGAGGCCTGGGCAGTGAGGATATTCTCATGTAGTTTGTCATCAGACCCTACAAAGGTCAACATCTAAAGGATGCATTTTCAGTTAGTGGCTTTTGAGTAAGTTGTTTCCAGTAATTTTCCCCACTAGTATTGAAATAGATTTCCTGTTTCGTTAAAGGAATTTGTGTTGTCTGTCTATGTCGTACTACTACATCCTCTTGGATGTTTCACAGGTGGGGAGGAAGTTCCATCTGTTTTTCGGCGATATTCAGTGATATTAGTTGCCCTGTATGCCACTGTGTCCGGGAAACCAATAGATCTCAACATTTTGTTTGACGCCAAGAACGTAAAGCCCTTCACGACAACGCTTCCAAGCTTTGACTTTATGTCGATAGCAGAGATTACTTTAATTGCACCCTGACTGACAAGATTATAAAGGCACACAGATGATGCACTGCATTCAAGAAAAATTGTTTTATGGCAGGTGATAGTGGCTCAGCCCGCCATATGTTTGGATCTCGTTTGTCATGTGTGCACGTGCACAACACCCGCCCTTACCGTCAAGCTGCTGAGTTAAAGTTTCAGTGTTTTGTTCTCAATGCGTCATCTGTATGGCTTTATAATTTTTGCTGACTGTCAACAAAGAGGGTGATATCATCTCGTGGTATCACCAGCGTTGGGGTCACTTTGGCTGCCTCTGCTACTGCCAATACCTCAGCCTGGAAGACACAGCTGAACTCAGGAAGACGAAAAGTGCTGTTAAGTAAGATGGATGAGCTGTTTCTCCTTCCTGTAAGATCGATATGTCCCCTAGGTAAAATTTAAAAAAAAAACGAGCAATGCGCCTTGTAGACAATTATTTTCTATCTTCAAATCTGCAAGCTTTGGCTCATGCAAGTCTTTTCAGAGATTTGTCTCTTTATTAGAGTTGCTGTGGCAAAATATATCAGGAGGAGCTAAGAGAAGCCATCCTAGTCTTGTTGCATTTCAACGACGTACGTTCGCAACCAGAAAATCAAAGGGAGATTGAAAGACTGAAGCTGTCACTGATGAGCCATGGGACTATAGTTTTTAATTGTTGCACTTTTAATTTGTCTGATCCAAGAGAGCCATATGCAATTTGGCTTCCGGTCGGGGACAAGGCCCAACGGAGCTACATTATTGCAATATCGGCGGTATATTGAAATAGTAAGGTTTCCATTTAGAGAGTAGACATCGAAGGCAACTGAACGCTATTCGACGTTTCAAAAAATTAAGAATAAAAACCGGGATAGGGAGCAATAATTTGGAGCCACGGAGGTCAAGTGACAACATTCACGTCCCGCTTTGGACTTTACTTTCTTACTTACTTAGTTAAGTGGCGTTACAGTCCAAAATGTACATGGGCCTCAACCAACATGCCTTTCCAATTATCCTGGTCCAAAGCTAACTGCCTCCAGTTGCCCACTCCAAGTTGGTTGAGGTCGGTTTCTACTTGTGCGCACCACATAAGGCGAGGTCTTCCTCTACTGTGTCTGACGTCCGCCTGGGAATCGAATACACTGCAAGCCGGAGTATTGATTTCATTCGTTCTAAATGTCCTAGCCTTCTTAAACTTCCAATGCGGAGGTTTTCGACCTCGGGCATGTCATTGTACAGATCGTATAGTTCTTAGTTGAATCTTCGTCTCCATAGCAACGTCAACGCAAACGGGACCGAAGATTTTCCTCTCAAATCGACCAAGGATTTCTTCATCCGCTTTTGATACGGTCCATGCTTCAGCGCCGTAGAGCAGCACTGGGATGATCAGGGTCTTAAAGAGGATCTCCTTAGAAGTTCGAGTTAGGGCTTTACTACTAAATCGCCTTCATAGCGCGAACAAACGTCGGTTGGCAAGAGTAATTCTTCGTTTAATTTATGACAAGATGTTGTTGTCATAGTTAAAGTGGAGCCGACTTTGCCTACAAAGTCCAGTACTACCTCAAAGTTATATCTGTCAACGGAGACGATTTGTCCAATTCGTCGATGTTGTGTGTCCTTTCGTGTTGACAGCATATACTTCGTCTTGCCCTCATTTACTGCTAAACCGCTTGCTTCTCTATGCAAGCAAACGTGGCTATGACATCACGTTGGGTCCTACCAATGATGTCAATATCGTCGGCGTATGCTAGTAGTTGTACCGATTTTTGGAAAATTGTGCCTCTGGTGTTGGCTCGTGAGTTTTGCATCGAATGTGTCGGTGAGGTCGTTTCCGACCTTGATGGAGCAGCGAGGATTCTCCATCGTCATCCTACACAAACGGACGAGTTGGGGCGGTATGCCAAAACTGTCGTATGCTGCTTTGAAATCGACGAATGTGTGGTGGGTATCGATTTGGATATCTTGTGTTGTTCCAGGATCTGCCGAAGTGTAAAAATTTGAGCGGTTATGGACTTTCCTGGCCTAAAACCACACCGATAAGGGCCGATCAGGTTGTTGGTAAACGGTTTCAGGCGTTCACTTATTACGGCAGATAGGAACTTGTAGGCGATGGTGAGGAGACTTATGCCTCTTTAGTTAGCGCAGCTTAGAGGGTTTCCTTTTTTTGTCTCCTTTGGACTTTACTGGCTTTCATTTTAGCAGTGTGATGCTGTCCATATGTCTTTTTGGTACCAGACGATTTTTTGTCATGAGATTTATAACCAACTTATAATTCTAAGGATTAAAACTATTTCTGTACCACTCGTAATCTTTATATCCTTATAGCTCCAATTATTCTCAACATAACAGTTTTATGTGATCAATTAGCAGTTCCTGATGGGAACAAAACGGACCCAGCTTCCTGGTTATATATATTGTTGGTTCGGTTATCGCAAAAGACACAATCTTTCCATCGCTAGTCTTAGTTTTCATCAGCGGAACATAATCTAAGCGCATGTAAGTTACATTTTTCGAAAAAAAAATCGTTAAACACTCATGCTGTTTTGAAGTTTATTTACGATTCAAGATGCAACTAACCAAAGAGGCTTTAAGACATACCCATGCAATTCATTGATAGTCTAAGTACTTTGATATTCACTTGATTAGCCCTTCGCTAAATTATCATAAAAAACAATCTTTCAACTAAATTTTAGGGAAAACTTTGATTTGCAGATACAATCTATTCAACCCCCATACACTACTCAACTCGTATTTGAACTAACTATCGGTCAATACCAGCAATTAAGGCAACTCTCCAAGGAGCAGTTAATTTTCTCAATCTCTAAATTTTCAAAATGGTACGTTAGCCCAGTAATAGGAATCTACCAGTGCGAGGAATTGGACCTTTAGTCCTGTGTAACGAAATTACTATCGGTGAATTCTGCAATGTACCCGTCCTGCACTGGCCCCGTCCCAGCCCTCCTTCGATTTGGACTAATATCAGAAGAAACGATCTATATCCTCCTCACAGCCTTTTCTCGTGTACATGACCGAATGTGATTCGGGTCTTTAAATACACTCTTGTGGCGGGCGCTGTGGCTCTTTGTGTACCGTATTGCCCCAAAGTCGTTAACGAACTTGTTGTTATGATGTTCTGATTGCATAGACATGCACACAAACACAACGAGGGATGACTAAACGACAATTAAATAGATATATACAAACATTTATCCGTAGTAGCTGCAGCGTAGTGAGATTGTTTTAGGCTGGAGAGATAGTTGCCTCACATACGCAAGCACTTATCATAAGTTCCCCTTTCGTCTGGCTGAACGTCAATATCACCCTGATTAAGACTTGAAATGACCATTATCATGCCACGTAGAGTAACTAAATGCGAACTAGACTCAAGCACGTTAACTGAATTTAAATTGTCAATTACTTTGGGAAGGCGCAATTAATTCGAGATAGTTCCTCAAGTTCAAAATACTATTAACGCAATATCTATCGGGGGATAGAATAGTTTATTTTTTTTAAGGGAGTATCAAGGGACAATTTAAGTATTTGGAAGGTACATATTAGCTCTCTGATATTTCCGCTACATCGTGACTTATTCCAAATACAAATCTTTAATTTCAAGCGGCCATAAATGGAGGGCAGGATCTATACAGTTATTTACTCAAGGGAAATAAATAGGAAGGAATTGTGTTCATTTGCATTTTTAAATGCATATCCTAGCCATCTTAAACGTCCAATGCGGAGTTTTTTGACCAGGGGCATTTCGCTTAACAGCTCGTATAGATCTTGATTGAATCTTCGTCTCCATAGCACGCCAACGCAAACGGGACCGAAAACTTTTCTTAGACTATTCCAACGAATCGACCAAGGATTATTTCTTTATCCGCTTTTGAGACCATCCATGCTTAAGCGCCGTAGAACAGGACTGAAATGTTCAGGGTCTTATATAGGATCTCCATAGTAGTTCGAGTGAGGGCTTAACTACTGAATTGCCTTCTTAGCGCGAAGAAACAGCGGTTGGCAGGAGCAATTCTTCGTTTAATTTCTGATGAGATGTTGTTGTCAAATGTTATAGCGGAGCCGAGATAGACAAAGTCCAGTACTACCTCAAAGTTATATCTGTCAATGGAGAAGATTTGTCCAATTCGTAGATGTTGTATGTCCTTTTGTGTTGATAGCATATACTTCGTCTTGTCCTCATTTATTGGCAAACCCATTTTTGCCGCTTCCTTCTCTATACTAGCAAACGTGGCTATGACATCACGTTGGGTCCGACCAATGATGTCAATATCGTCGGCGTATGCTAGTAGTTGTACAGATTTTTGTAAAAATTGTGCCTCTGGTGTTGGCTCGAGAGTTTTGCACAATCCTCTCAAAAATCAAAGTGAAGAAGTCACATGACAGCGCATCGTCTTCCCCAAATACTTTTTTGGTATCGGTCTTTTCTGACCCTTATGGAGGAGCAAAAATTCTCCATCGTCATCCTTAACAAACGGACAAGTTTGGGTGGTATACTAAAACTAGACATGGCTCTGTATAGTTCGTCTCCATAAATGCTGTCGTACGCGGCTTTGAAATCGATGAATGGGGCTGGGAATCGATTTGGATTTCTTGGGTTTTTTCCAGGATCTGTCGAAGTATGAAAATGTGATCGGTTGTGGACTTTTATGGATTAAGACCACACTGATCAGGTCCGATCAGGTTGTTGGTAAATGGTTTCAGGCGTTCACATATTGCGGCAGATAGGATCTTTTAGACGATGTTGAGGAGACTTATGCTTCTGTAGTAGGCGCAGTTCAGAGGGTTTTTACTTTTGTGGATCGGGCCAAGGTTCCATTCTTCAGACATACTTTCTTCCAACCAGTTTGGGCTTATGAGCTGTTGGATTTTACTTACCCAGTCATCTCCGCCGGCTTTATAAAGCTCATCGAGGACGCCGTCATTTCAGTCTTATTAAGCTCCTCACTTCACTTAGGTCGAGTGGTTGGCAGTTTTAGCTGTCATTGCCAATATTGAATGGTTCGTTATGCTTGCCAACGGAATGTTGTACCTCATCGCCGTTTAACTGTCTTCAGAAGAGGTTCTCTGATATCCTCAGCATCGACGGTGTCTCGACTACGATATTTCCTTGTTCATCTCGACAGGATTCTGTTTGAGTCTTGTATCTTGCTTTGACGTTTTACACTTTGGTAAAACTAGAGAACATCGTTTCTGGAGTGGCACATATATTTATTCTCGATCTCGCGCTTTTCTTGCTCTTCTTTTTTCTTTCTGAAAAGTCGTTCCCTTCTTCTTTGCCTATGAAGCTCAATGGTAGCTCTACATCAGCAGGTTAGCCTTGAAGGCCTAGTTTTTGATTGCGAGCATATGTCGGCATTCCTCGTCAATCCAGGGGTTTCTTGCTGGCGGGCGCGAGAAACCTAGCACATTAGTTGCGGCTGATGTAATGGCTTGTTGGCACGATGCCATTGTTCTTCAACATTTAACGCTGGTGGTATGGTGCTAATCGAGAGGTTGAGGGATACGCGTTGCGCGAAGGTTTTGGCGGTCTCTTATGATGGCAGTCTTTCGACTTTAAATTTTTTTTGTGGATATCCGCATTCTTTCTTTGGCTACAACAAGGTAGTGGTCCAAGTCGATGTTAATTCCTCTGAATGTTCGTAAATCCAAAAAACTGGATACGTGCCTCTTGTCTATTGCTGATCTGGAGACCGCCAAGTCGCATTATGGATATCGAGGTGAGGAAACCGTGTTCTCTCTATAGTGGCTTTTCGTTCCGTAGCGAAGCCAACTAGCCTAAGTCTGTTACCAGATGTGATGTCGTGTAGGCTATGTTTTCGACTATACAGCTAAAATTGTCTTCTCTTCCTTCCTTTGCGTTGAATTCTCCCAACACCATTTTCACTTGCACCTCTCCTGTTTAATGTTCTTATATTCCAGGTGCAGACACGAACGTCGTTGTCCTTTTTTCGTTTAGCCGTGTCGTCAACAATAAAATCAGTCCTTTCCGAGGCTATTGGTTGCTTCGTCACCGTAGGCTTTGCCATGGTTGTGTAGTTAGCAAGGTACAACCACCAACCTGAGTGCCAGTTCCAATTTATTAGAAACACCTAGGAAACGGGGACATAATCACCAGACCAAATGGTTTGGACTTTTCCAACATTGCAACGTTAACGTTATGAAAGGGCTACAATCGGCTGTGCGGATGGTTTATGATCCTATTCCACCCCTCAAACAGTGGGTGTGGTTGGAAATGTTTTATCTTCATAGTGATATTGCGGCTTGTTCTTGCGTAAATTCTTAAAGACAGTTGCATCTAGGTACACTCCCGAATTTCACCATCTAAAGAATTTCTTTCATTCAAAACTCAGTAGTGCTTTACTCCCCATGAAGTTATATCCGGTTACATATTTGCTAAAATAATAATTCATACATTTGGAGAGCATTCAAAAATACGATGCATCCCTTGATATATTTTTGGATGTAAACCGTTCGCCTTAACCTTCTTTATGGTGTTTTGTCAACTATATTCCTAGCAGTGCTCTGTAAGGACACCCTTTATGCCGCATTTCTTGCAATAAACAGCTTACAGTAAATTTACCTCACGAGGTTCTTGGCACTAAGAGCCAAATAAAAGTGTTTGTATCTGCAAAGACCTGCGAACCTCTTTATACGTTTCAGGTCATTGTTTATGATGTGCCATGACAATTTATTTATTTTCATGTTTTATTCGTGTGCCTTGCCAAAAATATTTTTATTTAACGACCAAATTTTTAGTGGCAATGTGGCGTCGAAAGATGTTAGCCACCTGAATGTTTATATCCCTGTCTAAGGGTGATGCGAATTGAAAGGATTCACTTCATTAAACCCGATCCATCAATCTGCTTGACTACATCATTGGGGGAAGTTTTCGTGGTGTACTTTTTCAGGATGAAGGTACGTAACAAGATAATGAGAAACTTTGCTCGTTGAAGTATTTCCTTCAGCGACACACTTGAGATGCCTTTAGGCGTTTGTTGCGCGCACCCACTTATTCTGATTGTCACTCAAATATTCCCTTTCAGAATGTGCCAAGGAAGATGTTTTGCTACAATTTGCTGTTATCACCTTTGAAGTTATCCTCCAGGATTACCCTTGTTTGTTTTAATGGCAGTCTTTATGAGCTTGTAAACTTTCATGGTTCATTATCGTACAGGTTGGGTAAGCGATTAGGTGAATTGCAGAGCGAGTTAGAGCGGAAGCCACTTTAAGATTAGGGACTTCTTACGCAGAATATAAGGGTAACAAGTTGTTAAGGCGTTTGGTGAATACTTTTCAACCCCTTTGTGGTAGGTTTAGGGGAATATGTTGATAAGGAATGTAGACGTTGTTATGATAATTATTTTTTTAATGAAGCAGACAGATGTGGGATGGGAAATCAAATAAAAGGAAAAGAATTCAAGAAGGTCATGTGGTCGGGGCCACTAGGGTAGTATTAAGGCCTTAACTACAAAAGCAACCATCGTTAAGGTCTTGAATTTAAGATCAGGAATGTATATAGCTCACGATATTCTATGTAATTCTCAGGAAAGTGAGTGTATGTCTAAAGTGAAAACCTAGATTTTGCGACACTCATTTCAGGGTGGGCCTACCCATAATATCAGAACCATAAAGAAGTGTTCTGGCGGTTAAATGGTAGGCAATGCGATTATATAAAACATTGGGTTTCACCTAGCTGATGACTACCAACTCCAACTCCCGGCCTTTACAAGACGAGGCCGCTGAGTGCCTAGTAACTTAACAGTGGAAAGGGTCTAAATTTATGTGTAAAGACTTGGTGGCAGCAAATGAGACAGGAAAAAAGACGTGCCCATATGCACATAATAAATTACAGTTGCTAGCGGAAGATCTCCCAATGGTGGCATCTACATTTGCAGTTAGTATGGACAAAGTCCATTACCTCAATGAGCTGCTTCAACATATTCGGACAATAGCACATCTAGGAATCCCAACCGTAAATCAGGCCCCATGAACAGAGATAGTGGCGGACGAGATGAACGGCCGACGAGAGCGCTCAATCCAGTAGTACTCTAGTAAATGATCCTTGTCCCAGAGGTATATAATAACAGTAAATGGCCCGCCAGGCTGGGGGTGATGCTTTATGTTAACTACCCACCCATGTCAAAAAACATTCTTACGAAGCAACCAATAGCCTCGGAAATTGCCGATTTATTCTTGATGACCGTGCTTAATGAAAAATAGGAGAACGGCGTTCGTATCTGCACCTATGTTTCCTTATGTTTCCAAGACATGTTTCCAAGACATCTTATGTTTCCAAGACATCAGCGAATGCATTGTAATAATTCGCATCAAGGCCGAATTCGACGAAGGATGATATAGCTTAAGATAGCTTCTACGAACTCCTTGACAAACCTATGAGCGACTGTCGAATTACAATTTTAAATCGTGCTAGGAAAACATAGCCTACACGATAACACGTCTGTCAACTGACTTAGGCTAATGACTTCGTTACGGAACGAAATGCCCATTTAGCAAGTACACGGTTAATTTAATTCGGTATTTCAAAGTTGCCAAGGCGGTCTCCAGATCAACGAACTGCCAATCGAATTCATCACATTGCGATAGACAAGATGCACGCATCCAGTATTTTAGATGTCCTAACATTAAGGGGGCTAACATCGACTTTGACCTTGTTGCACCCAAGGTAGGAATGTGCAATGCGGATAACCTCCACCCCGCAACTAATCTTAAATACTGTGAGAAACTGTAATGTTTCCTGCAATCGCAGGAGACCACAAAAGCCTTTTCAATAAACGTGTCCGAAACGTCTAAGCCTCTCGGTGTACAAAATACCACCAGAATTTTATGTGGAAGAACAAACGCGTTGTGATTGGTTTCTCGCGCCCGCCAGCAAAAAAATCCTTGGTTTGATGAAGAACGAGGCTTAGAAGGCTAAGCTCTGTACGGAAAGAAGATTCTTCAAAGCAGCCCATAAAGTTGGTGCCATCTTTGAGGTTATGCTCTTTATGTGGGTTCTTGGAAGCGTGCTTCTGTGATACCGTAAAGGATTGATGTCAATTCGTATTTCGAGCAGAGCTTTTCTGAAATCTCACGGGTCAGATAGAATCTTAACTACATGGTCTGTGATTTCTAACAGTCACCGACTTTTACCTGTTACTGACTTTCAATCTGAATCAATCAATCAATCTTTTATGAAATCTCACGGGTCAGATAGAATCTTAACTATCGGGTTTCTCAACAGGGACGCTACAAAAGTTGAGCGACAGGGACAGCAAACGACGTCATATTTCTTGCCGCTCTTTTGACATTTCTCTTCAGTAAGGTTTGCCATTTCATGATGAAAAGATATACGATCCAACAACGAGTCCAAATTATAACATTCGGAGTCAGTGGCCTCAACGTTAAGAGCGCTACGTCCAATTTATGGTCGACATAATCGTCCTAGCAGATCAACAATTGAGCGTCTAGTGGAAAAATTTGAATCCACAGGTACAAAAGGTTCCCGTGCCAGTGAGACAAAGAAGTGCCCGTAGTATCGAGAATATTGCTGCCGCTGAGGCTTCAGTTGAAGAAAGTCCAAATGTGTCTCTCACACGTCGTTCTCAAGCGTTTGGCATCTCTGTGACGTCGTTGTGGCGAATTTTGCAAAAAGATCTTGGCCTACATCCTTACAAGATTAAATTGACGCAAGAACTGAAGTCGCTTGACCACCAGAAGTGTCGTATATTCGTGAATTGGGCTGAGCAACAACTTGAAAATGATTCGGATTTTCATCGAAAAATGATCTTCAGCTATGAGGCTCATTTCTGGCTGAATGGCTTCGTCAATAAACAAAATATGCGGTATTGGTCAGGCAGAAATCCACACGTACTCCATGAGTCATCATTGCATCCCGAAAAAATTACGGTTTGGTGTGGTTTATGGGACGGCGGCGTCATTGGGTCGTACTTCTTCCGTGATGATCAAGACCGGCACGTTGCTGTGAATGGGAATCGCTACCGTTCAATGATAACCGAATGTTTTTGGCGCCAGTTGGATGATATGGACTTGGAGGTCATGTGGTTCTAACAGGACGGCGCCACAAGCCACACAGCGAATGCCACAATCAATTTATTGGAAACCAAGTTTGGAGAACGTGTTATCTCACGAAATGGTCCAGTAGCTTGGCCGCCTCGGTCATTCGATTTGACGCCGTTAGACTATTTCCTGTGGGGCTATGTCAAGTCTATGGTCTATGTCAACAAGCCAGCGACGATTTATGAACTTCGTACGAATATCGAACGTGAAATTGCAGCAGTATCGGCCGATTTATGCTTGAAAACCGTCGAAAATTGGGTTCAGCATCTGGACTTCTGCAAGCGTGCCCGTGGTGGCCATGCAAAAGAAATCGAGTTCCATGCATAATGGCATCGAACGTACTTTCAAAGGAATAAGGAATTTCATTGATATCCAGAACCGTTTTTATTTTATTTAAAAAAAAAACGTTTGTAGCGCTCCTATTGAAAAACCCTTTACATGGTCTTCTACACGTTATTGATTTTCAATCAAATTTTTCAATGGGTCTTCCAATAGGTCTTTCGTAATTTGACAGTTGATAGCAACCATACTTATGTAACTTATTATGTAACTACATATGTCAAATTGGATTTTATTCATTCAGCTTGTGTTGTCAAATTTCCATTGACGGACATAGATATCGACAATACGTGCAAATGATAAAATATTTTGGTGTTCTCATTTTATGTTCGCCAAAATCATTCGAGAGGACTCTCAGCTGTGTGGTGGATGAATTTGAGTTCACTGGTTAACTGGTAAACGATAAACCAATATCCATACGACCACAAAACGTACGACTAAAATATCGTCGCTCTCCGCCAGAGTGTGCTGGAGAATTGGAGGCAGTCGATTCCACGTCGCTCACAATAACTCGACTTTTTGCAGACCATAAGCTGGCGCACCACAACACAATTTATCTGACACAGGAGCTGAAGGTAAACACCGACAAACAAAGACGTATGTTTAGACGTATGCTGAATGGGTTTTGGAGGAGTATGAAACCAACCCTAAATTTCATCCATATATCATCTTCAGCGATGAGGCCTTTTCTGGATAAATTGTACGTCAACAAACAAAATTGTCGAATTTGAGACGATACCACATGAGATCGAAGAGCGTCCAATACATCCCGAAAAAGTCACTGTTTGGTATGGCTTGTGGGCTGACGTGCCAGCATCATCGGTCCATGTTTCATCGAGCCCGACATTGGCCAGGCCGTCACTGTCAACGGCGATCGTTTAACGTCGATGATTATCAACTTCATTTAGCCTGAATTGGATGATGTGGTTAACAAAGACTTGTGGTTTTAATAAGACCGCGCTACGTGCCACACAGGTCATTCACATGCCACATTATAAATTCTGGACGAGTTTCAAGGCCTTGACCATCTCATGTGGAGGTGATGTGAACTGGCCACCGAAATCCTGTGATTTGACCCCGATAACTATGTACGTTTACATACGTACTTAAGTGGCGTTACAGTCCGGAAAGAACCTAGGACCCAACCAAGATGCCTTTCCAATTAGCCCGGTCCTTAACTAACTGCATCCAGTTGCGCACTCCAAGTGGGTTTAGGTCGGATTCTACTTGTGCGCGCCACTTAACGCGCGGTCTTAATCTACTGCGTCCGACGTCTGGCTTTGAATCGAAGACTCTGCGAGCGGGAGTATTGGTTTCGTTCTTCATGTCCTAGCCATATAAACCTTCCAATGTTTAGTTTTTTGACCAGGGACATGTCGCTGTACAGCTCGTAAAGTTCTTGGTTGAATCTTCGTCTCTGTACTTTTATTCTACTTAATGTTGCTAATGAGTAGGTGGATGATGATTTTCAGGTCATATTACCTGGATTTAAATAGCTTAACAGGAGGGCTAAACTGAGTAGCGTACAAAATTTGTTTCTGATATAAATAATTCTCTTCACACATCTCACAAAGTTAAAAGTATTATTTGTTGTAAAAGCTCTCATGGAATAGCGTAATGGATCCTTATGTTAATTAATTCTTTAAGCCCACAATCTTAAAATAAGCCCTATGCCTATATAAAGAAGACCCACGCTGTCTACTAAGTTCAGCAAATCTATTTAAAACAACCGCCTACTTAATGTAGACCTCAGTGCAATTACTCTGTGATTTATTTTGTTGTTCAACAAGACCAACATCTTGCCAAAAGATACTTCATCCGTCTCAAGCTAAGAGTTATAAGTGCATCGCTCTTCAGTGAGAAAAGCCATATAGTCGGTCCATCTTTGCAGTTAATTTTTCCGCTCCGACGCGATACAATACGATTTCAACTTCTTCATCTTACAAGGGTTTAAGATGGCAATAAAAAATTATTTATGAACACCGTTATCTGCCGCTTCAGCGACAAAACATATTCAAAATGGAATGATGCATCTGCCAAAAAGTAAATTGCCCCCAAGTACAATATTTGATTTACTCAGCTTCCTTCGGACCCTGATGCCAGCCACTACGTAAAACAATGAAGTCGTCTTTACTGCTTACTATTCGCGTCCTGTGTGTCAAAAATCCTAAGAAGGGGATAATACCGAATCAAGGAGTATATTGACTAATGCTACATCATAACTCTAAGGGGAACATAAAGGATGATAGATGCTAGTTTATAATTTCTGCGAAATTCCAACAACTCATTGAGATACTTGTATCTCTGATGGAGTCTAGCTGAGATACCAAAAATAAAATTCTTGTACATCCATTCTAAGGATCATAACAAACCTTCAAATATCTACTCATACATATAGAGCAGCACAAACAAGGTACTTAACGCTGTCAAAGGTGGCCAGCTCCTATATGGGATGGCAGCCTTATCCCCCTTGGTAAACTGCGGCTCGGCTGTAAATGCCGCCATAACTTAGCTTGATGGCTACTTTTTGACATTTATTTGAGATTATTGGATGTTTATTTGTAATTTAGTGAAGGTGAAGTCATGAGTGACGGCGGAATGTTTGCCTTGCGTAAACAAACAATAGAAAGAAAGTTCCACTTGATGCGAGAACTTTTCCCATCAATATTAAGAATACGTATGTGGGGATGTATAGGTGATTTAGGGGGTGGGTAATACGCATGCTGTTCTGGGTAATGATTGTCGATTATATGTTAGCATGTAATGTTTGGATGTGAAGCAGAGACGAGGACATTAAGATGGAACATTAGTTTTAATCAGGATTCTGAAACCGAGAAAAAGGGAAATAAGGACAAAAGCAGTAACGTATAATATTTTTCAAAACTAATCAATATGTTGTGTTCCAGTAAGAAATGTGGCTTGAAAACTGTGACTGTAAAATATTTACTCTGCGACTACATATTTAAATTTAAATTCGTTATAAGTAGCAAATTTAGGCAGACTTCAGTTTCGAGAAAGTAAGTTATTGTAACGGGTGATCCAAGTAGAGATACATTTTTCAATAGCCTTTTTTAACAGATCACGTGTGAGTCGTGTCATGCTGTCATGTTATTTTTGTTGAGTATTGTTTGGCATTTCATAATGGAAAGACCTACGCGTGAACAACGTTTACAAATTGTTCAACTTTATTATGAAAATTCACGTTCTGTGAGGAATGTGTTTCGTGCACTTCGCTCAACTTATGGTCAACATAATCGGCCTACTGAGCGTACTATTCGCAACACCATCACCCATTTTGAGACCCAGCATTCATTATTGGATAATATTCGACCGAATAGACCACGTCCAGCACGCTGTGAATAAAATATAGCGGCCGTAGCTGAGAGTGTACACGAAGACCGTAGAGAGTCGATTCGGCGCCGTTCGCAGCAACTCGGACTGACGTATGGAACGACTTGGCGCATTTTACGTCAAGATCTTAAATTGAAAGCGTACAAAATATAGCTTGTGCAACAACTGAAGCCGCTCGACCTTCCCAAGCGACATCGCTTCGCTCTACGGGCTCTTGAAAAGTTCCAAGAAGATCCGACGTTTTCGAGGCAAATTTTGTTTAGCGATGAGGCGCATTTCTGGCTCAATGGGTATGTAAACAAACAAAATTGCCGCATTTGGGACGAAGAGCAACCTGAAGAGATTGAAGAACTGCCACTTCATCCAGAAAAAACAACGGCTTGGTGTGGTTTGTGGGCCGGTGGAATCATCGGTCCATATTTCCTTAAAAATTATGCCGGTGCGAACGTAACCGTCAATGGCGACCGTTATCGTGCCATGATAACCGACTATTTGATGCCTGAAATTGAAGCTCGTGATCTCGGCGACATTTGGTTTCAGCAAGACGGCGCCACTTCCCACACATCGCATCTAACAATGGACTTATTGAGAGAACATTTCGGTGAGCACATAATTTCACGTTTTGGGCCGGTCGATTGGCCACCAAGATCGTGTGATATCACACCGTTAGACTTTTTCCTGTGGGGATATGTAAAGTCAAAAGCTTATGCAGACAAACCCGCTTCGATTCAGGCCTTGGAGGAAAACATCACGCGTGTCATTCGCCAGTTACCAGTCGAAATGCTCGAACGAGTGATCGAAAATTGGACTCAACGGATGGACCATCTGCGACGTAGCAACGGCCATCATTTGATAGACATAATCTTCAGAAAATAAATGCCAAAGAATGTTCTTTCAAATGATAATAAACATTCTCCATTAAATTTGAATTTTCTGTGTTTTTTTCTTTAAAAAAGTAGGGAACCTCGAAATGGATCACCCATTACTAATTTTCGTCAAAGTCAAATTTGACAAAAAGGTTGTCCGACGGCAGAAAAGGAAAAAAAAGGGAAAATATGAATCGTTTTTCTTTTTAATTTAGTTTGTCATAAACAAAATGAATGTTGGTATTATTTTGTTTTAAAATTTGTCGTCCTAATGCCGACCATTTAGTTGCACACGCTATTGGAAGCAGGTCATCTTGGTTCGTGCCACGGGCTGCAAAAGGCTTCTTTGTATGTCATGAATTTAACTGCATAAATGTTTCTTTCCTTGGGTTACTGTGGGTTATTACCATAAGATTTATTTCTGATTAATATCCATAAAAAAAAGCCAATAGTGCTTAAGCTCTACAATTTGGGTGGCGACGCGATGTCCCCAGCGGCTTGTAGCCATTAATGGGATATGTTCACGAAGCTGATTCTCTGTTGGTTCTGGCGTGTTTGACGATTCAGATAAATGTGCTTGCAAATTTGGCAGGAAATAATTTTCACCGTTCCCATTTTAGGTCAACAGGAATTTACAATAAAAAATAGGACCCGGTGAATCCGTTCGTCAATAAAGCGCATCAAACGGAAACTCATGGGCAATTTAGGGGTCGTTGGTGTTTCCGTCGCGGATTATTTGTTCGTGTCGTCTAGCCTAGTGGCGATAATGTAGGTTATTCACGTGGCCATTTTGGTGGAAGTGAGCGTCGTGGCATCGATAGAGGCATTTAACAGTACAAAATCTCTCCGTCATTGTTTCAAAGACTGATCGAGAGTCATTTTCTTAAAGTTCTTGCACTAGTTGAGTTTTAAAAGCATACAATTTGAAGTCTTTCCTTACAATTTTGTTCTTTGAGCGTGCCAAACCGGTAGCTATCTTCCGCACTGACAGTCGTAGATCGTATATCATAGTCCTCTATAAGGCTATACAGTTTAATTTCCACAAGCAATTATTTCTGCAGTCTTTATATAGAATTTGTGCGAGGAGGTTGAGCATTTTGCAGTCGATTATTCGACTAGAAGCCTGTTTTAGACATAATGCAGGAAATTTTACAAACATAACCGACGTTATGATGGTAGGATATCTTAGAGGTTGTTTTTAAGCTTCCGGAGACGTGTGTACATGTAACATACGTTAAGATGTTTCGGTAGAACTTCGCAAGATGTTAATCCGAACGAAAGCATATATAGAGCTTACGAATGAAGGCTTAAAAAAGCTATGGTTAAAAAGGTGAAAAGGTCGGGAAATGGTGAAAAGATCTGGAGAAAGGTGAAAATATCGTGAACCTACTGGAGAATGAGTCAACACGATTCAAGTACTTCGTTGAATTGACTGTACTGTCACGCTCCAGAGCCTATTGGATAGCGTGTTGGACTACCGTGAGAGACAACACGAGTTCGACACCGATAAGAGTTTTTTTTTATAATTAATTGCATTGAATTTCATACTTTCATAATAACGAATTGGGTTTGAATAATTATGAAGGTTGAAAAATAAAAATTGGCGAAGCCGATAACTTGCTTCTATATAAAGCCCCTTACAGCAAACAAAGTTGTCTCTCGAAAGCTTTTTAGAAGTAATTAAAGAAATTATATAGAAGTAAATAGCTTCCAAAAAGTGCGCCAAATGTTTTTCCATAAGACTTGATTCAGGTAAAATTGCTTTCTTTGCCTATAGAGTCCAATGGCAGACCTCGTCTTCACCTGCAGCTTAGCATTCTTGGCTCTTGGCTTCGAGCATCTGTCGGCATTCTTAATCAAAGCAGTGCAATATTTCACAGTATATTGCATTTGTCGCTTGTCGGACATCCGCATTTTTACATTGAATTCAAGAAGCTGGCGTGTTAGACCCTGGGAATGTTGGAGGTACCAAATTACTGAATGCCTGCTTGATATCTATCGCATCGTGATCAATTTAATTGCGTTTTTGTTGATCTGCAGAACACCAGTCTGAGTTGCCTCACAACAACGTTTTTTCGTTCAGTGAATAGTTACCCTAAAGCACAACCTTGTATGACAACTTATCTCACCATTCCGCCTTGAGATATCCAAAAGTGGCATATAACCCTTTTTGATATGCAGCTAGACCCTGTGACTTCAAGAAAATTGGTCCAGTGGCTTAGCCACCTACTTCCTTCAAACCAGAAGAAAAAAAATTCGAAAAAATCGTCGGTCCCGTTTGCGTTGACAACCTTTGGAGACGAAGATTCAATCAAGAACTATACGAGCTGTACAGTGTATAGCGACATGACAATGGTAAGAAAACTTCTATACAACTTAAGATGTGTAACGAATGGACACCAATAATTCGGCTCTCAGAATCTTCGATTCACAGCAAGATGTCGGACGCTGTAGAGGAAGTCCTCGCCTTAAGTGGCGCGCACAAGTAGAAACCGACCTCAACAAACTTGGAGAGCGCAACTGAAGGCAGTTAGCTAAGAACCGGGCTAATTGGAGAGGCATGTCGGTTAAGGCCCAGGATCATTCCGGACTGTTGCCCCACTAAAGTAAGTAAGTAAGTAGACTCCAAAAAAATAACTTAACACGCTCCATGTTTAATTGTCGCCAGTAAAAAAAAATCCAAATCTATGCTTCAACCCAAAATACAAAGCAGTTATGAAAAAACACCGTTATTATGTATAACCAAGCCCCGTGTTGAGTCACGCTTATTAGCTAATCAATGACTAACATGACAGTGTTTCCCTTAAGAAATACCCGCACAATAATGCCAAAACTTAGTCACTGGTTGGTTAATCAGAATTGATAAGCTGTTTAATGTTTTATTTTAATATTTCACGTGTGATATTTTGACATTTTATGTGTTGAGCTATTGACATTTTACAATAATTAAAGTGATGCCAAATATACAATTTGCTTACAATAAAATGTGAAGCTTGCGTCTTCCAAATTTTTTATTTTCGTAATTTAGGAATTTTCGTGTTTTCAGGATTTTGGAATTTTCTGGCTCCGGGATTTAAAAGTTATTGAGTTTCTGGGATTTCGGTATTTTTGATTTTCAGGACTTTCTGTTTTAGGATTTTTGATTTTTGGGATTTTAGGTTTTCTGGGTTTTAGATTTTTCTAATTTTGTGTTTTCGAGATTTTGGATTTTCGGGTTTTTGGAATTATTTGGAGATTTAAGATTATCGAGATTTTGGAATTTTTGGATTTTTTAGGATTTTGGGATTTGTGTTTTCGAGTTATTGGTTTTCGGTATTTTGAATTTTTGGGTTTTCGGGATTTTGGGTTTTCCGGATTTTTTAGATATCAAAAACATCTAGAGCCTATTGCTCCTCCGAGATATGCAGCTTTGATAAAATTCGGTCTAGTGGTTAAGCCAGCTATAGATTTCATGCAAACATACGAACAAACATCCATAAAACATACAATCATACAAACATACAAACATACAAACATACAAACATACAAACATACAAACATGCAGTCCAGCACATATTCCGCGTACTGAGGGCATTCAAAAACGCTAAGATTTTTGACTTTTACGAACATACCGTCTTTGTCATGCCACTCGTGATAGCTACAATTGATGGCTTAGAAACCAATATTCAGAGCTATATTGCCGAAATAAGGTGGGCTAGCAAATTTTTAATTCAATTTTTTATTTTTTTTATTAAAAGCAACATACAATTTGCGGGCTAATACAGCCAAAATATTGCAATTTTTGAAATTGGAAAACGAAAGCATCGGTAAAAGCTGCTAATCTAAGGGCTTCAAGTATTTTTTTTTGTTCTCTGTTAGTAAGTTGCCTTTTTTCTCAATTTTTTGACAAAAAATCAGCTAGCCTTGAGTGTTGCACCAACGTCTTAGCTCACATTCATATGAATTCATCTTTCTTCTCTATTCCAAAGGACGTAAGGCAGTCGGACCACTTCCTTTGGTTCCATTGTTCTCATATCAGTCAAGTGCAGAATTCCAGGACTCCTTGTACTGCATCTTGGTCTCCCTGGTTCCGACGACTAGAGGGTAAACAAAAACCGTATAAAAGAATAACTTACCTTCAAGCAACGGTGCTGACAGCAATATCATTGTGTCACATCCTTATGACTTTTAGAATTTTTTTCTTCTCTCTCGCAGGATGACAAAAGTTCATTATATCCCTCTGAAAAAATGTACATCGCCGACATTGCAGGGCGGCAAAGGTGGCTTCTTGGAGTTCATTTAACAAACACAATGCTGTCTGGAAAGGAACTTTTATATTAAAGTTTGCAAAAGAAGGAAGCTAACACTAGCTGTTTGTATATTGATTTTCCTGATAACCTCAGCTATAAATTCTTAAATGGAAATATTTTCACGAATCGAAAACAATTTAAATTGGAAACAATCGGTTATCATTACCAGAGCATGCAAACACTGCTTGCTCATTTCGAGAATTGAACATTGAACACCGAACACTTGTATAATTAAAGGCTCCAGACCGTCGTCGGACGGGATACACTTTGGGGCATTTTGCAACTTAACACTACTCGCTTACAACTTCTCAGGCTAATCAAAAACTAAAAATCGTGCAGTAAAAAAGTTTGTTCTGGAAATTTATTTTGCGGAAAAGTTATCAGCGATTGTGCTCGTTTTGTGGTTGGAGCCCCCATTACATGCACAAACCCACCCCCAGCGCTGATGGTAGAATACATGAGGATGCTGTGCGATCGTTACGAAGGTGGAAAAAGGATTTTTATGGCAAAAGTTTCGCCTCGATTTTATTTTTGTTGAAAGTGTTAAGTGCTCCGAAGGGAGTAGCAAGCACTTGTCCCAGTTTTCCATAACTCGATGTTGAACACGTGAACTGAAAAATGCAATATAAAACTATTAACATTTTTTATTGCGGTGGTTTTAAACTACCTTTTGTGAAAACTATCCAAAACGAATTTTACAAGTTGGTTTGATTGCAGATTTATTTGCAATGAGTTGTGTATTACAGGTCCGGGTGAAGGATGACATTTTAAGGGCTCTTAAATAATTCGTAAGAAGATTTAAGAGATATTCTGCCCTAGCGAGGTATCAGTCGTAGTGGACAATTTTTCGCAACGCAAACTTCGGTGGAGGTTAAAATTCCATTCCGCGACGCATTTGTGTCGGAGGAGATCGGAAAAAGAATTGCACTAAGCTGTCAAAAATTGCACCTAACCGAAGTTCAACGCAATCCGCCAGCATGTGTTACAAAATGTCGGAGAAATATTCCAAACACCTTTTCGGAAGAACACCTCGAAGCTAAAATCCTCCGAATCGTACAAAATCGTGCCTTGAAAAAAAAAGTCTTGGCACGATCCCGGTTGCTCGGCTAAGCTATTCGGACGGGGAAGTTAAATCAAGAAAGGAAACGGGAAAATTAAATCAAGAAAGGAAGGTTACGTTAAGAAATCCTTCGACCGAATAATGGACTCGAAAAAGAAGAAAAACTAAAGAGGAATGGACAAAGGATGCACTTTTCGAAAGAACTTTGCCACTACGAAGGATAAAGTTCGAGAAAGAACGTTTAAGTAAACCTTGGCAAAAACTAAAATATTAAAAAAAGTCTTCACGCCCGTACTGTGACTTTCGCACAACGCGTATCCGTTAACCTATCGACTAACACCTTACCACCACCATCGAATGTCGAAGAACAATGGCAACGATGCCAACAAGACACTAGATCAGCCGCAACTGATGTCCTAGGTTTCACGCACCCACCAACAAGAAACTCCTGGTTTGATGAGGAATGTCAACATATGCTCGCAAACAAGAACGAGGCCTACAAGGATAAGCTGCAGGTGAAGACGAGAACTGCCATTGATCTCTATAGGTAAAGAAGAAGGGAGGAGCACCAGCTTTTCAGAAAAAGAAAAAAGAGAAAGAACAGCGCGCAATCGAAAATATATAGTGTGTAAAACGTCATACCCAAGGATACAAGTCTCGAACAGAGTCCTATCGAGATGAACAAGGAAATATCGTAATTAAGATACAGTCGATGCTGGGGATATGGAAGAACAACTTCTGCAGACTGTTAAACGGCGATGACGAACAACATTCCGCTGTCAGGCAGAGCCAACCATAAAATATTGGCAATGATAGCGAAAACTACCAACCACTTGACCTGGGTGTGGTGAGGATAGCAATAGGATAGCAACCTCAGCATAGTTTGACCCATCCACAAAAAAGGAAGCGCTTCAAACTGCGCCAACTACAGAGGCATAAGTCTCCTCAACATCGCCTACAAGATCCTATCTGCCGTAATATGTGAACTCCTGAAACCGTTTACCAACAACCTGATCGGCCCTTATCAGTGTGGTTTTAATCCATGAAAGTCCACAACCGATCAAATTTTCACACTTCGGCAGATCCTAGAAAAAACCCATGAAGTCCAAATCGATTCCCACCACCTATTCAACGGTTTCAAAACCGCATACGAATGCATTTATAGAGACGAACTATACAGAGCCATGTCTTGTTTAGGTATACCGCCCAAACACTTCCGTTTGTGTAGGATGACGATGGAGAATTCTCGCTGCTCCATCATGGTCGGAAACGACCTCACTGATACATTCGATACCAAAAAAGTATTTAGGCAGGCGATGCGCTGTGATGTGAATTCTTCAATCCGATTGTTGAGAGGATTGTGCAAAACTCACGAGCCAACACCAGAGGCATAATTTTCCAAAAATCGGTGCAACTACTAGCATACGCCAACGGTATTGACATCATTGGTAGGACCCAACGTGGCTATGACATCAGCCACGTTTGCTAGTATAGAGAAGGAAGCGACAAAAATGGGTTTAGCAGTATATGAGAGCAAGACGAAGTATATGCTGTCAACATGAAAGGACACACAACATCGACGAATTGGACAGAACGTCACCATTGACAGATATAACTTTGAGGTAGTACGGGACTTTATCTATCTCGGTTCCGCTATTAACTCTGACAACAACATCTCGTCAGAAATTAAACGAAGAATTACTCTTGCCAACCGCTGTTTCTTCCCACTAAGAAGGCAATTCAGTAGTACCGCCCTCACTCAAACTAGTAAGGAGATCGTATCTCAAGCATGGACCGTCTCAAAAGCGGATGTAGAAATCCTGGTCGATTTGAGAGGAAAATTCTTCGGAAAACCTTCGGTCCCGTTTGCGCTGACGGACTATGGAGACGAAGATTCAACCAAAAACTATACGTGCTGTACAGCGACATGCCCCTGGTCGAAAAACTCCGGATTGGACGTTTAAGATGGCTAGGACATGTAGAATGAATGGACGCCAATACTCCGGCTCGCAGAGTTTTCGATTCCCAGCCAGACGTCGAACGCAGTAGAGGAAGACCTCGTCTTAAGTGGCGCGCACAAGTAGAAACCGACCTCAACCAACTTGGAGTGCGCAACTGGAGGCAGTTAGCTAAGGACCGGGCTAATTGGAGAGGCATGTTGGGTGAGGCCCAGGTTTATTCCGGACTGTAGCGCCGCTTAAGTAAGTAAGACACCACCAATGATGCTGAAAGAAAAATCTATGAGGTGAGATGGAGTCTGAAAGCTGCAGGGTTAAATCTACGCATGTGGGCATCGAACACTGAGAGCCTTTTAAAGGATTAACCGTTGGAAGAACGGGAATCAATATTTACGTTTCCTTCTGAAGGTTTGGGTTAACTCAAGATGCTGGGAATTCACTGGAACCCTAACACTGATACTTTTCTTTACAGCTTTGCTCCGCCAAGTCATCCACAGACAACCAAAAGGTCAATACTATCGACGGTAGCTAGACTTTTTGAAAAGACTCAGCCATGCAAACATTCCATATGATCAAAAGCATCCTAAAATTTTGTAACCGCGACACCATATTTCCAACTTAATTATTCGCGATGCCATTTTAGACGTTGCTGAAACCGAGCTAAATATTCACTTTGCCAATGTTTCCAGAACGTTTGAAGAAGCGCCTGTACTACCTTCCATCTGTTGATGTGTCCTTGATTGCCTATGGACGTGTCTGGCTCTGGTACGGTGAATAGCCTCGCTCTTATCAGGAAGTGTGCAGGTGTGAACGGTTTGAAGTCATCGGGGTTCTCGGTTAAGGGGCATAGAGGCTTCGAATTTAGACACGCTTTGATTTTTGTTAGAAACGTGGTGTATTCCTCAAAAGTGAGTGTGCCATTACCGACGATCCGTTTTAAGTGGTACTTAACACACTTCACCCCTGCTTCCCATAATCCTCCAAAGTGGGGAGAAGCAGGGGGGATGAAGTTCCAATTGGTTCCTTCTATTGCTATTATTTCTGCAATCTCCTTCGAATCTATAATCGCGCGCTTCATTAAACGACGTAGTTCTGCATTGGCTCCTACGAAGTTCGTTCCACAGTCGCTATATATTTCACCGCAGACTCCTTTTATAGAGACGACAGCTTTTATAGAGACGAACTATACAGAGCCATGTATAGTTTTGGTATACCGCCCAAATTCGTCCGTTTGTGGGCCGGAAACGGCCGACGCATTCGATACCAAAAAAGGATTTACGCAAGGAGAGGATTGTGCAAAATCCCTAGCCAACATCAGAGGTACAATTTTCCAAAAATCGGTGCAACTACTATCATACTCCGACGATATACGGGCAAGATGAAGTATATGCTGTCATCACGAATGGACACACAGCATTGACGAATCGGACAGAACGTCACCATTGAGAGATATGACTTTGGGGTAGTACGGGACTTTATCTACCTCGGCTCCGCTATTAACTCTGACAACAAGATCTCGTCTGAAATCAAACGAAGATTTACTCTTGCCAACTTCTGTTTGTTCCGGCTAAGAAGGAATTCAACCACTAAGGAGATCCTATATAAGACCCTGATCAACCCAGTCCTGCTCTACGGCGCTTATGCATGGACGGTCTCAAAAGCGGATGAAGAAATCCTTGGTCGATTAGATAGAAAAATTCTTTGACAAATCTTCTGTCCCGTTTGGGTTGACGGGCTATGGAGACGAAAATTCAACAAAGAACTATACGAGCTGTACAGCGACATGCCCCTGGTCAATCTTCGCATTGGACGTTTAAGATGCATAGGACATGTAGAAGGAATGGCCACCAATACTCCTGCTCGCAGAGTCTTCAATTCCCAGCCAGACGTCGGACGCACTAGAGGAAGACCTCGCCTGAAATGGCACGCACAAATAAAACCAACCTCAACCAACTTGGAGTGCGCAACTGGAGGCAGTTATCTAAGGATCGTTTTAATTGGAGAGGAATGTTGGTTGAGGCCCAAGTTCGTTCCGTACTGTGTCGCCTCTCAAGTAAGTAAGTAAGCTGATAACTGAACTTTTGCTGATTCTACAAGGTGTGCCAAAAGAAATCACCCTATTGGAAGATGCTCTTATTTTTGCAAATGGCCGCCAATGTGAAATCTGTTTTGACATTTGTGGACTAGACAGATGTAGAATACATATGAACAAGCCATACACTCCCCAAGAACGCGGAATAATCGAAGTGGACGATTTTTCGACCAAAATCATAATGAGCGATGAGGCTCATTTCCACCTCAGCGGGTACGTGAACAAGCAAAACTATCGCTTCTGGGGCACCAGAAACCCACGAGTAATGCACGAGGAGCCATTACACCCGCTCAAAGTTACTGCATGGTGCGCTGTTCACGCTGTAGGAGTCATAGGGCCATTTTTTTTGAGAACGCCGCTAGTAAAACGACAACAGTAGCCCTGTAGGCCCATGTTAACCAAGTTTTTGCCGCATTTAGAAGAATTAGGACTGGAGGACATGTAATTCCAACAGGACGGAGCAACGGCACACATTGCGAGGGCCTTAACCGATATTCTGAAGGTGGCGTTCCCGGGTCGCCTCATCTCTCGTTTTGGCAATTTGCACTGGCCCGCAAGATCGTCGATTTAATCGTTGCAGACCTTTTTTTGTGGGGTTTCTTGAAGTTCCGTTTTTACGTGAACAAGCCCGAGATGCTAGAAGCCCTAAAGGACAACATTCGACACGAGTGCGAGAATCTGTCGCCCGAAGTTCTCGTCGAAGTGATGAAAAATGTCATAAAACGAGCCCGTATGGCAATCAGATGTGACGCACCCATTTTGTTTCTCGACTTGACAAATAAAATTCTAAAAGTTCAAATAAACATAATCAAAAACAGAATCGAAGTTTTTTATTAGATAAACAAAAATGAGAGCCAAACAACATCGGATGACTTCCTTTGGCCCACCCTGCATACATTTCGATAAATTTTTGTCAGCAAAATCGATAACTCATGAGCCTACCAAATAAAATCACCACACGCGGAGTCATATTTAATCCTGCCCTGAATAACTGCTTCGTGAGTTAGCCCTGGACTTGATTTATACCGCGGTTAGTTGACTTTAGGTTAAGTCAGTTCTAATACACCGTGTACCTGGAGAAAAAAAGTTGAATTCCCTGGTTTTGTTTTATGGATCTTCGACAGTAAAATCCGTTCTTTTCGAGGTGGTTCGTTTATTCCTTGTTAACCTTTGATCTGATAATAAATTGAGTTCTGTGGTATGGTAGACTACCTCGAAGCAAATCAAGGTTGTAGCAGAATCCAAACATCAACATTAATTGCTGGCCACTCCTAAGTGTATCTAATTATTAAGATAGATTAAGCCCAGGAAGTATAGAATAGTGAAGATACGATAAAGACTTACCCCTGGAAACTTTGCTTTGGTGAAACAAACGGAATCAGAACTCCTAACCCAAGGTCCGATCGGACTCTGAACCTACCGGTCCTACTTCACCTGTCAAGAGATCGTTAAGTAACGTAGATTAAGTAAATGTAGAGAGCGTTGTATATTATTGTTTGGAAGGTACGTTCAATATGCTAAGCTGAGTCTTCCCAGATCAACATTTACATTACCGTTTATGTTTACGTGCCATAATAGCCTGCATATGGACAGTTTTTAGAGAATCCTCTTAATACAGAGTCATATGAACTTTGTGAGGCAGAATCCAAATAATGCCACAAGTTATTGTCTATGCAGATCCGGAGATTTAATTGACGCTTGAATATCCACGTGAATGAGGTTATTGTCTTGTGATATGGTCGGTGTTTTGCAGCATTATAAAACATAATTTACGTCCAAAATCTGAGCCTAAAAATACATATTACAAGCTTGGAAGTCTAATCGCGTAATGTTCCCTAATCTAATAGTAGATTTGTAAAATAGAGCCTACTCCAAAATGTTTTTTGTTTTGACTTTTGGGTAAAGAGGAGAATAAGCCTGTTTCCATGTCTACACATTTTAAGTTATTTTTAGTATATCTGTCTTTAGTAGATACTCAACAGCACCTAAGTGAATACATCTAATGTGACCCTCGATTTCATATTTTTCCTCAACCAACATTTACTGTAGTTAAAGGCATGCTAAGGTCAAAAGGGATAATTAACATCTAAACATCCCCATCTCATCTGGAAAGCCCCCATTATATCTGCTTCGTGCCCTTAAAATCCATATTAATGATATATCATGTCAATTACATGGTATTACCGTTAATCCCTCACCTTGGCCTCACATCATTAAACACAATGTTTTAGGTATTAAATTCTCAGTCTCAGGCTTTTTTGCATGAACGTACTCTAAGCCATACAATTAGTGATAAATAACCTTCGTGTCATTGTGAATAGGGGTGTGAAATAGAAACCAGGAGCACACAATATTCATTTACCACCCCCGGTTCGGTGTCATTAATATGGTGGCGCTCAGGCGTTGAGTGAAGAAATTTAATTTTTGGATAGCTAGGTCTGTAGTTGGCGCGTGCTTTTTATACTTTACAGGGAGTAACAGGACGATAAATTGTCGAAATATGTTGAAATATGTTATGTGCCATGAAAAACTGTATGCTAATTGTGTTAGATGTTGGATTTAAAAAATGGCTAGACAAAGCGGGGGATTTCCGAATGTCATTTCATCTAAAAACATCATTTGATAAGCTCAACAATCGGTTGTAATTATTTTCGCATTCTTCGAGACTTACACGCTCAAATGCCAGTTTGATTTTTTTCTGTAGCTTGACATCGCAGACAAAATACATTTCTAATCGAATCTCGTCACAGATGATATGAGTGGTGGGTGAACGACTGGGTCTTACGTTCTTGCTCATTGTACACTCAACTTTAGTTGAAATAAAATATGGCGAAGTCGTTTTATATATTATTTATGGGATAAAATTTTCTATTTACTTAGATAAGGAACGGGCTCTTGGAAAGGCATGTTGGTTGAGGCCCAGAATCATTCTGGACTATAGCTCCACTTAAGTAAGTAAGTTTGAACTTACATGGTGCGACAGTCCGCAATAAACCTGGGCCTCAACCAAAATGACTATCTAATTAGCGCGCGGTCCTTAGGTTACTGCACCCGGTTACCCACTTCAAGTAGCTTGAAGTCGGTTTATTCTTGTGCGCGCCACTTAAGGCGAGGTATTCCTCTATATACTGCATCCGACTTCTGGCTGGGAATAGAAGACTCTGCGAGCCGGATTATTGGTGTCCATTCGTTCTACACGTCCTAGCCATCATTAAATTCCAATGCGGAGTTTTTCGACTAGGGGCACGTCGCTGTATAGTTCTTGGTTAAATATTCGTCTCCAGAGCCCGTCAACGCAAATGGCACCGAAGGTTTCTCGAAGAATTTTCTTCTCAAAGCAACTAAGGATTTTTTCATCCAATTTTGACACGATCCATGCTTCAGTGCCGTAGAGTAAAAATGCGATGATCAGGATCTTATATACGAACTCCTTAGTAGTTCGAGTCAGGGCCATCGTAGCCCGTAGAAACTGCGGTTGGCAAGAGTATTTCTTCGTTTAATTTCTGACGAGATGCTGTTGTCAGAGATAATAGCCGAGGTAGACAAAGTCCCGTACAACCTCAAAGTTATATCGGTCAATATATATCATATCGATGTAATGAGTCTTTTCGCGTTGACAGCCTATATTTGGTGTTACAAATATTTGCAGCTTAAATCCATTTCTGCCGCTTTCTTCGCTTGTAGTAGTAAACGACGCTAAGACATCATGTTGGTTCCTTACAATGATGTCAATATCATCGGCTATTGCTAGTATTTCCTTCCACCAATTTATGGGTGATTGCGCGTCTGCTGTTGGCTTGCCTAAATTCTTTTTTGGTATTGAATGTTTCAGTGAGGTCGTTTCCGACTCTGATGGTGTAGCAGGAGTTCTCATCGTCATCCTGCCTAAACGAACGAGTTTGGGCGGTATACCGAAACTAGACGTGGCTCTGTATAGTTCGTCTCAATAAATGCAAGCAGCTTTGAAATCGATGAATACGTGGTGGGTATCGATTTGCACTTCATCGGTTTTTTCCAGGATCTGCGGAAGTATGAAGACTTGATCATTTCTGGACTTTCCTGGCCTAAATCCATTCTGATAAGGCCTGACGTTCTTGGTAAAAGGTTTCGTCCGTTCACGTAATTCGGCAGAACTACGATATTGCATTATCCATCGCGACAGGATTCTATTCGAGCCTTGTCTTCCCGACCTTGTCGTCTCACACTTTGCAAACACCATTCCTCTAATGCCACCTCTCTATTATTTTGATCGCATGCTTTTCTTGCTCTTTTTTCTTCTTTCTGAAAAGCCAGTGTTCTGCCCTCCTTCTGTCCTTAATAGATCTCAATGGAAGCTTTCGTCTACACCTGCATCTTACACTTGTTAGCCTCATTCTTGGCTGGGAACATCTGGCGACATTCTCCATCAAACCAAGGGTATCTTGCTGGCGGCAGATTTAATAGCTTGTTGACATTGAGGCCATTGGTCTTCAACAGTAGATGCTGGTGGTATGGTGTTAAACGAGAGGCCAAAGGTCTTGGCGGTCTCTGGCGGTTGCATTCTTTCGACATTGAATTTAGTGTATCCTGCCAAACTATAGTGGCATTTCGTTCCGCAGAGCAGTTCAGACGTTGTGTGATGTAGACTGTGTTTTACGAAAACTCTACCAGAGATGTCAACTTATCCTACCTTTGCGTTGAAACCTCTCACATTTTAACACCGTAGTTTGTTATCCGATCATAAATTTTGTTTAAGAGTTCATAGAGGATATGAATGTTAATTTCATTTATTTCCGTTGTAGCGTGAGCGCATATAAGGCGCACTTTTTCAAATTAGGTATTGATGAAGATTGTTAAAATCCGTTTAAAACTTTCGACCTAATGCCTAAATCTGTCGCTATTAACAAATTTGTAGTACAAATTACAGTTTTTCATCTTTTGCCCTTCCTTTCCCATCGTATATTCTGTGTGTTAGTGATTTATAAAATCAGTCCTCCCTGACGCTTTTAATTGCTACGTCACACTGTTTTTAATCATAGTGGATAGGTTACTCAAACCACAACCCCTTACCTGCAGAACCAACCCAAGTGGTTACATGATGTTAGTAGGCCGGATAATACGTGAAAATGTTGTTGTTTGTCGTCTTGGTAACATGCCCATATGGATGAGACCTGTATTCTTTTGTTACCAGGTAAAGTAAGTAAGGGGTGTTTTCGTTAGAGGTTAGTTTTTCGATAAAACTGATATTTTGTGGTTAAGTCGGGCAGATCTAAAGTCATTTATGAAATGCGCAACGCTTGAAAATCGTGCAAATTTATTTTGAAAATAATGGTTCAGTTCGCGAAGTTTACCGCAAGCTCCGTCCATTTTATGGTCCACATAATCGTCCATCAGAGCAATTAATTCGATTAATCATGGATCGTTTTCGCACTACGCTTACTCTATGTGACAATACGCATCCGCAGAGACGTCTAACATTGCGCATCGAAGAAACAATTCCCGCTGTAGAGCAAAGTGTTGAAGAGTAGCCGAATGAATCGATTCGCCACCGTGCACAGCTATTGGAGCTTTGTCCATCAACTTTATGGAAGGTCTTGGCTTACGACCTTACATAATCCAGCTTGTGCAAGAATTAAAGCCGTGAGATCATGCAATGCGTGATTTTGGTGTATGGGCCGAAATGAGATTGATCTCGATGCTGATTTTCATCGCAATTTTTTTTTTCAGTGATGAGGCATTTTTGGTTGAATAGCAAATTGCCGCATTTGGAGAAGAAAAACTACATGCGACCCTTGAGACGTCATTACATCAACAAAATCCGACTGATTGGTGTGCTCTATGAGCTGGTGGAGTCACTGGGCCATATTTCTTCCGAAACGATGCTGGAGAATCAGTTACCTTTAATGGAGACCGGTATAGAGCCATAATAACCGACTATTTTGTTCCCGAAATGGATGGCATGAATGTGGTTCCAACAAGACATGCCACACAGCGCACGTCACAATCGATTTATTGAAGGAAATATTCGATGAGCGCATAATTTCACCGAACGGACCTGTTAATTGGCTACCAAGGGCGTGTGATTTGACACCATTGAATTATTTGCTTTGGAGATATGTGAAGTCGCTCGTCTACGACAACAAACCAGAAAAGTTAGGGGACTTGAAAGCCAACATTCGTGACGTTATTGCCGATATACGATCCCAAATACTCGAAAAAGTGGTTGAAAATTGTACCTCTAGACTTGCCTATTCATACTATTTATTCGAACCAGTCGCGGTGGCCACATCGGGTATCATATTTAAACATTAATGACAGAAAATTATCCTTTCAATGATGGACATTAAGACGATTTTCTTGTTTTATTTCAATTCGAAGTTCTATACCTCTAAAAAAAAAACACCCGATATTTAGCAAGTCATACCTGTATGAATGAGAACAGTAATCGATGGTTACCAGGTACAGTAAGTGCTACTGATATGTGAGGTAGATGTTATCATGACTAGGCGTTAGAGCTGATTAGAGCTTGCCCTTGTTCCACTGCAGCAAACCATCAGTTATTTTGGCTATTGAGGTTAAAACAAAACAAAAAAACGTTAACACATATGAAGACTCGAAATTAGCCAAAACAATATTGGAAACATATACATAAAGCTTTTTTTATTTTTTTTTGGGAAATCGATCGTTTTCCTAATTTGGCCTAAATCCACTATTTGAAGAAAATGAATTCCAGTCATTTGGACAGGAAAACGCCATATGTCTAGAACAGCGGTTCCCAATCTTTTTTTTTCGAGGAGCACTTTTAGGTCAAACATTCCTTGCGGAATTCCTTACGCTATTTTCGCAGTTATTTATGTGTAAAAAATGCAATACTCAATTTTTTTTTATATTTTATTAAATTCAAGTAAAACAAGTAACATCAACAAAAAAAAACAAGAACAAAGTTAATTAAAGAACATAAGGAATTCAATATCTAGTGAGATTATTGTGCCTGTTTGGTTTTGCATAATGTGTATATCAGGTTGAATTTGGGACAACTGCAACCGAATATCTGGCTCTGCATCGAGACGGGATCTATATCTCGTTTTGGTTCCAACGTAGGCGGAGAACCCTGATTCGCACATGTATGCTTTTGCAAACGGCAGAAGAATTATCTTGGCTCTGTCTGACAGAATTTTGAATTCGTCCTTCAACATACACCAGAATTCTGATAAAGACTTCTTAGTTTCAAAATTTGACTTTAAAGAAGAATCTGATGTCAAATCAAGTAAGCTCTCAAACTGCAACGATGTCACAGATGCTGGCTTTTCCAAAGCGGCGGAGTGAAGGTCTTCAACCCACACATTTTCTTTAATGTTTGAATGGTATTCTTCCGGAAAGTAGCTTTGAAAGTTTTCGAGCAAACTTAGCAGATGTAAATGAAATTCATTTAAAATGTCATCAGGATTACCCAAATCTATTTCCTCTTTACATTCGCTGACCATGGGGAAGCTGTATAGGTTTGGATTTTTTAAAGCTTTCGCCCAAAACTTGATTTTCTTTTTAAATACTTCGACCTTATCACTGGCATCGAAAACAGTTATTGTCTTTCCTTGAAGTGATACACTCAAATCATTTAATTTTTTAAAAATATCGGCTAGATACGATAATTTCAAGAGCCAACCCTCATTACACAATCTGTCGCCCAAATCAAAGTTGTCGTTCATAAGGAATGTTCGGACTTCAGCCCTCATTTCGAAAAGCCGCGTCAGTGTTTTGCCGCGAGAAAGCCATCTTACTTCTGCGTGAAGAAGTAAAGACGTATGTAGACTACCCATTTCATCGGACAATACTTTGAATAGCCTTTAATTCTTAGGCCGAGATTTAATAAAGTTAATTATTTTCACGCTTTCGTCTAAGACCTCTTTTAAGGAGAGTGGCTTTTTTTTCATTGCAAGGGCATGGCCATGGCGGTGTAGAACGCAGTGACTACTGCTGCATTCCTTGGAATTTTGTTTTATTCTTTAGACAGCACTGGACGTTTTTCCAGTCATGGCCTTGGCACCGTCTGTGCACACATCCACGCAGTTGACCCATGGGATATCATTGACAATAAAGAAAGTGTCTATTGATTTAAAAATTTCAGCACCAGTTTTTGTAGTTTCCAACGGCTTGCAGAAAAGTAGATCTTGTTGAAAGGACTGTTGGTATTGGTAGCGCACAAATACCATTAATAAAGCCAACCCTGCATCATCTGTTGATTCATCCATTTGCAGCGAAAATTTTGTGACTTTTATTCGCGAAAGTAAAGTAGTTTTGACATTATCTGCTAAGTCTCCAATTCTTCGTGATAATTTGTTGGAATTTTCACCCAACATACACTCAATAATGTCCTTAAGGCATGGCTTGATTAAGTTTTCAGCGATTGTATGGGCTTCGCCAGTTTGAGCAACTCGGAAACTCACTAAGTACAACGCCATCAACGCATTTTCTTTCACTGTCTTTGAGTGGTTAGTAATAATTGTTTGAGATTTTGTAAGTTCACCATACTTCCTTTTAAAAAAATCAGTCGGTTTGCTTTTGCAATCTGGATGAATCCCCTCAAAATGACGTTTCATTTTTGCTGGAAACATCGCACTATTCGGCAACACTTTGCCGCAAATTACGCATTGGGGTTTGTTGTCACTTGTGTCAGCAAATCCAAGATTTAAATATGAATCGTTGTACTTCCTTTTTATTGTTTTCTTTCTGCAGTACTGTTCACCATTGAACTAGTACTAGCCACATTGTCTGCTAGTACTAGTTCTGACGCCGCTGTCTCTATTGCTTCATTTTCCTTGGCTCTAGAATAGAACAATAAATGGAAAACGAGCTAATTCACAAATCTGAATTGAGGATAACAGCCACGGTTGCCAACATGAAGAAGGGGTTTAGACAAACACAAGATAAAAAAAGACGGAGAAACTAACTTCGGGACAAAGATTTGACTTTTCAGCTAAAATTAAACATTTTATACATTTATAATTTTATTTTTTAACGAAAACATACTGCACAGCCAATTCACACTTCAATATTGGTCATGAAAATCAACTTATGAAATAATAAAAAAAATATAATAATACAATGATAAAAGTAAAATAATCCTACTATCTAAAATAAACAAGGTAGCAAAAAAGAATTCATTTAAGTCATTTATCACATGTTACATTCTTAAAAGACGATAAGTTTAAAGACCTAACTTTCTAAAGTTGTACTTTTTATCACTTTGTGCGCTTTTAATAAGAGCAACTTGTTTTGGTTCATTTAAAAATGATACGATTTCATCACATTTAAGATTAAAATTAAGCCTAGTACAAAGCTCTGCTTTTACAAGATCAATTCGCATTTTATTTCGATCGTCCCTCCACACGGACTGCATTATGGAAAATACTCTTTCTATATATGCATTGCTAACTGGAATACTTAAAGCTTTTTCTGTTAACCTAGTAATTTCTAGTATTTCCTTATTTTTAAAAATCTCGATCCAACATCCGATCGTAGTAACATCATTGTTATTTAAAGTGTCCAGGCAACCGCCGTTGATGAGATCGATTTCATCATACAATTTGTCCTGGTTAAGGGAAACATTTAAAATGTCAGCTAGTTTTAATACAGAACGGTAATCAAGTTTTCTTTTTTTTATATTTAAGCATGACAAATATTGCATGGGATTAGAATCAAAGCAGTAATATTCATTTATATAGCTAATTGCCCTTTCGTATGCGCCCTTACATTCAGAGATGAATTTTTCTCTAAGATTTTCGGAAATTTTTGGCAATGCGGCGTTTGCTTTTGAACCGAAAAAGTTGTCTTCAATTAGATTTTCTAATTTTTTTTTTAAGCTTTGCATTATGTCATGCAATTCTGTCGCGGAAATGCTTTCCGACTGAAGAACAGTTATGTACTCACATAACAAATTTAAGAAATGAGAAGAAAAGTATAAATATATTTCATGAATGGAAAGTTGATTCAAATCATCCTCGATTTGATTTGCCTGTGTTTTAAAAATCTTCCATAAGAATGGATCACAATTTTCTTCCCCAAGGTTAGTAAAATATAATTTTATAACAGGCCACGACAAAAGTAATCTATCTACAGCTTTTGTCAGACTTAACCATCGAGTTGGAACATTTTTAATCAAAGGAGCAAAATCCATTCGGAAGAAGTCAAAACAATCCTGCAGTTCTCTTCTGTGAATAGTGCTACAGCTAAATTCTGAATAGATTTTATTAACAAGCGTTTCTAAGTCAAGCGATAGTTTCTTGCAAGCATGTTTCGCAGCATTATGAATAACGTGGCATTGGCAGTTAGCTTTCAAAATATACTTGTTATGCCCTTTTAATTTTGTAAACACTGAATTGTGTTTGCCATAATTTACATTTGCATTATCCACACTAAAAGAAGTTATATAGCTAGGGTCTAGATTGTTCTTGTTAAGACACTCCATAATTTTATCAGTAATAGATTGTGATGATTCATAATTATCGGAATAAAAATCTAAAACTTTGTATTGCACCCCTTTATCTGGTAAGAAATATGTTACGATTAAAGGAAAAAGTTTGATACTGCCTTTGTTCGATGCATCCGAAGAAATCGAAAAATACCGACGACCTGATTCTGGTATCAAATCCTCTACGACGATTTCAAGAGCCTTTGGTCCAAACACGTTTTCGGCATAAGCGGATGCCTTAGTCTTAGAACAATGAATCTCTTTTGCTATAGCACTGTCGCGAAACAGCTTTGAATTCAGCTTTATCCCACAATCCGTTGAATTGTAGCTGTGTTGGTGTCGAATCGCATGATAGACCATTGATAATTCAGCAATAGTGGTTATTTTCTTTAGGTTTAGATATTCAGTTGATGACCCTGAGCTTTGACCAGCACCAGATGCATAATTTTCCAACATCCGAGTGCTGCTGCAGGCGTGCGCACGTACAATATCTTGATGCCCTTTGCTTTTTCCGTGTCTTGTCACTGATCTTATTCCCGAATATTATGCATTTACCAGCCCTATTGCTTTCTTTTCGCAGCCAACTTTTGAATTCAGGGATTTGTAGCCAGCGGTCTTGGAAGCTGCATAGGTAATTTGTTTTGCTTTTTTTTGGCTGTGTGATTTCATCTTCGTTGTCTGAACTTGTATGGCCATTATTTGACATCTCTAAAAGAAACCATTTTATAATATATGACAAAATAGACACTTATAACATACTTTTAACAAGTTTTGTAACCAAAATCAATAAAAACTCCGCAGAAATCAGCAGAACAACATACGCGTATATGTATGTACTCTACACGAAGATGACACTACATTTTTGCACCAAGAATGACATGTGAAAATAACGGAGTGAATGTAGTAGTTTCAAGGGTGCGTTCGCTAAAAGACTATTAAGTGCGTTCAGATCACAATTTGCATTATTTTTTATGACTTTATTTAAAAAATGAGTTAGGGACTGAGAAGCCATGCGGAAGGACAAATGACAAAGAAATGTTTAAAAAGACAAAGCCTTTGTCCCAAACGTCCCGTGTTGGCAACCCAGATAACAGCAGAAAAAAAAAGATTATAAATCCAACAAAACACATCTAATACAAATGCGGTTCTAGCGATAGGAAACTTCCCATTATGAACTAAGGATATATGGTTTTGTATTATGTACCTGCCAGTTGCTGACTCTTTAGTAACTACTGGGGGTGCTGTTAAGGAGCTTTCAGCGGTTATTTTTAACGACCCAGACTTGAGCCAGCGATCCATAGTATGTACCTATTATTTTTGATCTCTCACGATCTTTTGATCTTTTCACGTCGATAGATCCACAGAGTCACATCAATGTACAAAAAAAAAACAAATAAAAAGTAAAATTCACGCACCAAAAGCAAAATATAGATTAAATACACCGCACTACGATTCGTTTTAACCTGTAAAAATAGATACCGACCCAACAAAAACCGTCTATTGGGCGCGTTTAAAACCAGAGAAACGTCGTCCCAGTACAAATTTCAGTTAGCGTCAGCGTATATGGTCGCCTCTGGTACGTCTCTTTAATAATTTTCATTTGTCGGGGATTCCCACATCTTTTTTCACGAATTATTTTTCTGTTTGTTTGTTTGTATTTATTTCTTTTAAATAAGCATTTCAAATTCGATTGCTGCGATTAAAATGACAAGTTCAGAAGCACAAAATGAAATAGTCACTAGTGTAATAGAATTTCGCTATTTCGTTAGCAATATCCTTCGCGGAGCACACTTTGGGAAACGCTGGTCTAGAACAATGAACGAAGTCGCATGAACGAATATTTTGTGTTCCGCTATCAGTTTGTTAAAATCAATCAAAATCTCAAGTTCGAAAATTTTCATGACAACAATAGATTTACCTTCAGTGAGAATGGTAAAAAAAACAAGCTAACGCAACGCTCAATTTGCATTCCTATTTTACAGCACACACATCGCCAACCAATTACTCAATAATTGAAAAATAATTCCACTTAGAGTTAACACACACAAAAAATGAGACACCACTCAACGATCTAGTGTGCAACCCTCTACCACCCCCAGAAGCACCTCAACACTTTTTCATCGCAAATTCAATTTGGCATCTAAATGTATCGACAATTTGTACGGCTATTGTAGTCGGTTGATGTGCAAAATATGTGTGCAGGATTCCAGTTGATACGCAGAAACGCTGGGGATATAATATCACATACAAAGTTTAAATAAAAAAAAAAATCACACATCGGATGATGAAATGTAAAGGGAACCTGTTGATATGTTGACACGCGTTGAGGGTGACAGATTTTTTTTTTTTCGAGGGTAGGTAAGGTAGGCGCGATTCTGTGGTGTGTTTACAGAGAGGAACAAATTTCCATTTAATTCATTTGACAGGTGATTTAGAAGTTAAATTCATTATAACAGATACGTATACGCCAACAATTACAATATTGACAGGCAAATAAATGACAATCAAACATTAACGGCATAAAGATCTTTAAAGCGCTTTAAAATAGAGTTGAGTGATTGATTGCAAGGCAGCATCTTGCAAATTTATGGTATTAATGCGTCGTTTTAGATGATGTTGCTAGAGTAGGAGCTTAGGATATGTCATATGACAGACACGACTTCAGCTAAAAACTACCCAATCAGACAACCAACATGGAAGGAATCAACGAAAAAGACACAACTAGCTATTCTAGGTGGAACTCACAAGTTTGTAAAATTAATAAGAAAATTCAACAAGACCATGGAGTCTGAGGGCTAACTGCTGAGTTCGATAAGGCACTGCACAGACGTGCAGGGTTCAACACCATAAAATGTTCAAAAGTTTTTCTCTTCTGTGATTTGGCAAATAATTCGAGTAGTATCAACCTTCACAAAAGGCTTAACTCAACTCTGCCATTCGGATTCAGCATACAATTATAGGTCCCGGCAAGGAATACACCCCCTTTCATGAATGGTTGTGAAAAAAAGTTATGGCCTTAGCCAAAACAAGCCTTTTGCGCGAAAAATTGTATTGTTTTCTTTTACATAGTCTGAAGGACCTAAGAGGATCAGGAGGAGACGACCAGTGAATTGATGAATCTTAAGCTTTTTTGAAGAGTTTCAGGCCAGCACAAGTCAGTAACTGCCCATCAATAGCCTTCGAAATTGATGATTAACATATGGAGGATAAGTTTTCCGTAAAAATAACGTCAGGAACGTAGGAAATTTGTTGGCGCAACAGGCACGTTAGTACCCAGGGGCCAGGGCCTAGTTTTCTACCAACCATTAATGTGTCCGTGTGCAATTCTTGATGGCTTGATGGCGGGAGCTTCTGTTTTATGCCGACTCTGAAAGGCTAAGATGAGTTAAACTTTCTTGACAGCTGATACTACTTGGGAGATTTGTCAGATCATCACGAGAGGAGGGCCGTTGAAAAATCATTTAGGTGGGCTGTTCTGCGAGGCAGTTGATCGCACTAACCATCGCGCCATTGCCCCCGTCGCCAGGATGGCTACAAGATTCTTAAAGAAGTTAAAACAGCTGACTTTGCTACGGTTTTAAGCAGAGAATAATTGAAAAGAGCAAAAAAGAGGAAAACTCTACATTATGGATGCATATTTCCGCTCTTCCACCATTATGGAGCATATAGCTAAGAAATAAAATTAAAGTTTAGACTCAATCCGCTTACTTGGAAATATGAAATGAAATATCTGGCATTTACGGCCCTTACAGTGACTCAAAGCTAGCTTATGATTTCAGAGATATGTGCGATGTTATTTGTTTACCACAAAGAAGATGACCTCCTGTTTAACGGCGAAGGCGAACGTCATACTTGAGAAGCTTTTTTAGAGGTACCCTTGGATGCTTTTCAGAGATTACACCCCCTGGATGATCTGACGGATCGTGCGAGTATAGTATAAATAACCATAAAAAACTTAATTAAACTCGTCCACTTATATTTTCATACTTACTTAAGTGGCGCTGCAACCCGGATTGACCATGGGCCTCAACCAATATGCCTCTCCAATTAGCCCGGTCTTTAGCTAACTGCCTCTTTGCGCACTTCAAGTTGGTTGCGGTCGATTTCTACCTGTGCGCGCCACTTAAGGCGAGGTTTTCCTCTACTGCGCCCGACGCACAGTGGGGCAAGATACCCCAAAAACCGGAAACAATTCATGTGATGGGCTAGCTATACTGAAAAATATTTTTTTATGTAAGAATCTTTTATTTTGTTATTCATATTTTTAAATTATAAATTATAATTAATATTACAACAAGTAAATACACACACCAAGAAATAACTAAAATTCAGATTCTTCTGATAGACAATCACTCTCACTTTCATCGCTGTTCTCAGAATAAAAAACATTAGGAGCAATGATTAAATCGAAAACTTCTTTAGGAAATGATTTAACCTGTTTTTTAGGCAATTGCCTGTAACTTGTTATTAGCGGATCTGATGTTATTAACATTAAATTAAAAACATCTTCATTGCATTTTTGCCGGGAACATTTCCTTGAAAAGCTCTCTCGATATTTTTTGAAGTCTTTGTTCCTGCCTTCCTGCGCTTCTTCAGAGAGTTGGCCTATTGGAAGAAGAGCAGCATAAATAACATCTGGACCATGGATTAGTAGCTTATGTACAGTTGGATGCATATAATACCACGGATAAATATTGACAAAGTATTTGGCAGTATCCAGTGCAAATACTCTGAACTTTTCAGTATTTATATCATAGCCACTTGAAATGGCTACCAGTACAACATGCAGTTTTTCAATCAATGTCTTATCGACACCCAAGATTTCAGACGCCACATCTGCGTTGCTAAAAAATCGCCTAGCAGTGTTGCCATCATTGGAGTTCCCAAAACCAGGCTTAGGTTGATCAACAATGAGACCCATTCGATCTCTGAACTTTTTTTGTATTCGAGCCTTATTTGATACAACAACATCTTTATCCTCTTGACGAACTCTCCATCTTTTTACTGGAAGCTTATAGCCCACATGCAAAAGGCACTCAAAAACTCGAATCCAACAGTGCAGCACTGACAAGCCAAACTGCAATGCACTGGGATTGCAGCTCTTCAATATTATTAAAGTCCTTGGAACATGCATATATAACAACGCTGAGATGAGACGGTATCTGTCAAAGCGTTACAAACTTTTCCGTCCACCATTGTAAAGGCGAGTTTATGTGCCACTTCAACAACCTTTTCTTCAACGCTAACTTTTGAATGGCAAAGACTCTGAATTTGAGCATCTATTCTGAGCTTTTTAGATACCGAAACTTGAGCTGATTCATTCGTATATACAAATTTTATTGGACGGCAGTTCCTGGTTGAAGAAGGTCTAGGATTTTGCCATATTACAGCTGTTTCTTCTGAGCTCTCACAAACCAATTGGAGGGGTACCACAGAACTTATAAATGCACTAGAATCATCAGCACCCTTTCCAACATATTTCTGCTTGTATGAACTGTGCCCAGAACTACCATCAAAGCCCCACTTAGAAATCAAACACAAATTGCTTAATTGCTCATCTTTCAAAGAAAATATTACATCTTTTTGAGCTAACCTACACGAAAATAATAACTTTTTAAGACACACGGTGCAAGAAGAATTAAAGTGTTACTTTCAATTAGCTCGTTCTAAGTGACAAATAAAGAAAAAAAAAACTGTTTTTGCAAAAAATGCACTGGAATGTATTATAACGGAAAAACAACTTTGTGTACTCATCTCACTCAATTCATTTTTTGAGTTTATTCCGACTCCATCATATGAGCTGCCCCACTGTGCGACGTCTGGCGGGGAATCGAAGACTCTGCGGTGGTATTGGTGTCCATTCGTTCTACATGTCCTAGATATCTTAAACGTCCAATGTGGAGTTTTTTGCCCAGGGGCATGTCGTTGCACAGCTCGTATAGTTCCTGGTTGAATCTTGAATCGCCCATCAACGGAAACGGGACCGAAGATTTTTGAAGAATTTCTTTCTCAAATCGACCTAGTATTTCTTCATCCACTTTTGAGACGGTCTATGCTTCGGCGCCGTAGAGCAGGACTGGGATGATCAGGGTCTTAAATAGGATCTCCTTAGTAGTTCGAGTGAGGGCTTTACTACTTCATCGCTTTCTTAGCCCAAACAAACAGCGGTTGGCAAGAGTAATTCTTCGTTTAATTTCTAACGAGATGTTGTTGTTAGAGTTAATAGCGGATCCGAGATAGACAAAGTCCCGTACTGCATCATATATTTGTCATATGTGTCAACTGGTCGATGTTGTGTGTCCTTTTGTATTGCCAGCATATATTAAGTCTTGCTCTCACTTACTGCTAAACCGATTTTTGACGCTTCCTTCACTATAATAGCAAACGTGGCTATGACATCACGTTGAGTCCTATTAATGATGTCCATATCGTGGACGTATTGCACCGATTTTTGGAAAATGTTACATCTGATGTTGGCTAGGGAGTTTTGCTTGCACAATCCTCTCAAGAATCAAACTGAAGAATTCACATTAAAGCGCATCGCCTTGCCTTAATCCTTTTTTGGTGTCGAATGTGTCGGTGAAGTTGTTTCCGACTCTGACGGAGAAGCTAGATTTCTCCATCATCATCCTACTCAAACGCACGAGTTTGGTGGGTATACCAAAACTAGACGTGGCTCTGTTAAGTTCGTCTCTATAAAAGCTGTCGTATGCGGCTTTGAAATCGATGAATAGATGGTGGGTATCGATGTGGACTTCTTCATCTGTTCTGCAGAAGTGTGAAAACTTGATCGGTTGTGGACTTTCCTGGCCTTAAACCACGCTGATAAGGTCCGATCAGGTTGTGGGTTAACGGTTTCAGGCGTTCATATATTACGGCATATAGGATCTTGTAGCCAAAGTTAAGGAGACTTATGCCTCTATAGTCGGCGGACACTTAGACTCCGCATGAATGTGTTTTACCCGCAATCAGGTAAGGTGTGCTCACTTACATTACTAATCAGGCTCCCGACCTTAAAGAAGGCAGACTTCTATCCTCCACTTCGATCAACTTGCTTCCAGTTATTCAGTCAAGCGCTTTTGGCATCCGCGAAAACTTCAAACCTATATTCTGAGATTGAAACACTCTTTCGACTGGAGCATGGTTATTCATTAAATTTTTTCTGGCACCTAAGTAGGATCAGGTTCTGGTAGGACAACCATTAGGACTTTCGGACTAACAGTTTTTGGCCCGATTCTTTTTCTAAACCGAAATAGCATCGGTTTCCGACCAATGATGTCAATATCGTTCCGACATTCAATGGAATAAGTCCAAAAAACAGTGCACAGGGGCCTGTCTGGTTGACTTTGAGAAGGCCTTCGACACCGTATGGTTAGAGTGGCTTTTCTACAAGCTGACCAGACTGGGCATGCGTAAACCCATGCTATATATGATTTATGAAATGCTTATGGGAAAGAAGTTCGTTGTCAGATGTGGCAACGTAACTTCGAGTAAAGTCTTTGAAATTAAAAACGGTTTACAACAGAGGGCGGTGAATTCCCCGATATTGTTTAACATTTATACAAGTGATCTTATAGGTTCTCTCAGACACGCTATAGCGTACGCAGATGATCTAGTGGCGCACAGATCAGGTCCGAAAATCGAGGTCATAAACAAACTTTTGCAACGTGACTTCGATCACATTAAGGGATATTGCGATGATTGGAAATTGAGGATCAATTTCCAAAAAACCGAAACAATTCTGTTCAGGACCCCAGTGCAGATGGCTTCTTACGATACCAGAAAAAACTGGAAAAAATTTTGTATCATGGGACAGTATGGACGGCCGTTGGCGGTGAGAAGTGAAGTCAAATACCTTGGCATCTGGCTTGACAAGTTTCTGTATTTTAATAAAAATGTGGATGCTTGTCTGGCCAGGGCTAGGGGGGCTTATGCTCTGACAAGAAGATTGTTTCATAGCAGTCAACTTGATTCAAGGGTGAAAGTCATTTGCTACATGGCCCTCATAAGGCCGATCATCGCTTACGGTTGTCCCGTGTGGTTCAATGTATCACCATCCTACATGGAAAGGATACGGCTGTTTGGGAGGCGTTGTCTCCGATCCTGCTTAGGATTGTACCGAACGCCGGACTCCGAGTACATAAAATATTATCGCAACGAGGTTCTATACAATGGGGCTCAGTTGAATAGAATTGACAATTTCCTAATTAAGGTGACTCGAAGGCACGCTTCAAGGGCGATGAGTAGCGACAACAGCCTGATATTCGGGGCTTATTACCCCAATGAAATGTACATGGAGAGTGCGCTCATGTCCGGCTTAATTCCACCAGAGGCATTCATTTATATCGATTCGTTAGGGTTAATACAAGACAGGAACGGTATCCCGGTTTTATACCATCGCTACCGTGACGCGCGGGACAAGCGGCTAGTCCGCGATGGGTACGTCGGCAATGCTCCGGAGCTCCTCCGCTTTAGCACGGCGGTATTGGATCGCGATAGGACCGACGCTAAAAAGCAGCGCACCGAGTTTTGGTGGCTAAACGAGGAAAGTATTTCTGCAGTTCCTCAGGTCTTTGCGGACTTTTAGTCCACTCCTTAGTACTTAAGTAAATTATATTTAGGTACAAGGTCTGGGGCTGGGCTTATGCACCATATTTTATTTAATATGGTTGCATAAATGCTTGCTGGACCCAATGACGCAATCGGGATGGCAAACCCACGGGGCATATGCAACGAGTGCTTGCCACCCCGATTATAATTAAGTTAGGTTTAAGTAGTTAAGTAGTGTTAGTTAGGTTTAACTAGTCTTAAGTAGTTTAAGTTAGTTTTAGTCTAGATTAAGTTTTTATATAAAACAAAAAAAAATGGTTACTGTTTAAAGTTTTAATTTTTTCTTTGAAAAATCAATTAAATGTCTTTATATTAATAATAAGAAACAAATGACAAATTTAGGCTGAAAAGCAAAAGAAAAATGTTAGTTATAAGCTTACAGCGCCCGCTATGGGCCGATAAGTTAGATTAAGTAGATATTTTATTGATAAGTTAGATTTAAGCATTTTTGTCTAGTATTAAGTTAATATTTTAAGTAAATAAAAAATGAATTAAAAAGTCAGTAAAAGTACGCGTTTCGTTTCCTCCTAAAATGATTTTACAATGGTACGGTGGGAGAGGCCAATGATGCCGATGTCGTTTGCTTACCCCAGTATTTTTCTTGCATTTTGAAGGTTAGCATTGGTGAGATTGTATAGGTAAATAAATCTGTGATAACTTTTTTTGGGATTTTTCGCTGGGTTGATTGCACGGGGAGAAGATAAGTGAATGTTTCAAGGCCAAGTGGGGCAGTGTGTATTTTTTATTGATGCAGTAGAATAATGGGGGAAGTGACATTGATTTCCTCCAGCGAAGCCATAATTGAGAATGAAGAAGTCTCGAGACTTCGTTAAAAATGATTGAAATTATAAACGAAGTTAATTAGCTAGAAAAAATTGTATTTGGTCCTCCTATTGCCAACAATCAGATGTCAGTTGGTGGTTCGCAAAAGACTTTGGGCTAAGGCGTACTTTTTTGGTGTCAAACCCGGTCCATTGATTGTTATATCATGTTCTAGAATTTACCTGCTTACTTATGTAAGTGGCACTACTTTACGGAATGAACCTGAGTCTCAACCAATATGCCTGTAATTAGTCCGGTCCTCAGCTGACTGCATTCAGTTTCATACTTCACGTTGGTTGCGTTTAATTTCGAAGTCTTCTTCTATCGTTTCCGGCGGCCGGGAATCGAAGACTGCGAGTCGGTTTTGGTATTGGTTTCCATTTGCTCGCTACCATGTCAAAAGTCTAATGCTGAGTTTTTTTTACCATGTCTAGGTTAGGTTAGGTTTGATGGGCTGTTGATGCAGGCATAGGCCTAAGTGGGCCCATAGCGATACCCTTTGTTGAGGGATATGTACCTGAAAAGAATGTTTTATCATAGCAAGTGGAATACCTATGTGGTGATATAGGTTGTTCTATCCGTTTCAAACAAATATTTTCTTAATCGGACGATTTGTGCAATATGTTTTGTTGCTAGATCCGTCTGGAGAAGCTACCATGGAGAAGCTTCTACTTCTGATACTTCTCCGTCTGATCTTCAGCAGCAAAGTCAGTTCATTTATCTGGATTAAATAGCGGCAGTTAGTCTGATTCTATGGGAGTGCGTTCCCAAATGATTGTGACCAGTTATCACTCTCACCACTATAGAAGTGAAAGCCCTGTTCAAAGCTATAAGCTTGATTGACTTGCTACCGCTTAATTCCGGCCACAGGTCTTTTGGTGTATTTGCAAGTATTAATGTTTTACACCTAGATTTTGTTAAACCATGTTGTGTTGATGTTCAGTTTGTATAGCTCTTGTTTGAATCTTCATCTCCATAGCACGTCAATCTTGCATAGGATCACCTTAGTAATTTGAGCGAGGGTTTTACTAACAGCAAAAGTAAATCTTCGTTCTATTTATGCCAAAATGTTCTTGTCTTGGTACTGCTTCCAATTTACATCTGTCAATAGTGAGGTTCTGTCCAATTCGTCGATGTTGCGTCTTTTCGTGTTGACAGCATATCTATACTTGGTATTACCCTCATTTTTGCCTTTTTATTCTATATACTAGCAGACGTGGCTATGACATCACATTGAGTCCGACGAATATCGTAAGCCGGCGTATGATAATACAGGGTGTCCGCCGGGAAGGTATACTACTTTGTTTTGGCGCTATTTTGGTAAACATTAGTCTTGATCAGAACGTACTGCAAGATCGGCTGAAAACATTACTGCTGCTCAAGGAATTGTTCAAAACAATCCATCAACCTGAATTCGATGCCGTGCTCAGGAGCTTGGTTTTCAAAGAAGACGGATTTGTTGCAGATAGTTCCTTTCGTATTAACTCCTAGTCTGGACACTTTTCCAGCACTAGATTGAAGAAATCGCATGAAAGTGCATCTACTTATCATAATTCGGTACACTTTTGGAAAATGTAAGATAAGCTGAATGCTACATGGCATATCCTCTAATGTTAGGCGACACCGCTGAATTAATTTTGATGGTACATTTACCAAATTCAACCATAGCTTTTTAAACCCTAGGAGATTGCTGCTATGATACGCGGCCTTGATATCGATGAACAGATGGTGTTTTTCGACTAGAAATTCTCTCGTGTTTTCTAGGGTTCTGATGGTATACCGAATCCAACCATCGCTTCATAAACCCTAGGAGAGTGATGCGGTGTTATGCGTTGTTTTCGACTAGGATGTTGTTTTGCTGGATTTGCCTTCTTGTGAAAATTTTATCTATCGCCGATTTTCACTGGCAAATGCCAGTTTTGCAGAAAGACTTAAGACTTTCACACGGTACGTTGGATAAGACCTTATGGCAGGCAGGACATTGGATTGCCTTTTTTGTGGAATATATATATTGAACTGATATTCCAGTCATCGGGTATCTCATCCATACAGAATTTATGTTTGGTGTAAGCACACTTCAAAGCAACACCTTCATATTTAAAGAGGTCTGCTGGTAATCCATCAGAACCGGCTGCTTTGTTGTTCTTCAGTTTTTGGATGGCTTCTCTAACTTGCTTTTTCAATACTGGGAGAGGTGTTACATCTTCGTTGACTGGAGTTGGGCTTGTTTCTTCCACTATAATTCTTTCGACATTCTACCCTAGCGAGGTATCCGTCGGAGCGGACAATTTTCCGCAACGCATACTTCGTTCGAGGTTCAAATTGCATTCGATAAAAAATCAATTCACTGCAATACGTAAATAAATTTTGCGATGAACTTGTTTCGGAGGAAATCAGAAAGAAAATTGCACTTAGCTGTCAAAAACTGCACCTGAACGCCCTTCAACGCAATTCGCAGGGATGCGTTACAAAATGTCGGTGAAATATTAAGAAAAGCTTTTCGGAAGAATTACTCGAAGCTAAAAATTTTCCGAATCGTACAAAATCGCAGAATTTTTCGCTGGTAAGGCTGATTGTGTCCATTAAGCAGCTGCTGAAATGCTGCCTAAATACATCAGCAATTCCCTGAGCGTCAGTGACTAGCTAGGTTGTCATTGTTATTTAGTAGAGCCTGCGTTCCTAGTTTGAAACCAGCTTCCAGTTGTTTGGCTTTCTTGTAAATAGAAGTGGCGGATGTTCTTCTTGTCGTGAGACTCTTCTTATTCCTTCAGCTGTTGTTCTCTTTTTTGCCTACGCAAGATTTTCTTCTCGTCACTTCGCCTATTTCGGTAGTTTTCCCGTGCGGCTTGTGTTTTGCATTGTAGCGCCTTGATATGTCATCTATTCAGTCATCACTTCTTGGTACATGCAAATATCATCATACCACGGACATCTTATCATCTAACCAGCCAAATTTGGCATAACACCGTATTTCGGACAAAATCCGTGCGCTACGTCCAGGAAGTCATCACGTCTGTAGGGGCATTTGCACTGTGCACATAGTTATTCAAGGCTGCTGTCTCAGGTGCCTTACGCGTAAGTCGTTGTTCGTGGACGTTCCGGGTCTGGTTGAAAATTTAGGGGATCTGTTATCCGAGGCTGCTGTCTCTGTCATAATCATTTATTTTTACGTCGTACAAAAGCCATCAGTATTGCATTTGAAAAATTTTACGAATTTTATGTTCGCTACTTAGGGCTCTCAAAAAAACTGAGTCAACCAATCACAAAACTATGTGAGGACCGGTATTTAATGTAAGTTCATGTATAAAACTCGAGGATATACATAAAAGGTTTGTAAAACAAAGCGAGATACTATATTCTAAGTAGCTTTAGGATTCCTCATTTTTGTTTTGTAATCCCAGCAACAAAGAATCAGTCTAAGACGGTTTTTCAGTTATCACAAAAGCGCAAAAGGCAAAAATGTTTATTGTTCATTGGATGGCTTAGAGATGTAACCCATTTGAATGGTTTCATTGCAAGCATATATAGAATTGGAATACTTACTCACAAGCACGTGTTTCAATGAAATAATCGACTCTGAAAGAGAACTATACCCGCAGTCATTCAGTAGCAATAAGTCATAATTGACTAAAGTGAGGACTTGCTTTGATCTAAATTAAAACCTCATTCATACAGTGCACCTGCCTATAGCCATCAAGCTGAATTCGTCTTAATGAAGATAATTTACTTTGATCTGCATTGACAATTGACATGTCATACATGATATACTTCCCCCCCTCGAAAGGGTTGTAATGACAGTCTGTCGCTCTCTGATTGTAGGCAGAAAAATAATATCTACCCTTCTAATTCGGCACATGACAATTTGCAACCTTCGTCATTTCTGAATTATCAACAACAAAAAGCACGTGTCGCATCCTTACAACCCCTGCGCTTGATGATGACCATACCATTTCCAGGGAAATTCACAAAAAAGGTGAAAATACAAATGTGGACTCTGGATTGTACACCCTTTTGTCAAATCCACCGCACCCCAACAGTAAATCATAAATTTCTTGCAAATTCAAATATTTTCCAAAATTGCAGGAATAGGTCTGAAACCCAACCCTTTAAGTTCGAAGACATCGTTGAGAGTTCAAGTTTATGTTTAGCCATAAATTATAACTATCCATTCATATACAGACATATGTGCTTACCTATACAATGAAAGGGAATATCCCATCCCAGGCGGGACAGAAGAATATTGGATTTCAGTTGAGCAACTCTCGAAAACATATCGAAGTGACCGCAATAAAAATTGAACGGAAAAGAAATTGATATGTCCTCGTCTGCAGGACTCGTAACGATTTGAATTTATTATTAACAATTTTTTGTCGGTTCGGTTTTAGTGGCCAAATCCAAGGTAGACTTGGATACTTATGATTATATGACGGAGGATTTCGCTTTGCTCGACATATGTTCGAGAGGTATTTCCGTGATACATTGTGGAAGTGGTTTTTATTTCCGACCATCGACAGCCGAAGGACGATTGATCCTCTATACGTTTTGATATTATTAAGGATGGTGTGCACGGGGGGTTTGCAGTAGAGGAAGCGAGGGTGTTGTAGTATAATCTCCTTTGAGTTCACCTTATTTTTATGCTCGGCCATTTGTGACCCTCTAGAGGAAATTGAGTTTGCAAAAGGATGGCGGTTACGGGCAGTTGGAGTGAGGGTTAAACGAGCCAATATAAGTGTGTTGGTGTCAGGTTGAGCATTTGTACATGTGTTTCTTTTAAGGATTAAAGTCAATGTGAGGCATGATTTAGGCGACTATTGTAAGTAAATAAGTTTTAGGCGCAACAGGATCGAGCTTTCTCACAAGCAATCATGTGTGCGCGTGTGTACTTCTTGCGCGATGGTGAGACCTCCTGTTTTATGCCGACTCCGAAAGGCGAATTTAAGATAAGCTTTTGTTGACAATTAATACTACTCGGATGATTTGTCAGATCATCACGAGAGGCTAGCCAGTGAAAATCATTTAGGTGTTGCTACGGCTGGTGTAACAATTATATAAATAGCGTTGGTCTACAATAAAGTTTGATATGATTGTTAGAAGTATTGCACGGTTTAATCCGAGCTTCTTGAACATTCTTGCTCTATATGACATAAAACATTGTAATCGACAATAGCCTTATTGCTTCTATTAATATATAGTCTGGTCAAGTGCTTTGCTATCCATTATCAGTTTATCATCAAACTTTCGATGCGATCTTCAATATCGTATTGAACCTGGATTGGGAGTGGGCTAAGGCAGTGTTTACTTCATCCCTGTTCTAAAAATATCTTTCTTTTGGACGTAACATATGACGCCATTGCAACCAGAGTGTAGGTCTGGCAAAAATGAGATTAGGGAATTTATTTTCAAGCACAACAGTGGCAGGTAGAAGTCACTGACCAACTGTGACACACAATATAAATAAAAAAACAGAAAAGAACAGAACCAACTAAAATGTCAAATTTAGCTGCTTAGCTAAGTTGAAGGTTAAATCTCAAGAAATGAGACATTCGTGACGGATTTTTACCAAGGACTTCCAATTAATTAATCTAACCAACTTACCAAAAAACAAGAATCGTCTATAAGGAAATTGATTGCACATCTTTGGAAAGAGTCCAGTAAATTCGGTGTGTGTTTCGGGGGCTGAGCTCCAAAAATGAAAACAGTGTTCAAATCCTGCCCGTACATTGAGCTTTATAGAGAAGAAGAAGCTGAGCTGGTGTAAAACATCTCTTAGTTCTGAGAAGGTAACTTAGTTTGGATTATATGGCGTTTCCATGATACATCTGACATCTTGTAATGCCTAGCAGATGAAGACTGTATTATCCATTTCGATTTGCCGAACTACCCAACTAACAACAAATATTGATCTATAAGGCAATAAAATTTAATTTCCATAAGCAGTTATTTCTGTAGGCCTTATATAGTACTTGTGCGCGGAGCTTGAGCATTTTTGTAAATGTTTGGATAGAAGCCTGTTTATGCTATTATGCAGAAAAACTCACAACCATAACCGAACTTATGATGGTATAACCTATGTAAGGTTGTTTTTAAGCTTCCGAAGATGTGTGTTGGACTACCGTGCGAGAGAGCGCGAGTTCGAGTCCCAGTAAGATAAGAGTTTTTATATAATTATTTGCATTGGATTTCATACTTTCAGGTTACGAATTGGTTTTTAATAATTATAAAGTATAAATAATATAATAGCATGCAAAAAGAAAAAGCAAATAATACAAAATGGTGTTATTTTTCAACTTCGATAAGGCTTGCAAATATATTTGGAAAGTCTTTTTACGAAGGCTATAGTTAACTTCTATGAAGCCTTTAATAACAAATAAAGTTTTTTCTGTAAGGCTTTTTAGGGGTATTTTAAGAATTCTTATGGTAATAAATATCTTCCTATAAGTGCACCAAATGTTTGTCCATAATACTTCATACAGTTAATATTGCTGGGAAGGAAATTGCTTCGATAGTGCTTTATCAAAGCGAAATTGTTAGTTGGGTATGAACTTGTTCTTTGTTGTAAATATTGTGTACTGCGTTTTATTTGAGTGGAATTGGACTAAACTTTGCGTTTCCCATTGTTTATGTAATCTTTTGTAGGTCTTCGATTATGGAGTAGATTTGTTTGCATCTTTGCTGGTGATAAATCGAGTACCGTCTGTTTCAGGATGCGTTTTATTTTTCGATTTAGAATATCGTTGCTCCGAGTTTAATGTTGAATTTTCTGAAAAAAATTTTAGAGAATAGGTCGGCCTTTTCTTTTCGTGTTGTGCGAGGTGGGCCAAAAGAGATCACCTTATTAGAAGATGCTCTTATTTTTGCAAATGGCCACCAATGTCTAATCTGTTTTGACATTTGTGGACTAGACAGACGTAAAGTAATAAGCCATGGAGCGAACCTCCCCAAGAACGCGGAATAATAGTGTCAATTTCCTTTAGCAGCGATTCGTCTGTAGTGTTGGCGCAGCGCAAATTCCGTCGCCAATTCGCCGGACGTCCGACACCGATTGCGCAAACATTGCGTCGTCCGGCCACAAACCCTGAAGGCTATGAAACCACACGAGACGTTGCCAATAGTGGCCGGTCCTGGAGAGCCCGCTGTGCCCAGAATATCACCGCTGTTGCCCAGGATGTCGAGGTGCCGCCGGAAACATCGACTGGACGCTGTGCCTGGACGAATTTTGGTCAAAGACTTGCGCATATTCCCGTACAAAGTCCAGTGCTTTCACCAGCTGCTGCCTGTCGAATGCCAAACGTGTGTAACCTACGCCCAAGCCATCCTCAATCTCGAGGACGATTTTTCTAACAAAAGCATAATGAGCGATGAAGCTCCTTTTCACCAAATGAGGCTCATCTGTCCCACCTGTATAAAAACTCTTGTCTTACTGGGATTGAAACTTGGGTTCTCTTGCACGGTAGTCTAACACGCTATCCACTAGGCCCTAGTCTGTAAATACAACAAAGTACTTGAATCGTGTTGACTCATTTATAGGTAGGTTCCCGATTTTTTCATCTTTTTCCCTTTCTTTTAGCCTTATTTTTTTAATCCCTTATCCATAAGCTCTACACATAAACTTCGTGCAAAGTTTTAATAAAATATCTTAACTGATGGAACACAAATCTCCAGAAGCTTAAAAACAACCTTACGGAGGTCATTATATCACAACTTCGGTTCTACAAAAAAAAAAATTTTTTGGCGCAACAGGCTCGTCAGTATCCAGGGCCGAGCTCTCTCACAACCATTCATGTTTGCGTGTGTACTTCTTGCATGATGGTGGGACGTCCTGTTTTATGCCGACTCCGAACGGCGAATTTGAGATAAGCTTTTCTCGACAATTGATACTACTCGGATGATTTGTCAGATCATCACGAGAGGAGGGCCAGTGAAAATCATTTAGTTGTTGCTACGGCTGGGAATCGAACCCAGATCTTCTGCGCGGCAGTTCATCGCACTAACCACCGCGCCAACTTCGGTTATGCTTGTGAATTTTCCCTGCATAATGCCTTAAACAGAATTCTACCCAGAGAATACCAAAAATCTTCAAGCTCCGTGCACAAGCCCTATAATTATAAGGCTTATTTCTGTAGGCCTTTTAACTATAGTACTTGTTGCTTGGGGAAATTAAATCTTATTAGCTTATAGAGGATAGAGGCATAATTGTTGTTTAGAAGTTGCGCCTTTAATGGTATTATTAACGAGGTCGACTGAAACATTGACTCGATTTAATTTATAAAGGGTTGATCGGGGACAATTGTAACACTCACGATGTTTCCCAAAATATAAATGCAATTTCTCTCTCACGGCTTACAGTTTCTTTGCAGAGTAGACATCACTATCAATAACAAATCACACCGTAAATATGAATGTTCTTAAAACAAAAACTTCACCCAACGCCACCTATCGGTTCCATTCTTAAATAACAAGGCTTGACATTTGGATATCAATTGCCATACCGCCAATCATGCGCTGTAACGTTAAAGGTTCCGCCATTTGTGCAATAAATATTTATACCAAACGGATGTGTGCTTAATGTTGTCTATTGGTTACTCATTTTGCCCTTTAATTATTGTACAGTAGAAGGACAGTAACTTATTTGACACCTTTGTATACATTGAAGGATGTAGTCCGATGTATACTCCAAAATCCTGTTGCCGAATGTGTAGCTGTAGGTAAATATTTATGCAACAAATATTTAGAACCACCAAAAGAAATGCGTTCCTGTTACTTTAGAAAGTCAGTTTGCCAAATCCATTGGATGTAGCGTCCAAAAACCTCAACTGCCTTGTTTTTGTGGAAACACCCACCCACCCAAAGAACATTCCACAAAGGATATGTCTCTTGAAAGGGGTTTTAACATACGGACTTGCTTTTTCGTTCAGCAATGGACTGCTGTTCCTCCATCGCAACGACCGTTAGACCATGAATCCTTTTTTTTTGGTTTGGAAAAGTGTAGTACACATTCGCGGCTGTTTACCTATATGGTCATGTTCCATTTTATCTCCTTACATTCACTACTTCCCCATGATGGTAATGGTAATGGTGTAAGTGGTTAGTGTGGGAAGAGGGATGCACGGACAAAAGCCAGCAAGGATGCTACGCGATAATTAATTCGAATTTCCTGCAACAAATAAAGTTTTCCTGGCAAAAAATTAATCAAGGGAAAAAGTATTTTTCAATTAATGTCCTCTTGCTACTAATAGGGACACAAGGTCAGTGCGTCATGTGTACAGGATGCTGGCATATTCTATGGAAACAGAAAGTGTTTGCCACAGAATGCTGGCTGGCTTGAATTTTTCATGCAAATTATATGCTTTTCACTAACGCTAACCACATGGGGGTATGGGCACCTTTTTATGTCATTATCTCTCATTGTCGGTTGCGGAAGGGACACCGAGATGAGGTTGGACTTATATGAGGGAATTAATTTCAACTGAAAGGTAAGGAATAGTAAAACTAATTGAAAGGACATGTGTCGGAAGGGATGATGGAGGGAAACTGTTGGTAATTATTTGAAAAAGACAAGTTAGCTCTTGTCGGGATTACGTCTTCCTTGACTGGACAGCCACTACGAATGGAAAAGTGGACTGCTGCCGAATGATATTTCGCAAAACTTTATAGAAAAATCTTTAAATTTAAAGAAAAAAGGTTCAGCGACAGATAGGGACTCTTCCTGTTCTTGTAAATATTTCCAAATAACCCTTAACCTGACTTTTATTACGTAACGGCATATTCAAACTACAAAACAAAAAACATTGATTGACATCACAAAATTGAGTGGTTTTTGTGGCAGCAATATGTGTCCTTTGTGAACCAGATTTTTCCACGACTATCCCGAAAGGGGTTAACGTGTTGTTGAGATTTCAAAAGGAAGATTAATGAAGAAGGATATTTCGGTGTGGGGGTTCTATGTTTTTGTGTCTTATCCCCGGATAATGTTCAAGGTAGGAATTTCGTGTGTGGAAGTAATTATTTAAAATATGTTGCAAGAAAGGATATACCACACCTCTTCACTTTGCGACTAGAGACGAAGCCAGATTGTTATTGAGACAAAAAAGATGATAAATGGTAGTCTGCTGGTTGACGTTGGTTCAAGAAACTTCTATTGGCAAAAAAGCTTGGAAGTAGAAATTTAGAAGCAGCAGCTCGTTTACATGGCTTACATGTTGTGCTGTGGTCATTTATACAAAGAACAAATCGTATTATGTGACCTATTACAAGGTTTTGTAAGCAAGTTTTTACTTATCCTGGATTATCGAATTCTTTTTACATACCGACGATTGATTATCCTTAACAATTTTACGTAATTGTTTCTCCATTGGTCAGCATGACAAGTTCAACAATGTATTTCCTTGTATTATATTTTTTCGACACTGCTAATCTCCAGACTTGTAGACTCAGTTCCCTTTCTAGATACTCTCCGGACTAGGGTTGTGGATAAGGACTTTTTTCAATATGAGCAGTAGAGAAATAACTCGCTATAATTGTCATTGGAACATCTTTTTTGTCAAAGTTAAACATTAAGGAGTAGACACATCTGGTCAGAGCTTAGTATATTAGACTTGGAGAATTATGACAAAAATCAATCCTAGAGTACGAAATTGTGGGGACTTCAGCGCTCGAAAGTAAGAAAGGATTCATTTAGAATAATAAAATTGCAGCATATGCGTCCATTTGCGCACTCCAGGTTGGTAAGGGTCGGTTTCTCCTTGTGCTCGCCACATAAGGCGAGGTCTTCCTCTACTGCGTCCGACGTCTGGCTGGGAATCGAAGAATCTGTGAGTTGGAGTATTGGTGTCCATTCGTTCTACATGTCCTAGCCATCTTAAACGTCCTATGCGGTGATTTTTTTTTTGAATAGGGAATGTCGCTGTACTGCTCATATAGATCTTGGTTTAATCTTCGTCTCCACAGCCTATCAATGCAATCCAGACCGATGATTTTTTAAAAAAATGTTTTCTCAAATCGACTTATTATTTCCTCATCCACCGTTGACACGGTCCATGCCTGATCAGCGTAGAGCAGGACTATTATCACCAGGGTCGCTCTACAGCGATATGCTGGTTGAATCTTCATGAATGAATCCTCGTCTCCATAGCTCTTCAATGCAAACGGGGCCAAAGATTTTACGAAGAATTTAAATCTCGAATCGGCCAAGGATTTCTTCATCCGCTTTAGAGAACGCACATGAGCGCCGTAGAGCAGGACTAGATGATCAGGATCCTATATACGATCTCCTTAGTTGTTCGAGTGAGGGCTACTGAATTGCCTTCTTAGCCCAAAAAAAAAACAGCTCGTTGGCAAAGGTAATTCTTCGTTTAATTTCTGACGAAATGTTGTTATCAGAGTGAATAGCGAAGCCAAGGTAAACAAAATCCCATACTACCTCAAAGTTATATCTGTCAATAGCTACGTTCTATCCGATTCGTCGGTGACGTGTGTCCTTTCGCTTTGACAGCATATACTTAGCCTTGCCCTCATTTACTGCTAAGCCCATTTTTGCCATTTCTGCACTAGCAAACGTGTTTATGACATAACGGTTTGGTATCGAATGTGTCACTGAGATCGTTTCCGACCCTCATGGAGCAGCGGGAATTCTCCATCGTCATCTTTCACAAACGAACGAATTTGTATGGTAAACCAAAACTAGACGTGGCTCTGCATAGTTCGCCTCAATAATTGCTTTGAATTCGATGAATAGGTGGTGCGTATCGATTTGGATTTTGGGTTTTTTTCAAGGATCTGCCGAAGTGTAAAAATTTGATCGGTTGTGGACTTTCCTGGCCTTAGCCAAACTGATAAGGGCCAATCAGGTTGTTTGTAAACGGTTTTAGGCGTTCAGATATTACAGCAGATAGGATCTTGCAGGCGATGTTGAGGAGACTTTTGCCTCTGTAGTTGGCGCCATTTAGAGAATCTCCTTTTTTTTTGGATCGGACAACCGATGCTGAGGTTCCATTCTTCAGGCATACTTTCTTCCGACCAGATCTCTATATCCTCGATCGCGCGTTTTTCTTGCTCTTTTTTTCTTCAAAAGCCGGTGTTCTTCCCTTCTTCTCTGCATATAGAGCCGAAGGGCAGCTCTCATCTTCACCTGCAGCTTATCCTTATAGGCCTCGTTCTTGGTTGCGAGCATATGTCTGCATCCCTCATCATAGATTCCAACACACTTTGCTTTGTAATTTTTATGTCTGGAGTTTGGCTTTTTTCCAGCAACTACGGATAAAATAGTAAAAATTTTATAAAATCTTCATTTTGCATTCCAGATTTTAAGTTTTCTATGGTTTTTCTCTTTATCTGTCAAAGTATTACTCTTCTGAAGCAGTATTCTCCTTTTTTTTAAACTTTTTTAGTATTTAAAATTGCCTTCAATGGACATTCAATTTCCTCAATTGTTTAAATAATACATTCCACCATTATCCACACCAAATGGGAGTACAATATATGAGAGTGTAGGGCTTTCGGTAAACTTGACGAAATCTGTTTTTATTCACACCAGTAGGAGTGTTCCCTCCAAAATCCTGAGAGAGCACCGACACTCAATTTTTATAGACACGACTATAAAACAACTTAAGAAAAACAAGGTTCAGGCTCTGATGGCTTTCCAGCGGAACTTTTGAAATACGGTGGTTATGTTTTAGTAGGGAGCATGCACCGAATTATCAACCAAGTATGGGTGAAATAAAACTTGCCTGATCTACAAAAAAGGCGATCCTATGCCTTGTAAAAAATATCGAGGCATATCCCTGCTAAATGTCGCTTAAAAGATCCTATCCAACGTTCTGTTGGAATATCTAATACCGTTCTACAACACACTAATCGGCACGTACCTGTGCGGCTTCTGGCCGGGCAAACATCAAATTTTCACACTGAAGCAAATTCTAGAAAAGACCAACGAATTTCAAGTCGAAACTCACCACCTATTCATCGACGTCAAAGCCGCGTATGATAGCATACATCGTCACTTGCTCTATATGTCGGATGAATTCGGAATCCCGGCAAAACTGATTCAGCTGTGTCGGGTGACGCTGAAAAACACGCGCTGCAACGTGCACTTTGGAAATAGCTCCTCCGAAATATCTCAAACTCGAAGGACGATAAGTTTACTCTAAGAAACCCTTATCCTGCCAGTTCTGCTTTATGGCGCCGAGTGCTGGACGATAAACAAGAAGGGAGAGTTGATAGGGTTTTTTTTTTGTCCTGTGTGCGAGGAGTGCGAATGGAGGATATTACACAACCGAAAACTCTATGAGCTGTACCAAGATGTGGATGCAGTTCAAAAAGCCAAAAAATTTCGACTTCATTGGCTCGGCCACATCGATCGAATCTACAATAATGCTCTAGCTAAGAGGATCTTCGAATCCCAGCCAACAAGTTCGAGAAGGCAAGGAAGACCGAACCTCCGTTTCAAAGACCATGCTATCGCGGATGCCAGAGTGCTTGGTCTAGACAACTGAAAGCCGCGAGCCTAGGATCATAAAGGATGAGAGGCTGCAATGTCTCAAGCAGAGTCTCTTCACAGGACGGGACCCTAGAAGAAAGTAAGTATTTGGTGTCTATTGGTTAAACTTCGTTTTCATTCTCAAAAACTTGAACATCTTTGTAAACTGCGTACGTACATACTAAATTCACAAACCTATGTATCCATTGACATTGACATTGACATCACAGTACTTCGCACATGAATGCAACGAACTATATACATAGACACATAACAGCACTGGCGACTGAGGCCATCGGCTGGGACAGATCAAGACATTTATACAACAGAGAGAGACGGATAGATACATAGAAGGAAAGACATATAACATAAACCTACGTGGCACAGAGGAGGAGACATCGATTTATATTGTCTCATGTTATCGCACAGGTGGCCTCAGATAAGCTGGCAATTTTCGTAGAAAACAAATGCTGCCGAAGCTGGGGCTTGAACCCACAGCGCTTGGCTTAGCAGTCAACTACGCATTCCTCTGAGCCATGGCCACCTGTATCCAAATCTTGTGCATCTTCCATCTTGTATGTTATCTGTTTCAAAGAGTTCTTATGTTTTAGTGTGTTGACTTCTCATTATTGTCCCATTGTCAACACTTGCTTAAATCAAATTGAATTTCATTCCCCGACCAAATCTGCTTCAATAATAAGCAACAAAACTCTCATATAGCTTCACTTCAGTCATTGCCATCAAATCGAATTGTTGTATTCGACAATAATAATCAAAAATTTGTTTATTGATTGAAGTGATCACCAACACATGTTACTGGACAGATGACAGTCATAACGCAACGCAAATCAAAGATCTATTATATGTTTCGAACACTCCCAAACATACACATATCCTATTTTCAAATACACTCGTCGCTCAAAACAACATTTTCGGATACAATTCTAGAAGCTTATTGACCGCAATTCATTGGATTAAACCCTTTCTTAGATTGAAGGGGGTGTGATGTACCCAAAACCCCTTTATGTGTCAACCGAAAAAAAAAAAACTTCTAGAGAATACCTTTCCGAGATGTGATAAGGTATGCGCCACGCACACTACAAATAGAAAAGGTATCCATCCATATTGAGAAATAAAAAAACTGTCATAAAAGAAACCGGTGTGTAGGGTGAGATTGAAAATCCTTTATTGTGGCAGCCATTGCGCAAAAAGGATAACAATCAGCTGAACGTGTGTCCGATGTCAATGTGTCGATAATATTTCGGTCATACTTTCGGTCAGTGGTTTCATTTATAGTATTATTGTGCAAGGAATCAAAAAGAAGAAGGATATGTGTGTGTTCAACCCCTTTTTCATCTGTGTATAGTGTGCCAGTAATGTGAAATTGAAATTGAAATTTTTATCTGATTTCTTTGTGTGTCCTTCAAACGGGGCGCGCATTGACCATCGTTGTTTGCATCTGGTTTTCAATTGAATGGTTTATATGGAGGTGTATCCTTCATAAAGCAAAGGGTCATTGTTGTCCTTCGTAAGAAGAATAAAATGCAATTTAATAGATGTTCATCAGAAGAGTACAATATGTTTGTGAGGGTGCTTTGATGTGACACGTTTTGTATCTAATAATGTTTTAGACTACTCAATCTTTTCATTTGAATTGCGGGAAGAATGTCTCTACGAGTCATCATACAAATTTTAATAATAATGATATACAATGTGTCATCGCACAATTTACAATTACGGAGTTATGATATTGTTGTGGACAATCACCATTCTGTGCCAAAATCCACCTAAACAGAAAATATAATTAGACCACAGCAGCACACATAACCTCAAACACAAACACTTACCTGCTCACATTGTTGTTTGTTACCAGGTATGTGAATTCGCCGATCACACCTGAAACACGAACGGCGGAACGGCAGAGCCTGGTGACTACAAACAATAAAAGTATTCGCCGCAGGTAGACTGATGAAGTGACGAGTTATGAATTTCTTCCGAAAACTGTCAAACGACCAGCTGATAACCACGACAATAAATGAGTAGCCGAATTTTCAGCGGACGCATCCAGGGAAAAGGGGAGTTAGGCAGACGTGTTGTTGGTGGAATTTCGTAAACGGAATTCAGGTGTGCTTACAAGTCTAAGGTGGGAACAATTTTTACACCAAATATAGACGTATGGCACATCGTTGAAGAGGAAATTACACCAGGAGTACGGGAAAAATGCTTGATTTGCCGAAATATGAGCCTGGTAGAAAATACCAGCATAGCGAGTGTGTGACATTTGGAAAAGACGTCAAAACCGTTCCAGAGATGTCAATGGAGACTGGAAGACCAGGGAGGAACTATAAAAAAGCCGATCGAACAACGACCGAGTCTATTCGGAATTCCACCAGCTATCCTATCCCATAGTCGTAAAATAATTGAAAACTTGAATAAAATCAAACCCTCTCGGGAACCACAATTAGTGAAAGCGTTCTATATTTTTTTCTTTCTGCTCCAATCGAGGCTCTGTTTGGCTCCCGCAGCTGAAAAACACAACAATATAAATAAATATCTTCCTACTGAAAAATTAATATATATTTATGAATTTAATTTATTAATAATTATATAAACATTTTTGTGATTAAAACAACGAAAGCAAATACCTAAAATTACAAAAAAAAATTAAATAAAATAATAATAAAAAAAATATATAAACAAAAATATGTAATAAATAATAAACAATAGAATTTTAACTAATAAAATGAATATAATTACTTAAAACTAGATAAAAAATAAGCATACACAATATAAACACAATAATATAAATTATTTTTGAATTAAATAAATGAATTAACAATAAAACAAATAAACAAATAAGTTAAAAATTAACGGAAAAACTAACAAATAGATTAACAAAAGTATATACAAATAAAAATAAATAAATTATAACAGCTAGTAATAAATTAATAAAAACCAAATTTAAATGAAACAAATAATAAATAATTTTAAGAACATAATTAACAAAATATAAATTACCATAGATGTACAAAAATTAATTAAATATAAATTAATATAGAGATACAAAAATAAATTAAATATATGCAGGTGGCCATGGCTCAGAGGAATGCGTAGTTGACTGCTAAGCCAAACGCTGCGGGTTCAAGCCCCAGCTTCGGCAGCATTTGTTTTCTACGAAAATCGCCAGCTTATCTGAGGCCACCTGTGCGATAATATGAGACAATATAAATCAATGTCTCCTCCTCTGTGCCACTTAGGTTTATGTTATATGTATTTCCTTCTATGTGTCTATCTGTCTCTCTCTGTTGTATTAATGTCTTGATCTGTCCGAGCCGATGGCCTCATTCGCCAGTGCTGTTACGTGTCTGTAGTTCGTTGCATTCATGTGCGAAGTACTGTGATGTCCAATGTCCAATGTCCAAATTAAATATAAACAAACATCTAGATACAAAAAATAAATTAACAATTAATTTTATTTTTTATTGCAAAAGAAAACAAACATAGATTAACAGCATGTTACACAACATTTAATTGATTTATTAGAGGGTTTTCAGGGAAGTCACATCTGATCATAAATGTGTTATTAAGTTTTCGGATTCTATTAGAGATCAATTCAACATTAGCCCTTATATGTAGGTCCGAAGTTGAGTGATGCCAGGGGAGATTCAACATCATTTTTAAAATTTTATTTTGGAATATTTGTAATTTTTTGACGTGACATTCAGCACAACTACCCCAAACTTGACACCCGTACAGAAAAATAGCTTGGAAAATAACTGTGTGTAAAATAATTTTATTATCATTTGACAGTTTTGATTTTCGATTTATAAAGGGATAAAGCATCTTTATAGCAATATTGATTTTATTAAGTGTTTGGGCATTGTGCTCTTTAAATGTTAATCTTGAGTCAAGGTGTATGCCCAAATACTTAACAGAAGAAGCCCATGTTACTTGGTGTCCGTTAATTGCTACCTGGTTAGCCGGAAGAAAGCAAGGCTTTCCTTTTCTGGTAAAAAAGATAGCTTGCATTTTTCCGACATTTAATTTTATTTTCCATTTTGTGTAATATTCGTTCAATATTTCAGCTGCATTTTTTAAATTGGTCTCAATGTTAAGATGCGATGAAAATATTGCTGTGTCAACAGCATAAATTGCTGCTTCGCATTCAGGTAAATTTGGAAAATCAGACGCATACAGATTGCACAAAACTGGTCCAAGAACAGAGCCTTGAGGTACACCAGCACTAATTAAATTTACTTCGAACGCGCTACTATTGACATACACTTTAAAACAACGATTTGACAAAAAACTTTGAACAATTTTACAAAGAAATGGTGGAAAATTAAAATTTAACATTTTATATGTAAGATCAGTGTGCCAAACGGAGTCAAATGCTTTTTCGATATCAAGCAATATCATACCTGTTGAATTTCCTATTTCTCGATTTCTTTTGATACTATTCGATATTCTAAGTACCTGATGAGAAGTACTATGATTCCGCCTAAAACCAAATTGTTCGTCTGGGTAAATTTTGTGTTCATCGATAATTTTTAATATTTTTTCTTTTAGTACTTTTTCATAAATCTTACTAAGACCACTTAATAAACTTATTGGCCGATAACTGTCAGGTCTATCAAGAGACTTACCAGCTTTTGGTATTGGCACTACCTTTGCTTCTTTCCACGCATTAGGAAATTATTGCATTTTCAAACACGCATTTATAATAAATGTTCGAAATTTGACTCCAACTTTGGGCAATTTTTTTTTAAATAAATATTTTTTATTTGGTCTAGTCCCCCTGCTTTTTTAATCTGCAAATTGTTTAAGAAAAAATTAGTATCTATTTCTGAAACAAATTGATTTATCGGAGTTTCAAGGACTACTGCATTAAAATTCCGTAAAGCACTTTCAACTAATGCGTTTGTATTCGCTTCTCCTAAATTCTGAGATATATTATGGTTTTTAGCAAAATTTAAAGCAAGTACCCTTGCTTTATCATTGTCTGTAAAATTGGTATTTCAACCACTTTTAAGACAAGGCAATTGCTTGTTTTTATTTTTTATAATCTTAACTATATTTCAGAATGGCTTTGAAGCTTTATCTAGACTACTTAGTTTATTATTCCATACTTTGTTTCGTTGTTCTTGTATAAATTGACTAATTAATTTGTTAAGATGTTTAACTTGAGATTGGGAAATAGTTTGCCGATATCTCTGCCAATTTTTCCTGTGCATATTCCTTACCCTAAAAAGCTCCAAGACATGAGCTGGTTATTTGAAAGTATAATCTTTTTTCACAACTTTTGGAATACTTACATTTGCTAAAGTAAGTATTTATACTCTTGGGTTCTTCTAGTTTTATTCTTAATTATTTATTCACTTAATTCGTTATAATAACAATTTAAATTAGATATAGGTAAAGCGAGGTATGGGTTTAAACCTGATGTATGTCTGCCGGTTATGAAATGACTCTGGCTGACCTAAGGTAACTGCTTGTTTGCGGGCGGAGTACAAAAACATGAATAACGGGCGCGTTATATACAAGGTGGCGCAAAAGTAATTCTCCTATTAGAAAATGCTATAAATTTTGCGATTGGCCCCTAATGTCAGTTCTGTTTTGACATTTGTGTAGTAAACACATGCGAAATACGCGTTAATAAACAATGTTACGCTACACTGCTCCAGAACGCGGAATATTGGTGACTATTAATTGGAGCAATAATCGGTCGGTGACTTTGGCACAACGTGAATTTCGTCGCAGATTTCCTAGCCGTCCAATGCCTACTGGTGAAACACTGCGACGTTTAGCCGCTCGCCTCGAAGAGACTGGCACAACACGAGATGTTGCCAGGCGTGGCAGACCCCGGAGTAGCCGTTCTGCAGTGAATATTGCTGCTCTAGCCGAAGATGTCATGGAAGCGCCGTTGACATCGACCAGACGACGTGCCACGCAAATTTGTATCAGTCAACGGTCTTTACAGCGAATTTTGGTACCACATTTGAAGCTGTTTCCGTACAAAGTCCAGACGGTGCATCAGCTGTTAGCTGCTGATCGCCAATCGCGTCTAACATACGCTCAAGCCATCCTTAATCACCACCAAGAGGAAGATGATTTTTCATCAAAAATAATCATGAGTGACGAGGCCCATTTCCATCTTAGCGGGTACGTAAATAAGCAAAATTTACGCTCCTGGGGCACTAAAAATCCGCGTGTAACCCACGAAGAGCCATTAAACCCGCTCATAGTCACTGTATGGTGTGCTGTTTTCGCTGGAGGAGTCATCGGACCTTTTTTCTTCGAAGACGTCGCGTGCCAAACGGTGAGCGCTACAGAGCAATGATCAACGAGTTCTTTTTGCCGCAACTTGATGAATTGGGATTGGAAAACCTGTGGTTCCAACAGGACGGTGCAACGGCACACACTGCACGTGCCACAACCGATATGCTGAAGGATGCATTTCCCGGGCGCCTAATCTCCCGTTTTGGCGATTTGCACTGGCCAGCAAGATCGCCTGATTTGACCGCTCCAGACTTCTTTTTGTGGGGCTTTCTGAAGTCGCGGGTTTATGTCAACAAGCCTCAGACTCTTGCAGCTCTTAAAGACAATATCCGTCAAGAATGTGAGGACCTATGCGCCACCTTAACCACATGAGTCTTGGGAAAATCCTTTTGTACATATCTACTTATATAGAGTGTTTATATCACTACATCATTCCCCCTTAAGTGAGAACCCCCGAGGTATTCGAGGCCGTGGCTCGCTTATTTGAGTTTGTCTTATCCGAACATAAAATGTTGTATGCAGGTTTAAGTCTGTCGATGGAAATAGTTATATTTTTCCACGTCTATCGATTACAAAATGTTTTCGTATCCGGCGTATGATTTTGAACGGTCCTTCGTGTGGTGTAGTAAGACCGGTTTTAACTTTATCAACTCTGGCACAAACCGATTTGCAGTGAGTTAGGTCCTTGGGAATGAAGATATCCTGTTTGTTAGTGCGACACTCATGGCGCAGCAGATCTTTCATTGCTTCTCGAAGTCTTGGATGAACATATCTGAATCTACCACACTTATAGGACTATCTAGCACAATATATCACTAGGCAAGCGCAGAGTTTGAGCATAAACCATTTCGGCCGGAGAGCATTTAAGGTCTTCCCTAAAAGCTGAGCGAATGTCATGCAGAATGATGGACAATTCTTTGCTCCAATGTATGGTATTTCCCCTTGCTTTCAAGGAGGCTTTCAGTTGACGGTGGAAGCGCTCCACCATGCCATTGGCCTGCGGATGGTATGGTGGGGTTCTAATTCTATGCACAGCCCAGCAATCTTGTGAGTTCCCCAAACAGATTAGATTCAAATTGTGTGTCTTGATCTGTGGTGATCTGAGATGGTGATCCGAATATAGACACAAAGTTTTCAACAAATTTTTTGTGTATCGCACTTGAGGTGATGTCTTTCGAAGGATAGGCTTCCGGCCGTGCGTCGTGTAAATCTTTCACGTCACTCAAAATATATGAAAATCCGTTGGAAGGAGGCAGGGGTCCGACTATTTCAATGTGTATATGGTCGAATCGACCTTGCGGAACTTCGAACTTGCCTATGCCGGATTTTGTGTGTCTGCGGACTTTCGACTTTTGACATGACATACAAGTTTTTGATTGATTTTTAGATTTAACAAAACTGGCTAACTGGGGCACTGAAACAAGAATTTGGATTGTCCGCCACATCACGCACTGGAGTATGTAGGTTTGGTTCAAAGAGGGTAAAGGCGCGCGTTTGGCGACAATCCTCCAAGCGGATTGACCATAATGAGACTTGTTAACAATTTTGTCGAGCATGGAACAGCCGAAAGAAGACCTTACCATCAAAATCCTTCGGAAGCGGACGGATAAAACAATCGCTTCTGCCGTACAAAACAATCCAAGAGATTTGATAAAAAGTTTATCTGCTCAAATGGGTATAAGCAGACAGCAGTCAATTTGCACAATGATTTGGACTTAATCCCACATATAAAATTCAAATGGCTAACAAACTGAACCCAGCAGACTTGCCGATTCGCTTGGAATTTGGCCAAAAGATGCTTCAACTGGGGGTAGAGGACGGAAACATGTTGAACTGTCTTTTTTATGCCTGACGAGTCCACTTCGATGTAAACAGCAACATAAACAAACAAAATTGTCGAATATGGAGTGCTTCCAACCCACAGATACTCCATGAGACGGAATTGCATCCACTTCGTGTCACAATGTGGTGTGCAGTTTCATATCGCTGCATTTTCGGCCCTACTTCATCGACGAAATCGGTCACACCGTAACGGTTACTGGAGTCCATTACTAGGGCATGTTGAGAGAGTTTTCCTATCCAGAATTACGCCGAATGAGAATTTCCTTCAACTCTGTGTGGTTTCAGCAAAATGTTGCCACTCCTCACATAACCCGGCCTCGTATGACAGAATTGCGACAAAAATTTCCCAATAAGCTGATATCAAGAAAATCCACATTCCGTTGGCCCCCAGGTCGACTGACCTTAGTGCACCTGACATTTTCTTGTGGGGTTATTGCAAACAGGAAGTCTACAAAGCAAAACCAACAAATTTGAATGTTCTTTAGCATTAGATTCGAGAAACAATTGCGGCTATTCCTAGCTCAACCCTCCAAGTAGTGGTTAACAACTTTTTGGTAAGTATTCCAGTATTTTCAAAACTAATTAAGCTTTAGCGTGAATAAAAAAAAACTCCGTGCACTGAAAATAAAAGTTATTTGAGTTTCTTAATTCAGCATAATTCATCAGCAAAATTGGTGGGCCAATCATAACGTACGATGTAAATTGTGAGTCACACCTAAACTTTATTGCCCAACTTAATCCGACATTTCTGTGTTTCAGTGACGAATTCAACCATGGAGACTGGAGAGGTACACAATTTAGCAGCGCGTTGAAATGGTTGAAGCGTTTAACGAAAATCGGCGTTAAAATCAAAATGCTTTTCGTGCACTTCGTGATTTTTTTGGTCAGCATAGTCGCCCAAATGTGTTCATAATCGGGAGAATCGTACGCAAATTTCAGCAAACCAAGTATCTAAGAAATGTGAAAACATCTGGGCATGCTCGCACTGTTCGTTCTGCGGAAAACATTGCTGTTGTTCGCGATAGTGTGGCAGAAGAGCTGTCAACCTCGACTTGTCGTCGTGCCCAACGATTGAATATCTCACCAACATCACTGATGCGAATTCTGAACAAAGAGTAACACGCTCACAAGGTTCAGTTGACTCAAGAGCTGAAGCCTAATGACCTTTCGAGAGTCGTAAATATGCCGAATGTTTGGTTGAACAGACAGAAGTGATTGGTGACTATATAAAGAAATCAACTTCAACGACGAGGCACACTTTCATCTCTGTGTGTTCGTCAACAAGCAGAATTGCTGCACTTGGACAAATGAGAATCCACGAGTGATTATTGAACAGCCGATGCATGCAGAAAGAGTGACTGTTGGCAGCATCATCGGGCAGTACTTCTTCGAAAATGAAGTCGATATGACAACTGATTTCTTGTGGCCAGAAATTGAGGATATGGACCTGGAGGATATGTACATTAAAAAGAATGGTGCCACTTGCCACACAGCCAACAAAATGGCTATTTTGTGTGAGAAATTCATGTTATCTCAAGACGTGAGATAACATGGTCTCACGTCGTGCGATGTTAACTGGCCACCACGATCAAGTGATTTGACACTGTTGGACTACTCTCTTTGGGGATATTTAAAAAAAAAGAGTGTACGTCAATAAGCCAAGAACAATTCAAGCGCTAAGGGATGAGATAATTCGGCGCATTAACGACATTAGCGACGAGCATTTATAGAGACGAGCTATACAGAGCCATGTCTAGTTTTGATATACCGCCCATACTCGTCCATTTGACAAGGATGACGATGAAAATTCCCGCTGATCCATCAGGGTCGGAAACGACCTCACTGACACATTCGATACCAAAAAAGGAGTAAGGCAAGGAGATGCGCTGTCAGGTGATTTATTCAATTTGATTATTGAGAGGATTTTACAAAAATCCCGAGCGCGGACCAGAGGCATAATTTTCCCAAAACCGGTATTGACATAATTGGCAGGACTCAAGGTTATGCCATAGCCAAGTTTGCAAGTATAGAGAAGGAAACGGCAAAAATGAGTTTAGCAGGAAATGAGGCAAGACAAAGTATATGCTGTCAACACGAAAGGACACACAACATCGATGAATTGGACAGAACGTCATTATTAACAGATATAACTTTGAGGTAGTACGGGACTTTGTCTATATCGGCTCCGCTATTAGCTCTGACAACAATATCTCGTCAGAAATTAAACGAAGCATTACTCTTGCCAACCGCTGTTTCTTCGGGCGAAGAAGGCAATTCAGTAGTAAAGCCTTTACTCGAACTACTAATTAGATCATATATAAGACTATAAGACCCTAATCATCCCAATCTTGCTTAACGGCGCTGGAGCATGGACCGTCTCAAAAGCGGATGAACAAATTCTTTGTCGATTTGAGAGGAAAATTCTTCGAAAAATCTTGTGTCCCGCGCTGACGGGCTATGGACACGAAGATTCAACCAGGAACTATACGAGCTGTACAGCGACGTGCCCTTGGTCAAAAAACTCCACATTGGACGTTTAAGATGGCTAGGACATGTAGAACGACGTCGGATGCAGCAGACATCGGACGCAGCAGAGGAACTGGAAACTGGAACTGGAAGCAGTTAGCTTACTTAGAACCAGGCTAACTGGAGAGACATATTGGTAAAGGGAGAGGTTCAGTCCGGATTATAGCGTCACTAATGAAGAAAACCGCACCCGTCAATTGGCTTCTCGCAGTTCGCAGACAAATCATATCTTAGCGGCTTCATTCTATCACGGTATCAGAATGAAGATTCACAACTAAGGGGCCAATTCCAAATGGGGTCCTCCCTATACAAGTCTGGTAGCCATTAGTTTCCTGGTACAACCACCAATCGAGTTATGTACTCGATATATAACACGTGTTTTTTTTTAGAGGTATATAACTTAGAAATGCAATGAAACAAAGGTGATTTCTTTAAATTGACCTGAAATTTACTTTATCGGAAAGAAAATCTTCTGGCAATTTAACCTGAATATGATTTCTGGCATATGATTATCACGGCTGGCTCGGACGTAGTCTAGTCTGGAGGTCCAATTTTTGATGACTTTTCCCAACATTTGTGGCCGTATCGCCTATAACGCGATGAATGTTTTCCTCCAAATAGTAAATCGTTTTGGGCGAATCGGCGTAGACTACCGACTTCACATATCAACACAGAAAATAGCCAAGCGGCGTTATATCGCACGATATTGGAGACCAATTCACAGCATTAAAACGCGATCAACGGCAATCTTGTTTTGAATCTACGCATCTCACGGTGATCCTGCGACTTCAGGATTTTTTAAGCATGCAAACCTAGATCTTTCCGCAAACCCTTCAATAAAGTGAATGGACACGTGTCTTATTCCTGTTCACGATGGCGTTAACAACTTCTTCTGTACGCAATTTACGACTTCGACATCTTTGTGGATGCGTTAACTTGGTGCGAAAACGTTCCATGCTTAATCGAATTAATTGCGATTATGTTGACCGTAAAATGGACGTAGTACCCGATACGTATTTCAAACTGTCCCATGATTTTCAAAATAAATTTGCACAATTTGGAAGCGTTGTTCAGACTTAAGTCATGTTGAAATACTAAAAAAAAACTAAAAATATATCACTTGATTAGCTGACAAAATGGCCGCCGGATAAAACAGTGTTGCTAACTTAAACCTAAAAAAAAACACCCCTTACATACATAGCCAATGTTAAACGGACGATCGTTGTGAATCAAATTATAGGATAGATAGATACCCTTTGCACGACTTTTCGAGTAATCGCATTACTTTTCAAATTTCTTCACCATCAAGTCTATTGACAGATGTCTTATATACCATGCTTTTTCAAAAATATACGTCTGCTAACAAAATAAAACTGAAAAAAGGAAAAAATTGGTAAGACGTTGTTACACCTGCCATTTTATTTGAAGCTTTGGAAGAGTGAAATTCCTTGTATGTACCTACTCCATAGCCAATGCAACAAATAATTTCTGACTCCATGATACAGCAAGTTTATGTTTCTTGAAATAATCCTACATAGCATGTCCTGTAACCCTCTGCGGTACTGCCAATCAGGGAGATTCCTAAAACCAGCTTAGTGTTTCTGACCTCCTCTACTTTGGATTGGTTTTCCCATTGCAGATGGGACAGCTTACTTTGTGGTTAAGTTGAACGAGTCCTACTGCAACTTTCTTTGGTGGCTACCGCATTCACTATTTCACTGCTTAAGCATTTCCTTGCTTCATACTTTTCGCATTCTAGGCTTTACGATAAACGACATTAAGGGTCATATAAAGGGTCATTAGCAATCTTGTCGTGATACTTACATAAAGGTACCACTGATCTTGTCAAAAACAGGAAACAAACCGAATACCATTGGGCAAATGAAATCCCATTTAATGTCCACCTCCCATTGAAGAGTTCACGTCTACCTCCCACTATAACAGAATGACAATGTGAATGTCTGTAAATGGAATACGACTACGGAATACGCGTGCAATAATGCACTTGTCCTCATTATGCATTTTCACAGATAAGAAAAACTTCCAGTGCCAAATGGACTACATAAGGTCATTTGGTTTTGGGTGTACTCCCTGTGTGTATGGTAGTGCTATAGGACAAGGCGACACCAAGCTCATAAGTCACGTTAATGGTAGTCCATTATGCAGAACATTAACGGCATAATGTACTTTTCGATAAATTCTACCTGTTAAAATCATTTGCATTGAACCACTACTCTTACACCCACTTTGCCGTCCCACAAATGAGTGAAAAATGTCCTCGACACACAAACACCCAGAATTACAGAGCCGGGTCGCACCGCTTTCGGGTTCAAGCGGATAACAGCTCAGCCTGAAAATATTCACTCCAAGTATGTGCATTACAATTAAGAGATTCCTGTCCAGGAATTTCAGGGCACAATTAAATCCTCTTGCAGATAAGATTTTTACGGACACACACTCTTTTAGCAGGTCAAACATACTCTCGGACATAATAGCCGGGTTCATTTGATAATCTCTTGGACGTTCATTATGTGGCGCCAACTGTTGGTTGCGGAGACGACGACGCCGACGACGCCGACAACGACGACACCAACGATGATGATGATGACACAAGAAGGGCAAATACTCATGCCTGGCCAGAGGAAGGCTTTTTATTCCGCATGTGGTTTGCATAATGTGAAGGTGGATTTATGGGTTCGGTCTACCGGTTGGGTTTTTCGGTCTGCTTTTGAGTTTTATAATGCTTTCGAGTAATTTGTTGAAATTTTCTAGCGAATTAACTTTTAGGATTTTAAGGACTCTATCATATGGAAGGAGATATTCGGTGTGTATTGGATTGTTCGTAATGAGGAATGAATTTTGATTGCTATTATTTGGTTGAAAGGATGTTTTTCTATATTAAGGACAGGTATGGAAAAAGCAAGCATTTATGAATACTGTACAAACGCTCTTGTAGAGTCTTGTCGAGTTCTGGCCAGAAAAATTATTTAACATGTCAACCTAGACAACCTGATTGGGAGTAGAAGAGTAAAAGAAGACTCTAGAAAGAAATCACATGCAGGACTTTTCAATTTAGGAAAGTCTGGTATAAAAAGTCGACAACTTGAAACAGTGCAATCGTAAGTCTGGCAAATCTACTTTTATTTAGTGTCCTTTTCAATTTTTCCGTCAAAGACGGCTTCGACTAACAAGGGCGTTCGTATAAAATAAGAGAAAATATCAAAATAGATAAATTTTTATAGATCTAGAGTAATAGAACCTACATTCCACTAATTTCTGGCATTTTATTTTGAGATAACAAACATTCAAATACGAACCCCTCATATGCAATAAGAAGTATGGGGGCTTTCATTTGGGTCATAACAGTTTTGGAAATTAATACAAAAGTAGTCTTAAACAGAATATCGTAGCCAGAATATTGAGCCGAATCAGTCGATATCTGTCGATCATGGGAATCCGTGATCCGCTATCTATCCGAAATAGATCCAGCTATCTCAAGAACTGAAACGTTTTAATAGTTTGAAGTGCGGTACAGCTACCCTTGACTCTGCAAAAGTTTGAAGAAATTCCTGAATATCACCACCAAGAAAGATCATTATGCAGAAGCGGTGCAAGCGAATAACTAGCGGCATCCCTAAGCTGCTACAAAGCAGACATTACTGCCATCAAGGAAATACGATGGGATGAGCCGGGAAAAAAGAGGATAAAAAACTGTGACATCTACTACAGACCGTGCACCTTGACAAAACCTATGAGCGAATACCAAAGTACGATGTTAAGATCGTACTGGGGAAGGTAATAAGAGAAAAAATCTTAAGCTGGATTGTCGGTAAACATAGCCTACACGACAACATGACTGGTAACGGACTTAGGCTAATTGGCTTCGCTACGAAGAGAAATGACTCTATAGCTAGCACATGGTTTTCTCACCTCGATATCCATAAGGGGCCAGGGCAGTCTCCACATCAACGTACGGTCAACCAAATTGATCACATTGACAAGAGACACGCATCCAGTATTTCGGATGTCCGCACATTCCGAGGAGCTAACATCAACTACCTTGTTGCAGCCAAGGTAAGAATGCGGATATCCATCACGCCACAACAATCAGAAATACTGTGAAAAAAATTGATGTCGAAGGGCTGAAATCGCAAGAGACGGTCAAAACCTTACCGCAACGCGTATCCCTAAGCCTCTCGATTAACACCATACCACCAGCATCTAATGTCGAAGAACTATGGCAACGATGCCAACAAGCCATTAGATCAGCCGCAACTGATGTGCTAGGTTTCTCGCGCCCACCAGCAAGAAACCCCTGGTTTGATGAGGAATGCCGACAAATGCTCGCAGCCAAGAACGAGGCCTACAAGGCTAAGCTGCAGGTGGAGACGAGAGCTGCCGTTGAGCTCTATAGGCAGAGAAGAGGGGAAGAACACCGGCTTTTTAGAAAGAAGAAAAAAGAGGAAGAAAAGCGCACTCCAGGAAAGATGTTCGCAAGTTTTACCAAAGTGTAAAACGTCAAAGCCAAGGATACAAGGCTCGAACAGAATCCTGTCGAGATGAACAAGGAAATATCGTAGTTGAGACACAGTCGATGCTCAGGATATGGAAGAACCACTTCTGCAGACTGTTAAACGGCGATGACGAACAACATTCCGCTGTCAGGCAGAACCAACCATTCAATGTTGGCAACGGTAGCGAAAACTGTCAACCACCCGACCTGGATGAGGTGAGGATAGCAATATCTGAACTCAAGCTTAATAAGACTCCCAGAAATGAGCTTTATATAGCCGGCCGGCGGATATGACTTGGTAAACTCATAAGCCTAATCTGGAAGAAAGTACGTCTGAAGAACGGAACCTCAGCTTCGTTTGCCCGATCCACAAAAAAGGAGACCCTCTGAACTGCGCCAACTATAGAGGCATACGTCTCCTCAACATCGCCCACAAGATCCTATCTGCCGTAGTATGAGAACGCCTGAAACCGTTTACCAAGGACCTGCTTGGCCCTTATCAGTGTGGTTTTAGGCCAGGAAATTCCATAAACGATCATATTTTCACACTTCGTCAGACCTTGGGAAAAGAAGTCCAAATCGATACGCACCACCTATTTCAAAGCAGCACACGACGGCATATATAGAGACGAACTATGCAGAGCCATGGCTAGTTTTGGTATACCGCCCACACCCGTCCGTTTGTGCTCCATCAGGTTCGGAAACAATTTCTTCGACACATTCGATACCAAAAAAGGATTAAGCCAAGGCGATGCGCTGTCATGTGACTTCTTCAATTTGATTCATGGGAGGATTGTGCCAAACTCACGAGCCAGCACCAGAGGCACAATTTTCCAAAAAATCGGTGCAACTACTAGCAATCGGCGTATGCTATATAGATAGAAATGGAAGCGGCAAAAATGGGCTTAGCAGTAAATGAGGGCAAGACAAAGTACATGCTGTCAACACGAAAGGCCACATAATACGGACAAATGGGACATAACGTCACCATCGACAGACATACCTTTGAGGTAGTACGGGACTTTATCTATCTCGGCCTCCGCTGTTAACTTTGACATCAACTTCTTGTCAGAAATTAAACGAAAAATTACTCTTGCCAACCGCTGTTTCTTTGGGCTAAGAAGGCAATTCATTAATAAAGCCCTCACTTGAACCTACTAGGAGATCCTAAATAAGACCCTGACATTCCCAGTCTGCTCTACGAGGCTGAAACATGGACCATCTCAAAATTGGATGAAGAAATCCTTGGTCATTCCGAGAGGAAATTTCTTCGGTCCCGTTTGCGTTGACGGGCTATGGAGACGAAGCACAACCAAAGACTATACAAGCTGTAAAGCGACCCTGGTCAGAAACCTCTGTATTGGACGTTTAAGATGGCTAGGATATGTACAACGAATGGAAGCCAATACTCCGGCTCGCAGGGTCTTCATTTCCAAGCCAGTCGTCGGACGTAGTTGAAAGTGGAAATAAGTGGAAACCGATCTCAACCACGTGCAACATGATTTTTTAAACGGATTTAACAAAAAATCACCCACTGTGTGAAGGTTTTTCACGGTAAAATATCCACAGGAGAAAGCGAATTAGATCGCCGTTTTTTTAGACCATGTATACGGTGAAGGGGATTATTGTAAAATGTTCGTTATAATATACAATATAATAATGTCCTTAAAAATTTTTCCATTTTCATCACTATAAGCTCCTGGTCTCACCCTACGTACTCTTTTTTGTTTGCTCATCGAGAAATTACGATTAAACAAAATTGTTTAACATGGAATAGCCACGAAATTACTCTTAAAAATGTCAAATCTAAGCAAAATGCTTTCATTTTATTTTAAGTTCCTTATTGCGTTCATACACTCATCTAAACGATAATTTAATGCTAGGTTCTGGTTACCCACAAATTAGCCATAAACACTAAAATTTGCAATTCAAATTCGTTGCCCTTAACTGAATCCTCTCTGGTCACAAAATTCTGAACCAAAAAAAAAAAAAAACATCCGAGGACAAAAACATATTTTCACTTCAGCTCCATGCTTCTCCGACTTGCCTACCTTATGCGGTTGGGTCAACATTTCGTTACCTTGCCAAGTTTGTACTTCACTTGACCGGAACTAAGTTATTTGCTGGAACAATTCCAATTCAAACATTCATTCTCTGCAATAGCAGAAATGATAACGTTGAAAGAGCTCGATCCACCATACCTTCGCTTCCAACAAAACCGCATGTCATGGAGTTATTGTTTTGAATAAATTTCCTGCTCCTTCGAATTTGTGGAATCTTTTCCATTCCATTGGTTAGGGCTCACAAAATCGATCATACATACACAAATGCACCCAAACCAACTATACCCCATCAATAATCATTTGCGTGCCTAAAATAAAATCGAATCCTAATTGCCAGCCCTCATCACTGACAAGGACCTCGGCAATAATGATGGAGTTTACTTTTCCAATTAATTAATTACCAATTAATCATCGAAGGATTTCTTCCAACTTATTCATCAATCCGGTGGGTTTTCAGCTGTCGTCTCAAACGGCATCACTGGATATTTATTCAAAAGGACACCCACATTATACCTCTTGCTGATAGTATCGGGCCACCTTTCGACATCCACACGGGTATTATAGACTTTTTTATACGCCCCAATGCGTACCCGTATTCAAATCTTTATTGAGTCGACAGGACAACTCACACCGGTATATAAGGCGCAAAAACCTTCAGGTCATGAAAAGTAGTCAGCATTACCTTCTACAGATGCTTTCTATGATTGCTACCTTGGGGAGAACAAGTCCTTTCTTCCGAATTGCCAAACAGTTGAAAGTCTAAAAGGGCGCTCTGAAGGGGACTTATGATGGTTCAAATTGGCACGTAAGTTGATTTCGTCCTTTTGTCGCCCCCGGTGTCCCCTTGTATTTCTAATTTGTTTGGCCGGCGCCGCATTCCCAAAAAGGTGACAAGGGATGATTTCCCTTTTCTCTTTCAATTAGACCTCCTGCAAGGCAACAAAAAGAGAAACTTTTACTTTCTTATTACCCCCTTAAGTCCTTTTGTCGCAGAAGCATAAAATCTTATTTAGCTCTCCGGTGTCCTTTCGTTTATCAGCAGAAAAGGTTCTTCGGTTGAGGTGGTACTTTCTGTAATTGGAATACTTCTAGGACTCATTGTTTGTAATGTCGCAAAATTCAAGTGGCAAATTGAGGTAATTCCCATCCAAATGGTAACACCTGGTGGTAGTTATTAAGGGGGGAAGGGTATATTTTGTATACCTTAAGTTGATATTCGTTTATATCAAAGTTACCACATGTACACTGATGGTAAGATACAAAAAAAAGGAAAATTTCGCGAGTACCATGCCCCTCGGTTTATGGTCAATTAATATACACTGCACGTCCCTTGGACTGTGAATTGGCCTAAGGCCAAGTTTATTTGTCCACCTCCTGCTGCAGTGCATCATTCGTGTGGCATGAACTGGCAAAGGTAAACCCACATAAATAGATTCACGTTCATGTTAAAGCGAAACGTCTTAAGAGGATTCTTGAGAAACAGTCTCGCACTCAGACAGACGATAATTTCCCGAATGTAAGATTATGACAACGTGTCAGTTTAGCATCGTATGATGCACTGCTAGGTGTCTTAAGATTCAATGTCGTGTGCCGGATTGGCGTGATAAATTATGAAATTAAATTCACGAATGTGTAACCTGGCGACAGGAGCAATGTGATTAATTGCGTCTACCAGAGCGGAGGCGGAGAGTAGGTATAAGGGTATGAGTACATGTTATAGCACTTAGCAGGTGTACACTGAGACATTTCCAGAAGTGTATTTCTGGTTTTACTTAACAAAAAGAAAAGAAAAAGGATACATCTCTGCTCAATGGATTAGCGTGAGTTTATATTTATTCCTTGATTTGTAGGTGACATGGTAGGTGGGTGTAATTGTCAAGTTTGTTAACGATCTGTTGAATTCGTGTCAAAACAACAAGGAACTACGTTTAAGGATTGGACAAACAAAATCGTTTAAAGAGGCTCGATGGACAATCAAATGTTTATCTATGTAACGCCATGAGTTTATTTTTATTTAAATTATTGTTTTTTATTATTAAATTGTATTAATTTTGCGTTTTATAAAATTGTAATCAGCACTTTTTTTTCGTAGTGTTAAGTTCAAAAGTGTCAATAAATTACAAACAAAACACATTTTTTTATATTAAAAAATTAATTACAATGTGCTGCTTAGATTTAGTATAAAAGAGAGAACAAAATGTAAAATAATCGCAGTCGCAGTCTAGCAGTCTAGCAGTCTAGCAGTCTAGCAGTCTAGCAGTCTAGCAGTCTAGCAGTCTAGCAGTCTAGCAGTCTAGCAGTCTGGCAGTCTGGCAGTCTGGCAGTCTGGCAGTCTGTCAAATAAAAACAAGCTGGTAGCACACATCTATTGGAGCATCAACTTTTAATTTTTTTGACAAATTGTTTTGCGCCGCCGTAAGTAGACAGGCTGAACAAATTCGTTTGGTCGCCTGGCTCTTCACTCTTCGCCGTTTTTTCTCTCGCCGCCGCTGGTAGTAGACAGGTTGAACATTTTTGGTCACCTGGCTCTGCTCTGCCCCGCTTCGTGCCATCTTCATCGCCAACATCACACGTACGTGACACATGACCACACACACGGACTAGGTACACTATTTCCACGCTTTATCAAAAAAAATCCGCAACGAGCACAAAAACAACGCTTCATCTAGAAATAAAAAAAGCTACTAAGCACAAAAGACCCACAGCTCTAAGGTCTGCAGACCAATTACAATGTAGATACATTCAATATTGAGCCCTCCCACAGTGGAGTATCGGACTATAAAACATGGCATTGATATTCAGTTAAGCTGTACAGCTAATTGTCGGTTATTTAATAATTTTTCTTCAACTATAGTAAATTTAAGTAATTTTGCAGTTGGCGGAGTGTTATGAGTGGTGGTAGTGGGGTGGTTGGGCGTAAAAAATTAAAATTCAAAATATGAGTTATCATTTTTTTTAAATTGAATCTCATTAAGTTAAATGTAAATGAAAGCCTCATTTTAAAATTAACTTTAAATTTTGAAGTTGATCTGTTGTTAATCCGAATCCAACTTTTTTTTCACCTCTACTTAGCGACTCACATTATGATCTTAAAGTGACTGCAATTCTACATCAACATATAGGAACAAGCAATTGAAATATCTTTGGGATATGCATATCTTTTTTTTTGCCAGTTGCACTTTTGAATGTTGGTTAAATATCATGGATTTAAATTTATCATTTTTCTGAATAAGTTAATAAAAACTGGTGCCTTGCTCTTGATAATCTAAAAAATCATCCGAGTAGTATAAATAGTTAAGAAAAGCTTATCTTTAACTCCCCGTTCGGAGTCGGCATAAAACAGGAGGTACCGCCATCGTGCATGAAGTATACAAATCCACTAATGAATGGTTGTGTGAAAGGCTCGACCTGGGTACTAACAAACCTGTTGCAAAAAAGACAACTTAAAACAGTAGGAAACCTTCACCTAAAATTATTCGTATTGCACAAACCTTCAGCCACTGTTTCTATTTCAAAAACTATTGAATAATCCCGATATAGTAAAACTCCACGAAAATTTTAAAATTTTTTTCCACTTTTTAACATTGCAAACGTGTGATTGCAACAACGCTGTAACAACACTCAAATTTCCAAAGTTTCTGTTGACAATTGTTTTGAATAATTACCATCGTGTTATACTTTTTATAAAACTGCGGTATTTCTGTTGAAGTGAGCATTTTTTTTTAATAAGCAACAAAGATGTTGGCGGATAATCCGAAAGGCCAACGACAGCACTCATTCCCGTAGTCCCGCGTCCTATGGGTATCTAATAAATTGGAACTGGCCCTCCAGGTTAAGGGTTGCACTTTGGGTTAACTATCCAACCATGGAAAAAAATAACCGTTACGAAGCAACTAATACCCTGGGAAAGGAGTGATTTTTTGCTGACGTACCTGCTAAAAAAAAAAAGACAGCGAAGTTCGTATCTGCACCTGGAATGTGAGAACATTAAACAGGAGAGGTGCAAGCGAATAACTAGCGGAAGCCCTAAACTGCTACAAAGCAAACATTACTGCCATTCAGGAGATATCATGGGATGGGGCAAAAAGAGGATGAAAATCTGTGACATCTACTACGGACCGTGTGAGCTGAATCAGCGCCTATTCGGATGCAGATTTGTTATAAGTGCCAGACTTCGACAAGAAGTCGTATATTTCCAAGAAATTCGCAAACACATTGTAACAATCCGTATAAAGACCAAATTCGACAACACAAGCTTTATTATAAGCTCACGCCCTGACGGAGGAAAACGATGATGTAGCTTAGGATTGCTTCTATAAGCGACTACCGAAGTGCGATGTTAAAATCGTGCTGGGGGCTTTTAACGCAAAGGTAGGAAGAGAAGACATATTAAGTCGGAAAACATAGCCTACACGACAACACGTCTGGTAACGGAATTAGGCTAATTGACTTCGCTTCGGAACGAAATGCCACTATTGTCAGCATACGGTTTCCTCACCTCGATATCCATAAGGGGACATGGCGGCCTAAAGATCAATGAACGGTCGACCGAACTGATCACATTGCGATAGACAAGAGGCACGCATCCAGTATTTTGGATGTTCGAACATTTCGAGGAGCTAACCTAGGCTCGGACCACTACCTTGTTGCAGCAAAGGTAAGAATGCGGATATCCACCACGCCAAAACAATCCAGAAATACTGTAAAAAAATTTAATGTCGAAAGACTGCAATCGCAAGAGACCGCCAAGACCTTCGCGCAACGCGTATCCCTCATGTTCTCAATCAACACCGATCAAATTTTCACACTTCGGCAGATCCTGGAAAAAAAACCCTAGAAGTCCAAATCGATACCGACCACCTATTCATCGATTTCAAACCCGCATACGGCAGCATCTATAGAGACGAACTATATAGAGCCATGTCTTGTTATGGTATACCGCCCGAACTCGTCCGTTTGTGTAGGATAAGGAAGAAAATTCTCGCAGCTTCATCAGGTTCGAAAACGACACATTCGTACCAAAAATGGGCTTAGGCAAGGCGATGCGCTGTCATGTGAATTCTTCAACTTCATTCTTGAGAGGATAGTGCAAAACTTACGAGCCAATACCAGAGCCAAAACTATATTCCAAAAAACCAGTACAACTACTAGCATACGCCGACGAGGTAAGCCCCAACCTGATGTAATAGCCACGTTTGCTAGTATAGGGAAGGAAGCGGCAAAAGTGGGTTTAACAGTAAATGAGCGCAAGACGAATTATATGCTGTCAACACGAAAGGACATTAAACATCGAAGAATTGGACAGAACGTCAGCATTGACAGATATAACTTTGAGCTAGTACGGGAATTTTTCTATCTCGGCTCCGCTATTAACTCTGACAGAGTCAGAACCGCTAACCGCTGTTTCTTCAGGCTAAGAAGGCAATTTAGTAGTAAAGCTCTCACTCGCACCACTAAGGAGATCATATATAAGACCCCGATTATCCCAGTCCTGCTCTACGGTGCTGTAACATGGACCGTCTCAAAAGCGGATGAAGAAATCCTTGGTCGATTTGAGAGGAAATTCTTCGAAAAATCTTCGGTATCGTTTGCGTTGACGGGCTATGGAGACGAAGATTCATCCAAGACCTAAACGAGCTGCACAGCAAAATGCCCTGGTGAAAAAACTCCGCATTGGACGTTTAAGATGACTAGGACATATAGAACGAATGGACACCAATGCTCCGGCTCGCAGAGTGTTCGATTCTCAGCCAGATGTCGGACGCAGTAGAGGAAGACTTCGCGTTAAGTGGCGCGCACAAGTAGAAACCGAACTAAACCAACTTGGAGTGCGCAACTGGAGGCAATTAGCTAAGGACCGGGCCAATTGGAGAGGCATGTTGGTTGAGGCCCAGGTTAATTCCGGACTGTAGCGCCACTTAAAGACTGCCCTAACTTGTAAAGTGTTGCTGTTTTTTATTTTGGAAGTTTACTGTCTTCCCTTGTTGTACAACACCTTACCTATCTATAACCAATAAAACCCTTGTAACTCTCATGTTTGCACCTAATAAAGCAGGCAAAGACAGACTAGTATTTTATAATTTAGCCACGAAATTGTTAAAATGTATTCCATTGATGTAAGGCGTTGTTATTGCATGTATTGGTGTCGATTAATTGCACGCTGATATAATGGTCGAAAAAAAACTTCGTTTCTTGGGACTGTGACTTAACATAATCTGTCTACATAGTCACCCTAAACGAAATGCCATGTTGGCAAAACGAAGATGTATTCGCTCAGTTTTCGAATTTATCCGAAACTTCTATGAAATTGAAATTTCCCGCTCAGCTATACAAACCATGCGCGCACTTCATGTGTATCCAACGGTGCTTAATAGAATGCCAGATACTCCCTTGGCGAGTGAAAAATTGACAAATTACCACTTGAATTATCTGGCGGTAAATGTGGAACTTATCCCATTAGCCATTAGCCACGGTGTGAAATCATTTCGATGCCAACAAACATCTACTATATCCATCTCAATAAATATTTTATAGGTGCACCTTCGATTAAATATTTCCTCTAAATGATGTCAGTCCATAGAGATTACATCCATTAGACCATTAACCTCACACCATTGCTCAAATGCGCCTTCCTGTTCCTACCATGTTATCCTTCCGCATCAGTTGTATTTGAAAATTACATCATCTTGCAGCCTCCTCTCGATACCAGTTGTTGGCATTGTATCATTGAAACGAAGAAAATTTTGTACGACAATGATAACAGACATGGAAGGGCGGCACGGTGTGCCATACCGACCGTATAAGAAATAGATGGGGCTGGGGGAATCACCAAATGTCAACTTCCTGGAAGTGCTTCTGAAGCAAGAAATTATAAATTTCCGTTATAATAACGTGTGTAACTGCCTCTCCTGGATTGTACAGGAGTCGACGAACAAGAGCAGGACAACTCAGATTCGGTTATTTAATTCAATTGAGCCTTTCATGCCACACGGTAATCGTCATTGAATCTATGTTTCTAAAACCATTCACACCAAAGGCCACATTAATACGGCAAGGACGAGCGGTGCGGCCATTCAGAGTTTACCAGGGTAGATTATACTAGCTAGGGAAAGTTTTGACTTTTAAGATACATACCTAGATGTAAACTATATCTATCCAAGGGTATACGAATGGTGTGTAGAGGCAAGCAGACTGGAATGCAACAAGAGAGGAGATAAAACTGGATATGACATACAAGAGGATTTCGCCTGTATCTCTCGCTTCGTTCACCTACAGTGTGTGAACTTAGATGTCATTGAATCTGGTGGTGGGGTTTGGCCAATGGCCGGGGATGGATATCCTATACCGATATGCTTAGACATCCAGCATGTTAGCTGTCGGAAGCAGAAGTAACAGTTTGGCAAATTGCTAGATTTTCCAAAATCAAAATGCCATGAAAAATGTAAACGGACAGCGATATAACAAATGTACAATCAACCTACAGCACATATACATACATAGTCATCCTTAACTATGCCGATGACGATGATGATGGTAGGTGCAATTTCTAACTTAGAGAATACCTCCTGTCACTTTATCTCCAACTTTTATTTAACAGCCACATTATTGCATAGGGCACCCATTACAAGGACTTGAGAGAAAAGTTTCCACTTCTTACGCAAATTGCCTTACTCCTTCAAATGAATTGCAGAATATTTTAACAGCTTGTTATCCCCTTCTCAAGGACTCACCCCATGGTCTACGAGTATCTTCCGGCATGTCCTTATCTACACATCTAAGAAAAACCTGCTTCTACCTTTTTGCCACTCACACCCGCAATCGCAGCAATCTTATAAGCTAATAAGGGTCCCATTAAAAAAACAAAGAGGATAATCTAAAAGATAACTTTTATGGCCACCAAATTTCTTCCCAGAAAAGGATGTACATAAAAAAAAAAAACTTGAAAGGGAATATTACAGCGACAATTTTTAACTACCTCCAAATGGATGCGGTTGGTATACACGGTTGAGGGAAGGTAAGGCAGGGTAGCTAGAGCTAACCAAAGTAAAAATCTACCATTAAGTGTTTTTGGCAGACAAGCCACGAGATGGGGAGTAAGAGGAGTTCTCCCTAATTAACTCGTCAGCTTGTAAGTATAGGCTTTTTGGATGTTTGCCGAAAACAGTAAACAAATTGTGAAGCAAAAAGATATCCTTTAACGATGTGCTGTGAGATACGCTTGTGGATTTGAGGTGAGACTTAATGAGGTGAAGACGGTAATGATATCGGAGGAAATGATAGGTACTTGTAGCGGTTGGGTGTAGATGTTTAGAGGAAAGAAGTAGGTACGTTCGTTTTAGTAGAATCGGATCTGCAAAACAACAAAAACAACGTCTTTGGATAAAGTGAGGTTCAATGAGCTCATTGTAAAGTAGTCAATCGATCTTAGATTCACGTAGATCCTTCGTCATATCGTGGTTTTCAATATTATTGGCTCTTGAAAGTTAAATTTACTTGCCGACTTCTGTTTGGTAAGGTTACCAACACCAACGTATTAAAATCTTTATTTACCTACAAGATAACTCAAAAGTTATCACTTGATGTTCTCTGACTGAAATTTTGTTTATGAATGAATAAGCATTCTGCTTAGATATTTGATGTCTTAAAATTGTTTACATTCCTTACTTACTTACTGACTTAAGTGGGGCTACAGTCTAGAATGAACCTGGGCCTCAACAAACATGTCTCCAATTAGCCTGGCCTTAGCTAACGTAGACTGTTAGCTAAGGCCAGGTTGCGCACGCCAAGTTTTCTGAGATCGATTTCTACTTGAGCGCGCCAGGCGAAGTCTTCCTCTATTGCGTCCGACATCTGGCTGGGAATCGAAGACTCTGCGAGCTGGAGTATTGGCGTCCATTCGTTCTACATCTCCTAGCCATCTTAAACGTCCAATGCGGAGTTTTTTTTTAACCAGGAGCCTTTCGCTCTACAACTCGTAAGTTCTTGGTTGAATCTCCGTCTTAATATCCAGTCAACGCAAACGGGGCCAAAGACTTTTCGAAGAATTTTTCTCTCGAATCGACCAAGATTTTCTACATTTGCTTATGAGACCATCCATGCTTAAGCGCCGTAGAACAGGAATGGGATGATCAGGGTCTTACATAGGATCTCCTTAGTAGTTCGAGTGAGCGCTTTACTCCTGAATTGCCTTCTTACTCCGAAGAAACAGCGGTTGGCAAGAATGATTCTTCGTTTAATTCTTGACGAGATATTGTTGTCAGAGTTAATAGCGGAGCCGATATAGAAAAAGTGCCCTACTACCTCAAAGTTATATCTGTCAATGGTGACGTTCTGTCCAATTCGTTGAGGTTGTGTGTCCTTTCGTGTTGACAGCATATAATGCGTCTTGAACTCATTTACTGCTAAACGCATTTTTGCCGTTTCCTTCACTATACTAGCAAGCTTGGCTATGACATCACGTTGGGTCCGACCAATGATGTCAATATCTTCGGCGTATGCTAGTAGTTGCACCAATTTTTGGAAAACTGTGCCTCTGGTGTTGGCTCGTGAGTTTTGCACAATCCTCTTAACAATCAGATTGAAGAAGTCACATGACAGCGCATCGCCTTGCCTAAATCCTTTTCGATATCGAATGTGTCGGTGAGGTCGTTTCCGACCTTGATGGAGCAGCGAGGATTCTCCATCGCCATTCTACAAAAACGGACGAGTTTGGGCGGTATACCTAAACAAGACATGGCTCTGTATAGTTCGTCTCTATAAATGCTGTCATATGCGCCTTTGAAACCGATGAATAGGTGGTGGTTATCGATTTGGACTTCATGGGTTTTTTCCAGGATCTGCCGAAGTGTGAAAATTTGATCGATTGTGGACTTTCCTGGCCTCAAACATCACTGATAAGGGCCGATCAGATTGGTGGTAAATGGTTTCAGGAGTTCACATAATAAGGCAGATAGGATCTTGTAGCCGATGTTGAGGAGACTTATGCCTCTGTAGTTGGCGCAGTTTGGAGCGTCTCCTTTTTTGTGGATGGGTCAAACTACGCTGAATTTCCATTCTTCAGGCATACTTCCTTCCGACCAGATTTGACTTATGAGTTGGTGGATGTTACTTACCAAGTCATCGCCGCAAGCCTTATAAAGCTCAGCGGAAAGCCCGTCGTATCCGGTAGCCTTATTAAGCTTGAGTTTAGATATTGCTATCCTCACCACACCCAGGTCAAGGGGTTGGTAGTTTTCGCTGTCATTGATAATATTGAATGGTCCGCTCTGCCTGACAGCGGAATTTTGTTCTTCATCGCTGTTTAACAGCCCTCAGCATCGACTGTGTCTCAACTACGATATTTCCTTCTTCATTTCGACAGGATTCTGTTCGAGCCTTGTATCCTTGGCTTTGACGTTTTACGCTTTGGTAAAACTTGCGAACATCGTTCCTGGGGTGTCATCTCTCTATATCCTCTATCGCAGGCTTTTCTTGCTCTTTTTTCTTCTTTCTGAAAAGCCAATTTTCTTCACATCTTCTTTGGCTACAGAGCTTAATGGCTGCTCTCGTCTACACCTGCGGCTTAGCCTTATAGGCATCGTTCTTGTCTGCGAGCATATGTCGGCATTCCTCATCAAAACAATGGTTTCTTGCTGATGTGTGCGAGAAACGTAGCACATCAGTTGCAGCCATTGCCATTGTTGCCATTGTTCTTCGACATTCGATGCTGGTGGTATTGTTTTAGTCGAGAGGGTAAGGGATACGCGTTTCGCGGAAGGTCTTGGCGGTCTCTGTGATTGCAGTCTTTCGGCATTTATTTTTTGTCACAGAATTTCTAAATTGTTGCGGCGTGGTGGATATTTGCATTCTTACCTTGGTTGCAGCGGGGTCAGTGGTGCGAGCTGCCGCGCAGAAGTTCTGGGTTCGATTCCCAGCTGTAGCAACACCTAAATAATTTTTCAATGGCTCTCCTCTCGTGATTGTCTTACAAATCATCCGAGTAGTATTAATTATCAAGAAACGCTTATCTGTAATTCGCCGTTAGGAGTCGTCATATAACAGAAGGTCCCTCCATCGTGCTAGAAGTACACACGCACACATGTATGGTTGTGAAGAAGCTCGGCCCTGTTTACAAACGAGCCTGTTGCGCCAAAAATTTGAATTTTTTTTTTTACCTTGGGTGCAACAAAGTTATGGTCCGAGCCGAAGATAGCCATAGAGGCCGAAAATTTGCTGGCCATAGTGGTTTTTCGTTCCATAGCGAAGTCAATTAGCCTAGGACCGTTACCAGGCGTGTTGTCGTGTAGGCTATGTTTTCAGACAAAGCTGCTAAAGATTTCCCAACTTCCAGGTGCATATACGAACGCAGTTTGTTTTTTAGCAGGGTCGCCGACGAAAAAACCAGTCCATTCCCAGGCTATTGGCTACTTCGTAAGAAATGTTTTTTTTCCATGGTTGCATAGGTAACCCAAAGCACAACCCCTGACCTGGAGAGCCAGTTCCAATTTATGAGATAACCCAAAGACACGGGCCCATCAGTATCCACTACGGGATTGAGTGCTTCCGTTGGCCTTTCGGTTATCCGCCAGCACCTCTGTTCATGGGGCCTGACTTACCCTTGAAATTGCTAGACAACCTGTTGTCCGAATACGTTGAAGCAGCTTGTATAGGTTCGTCTGTGACATCAGACCGGGTATTCATTGCATGAAATTCTTATCAGGCTGGTTATAGTTTTACTGTTTTTCGTCTTACTATCAACACTCGGACTTATCGTTTAGCAAGTCAAATTCGGTTGAAGTAGACCAGTACCTGATAGTTACCACTTTCAAATAAGCTAATTTCGTCTGTATTCAGAGTTACAACCACTGGGTATTGCAAAGTTAAGACCAGTCGGTCTACCCTCGTAACCTCCACCATAACCTCTAGTTTTTATAAACCCTCGTTTACAACAAGACGGGCTCAGTGGCGCGATGGTTAGTGCGCTGAACTGCCGCGCAGAAGGTCCGGGTTCGATCCCCAGCCGTAGCAACACCAAAATGATTTTTCACTGGTAGTATCAATTGTCATCAATAGCTTATCTCAACTTAGCCGTTCGAATTCGGCATAAAACAGGAGGTCCCGCCATCGTGCAAAGAAGTACACACGCACACGTGAATGGCTGTGAGCAAAAAAAGCTAGGCCCTGGGTACTAACGAGCCTGTTGCTGCATACATTTAATTTTTTTTTACAACTAAGAGCTCTCCTAGCTTTTAGATATAATTAGGAGACTCCCCACTAAAAAGGTTCTCCTAATCAATTTAAGACTTGTTCACCTTATCGTGAAAGTAAAAAAAAAAACCAAATAGGTCACCCGTAGATTTCTTCTGACATTACTTTTCCATTCAATTAGCCAACAAAGGACGAAAAGGAAGTGATCTGTGATTATCACTTTCCCTCTCGAATGCTGGTTTATTCATTTTTATTGTCCTTCTCGAGGGTGTAAATACCTTTGAAATAATTATCAGGAGGCGGCTTTTTTACGACCTTTTTACTTTTTCGATTAGAATTTCTTTTTTCGCCATGCTCTCCATCATCCTTTGGTAATTGAATTAAATCCCTGGCCATTCTGCCGGTGAAAGGAAAGTAATTGAAGTGAACAAGATTAAAGCGTTCCATTCAAAGCCAATGAATTTGAATACTGTTTTGGAATTGGAATTGGAATTTATTGCGGCCTAGTGACATCAATAGGCCAATGAATTATAGGCTTCCGGTTGGACCCTTTAAATTGGGAAAGCAGGGGTATATTTGGAATTTCCCATTTTTAATTTGTTTTCGAAGGGACACGGCCATCGAACTTCATATTGTAACACAAGTGGATAGCATTCACAAAAGTCGTAAAATTATTAAAAGCGTTTAAAAAAACACGTTAAAGCTGACAAAATAGTCCACGAAATGGGTTTCGCCTGAGGTAGATATACACACAGTTGGTTGGAAACTATAAATCCAACAAAACTATAGGGGATGACGGAGACCATAGCTTGGAGGTAGTAAAATTTAATTTGCATACATTTCAGAACTTTGGTGAAACATTCATTACGGCAAAATGCCCCAGGGGGGTGTGTGTAAAATATTTTCCAGCAAAACTATGTAAAATAATTAAATTTTCAAAATTGTCCATGTTGAGGGATGGAAGTCAACGACATTTTTGCCAGTGGACATTATTTTATTTTCCCATAGAGAGCTAGGATGGGCAAGCTGTTATTGTACGTACCTAAGATTAGAGTGGTTTTAGCCTGGGATTTGTGAAGCGCATCATAGTGTTTCAGGATATGAGTCAAAAATAGCTATACCCGTTATGTAAGTTTTGAGATTTTTTGGTTCGCAGAGTGATTAATGCATCTGAGGGCAATCGGAAGCTGCTTCCTAAGAATCTCAGCACAAAAAAATAGCCAAATATTATTTTTCTGTTTCAGACAAAGATCGGAAAGTCATATACAATTAAAGACTTAAGAATCAACAGAAAACCCTAAATTTGGACATTGGATTTTATAAAAAATATTTGTTCAGGTACATACCATGTGGTGTGGCAGGAAAATAAGGCCGCAAGAGGTGACTTGGTAAGTACCATCCATCAACTCATAAGCGAAATCTGGTCGGAAGGGTATGCCTGAAGAACGGAACCTCAGCATCGTTTGCCCGATCCACAAAAAAGAAGACCCTCTAAACAGCGCCAAATACAGAGACATAAGTCTCATCAACATCGCCTGCAAGATCCCATGTGAACGTCTGAAACCGTTTACCAACAACCTTTCGTCCGTTTGTGTAGGATGACGATGGAGAGTTCCCGATGCTCCATCAGGGTCGGAAACGACCTCACTGACACATTCGATAACAAAAAAGGATTTAGAGAAGGCGATGCGCTGTCATCTGACTTCTTTAATCTGATTCTTGAGAGGATTGTGCAAAACTCACGAGCCAACACCAGAGGCACAATTTTCCAGAAATCTGTACAACTAATAGCATACGCCGACGATATTGACATCATTGGTAGGACTCAACGTGATGTCATAGCCACGTTTGCTAGTATAGAGAAGGAAGCGGCAAAAATGGGTTTAGCAGTAAATGAGGGCAAGACGAAGTATATGCTGTCAACACGAAAGGACGCACAACATCGACGAATTGGACAGAACGTCACCATTGACTGATATAACTCTGGAGTAGTACAGGACTTTATCAATCTCGGCTCCGCTATTAACTCCGACAACAACATCTCGTCAGAAATTAAACGAAAAATTGCTTTTGCCAACCGCTGTTTCTTCAGGCTAAGAAGGCAATTCAGTAGTAAAGCCCTCACTCGAACTACTAAGGAGATCTTATATAAGACCCTGATCATCCCAGGCCTGCTCTACGGCGCTGAAGCATGGATCGTCTCAAAAGCGGATGAAGAAATCCTTGGTCGATTTGAGAGGAAAATTCTTCGAAAAATCTTCGGTCCCGTTTGCGTTGACGGGCTATGGAGACGAAGATTCAACCAAGAACTATACGAGCTGTACAACGACATGCCCCTGATCAAAAAACTCCGGATTGGACGTTTAAGATGGCTAGGACATGTCTTCGCAGAGTCTTCGATTCCCAGCCAGACGTCGGACGCAGTGGAGGAAGAACTCGCCTTAAGTGGTGCGCACAAGTAGAAACCGACCTCAACCAACTTGGAGTGCGCAACTGGAGGCAGTTAGCTAAGGACCGGGCTAATTGGAGAGGCATGTTGGTTGAGGCCCAGATTCATTCCGGACTGTAGTGCCACTTAAGAAAGTAGTAGATTGGACTATTTGAAACGGAGCCGCGGACAACATTAACATGAAGTTAATAAACGTACATGCCGTATTTATCGATTACAATAAAATTTTGGAAGATATGATTCAAATTTGAGTGTTTTCCCCCGGCAGTATTCAACTTCCCGTCGCCTTCTGTCATCTTGCCGAATCAAAATCCGATCTCGAACAAAAATCATGCTTCGTTGATCGAACGTTTTATTTAATTTTTTTTTAAAACTACGCTTAAGAAATCACCCTTTATATATAATGGAGTGTGACGTACGGTACTACGCTTTGTACTCATGATTCGGATTGGTCTCCGGCTAAACAAGAAGTATACCAACTAAGTTCCCAAAAATCCCCTAAAAAAAAGTATGAAGCTAATTAATTTTCCACTACATTTTGTATGGAGCGATTTTACTAAGCCATCTTCATGATGGATGATGTTTTTGTTTAATTAACGTTATGAACATTTTTTGCGACAATTGTTTTTGCACTAAATTTGTGTGAGAGTTGTTTTTGTAGATATTTGTTTTGTCACACTTTAAATCTTCTATATAAATAAAAATCATTTGTCATTCGTTGGGAACCGCATCACTTGAGAACGGCTACACCGATTTGGCTAATTTTTTTTTTTAATTTTCCTCATAACCCAACTTAGGGAACAAAAAGTTGAAGAAGACCACTTTTACGCACACTGTTTTGGATTTTTTTTTACTTTTTGTTTTCGTGAAAATTTTCGACCTCGAGATTTCGATTGATTCTAACATTACGATGATAGCGGAACTCAAAAAAGTGGTTTTTAGAATTCCATCCGTGAATTAAATTTTAATTGTATGCTACTATTACTGTTTTCATGAGTTACACATATTTGTTTTTGGCCCAAAATTACCTTAAGGGAATTTTCTGTTCTGGCCACAAACGGACATTGACATTGACATCACAGTACTTCGCACATGAATGCAACGAACTACAGACACATAACAGCACTGGCAACTGAGGCCATCGGCTGGGACAGATCAAGACATTAATACAACAGAGAGAGACAGATAGACACATAGAAGGAAAGACATATAACATAAGCCTAAGTGGCACAGAGGAGGAGACATCGATTTATATTGTCTCATGTTATCGCACAGGTGGCCTCAGATAAGCTGGCAATTTTCGTAGAAAACAAATGCTGCCGAAGCTGGGGCTTGAACCCGCAGCGTTCCACAAACGGAAAATCATTTTTATTCACATGGACACCGATTACTTTCAATTACAAAATAAACTCGTATAATCAAATTTCGAAATTTTTTATGTCGATTTTAGCATCATTAATCAAAATAAATATTAATGTGTGTTCGACCAAATTGTTAAAAACGCCAAATTAACTCGCTGTGAAAGTGTCGTGCACATACCACTCGTTTCTCTTATTTAACGCCACATCCTGTGTCACAGTTCGAAAAAGTTCTACTCCTCTTGTATCCCCTTTCCCATGGTTGTCTATATCTTGTGTATGTGTGGCACAGCGGTACTTCAAATTTTTAAATGGTCGAAAGTGTCCTTACTCACTGTAAGTAGATATTATACTCTGGCTTTTATCGCCGCTTGACTATATAAGTGCGTGGAGATATCCTTTTCCGACTAATTTCATAGCCAAATCGGCATCTTCTATATATGTATAGGAGACTATTATTCTAAGGAAATTCAAGTTAGCTCAGGTGTTCCAGAAGGAAGCCATCTTGGTCCCTTGTTATTCATTATTTTTATCAATGATTTACCGGATTTATTAAAGAATTGTCCTTGCCTAATGTATGCTGATGATATAAATATAAAATATCAACAGTAAATGATTGTCATATGCTGTAAAAATATTTAAAAACTTTCACTCAGTGGTGTAGTTTAAACGACTTGGTATTAAATTTTGAAAAATGTGCATGTATGAGCTATGACCGAACTTTTCATCCCTTCTATCCATATTATAGATTTAACAGTACACAAATAAAAGTAGTTGTTGATTTTAAGGATATAGGAGTGCTTTTTGATAGCAAATTAACATAACATAACATAGTTTCCAGACGAAACTCGCTTTTAGGTTTCATTAAAAGAAACTCTTCGGATTTCAAAGATCCTTGTACTATTAAAGCATTATTTTGCAGTATTGTGCGTCCTGTCTTAGAGAATGCTTGTGTTGTTTGGTGTTCAACTACTGCTATAAATAAACACAAAATTGAAAGTGTTCAGAAAAATTCATCAGATTTGCTCTTCGTCACTTATTTTACAATAATGGCATTGAGGCTCATCATTCGTATCGTTCTAAATGTCTATTGCTTGGGATGCAGACTTTTGAATCGAAGCGAAATATGTACAACGTTATGTTTATTCGGGATATTTTATGTGCAACAGTTGATAGTGAGAATTTGCTTAGTTGTTTGAATTTGTATGCTCCTTCTAGAGCTCTTAGGTTAAAACCACTGTTATTTGAGTCGTCATAGTACAGTGTTTGATCAGCGTGAACCTATCTCTTTGTCTATTCAAATGTTTGTATTTGTACTGCACAGAATTAGATATATTTTTGCCTAGGAATATTTTTAAGAAAATTGGTAATTACTCTAACTAATCATTGAATTATTATTTTATTATTTATTAACTTTATTATAACAGGTGGCGCAAAAGTAATCCTCCTATCAGAAAATGCTATAAGTTTTGCGGTTGACCCCTAATGTCAGTTCTGTTTTGACATTTGTGTAGTAAACACATGCGAAGTACACAATGTTACGCTACACTGCTCCAGAACGCAGAATATTGCGTTCTGGAGCAGTTTTGAGCAATAATCGGTCGGTGACTTTGGCACAACGTGAATTTCGTCGTAGATTTCCTAGCCGTCCAACGCCTACTGGTGAAACACTGCGACGTTTAGCCGCTCGCCTCGAAGAGACTGGCACAACACGAGATGCTGCCAGGCGTGGCAGACCCCAGAGTAGCCGTTCTGCAGAGAATATTGCTGCTATAGCCAAAGATGTCATGGAAGCGCCGTCGACATCGACCAGACGACGTGCCACGCAAATGGGTATCAGTCGACGGTCTTTAAAGCGAATTTTGGTACAACATTTGAAGATGTTTCCGTACAAAGTCCAGACGGTGCATCAGCTGTTAGCTGCTGACCGCCAATCGCGTCTAACATACGCTCAAGCCATCCTTAATCACCACCAAGAGGAAGATGATTTTTCATCAAAAATAATCATGAGTGATGAGGCCCATTTCCATCTTAGCGGGTACGTAAATAAGCAAAATTTACACTTCTGGGGCACTGAAAATCCGCGTGTAACCCACGAAGAGCCATTACACCCGCTCAAAGTCACTGTATGGTGTGCTGTTTTCACTGGAGGAGTCATCGGACCTTTTTTCTTCGAAGACGTCGCGGGCCAAACGGTTACTGTGAATGGTGAGCGCTACAGAGCAATGATCAACGAGTTCTTTTTGCCGCAACTTGATGAATTGGGATCCAACAGGACGGTGCAACGGCACACACTGCACGTGCCGCAACCGATATGCTGAAGGATGCATTTCCCGGGCGCCTTATCTCCCGTTTTGGCGATTTGCACTGGCCAGCAAGATCGCCTGATTTGACCGCTCCAGACTTCTTCTTGTGGGGCTTTCTGAAGTCGCGGGCTTATGTCAATAAGCCTCAGACACTTGCAGCTCTTAAAGACAATATCCGTCAGGAATGTGAGGACATATCGCCGGAAGTTTTGGCCAAAGTGATGGAAAATGCCATAAAAAGAGCTCAAATAACAATCAACTGTGGCGGCGGCCATTTACATGCATCATATTCTCGACTTGATGTAAAAAAATTAAAAGACCAAATAAAAATAATCCACAAGAAGAATCAAAGTTTTTCATTTCTGTTTAAATTACAGCCAAAAAACGGCGGAAGGTTATTTTTGCGCCACCTTGTATAACACATTGTCAATATATTTCGAAATCTGTAGATTACAATTCGTAGATTGAATAAATAAATAAATAAATATAGCTGCGATCTTTGCTCATATAATACATATCATGTGTTTCCTAATCGTAGGGACGTAGTTGAACTGATTTTTTTCAGAGAATATTCTAGATCCAACTCCAATATCAATTTAAGATATATAGGGTATTTTTTAGAGGTTGGTTTTTCGAATAGAGATAAAGCTGACATTTTGTGGTCAAATCGGGCAACTCTAATGTCAGTTATGTTCAGTTTGGTTTGCCAGTTGATCATGAACAGGTTGACAAATGTACATCGCTTGCAAATCTTGCAAATTTGTTTCGAAAATAATGGTTCAGTTCGCGAAGTTTACCGCAAGCATTTATGATCGACATAATCGTCCATCAGAGCAATTAATTCGGTTAATCATGGATTGTTTTCACACTACACTTACTCTATGTGATAATACGCATCCGCAGAGACGTCGAACAGTGCGCACTGAAGAAACAATTCCCGCTGTAGAGCAAAGTGTTATAGAGTACCCGAATGAATCGATTCGTCACCGTGCACAGCAATTGGAGTTTTGTCCAACAACTTTATGGAAGATTTTGCGCAAAGATCTTGGCTTACGACATTACAAGAATTTAAGCCGCGAAACAATGCAATGCGTCATGATTTTTGTGTATGGGCCGAAAATAGGATTGGTCTCGATGCTAATTTTCATCGCAAAATTTTGTTCAGTTATCAGGATTATTTTTGGACAAGCAAAATTGCCTCATTTGGAGTGAAGACATTGATATTGATATTGAAGGAAACATTCGATGAGCGCATAATTTCGCGAAATGGACCTGTCAATTGGCCACCAAGGTCGTGTGATTTGACACCATTGAATTATTTGCTTTGGGGATATGTGAAGTCGCTCGTCTACGCCAACAAACCAGAAACGTTAGGGGACTTGGGAGCCAACATTCGTGGAGTTATTCACGACATACGGTCTAAATGCTATAAAAAGTGGTTGAAAATCGGACCTCCAGAATTGGCGTCATTCGTTACATAAAATTATCCTTCCAATAAAGCCAAATTGATGGACATTAAAACGGTTTTCTTGAGTTTTATTTCAATTTAAGTCTGTATCCATGTAGTCCCACACTGTTTCATGGATGACGATTTTGAACATGTGTTGTGATTATTGTTCTCTTAAACCTCGCTCAGTACAATTGTTCGCTGGTCAAGTATTATGCGTTGGATTTCTCCTTCCTTCCAATAAAATCAAGCATATAATGTCTCGAGGAATTTTTGCCAAAAACAACAAAATATGTCTAGGATCCAATCTACTGTGCATTATAGAGTTGAATGTTGTCCCCTAAACCTAAACATATTCCACGTCTCAGATCCCGGTTAACCAACAATGACATAATGAGTATATGGTCATAAAGACATAATACATTCAAGACCACGACTGTCTCAGATGCATTTCTTCTTCCTTCAGAGTTTACAAAATGACATGTTCAAAAACTCGACTTCATAAATCTCGAATGGCATCAGTGAATGTCAGTCTAAAGTACAGGTAAGCCCCACACACAGTCTACAACAAAAAAAAAAAACGTAAACACATACACTCAAACCAAAGTGGATAATAGCATTATTATATTTTCCCCGCGAATGAAAATCCCCAATCTACTTAAGAGCGTCGAAAGTGATTGCTCACAAGAGGATAACATGAAACTCATTTCATTATTTACCTTCGCCGCAAAACGGATTACCAACTGTTGGCTTGGCTTTACTGACTTGCACAGGATGTCTGCTATTCCGCAAGATGAAATACAAAAATAACAAAAAAAAATATTTTTAAATATTCACAGAGAGCATAAGGTAAACATAGGAACAAACTTCCCAAAGGAGTTCTACTCCAGGATGCTGCATGGCTCGATAGTCTTCTGTTTGTTTTCCTTGTTCTATTTCCCTTTTTACAGTATCTGACTTCTGTGAAAGAATTTCCCTGCCAAGCGAAGGCTTTAATTTGCATTTTAATTTTAACGCAGGCAAACAAACAGTATAGGAGGGTCGTAGGATATATGGATACATCCACTTACATGAAAGTTTGGATATAGGCTGTAGCACCTATCGATCTTTAAATTAAATTCAAAGCAAGTTTTGGCTTTAAAAGAATTGTTTTTCGTTAAGATGTCTTTGATATTACTATTCCCCAGATGAGGTCTAGTGGGCCTAAAAAGTAAATGAAAGCCAAACATAAACGAAAACAAAAACCACCCACTATATCGCCGTCTTGATAGCCTTGAGAGGAACACATATACCATACACAATTTCCCATCTTATACCATCCTTGGTCCTAATTTTACCCAAAAACTCTGAGGTCCCTTTATGAAAAACTGACAACAATAACAATATCTCACAAAGCTGTATATGTCACGTCATCGTATGACGATTATCTGTTTAACCTTAGGTGAAGAGTTTCATTCCAAGGATTGTGTCTCATCTGGTCGGGTGTTTGGTACAACACAACGTGTCGCACATCCTGAGGCTGAAAGTGAAAAGAGGTGGACTTGTCATCAACAAGAGCATCAGCAGAGGACACAATTAAAGAATGATGAAGATTATGGTGTGCGCAGGAGGGGTATTACCTTTCTGACATCTGGTTGACATCATAAATCATCCGAATGTGCGTAGAGGTAAGTCATTTTGCTTGATCTGCAGAAACTGAAGAGTAGAGCAAAAATTAATCATAAAACTTATGCCTTAAGGGATAACTACACGTGTGGGGTGGGCTTCATCACAATGTCTGTTATTGATTTCTGAATGGGCTGTGGGTTGATAGGGGTGTGCTGGTTGGTACACACGCTTAATATCTGAAGTTACATTAATTAAATATTTCTTGACTTAGTCGAGTTGGATGATGGTAAACAAGAGGTTGATGGATTATTGGACTGTTTTCATATATTTAAGGAGAACATAAAAGTAAGAAACAGGTCGTTATATAGTTCAGTTCTAGGCTTGAAAATTTTGTAAAATTAAATATTTGATCGCATCTACAACAACAAATCAGAAATACAGTAAGGAAAGTTAATGTCGAAAGACTTCAATCGCAAGAGACCATCAAGGCCTTTGCAGAACTTGTATCCCTTGACATTTTGATTCAAAAAAATACCACCAGTATCTAATGCCGAAGAAGTATGTGAACGAAGTCGACGAGGCATTAGATCAGCCGCAACTGATGTGCTATGTTTCTCACTGACGGCCAACAAGAAAACATTGGTTTGATGGGGAATGCCGACAGATGCTCGCAGCTAAGAACGGGGCCTTCAGAGTTAAGCTGCAGGTTAAGACGAGAACTGCAATAGATATCTATTGGAAAAGGAGGAGGGAAGAACACAGGCTTTTCAGAAAAAGCAAAGAAGCATGTGATCTACTAGATAGAAGGGTGCCACTCCAGGAATGATGTTTGCAAGCTTTATCAAAGTTTATAACCTTAAACACATTGGTTTAAGCCACAAACAGAATAGTGTCGAGATGATCATGGAAATATCGTAGTTAAGACACAGTCGATGCTGCAGATATGAAAGTACAACTTCCGTTCGATAACGAACAATACCCGGCTGACATGCGGAATGAAGCAATCAATATTGGCGACGAAAACTACCAACCACCCGACCTTAAAATCTAAGCTCAAGTTTGAAATGGCCGGCGGATTTGACGTTATTCCCGCCGACCTTTAAAAAGACGGATGACATAACTTGATAAGTAACATTCACCAGCTCATAAGCAATATTTAGTCAGATAAGAGTAGGCCTAAAAAATGGACCCTCAACACAGGATACCTTTAGAACTGCGTCAACTACAGAGGCATAAATCTCCTCAACATCGCCTATACAAGATCTTATCTGCAATAATATGGGAACGCCTAAATACAATAACCTCATCGGACTTATCAGTGTTTTTTTAAGGTCAGAAAAGTCCAAAATGGTTCAAAACTTCACACTTCGGCAGATCCTGGAAAAAAACCCAAGAAGTCCAAATCGACACCCGCCACCTATACATCGATCTCAAGGCCGCATGCGGGTATATTTATATGGACGAATTATACAGAGCCATGTCTAGTTTTGGTATACCGCCCAAACTCGTCCGTTTTGTGTACGATGACGATGGAGAATTCTCGCTGCTCCATCAAGGTCGGAAACGAAAAAAAAAAGGATTTAAGCAAGGCGATGCGCTGTCATGTGACTTCTACAATCTGATTCTTGAGAGGATTGTGCAAAACTCACGAGCCAACACCAGAGGCACAATTTTTCAAAAATCTGTACAACTACTAGCATATGCCGAAGATATTGACATCATTGGTCGGACCCAACGTGATGTCATAGCCACGTTTGCTAGTATAGAGAAGGAAGCCGCAAAAATGTTCTTAGCAGTAAATAAGGGCAAGACGAAGTATTTGCTGTCAACACGAAAGGACACACAACATCGACGAATTTGATAGAACATCACCATTGACAGATATAACTCTGGGGTAGTACGGGACTTTATTTATCTCGGTTCCTCTGTTTTTTCTGACAACAACATCTCGTCAGAAGAATTACTCTTGCCAACCGCTGTTTCTTCGGGCTAAGAAGGCAATTCAGTTGTAACGCCCTCACTCGAACTACTAAGGAGATCTTATATAAGACCCTGATCATCCCAGTCCTGCTCTACGGCGCTGAAGCATGGACCGTATCAAAAGCGAATGAAAAAATCCTTGGTCGATTCAAGCAAAATTTTCATCGAAAATTCATCGGTCCCGTTTGCGCTGACGGGCTGTGGAGACGAAGAATCAAACAGGAATTATACGAACTGTACATCGACATGCTCCTAGTCATAAAACTCCGCTATACATTCTGTAACCCCAAAGGGAAAATTCGTACAGTGTGATATCGCGTGACCTTGCTGGCAACTTCTGTCGTCCTAAGCGTAGAATTTATTGATCACCTAGACGTCTCTCAATGTGCCCATTGTTTCTCGGACAATGTGGCGGGTAGCACCGTCTTGTTGAAGTAAGTGTTATCAGATCTCGAGCTTCAATATTGGACAAAAAAAATAGTACATCACCATTGCGCGATAACGAGCCCCTTTTACTTTAACATGGGCACCAGCTTCATTTTTGAAGAAACATGGACCGATGATTCCACTGACCCAAAAACAAATTCTGAATAAACACATGACAACTTGACATGACTTATGCTACTGTCATAATATCTCTTGAGTTATCACTTGTCATAAGACCAATGCTACCGAGAAAGACTGAACATAGTTCAAACGGTCTAGAAATTATTGTAATGATACAGATATTTCGATAGTTCTTATCCTATTATGAGTAAACAATTTAAAACAAAGCAGACAGACAATAATAATCTCACGACCAAAACAATGAATCCTAGTGCTTCCCAGGCATCCTTTATTACTTAATTTTTGTCAATGACCTCGTTTCTGAAACTTTAAATCCAATAAATTCCTTGAATGATAGTCAGCTCTAAACATACCATTTTAAGTCAACGACATTTGTTAAAACGGTCACATATTTGAGATCCTTAAAACTCTAAGGAATGTGCAGGTTTTCTTAATCGATGCAAAAAAAATTTCACCCCTTCAGATGAACGCTCCAAACGTTAGTAGGGAAGCAGAAAAAAATATCATCGCACTAACCGCATTGAATGAAAAGCATGCTATAAGATTATGGGAGACTATCTCGTAGCGAACTCCATAGTCTCGATTAAATTTCAAGAAACTGTTTTCTGCCTTACACTCTTACCTGTATTAGGACAACAAATGTTGTAGCATTGTACCCCTTAAGTAGTTCAACCGCAACAGTCGCCAGACCATGTTGTGAACTATGTCCAAAAACAACAGCAGTGAAACTTCAAAAACTTCAAAAAAACGTATACTACAAAAGTACTTACGAAAAATTGAAAAAGTCTATGAAATAGAATTATTGAAATAACATGCCATCAATATTTAAACCAATTTTACCATTCACCACCATTTACGGTTTTACAAGGCCTTTCCATACCAAAATATAGCACACCTCCCTTAAAATCCCATAAAGATAGATTGCCTCTTAATAAACTGTTACCTCCGTCGTGAATTATTTATTGCAATCAAAGATGAACGGAAATACAAGCGGCGACCAACTTAAGTAACATTGTTCACCTAATAGGTCACCTAATAGGTGAGCTTAATTACGCTTAAAAGGACTTATATTGCAGTGATTTGTGGCCAATTGGACTCCGGGGATATGCCCTTGTAAAAGTTAAACGTTTCGTCCTTGTGCATTGTTCCCCTTTGTTTCTCTATTACGAGTAGATACCTGATTGTACTTTGTAAGAATTCCATTTGAAGATGAATCCTACCGACACGGACATCCTTTGATGGCAATAAATTTCAATGACTTCTAAGGATACTTTTGTTCGCAATTATCTTCGGTTATTACATGGAATTAATTGATTTATATCGATTGATGAAGTGAAATAAAATATAAACGTGTGCTTTGGTTTTGAAAAATGACCTTCAAGATAAAGCATTCTCACTTTATACCTAATTGATTTAATCTCATATAATTGACGTCATTGAATCAACTCCCCTCCACCCTAGTAAGTTTACTACTCTACTGCTTAAGGTATTTGCATTAATTAACCTTTAGCCGGGTGGTTTATCCCCCGCCTTTGGCTACCCCTCCTCAGTGCTCAATCTATTTATCAATTGCGGTCTCATCGGTACAAAAACTTTTCTGTTTACTTTATCGCAAAAAAATATCGTCTTCAAGTTAATTACAATCCAGCAAGTAACCGCAAATCCTTCGGATACCATCTTGTGCACGTTGTCGCAGAGCCATGAAAACATGGCAAGAAATTGAAATTCACCGGAGAAGTTTTTCAATTCGCTACCAAACTCAATTAAAGAAGCTCCAGCTAACAAAAAAAAAACACGAAGACAACAATCCCGAATCCACTTGTCTCTATATCCAGTTTCAGGGAATTCAGACACAGTCAGGATCTGTCGGCAGTTACTTCTATTTGTTTACCTTTAAATTAAAATGCAAATTAAAAGAAGTTGTTCTCTTTTTGGCAAGAAATGGAAGAGGAATGGGCAAACGGAATTTCTAAAGGAGTACACAAATATTTTAAAAGGATAATCAACATACGTATAGAAGTTGAGTTTTTGAGTGTGTGAACGTGTACAACTACCCCTTTCGAATAATATGGATAACTTTAAATATTCAAGTTTTTTTTTTTGGATTTTAAAGAGGTTGATACTTTTAGTATTTGTTACACATTGCTATATTTTTATCGGAAGTATATGTATGCTTATGGTTGTCAAATACTTCGGTATTACAACATTCCTGTTAATCCCACGCTATTATTTTGTAAGGAAACTCTAGTTCAGTAACATCATATTTATGTTTGTCCTTGAATGTAAATCTTTTTAACTTCTGAGGTCATCACTCTATGATTTGATAGTATTTCCTGTCTCTATAAGGCAACGTTTGTACCATCATTGGAATTTGACTTCCACCACCCATAGCAATGACAAAGTAAACGTGCAGAATTTTTGCACAAGTCAGGTTGGCCGAGCGGTCTAAGGCGCCAGATTTAAGCTCTGGTTCCCGAGAGGGAGCGTGGGTTCGAACCCCACACCTGACATTATTTTTTAAAATTTTTTTTTTTGCATTATTAATATTTATTTTGTTTTAAATAATAAATAAATCCGGAGATACCAAAATCTACCGTATGATCGTCTGATATCCCTTTGGGGTGACCATTGGTACTAAACATTTGGTGTTCATTTTTTTTAATTGATGTCCATCCGGATAAAACCTTACGAGGGGTGAGGCCCCAATCAAAGAACGATATTATATAGCAATTAAATAATTGCCTAGATGGAATAAATGGTACCGTCTAAATCCCACCAATGCTGTATGAAAGTCGGTAGATGAGCATTTAAGTCGCTTGCTATATCAACCGATATCATAATTTTTTTTTTTTTTTTGCATTATTAATATTCATTTTGTTTAAAATAGTAAATAAATCCAGAGATACAAAAATCTACCGTATGATCGTCTGATATCCCTTTGGGGTGACCATTGGTACTAACGTTTGGTGTTAATTTTGTTTTTTTTTTTTTGTTAATTGATATCCATCCGGATAGAACCTTACGAGGGGCGAGGCCCCAATCAAAGAACGTCCTTATATAGCAATGAAATAATTGCCTAGATGGAATAAATGGTACCGTCTAAATCCCACCTATGCTTTATGAAAGTCGGTAGATGAGCATTTAAGTCGCTTGCTATATCAACCGATATCATCATTTTTTTTTTTTTGCATTATTAATATTCATTTTGTTTTAAATAGTAAATAAATCCAGAGATACCAAATTCTACCGTATGATCGTCTGATATCCCTTTGGGGGGACCATTGGTACTAAACCTGACATAGTTTTTTTTAATTTTTTTGTTTGTATTATTAATATTTATTTTGTTTTAAATAGTAAATAAATCCAGAGATACAAAAATCTACCGTATGATCGTCTGATTTCCCTTTGGGGTGACCATTGGTACTAAACATTTGGTGTTCATTTTTTTTTTAATTGATGTCCATCCGGATAAAACCTTACGAGGGGTGAGGCCCCAACCAAAGAACGTTATTATATAGCAATGAAATAATTGCCTAGATGGAATAAATGGTACCGTCTTAATCCCACCTATGCTTTATGAAAGTCGGTAGATGAGCATTTAAGTCGCTTGCTATATCAACCGATATCATAATTTTTTTTTTGCATTATTAATATTCATTTTGTTTAAAATAGTAAATAAATCCAGAGATACAAAAATATACCGTATGATCGTCTGATATCCCTTTGGGGTGACCATTGGTACTAACGTTTGGTGTTAATTTTGTTTTTGTTTTTTTGTTAATTGATATCCATCCGGATAGAACCTTACGAGGGGCGAGGCCCCAATCAAAGAACGTCCTTATATAGCAATGAAATAACAAAAAAACAAATCGATTCGGAAGGGCCAGTGGAGGCGAAATTTTCGGATACCGGAAAAAGCATGCAGGAGTGGCAGTTAAATTTAAGAAGATAGAGGATGCATATGTATTGGAAATCATAAGCGATAAAATTAAAAGCTACTTAGTGCCAACATATTTAAATTGTAATAATTGGATTCATGATTTTAACAGGCTAAACGATTTATTAAATAACCTGCGTTCAACCGATCTGATACTTATTGGAGATTTTAATGGGAGAATCGGTTTAGCGCAAAATAATTTTGTAAACGCGTATAATTCATTGTCGAATAACTCAACCCGATGTAAAAGGTGATAAAATTCTCGAACTAGCAGATGCATGGGACTGCAAAATTTTAAATGGGTGCTCTGAAGGCGACACAAGTGGGGAATTCACCTTTATTCGTGGCACAGCAAATTCAGTTATTGATTATTGCTTTCTATCAGGATGCTGTTGTTCGCAACTAAGTAATTTCCAAGTAGCAACGAAAACTTTTTCCGAACATATGCCTTTAGAAGTTGTGCTCAAGGTTTACAGCGAGGCCACTCAAGAAGCAACAGCCCGTATTGCACTTCTGCCGAAGTTGCTTTGGAGACACAATTATAGGGACGCATACCAACACAACCTTAACATAGAACTGCGCAAATTGCACGAGTTGAATATTCTTCCTAGAATCGACGACTTAACGGAGATGGTTAAAAAGGCTGCACCACCAAACACACCCACGAGCGCAAACGGCAAAATAATCCAAAAAAAGTGGTTTGATAGGGAATGTATGTTAGCGAGGAGCAGATCATTTTCATTTTTAAAATTGATAAGAATTTACAATAGTTCCACGTTCAAAGCTCTCTATACGGAAGCAAATAAGAAGTACAAACAACTTTGCTATACAAAAAAGATTTCATTCGATCTACAACAAATTGACTTGATTAACAGATCAAGATCATCAGCCGACTTTTGGAAAGCTGTTAAAACTATTAATGGTAAAACGAACCGATTAGCACTTGGATTGGAAGCAGAGCAGTTAAGAGACCACTTTAAAACTCTTCTCAACTCAGTACAGATATCTCCATCCCCACAATATGCTGCACCCATGATAGTTGATGTTTTTTTGGATGAACCGTTTACGGTGGCTGAAGTGGATTTCGTTATTGGGAACTCCAAGGATAATAAAGCACCAGGAAATGATCGCATTCCTTTTGAATTCTATAAGAATACCACATTGGAATTCCGATCAGCTCTTACCATGGAATTCAACCGAATTTTCGAAACAGCTGATGTGGCATTGGCTTTCCAGAAAGCGATTATTTTTCAACTTCATAAAAAAGGAAACTACGACGACCCAGCAAACTATAGGGGGATTTCGTTTCTTAACACATCTGCCAAACTGTTTGCTAGTTTACTTTTTAGTAGAATCCCCGACTGGGTGGAAAATAAGAAGATTCTCTTGGAGTTTCAAGCGGGTTTCAGGAGAAATTATTCAACGGTTGACCAAATATTTTCGCTGATCAACATAAGCGAAATTTATAAAAAGAAGAAAAAAAAGCTTTACGCGTTTTTTGTAGATTTTCGAGCTGCTTTTGATTCGATTCCGCGTGAAATGCTTTTATACAAGCTCTATAAATATAAAGTCTCATCCAAGGTGATAAACGTGATAAGAGCTATGTCTAAAAATAATTCTGCTTATATTTGGGATGGCAGCCATTTGTCGGAAGAATTTGAGACAACAATGGGTGTCAAACAAGGATGCGTCCTAAGTACATTGCTATTTATTTTCTACATAAACGACATTACTGAGTACGTTAAAGGAGGAATCCAACTAAGTGAAACTCAAATTCCAGCACTAATGTTTGCAGACGACATCGTATTTCTTGCGGATACAGTAGATACCATGCAGTTAATGATAAATAGGCTAGATTCTTATTGCAGGACTTGGAATTTGACACTTAACTTAGAGAAGTCAAAGATGATGATATTCAGAGATGGCGGGGGAAGATATGCTCAAAATGAAAAATGGATATTTCAAGGGGAGCAAATCGAAATCGTCAAGCAGTATAAGTATCTTGGAGTTGTGATTACCCCCAACTTGAACATGAACATTCACCTTAAGATTAAACTTGCAGAAGCTAAAAGGGCAATTTGTGCGGTTTGGGGAAAGTGTATTAATAAAAAAAATATCTCGCACATATCTAAACAAAAAATATTTCGGGCTACAGCAACTTCGATCCTTCTATATGCATCGCAAGTTTGGGATACTGCTCATTTTAAGTCGTAGAAAAATTTTTACGGTTTTTTATCAGGAGAATTTTTAGATTACCGAGTAGCTGCCCCAACTACATGATATACTTGGAAACGGGAGTGGCACCACTTTTTCTGGATACACTCAAATTCCATTTCGATTATATCATAAAAGTCATGGCAATGAATCCAGAACGCCTGCCCAGAATAGTGATTTCCTCAATGCTACGTTATAAAGTCAAATGTGTTCAAGAGTGGCAAGTTCTAGGATTGGAATGCGGTTATGACTTTTCAGTTAGACCAAACGATCAATCGAGTCTACTAAAACAAAAATTTAACGACTTATTGGAGAAAACGGGCCGACGAATCTACGATACTTTAGTAAACGAAGCACAGTAATCGCAATACAGAGCTTACTATAGTCATTTGGATCATAATTTACAGTCTAGGACATATTTTTTGATCAGCAATTCCACTGATAAGAAAAGCACAATCTTTAAAATAAGAGGAGAACTTCTTAATCTAAAATTTTATACCGCAAAGTGCCGAACTACCAATTTTATGCAACCTGTGCAACCTAAAGGAGCGTGAGGATGTTTTCCACTTCATCGCGAGATGTCCCGTACTAAAAGAATTTCGCTTCATTTTCTTTGGTATACAGGTGCTTGATTTAGACGAAGCAATGAGTATCCTTAATGGCGAAAGAGGTTGGGACCTTCTGTACAACTATATAGTAAACGCAATGCGGTACAGAAATTGTATAATAGATGAAAGCTTATAACTTCAGCACATTACGAATTGTCTTTGTTTTTTCTAATTTATATGTGTAAAATCTAAAATTAAACAAAATAAAATAAATATCTAAGTAAATAATGTCATACTGGTAGACGGCTCAAAAGCCAAACCATAGAGACTAAGATTGTATGAAATATGAAATAGGAAAGAAATAAAAAATACCGTCTAAATCCCACCAATGCTGGATGAAAGTCGGAACATGAACATTTAAGTCGCTTGCTATATCAACCGATATCGTAATGTTCTCAACATACCACAAATTCCAAAACAATGGAAACAGTCCATAATTACACTCATTCACAAAAAAGGAAACAAATATGACATGAACAACTACAGACCGATAAGCAACATCTACAAGCTAATTTCCAAAGAAATGTACAAAAATATTAAGGACGCTTCGAACAGAAGTCAGCCAAGGAAACAAGCTGAGTTTCGAGAAGGTGTCTCAACAACAGACCACCTACAGACAATGAATCAACTGATCGATATAACGAATTCAAAAAACCATTTTATCCCTTGTATATAGACTCCAGTAAAGCATTTTACTCAGTAGAACATGACAAAATATGGACTGACGAATCAATGAATCAAGCCCATCCTTATATGAACATTGAATAATATATATACAGACACCACGGAAAAAATAAAAACTGAAAGAATAGGACGAGATATAAAAATAAAAAGGAGGAGTAAGACAAGGAGATCTAATGACACCACCATTATTCTCTGCTGTATTGGAAGAAATATTGAAAGCGCTGAACTGGGACGATCGATACGGAATATATATTTGGTGAAAACATCTGAAATACTTAAGATTTGCTGACGACATGGTTCTAATCCCATCTAGTTCCGGAAAAATACAAGATATGCTCATAGAATTGACAGACGAATGCAAGAAATTTGGACTTCGCATAAACCGAAAATAATGACCAACCATAGAAAGACCAATATAACATTAGATAACCAAAGCATAGAATATGTCGAAGAATATATTTATCTAGGTCAAGTTAAGTCATTCATAAACCAAGAGAAAAAAGGAACTCGACGCATCACCAATAGTTGGAAACAATTTTGGAGTATGAAACAACTATTCGAATCAAATTTAAGAGATTATACACGAAAATACTTATTTGACTCCTATTTTACCTGTAATGACGTATGCGTTACAAACTATCACTCTGACTTCAAATTTACTCGAAAAACTGCGAATATGGCAAACCACAGTGCTGTTACTGTCTGTAGTTCATTGCATTCATGTGCGAAGTACTGTGATGTCCAATGTCCAATACCAAACCAAGATGGAAAGAAAATTGCTGAACCTGAGAATTGATCAAAGAGTGAGGAACACAGAAATAAGGCGACGAACCGGTATAATAGACGCCGTTGAATGAGTAAAAACACTTAAATGGAATTGGGCGGGAAATATCTCTAGAATACAGGACCAGAGATGGACAAGAATTATAACTTAATGGACACCAGCAGAAAGCAGAAGATCAGTCGGGCGACAAAAGAAAAAATTATGATCTACTCAATCATAGAAGAAATTGGTATAACACCGCAAAAGACAGGGAGCTATGGGCAGTATTGGGGAAGGCTTTCGCCAGATCATAAAATTTGAACACATTTTTTTCTTTCTGAGTATTTATTCATTCTTTGCATTATTTTTAACGTTCTCTTATAAAGAGAAAGATATTTTTTTCGTGAAAATTTTCGAGATTGTGCTTGATTCTAACATTAAGATGATAGCGGAACTCAAAAAAGTGGTTTTCGGAATCCCGTGCGACGGTTCGTCGGTTTGTCGGTTTGTCGGTCCGTCTGTCTGTACAGGCCTTCCAGCCTAAACGACTTGACCGATTTTCTTCAAACTTCGTATCCAGCTTTGTTTAGTCATAATTCTAGGCCATTTTTTTGCTTTTAGCCATGTTATTACCGGTACCTGCCATATAAAAATCATACATAACCTCAATTTGCTCAGCAACGGCTCTAACGATTTTGATAAACTTCTTATATGCAATAAACTTATTAGTTCCAACAAAACTGCATATACAGTTTTTTCGAGAAAATCCATATAAGGGATTTTTACATAAAGGCCATATTAGGATAGATAGATAGTTTATTTTTTGTATAGGAAAATTTACATAGGTAGTTTGTAACCGCACATTTTACAATATAATAATTTGATAATGATAATTATCTTTCTATTAGGATATATTTGATTTAATTTAATTATGCATTTTAGATAAGAAATTAACTTTGAGGCAAAAATACAAAAAAAACCCAATACAAACGGAAAAAAAACAAAAGAGAAAACAAAAAAGAAAAACTAAAAACAAGTTAAAAATAAAACTAAAATGTTCTTAAAAATAATAAATAAACAAATGAATAAATAGGTACGAAAATAATAAATAACAAAGTTAAAGAATATCAAAACATTTTATTAAATTAACACATCAAAAACTATATAATAAATAAACAATAAATAAATAATTAAATAAACAATCAAATAAATAGATAAACAAATAAATAAATAAATAAATAAATAAAGAAAAAAAAAGTAAATAAATATATAAATAAATAAATAAATAAATAAATAAATTACTAAATAAAATATAAATAAATAAATTAACACATAAGTAAAAACGAATAAATAAATAAAAAAAAATAATAATAATAATAAATAAATAACAAATAAGGTTCGAGATAACATGAAGAAAGAAAAATACACTTAGAAAAATATAAAACAAATAACACTAGATACACTAAGTATTCAATTGGTTTACAAGGGGATTATCAGAAAAGCTACATCTTAGTAAAAATGTACGCTTGAGTTTTTGGATTCTATGAGGGATCAATTCAACATTCGCCTTTTCATGGAGGTCTAGAGTTGAATACCCCCATGGCAAATTGAGCATCATTTTCAACAATTTATTTTGCGAAATTTGCAACTTTTTAATATGACAGACAGCAGCGTCACCCCATACTTGGCAACCGTACAATAGAATTGCCTGAAAAATCAATTTGTGTAGGATAATTTTGTTTTCCATTGAAAGTAATGACTTTCGATTTATAAATGGATACAACATATTAGTTGCTTTTCCGATTTTTTGTAGTATTTTACTAACGTGTGTCTTAAATGTAAGTTTAGTGTCCAAATAAACACCCAAGTATCTAACCGAAGGCTCCCAGTTTATATTGCACCCATTGATCGTGATTTGGCTGCTGGGAAGAGCACAAGCATTTCTTTTTCGTGTGAAAAAGATCGCTTGCGTTTTCCCTTCATTAAGCTGAATTTTCCACTTGCTATAATATTTCACCAGTACATCCATGCCATCTTTTAAATTCCTCTCAATATTGAGAGCGAATTGATGGGATGAATATACAGCAGTGTCGTCTGCGAAAATAGCTACGTCACAGTTTGACAAGTTCGGAAAATCGGTCGTGTAAATATTGTAAAGGACCGGTCCGAGGACAGAGCCCTGTGGTACACCTGCACTCAACACAACTGAACAAGAAACGCTGCCATTTGAAACGTGAACATTAAAAAAACGATTAGACAAGAAAGACAGAACTACTTTACAAAGAAATGGGGGGAAGTTAAAATTAATCATTTTGTAAATAAGGCCCTCATGCCAAACAGAATCAAAAGCTTTTTCTATGTCTAGTAAAATCATTCCAGTTGATTTGCCTTGCGAACGTTTGCATTTTACATAATTGCAAATTCGTAGGACCTGATGTGACGTATTGTGGAATCTTCTGAAGCCAAATTGTTCCTTAGGATAAATATTGTGCTCGTTGATGAACTTGATAATACTTTCCTTGATAACCTTTTCATATAATTTACTTAAATTGCTTAATAAACTTATAGGCCTATAGCTTTCTGGACTATTTGGTTGTTTACCAGATTTAAGTATTGGTACCAGTTTAGCTTTTTTCCATGCATCAGGGAAATATTGTAATTTAATACACGAGTTTATTATAAAAGCAATAAATTTGATACCTACTTTAGGTAGTTGTTTTATATACAAATTTCTTATATTATCAATGCCTCCTACTTTCTTAATGCGCAGATTGTTGACAATAAATTCAACGTCCTCGTCATTGATTTGTATATTAGATACGCAATTGTAATTTGCAGAAGTGAAGGCTTGAACTGTATTTCTAACGAGATTATTTGTATATGTATCACCTAGATGTTGGAAAATTGTCAATTTTTCGCAAACTATTTGGCCAAATTGAATGGAATTTAATCTGTATACTGCTATTACTGTTTTCATGAGATCCGCATAATTGGTTTTGGGCCAATTATCTCTTCGATAATTGTTATTCACATTAACACCGATTACTTTCAATTAATAAATAAACGTTCGTATAATCTCATTTCGACATCATTTATAACATTCTAGCATAATTTATCGAAAAAATCTTATTGTGTATATGGGCCAAATTGCTAAAAACGTCAAATTAACTCGCTGTGAAGGAGAAAGTTGCGTACCCACCACTAGTTTATTTTAACATATAGATTACGACATATAATATTTTATTAAATAAAATTTTAATTTGTAAAAATTTTTTTAACGTCAAATAAAGTTTGTAATAATAATAATAATAATCGTAAATCCGCTATAAACAAAATCAAAATCAAGTACTCGATTAACATCCTTTTGGCACAAATTAATTCGAACTAAATCCTAGCTCGATGGTTGGGTGTTGTAGAACGAAGGTAGACTCTGATCGGCTTTAACTTGGCAATGCCCACGGGTATAAATCTGACTAAACATCAAGTGTATATTTTTAACCTGCAACTAACCATCGGGTACTAGCCTCATCCAACTGGATTTGACTTCCTGAACGATAAGTGCGTATGTTGATAACAAAGCGAAAAGGAGCAACGCTATGAACAGCCAGTTCAGAATGGCACGGAACGAATACCCGGCTTGCTATCACATGCGAACCTAGACAACAGGTTGTCTAGGAATTTCAAGCGTAGGTCAGGCCCCTTGAACAGAGATGGTGGCGGATGAACCGAAAATGCACCTGGAGCGTTCAATCCCGTAGTGAATACTGATGGAACCGTATCGTTGTAGGCTGTGCTTTTCGTTAACTACCCACCCATTGAACAACTTTATGTTTCGAAGCAACCAATAGCCTCGTAGAGGACTGATTTTATTGTTGACGACACGGCTAAACGAAAAAAGACAACGACGTTCGTATCTGCACCTGGAATGTGAGATCAATAAACAGGAGAGGTGCAAGCGAGCAACTATCGGAAGAACTAACCTGCTACAAAGCAGACATTACTGCATTCCAGGAAATACAATTGAATGAGCGGCAAAAAGTGGATGAAAAACTGTGACGTCTACTACGGACCGTACTATCGAGAGCAGAAACGGCTACTATTCGAATGCAGATTTCTTATAATAATAAGTGCCAGACTAAGGCAAGAAATCTTATGTTTCGAATACATTAGCGAACGCATTGTAACAATCCGCATCAACGCCAAGCTCGAATACATCAGCCTTATATGCGCTCACGTCCAAAGGAGGAAAAAGATGATATAGCTAAGGATTGCTTCTATGAGCTCTTTGACAAAACCTATGAGCGACTACCGAAGTACGATGTTAAAATCGTGCTAGGAGATTTTAACGCAAAGGAAGAAAGAGAAGACAACCCTAGCATATTAAATCTTCCGATTGACACCATACCACCAGCATCAAATCTCCAAGAACAATGGCAACGATGCCAACAAGCCATTAGAACAGCCGCAACTGATGTGCTAGGATTCTCACGCCCGTCAACAAGAAACCCATGGTTTGATGAGGAATGCCGACATATAGTCGCAGCCAAGAACTAATCTGCAGGTGAAGACGAGAGCTGTCATTGAGCTCTATAGGCAGAGAAGATGGCAAGAACGCCGGCTCTTCAGAATGAAGAAAAGAGAGCAAGAAAGGCGTGCGATCGACGATATAGAGAGGTGCGATTCCAGAAACGAAATTCGCAAGTTTTACTAAAGTGTGAAATGTCAAAGCCAGGGATACATGGCTAGAACAGAATCATGTCGAGATGAACAACGTAATATCGTAGTTAAGACACAGTCGATGCTGAGGATATGGAAGAACTACTTCTGCAGACTGTTAAACGGAGATGACAACAACATTCCGCTGTCAGGCAGAGTGAACCATTCAATATTGGCAATGACAGCGAAAACTACCTACCACCCGACCGAGGTGAGAAGAAGCTAGCAATATCTTAACTCAAGCTTAATAAGGCTGCCGGAAATGACGGCCCTTCTTCTGAGCTTTATAAAGCTGGCGGTGATGACTTTGTAAGTAACATTTTCCAACGCATAAGCCAAATCTGCAAGGAAGAAAGAATGCCTGAAGAATGACCCTCAGCATCCTTTACCCGATTCCAAAAACGTAGACCCTCTAAACTGCGCCAACTACAGAGGCATAAATCTCCTCAACATCGCCTACAAGATCATATCTGCCGTAATATGTGAACGCCTGAAACCGTTTACCAACAACATGATCGGCCCTTCTCAGTGTGGTTTTAGGCCAGAAAAGTCCACAACCGATCAAATTTTCACACTTCGGCAGATCCTGGGAGAAACCAATGAAGTCCAAGTCGATACCCACCACCTATGCATCGATTTGAAAGCCGCATACGACAGCATTTGTAGAGACGAACTATACAGAGCCATGTTTAGTTTTGGTATACCGCCCAAACTCGTCCGTTTGTGTAGGATGACGATGGAGAATTTTCGCTGCTCCATCAGGGTCAGAAACACCCTCACCGGCACATTCGATACCAAAAAAGGATTTAGGCATGGCGATGCGCTGTCATGTGACTTCTTCAAATAGATTCTTGAGAGGATTGTGCAAAACTCCTGAGTCAACACCAGAGGCACAAATTTACAAAAATCGGTGAAACTACTTGCATATGCGGATTGGTAGGATTCAACGTAATGTCAGAAACACGTTTGCTGGGATAGAGAAGGAAGTGGACAAAATGGGCTTAGCAGTAATTGAGGGCAAGACAAAGTATATGCTGGTATCACGAAAGGACGAATTGTGCAGAACGTCCCCATTAATGCATGGACCGTCTTAAAAGCGGATGAAGAAATCCTTGGTCGATTCAAGAGGAAAATTCTTCGAAAAGTATTCGTTCCCGTTTTCGTTGACGGGCTATGGAGACGAAGTTTCAACCAAGAACTATAAGAGCTGTGAAGAAACATGCCCTGGTAAAAAAAAACTCGGCATTGGACGTTTGAGATGGCTGCTACTAGTAGAACGAATACTCCGGCTTCCAGAGTCTTCTCAAACCAGACGTCGGCCGCAGTAGAGGAAGACCTCGCCTTATGTGGTGCTCACAAGTAGAAACCGAGCTCAACCAACTTGGAGTGGGCAACTGGAGGCAGTTTTCGAAGGACGGGGCTAATTGGAGGGGCTTTTTGGTTGAGATCCATGTTCATTCGGGACTGATGCTCTACTTAAGTAATTAAGTTAATCGTAACTCAATTTTTTTCAATTTCGTGGTCATTATTGTAATTCATTCTCGACTTTCTGATGAAAACTAAAATAAAACAATAAAATCATCGGACAAGTTTTAATTGAAGCGCTTAGAAGATAAAGGGCTATAGCGACATTTTTTTTAAAACCAATATATGATATCACTATCAGCGCCTATTTATTTTTCTTCAAATCTTTCATCCGTGTTAAAACCACTTTAGATTACAGAATGTTTCTCAAGAAAACGCCAAAAAGGGGTCAAACATTTCAGATAGAAATATGAGTTCGACATAAGAGGGAGTTCGAGTTTATTTGATAATAAAATGATTTTTTGCTTTTCATTGTATCAAATCATAACATAAGTTAAATATGGGTAACTATACCTGCAATGATTTATCAAACCATACACTTGACATCAGGATTAAGAATAGTTTTGATTATTTAAAGCTCCTGGCGCACGACGTCCAGATGAAGCTTTTTATATCTTGCATTTATTTTTACCCATAACCTCATGAGAATACCTATACCGCCCAAAAACCCCACCGCAGACACATTTTAATTACTTTACAACAAAAACTGAAGCGCTTCCATCAATCCACGTCTTTAGAATTTGTCTTATACCAACCACCTCTACTATGGTACACGTCCGCCAGTCTGGAGCCAAATAGTCACTCCATTAGCAGTTGGGGGAGCGCTCACGTAAGAATAAACATCAGAAGTCATCTACCATCCCCTAAAAATTCACCTTTTCTATTTGCAATACAAATGTATTCCATCCCTCTACCCCCCGCAAATTGTTGCTTTTTCGTCCTTTTTGTATATTTTCGTGTGGTTGACTGTGGCTTCACGTATACGAGTATCTACTACGCGTAGACGTTCTATAAAATTTTTGTTTATGAGTCTGACTCCCCTGTCTTGACTCTTAAGTACATCTAACAATAATGACTGTGATTTTGTCATAAAAGCTTTTGTTTCGTTATGTTTATAGTAAGGACATATTTGGTAGTACAGTACCCTAATGGAAATTTACTGTGAAGGGTAAGATGATCGTTTCGAGTGCCTTGATTGTGCTACTTAGATTTATGAATATTTTCACTGGTCGAAAGATTAATTGTGAATAAATATAAACGTTGAAAGTTGGGCTTAGTTCTGGTGGTAATCAGGTGAAGCCACGTGAATGCTGACGAACGTACTGTTGCTGATGTTTTTCTATGTATTTTACTCACATGACGGCATTTTATTTAGTTGACCAGAACAAGCTACAGAAGGCATAAAAACAATGAAATATCTGTCATTATGGTGGGGTAAGTTCGAGTTTCCTAAGAGATGGGACAGTGAAAAAACTAAGGTATCGTGACTTTCTGGATTTGAACCAGGGACTCGTGCTTAGTAAACCACTTAAGATTGGCACCATCTTCAAAATGAACACAGAGTTTCCAAGGCAATACTTATCAAAACTATTACCTCATAAAATCCGGAATACAGTAAATAATACATAACGCCCTGTATTGGGTTCTGGAAAACCAGGGAAGAAATTAAATCCGTTATTCTCATCTACAAGCGATTGCGAAAGATTATTCAATTGCCTTAACCAGGTCAGGGGAGTGTAGGTCATCAACTTTCAATACTCGAAGAAAATACGGTCATATGTAGCCTGGATACATAGGCTGACATCAAGCTATGAAGATTATGGGACTGGCATCATTAGTAGAGCGAATTGGGAAGATAATATAGGGTGATCCATTTCCCTACTTTTTTAAAGAAAAAAACACAGAAAATTCAAATTTAATGGAGAATGTTTATTATCATTTGAAAGAACATTCTTTGGCATTTATTTTTTGAAGATTATGTCTATCAACTGTTGGCCGTTGCTACGTCGCAGATAGTCCATCCGTTGAGTCCAATTTTCGATCATTCGTTCGAGCACTTCGACTGGTAACTGGCGAATGACACGCGTGATGTTTTCCTCCAAGGCCTGAATCGAAGCGGGTTTGTCGGCATAAGCTTTTGACTTTACATATCCCCACAGGTTTCGTGGGGTTTCGTTCGCACCGGCATAATTTTTAAAGAAATATAGACCGATGATTCCACCGGCCCACAAACCACACCAAACCGTTGTTTTTTTCTGGATGAACTGGCAGTTCTTTAATATCTTCAGGTTGCTCTTCGTCCCAAATGCGGCAATTTTGTTTGTTTACATACCCATTGAGCCAGAAATGGGCCTCATCGCTAAACAAAATTTGCCTCGAAAACGTCGGATCTTCTTGGAACTTTTCAAGAGCCCATAGAGCGAAGCGATGTCGCTTGGGAAGTCCGAGCGGCTTCAGTTGTTGCACAAGCTGTATTTCGTACGCTTTCAATTTAAGATCTTGACGTAAAATGCGCCAAGGCGTTCCATACGTCAGTCCGAGTTGCTGCGAACGGTGCCGAATCGACTCTCTACGGTCTTCGTGTACACTCTCAGCTACGGCCGCTATATTTTCCTTACAGCGTGCTGGACGTGGTCTATTCGGTCGAATATTATCCAATAATGAATGCTGGGTCTCAAAATGTTGCGAATAGTACGCTCAGTAGGCCGATTATGTTGACCATAAGTTGAGCGAAGTGCACGAAACACATTCCTCACAGAACGTGAATTTTCATAATAAAGTTGAACAATTTGTAAACGTTGTTCACGCGTAAGTCTTTCCATTATGAAATGCCAAACAATACTAAACAAAAATAACATGACAGCATGACACGACTCACACGTGATCTGTCAAAAAAGTCTGGCTAGCTCATCAGCATTTTCGTTTTCTGGAATGTTATTGTATTCTGGCACACAGATAATTTGGACTTTGTTCTGGTTACAAAGAGCCTTGAGCTCTGAGCGAAAGGATCCAACTTCTCGTGATTTTACTATGTTGGATGCCAGAGCTTTTATGGCCGCTTGGCTATTTTAGTAAATGGAGATATCCTCTTGTGATATATCCAATATCACAAAAACTCAAAAACTTCAGCTTCGAGTATGGCTAGGATCGCTGCTTGGAAAACACTGCACTAGTTTGCCAATCGGATGGATGTGTTTAACCCGATTCTTTTGGAGTAGACCCCAAATCCCACTCCTATTTCCATTTTAGATCCATCGGTATAGATTTGGAGCTAAGATAATAAATAATAGTTGCATCTCTTTATACGACAAATGGGTTAGACCCCCACTTACTTTCAAAACACAGAAAATAACCAGATTCACGCAAAGTGAAACAAAATCTAGGTGGCAAAACATCAACACTTGCAAGCACACTTAAGACCTTTGGCCGGTAATAAGCGGTAGCGAATCAAACAAGCTTATAGCTCTGAACAGAGCTTCCATTTCTATAGCTGTGAGAGACATAACAGGTCACAATCTGCTGTGTAAACACTCCCATAGGACTAACCCAACTGACTCGCACCAACTTTGCAGGAAGTGCGGAGACTCAGACGTCGAGCAGTACATCGTCCACCTAATATACCACTGCCCCGCGATCAGCAACAGCCGTAAAAATATCCTTGGTAACTTCTACTACGAGGACTTGACGAATCTAGCCAAAACACTTATTGCACAGATCGTCAGCTTCTTCTGCAAGTCGGGTTTGAACAACTTCCTAATTGAAGCTAATGGAGCAGCACCTTAGTATCACTCTTCTTATTAAAGCAGCTATGGGCCCATGTAGGTCTATGCGGATTTGACGACTCACTTGGGCGTGAACAACCCACCCCTAACTTATGCTCATTTGGAACTGATTAATTGAACGGAGGAGTGACATATTCTTCTTGAGAAACTTTTTCAAAACCGTTTGGCCAAATACAACGTTTTACTCAAAGGTGGACATCCGATGGGCAGATTTTTAAGTTTTGCTTTGTCGGATAGAGAGTCTATATAACGAAATATAAATGAATCCAGCTCAATATTTAAGGTCCAAATATCGGTGACATACAGACGATGACGCACAGAGAGATATGGCTAAATCAACTCAGCTAGCGATTCTGAGTCGACCCATATACCTTGTAAACTTAATGTAAAAACGAATATACCCTTAAGGAATAGAATGTAAGCAGTATAACAAATAGGGACATAAAACCTGATGACCTGATGAAAGTTGTAACTTATTCTAAGGTGTTAAAAGTTATAACAGTAGCAAGACTGAATATTGGCATCATTTAAAAGTCGTATCATCCAAAACGATGAAATGTGAAAATATTCAAAGATGCTAGAAATGTCTAGGTCTAGAACAAGGAATCACGACAAAAAAATTTAATGTTTGGTAATGCAAATATGCGGTAATAATGAAACACTCAACTGGTTGAGGGCATCTATCACCAATTTTATGGCATCAATAGGTTTTACTTAAACAAACACAAACCAGATTCTTCCTTTACTTCTTGTTCCTTGTCTCTTTATTACAGCTATCATAATGACATGAGCCAAATCTAGTCGGATGAAAGCATGCCTGAAGAATCGAACCTCAGCATCGTTTGCTCGATCCACAAAAAAGGAGACCCTCTTGACTGTGCCAACTGAAGAGGCATTTGTCTCCTCAAAATCGCCTACAAAATACTTTCTGCCGTAATATATGACCTGCAACCTGATACCAGGAAAGTCCACAACCGATCAAATGTTCACACTTTGGCAGATCCAAGAAGTCCAAATCGATACCCACCATCTGTTCATCGATTTCAAAGCCGCAAACGACAGTATTTATTGAGACAAACTATACAGAGCCATGGCTAGTTTTGGTATACCGCCCAAGGTAGGCAGGTAGAAGTGGCGATTGGGCATGAACCCAAGTAGCACTTGTGTGCCTTTTCATAACCACGATTCATGTAACCTATGTTATGAGTTTTGTTATGATTGCATATGCTGTCAACACGAAAGCACACACAACATCGATTAAATTATTTATTTCCCCACACCGAAAATCCCCATTATCATGGAGAAAGTGATCAATAATCCAACCTTCTTGGACCTTATTAAATCTATAAAGACTTTTGAAGTCCCTATCTTGTGCAGTATCACCGAGAACGTTTAAATACGCAGTCATTCAACCTAGTGAAACAACAAATTTCTAGTCTTAACTTTATATGATGATCTGACAAATCACCCGAGTAGTATTAATTGTCATGAAAAGCTTATCTCAACTAAGCCGTTCGGAGTCGGCGTAAAACAGGAGGTCCCGCTATCGTGCTAAGAAGTACACACGCACACATGAATGGTTGTGAGAAGAAAGCTAGGCCCTGGGTACAAACGAGCCTGTTTTGCTATTGTTTTGCATACGAGAAATTAGATTATGAGATCTGTCTCATCCGGTTAGCAAAAGCTCAGTTTCTGAGATCTTTCTCATTTTCTTTTTGCATACGAACTTGAGCCAAAGCTATTGAAAGTGAGACTTGAGTCTGAGCGAAAACATTTTGCATACGACCCCATGGTGTTACGTTCTATATCCGTAACTCCCCCAGACTATACATAAGCTTGACAAATTGTTGCCCACAAATTCATTTAAGGTGAAAACTTTTCAGATCATAAAAATTTGCTTCAACTACCTCAAGTTGCACACTTCGAGTTTGTCAAGGTCAGTTTCTACTTCTTCACGCCATTTATTTCGAGGTCTTCCTGTGCTGCGTGTGATGTCTCTCTGGGAATAAAAGATTCTGAGAGACAGAATTTTAGTTTCCATTCGTTCTATATATCCTAGCCTTTTTTTAAACTGTACAGATCGTATATTTCTTGGTTCAATCTTAGTCTGTTTCTCTTAAAACGACCCGTGATTTCTTCATACGCTTTTGATACGGCCCTTGCTACAGCGCCGCAGAGCAGGATTGAGATGGTCAGGGTCTTATATAGGGTATTCTTAGTAGTTCGACTAAGGGCCTTAATACAGTATCGCCTCCGTAGCCCGAAGAGACGTAGGTGTGCAGGAGTGATTCTTCGTCAAATTTGTCCAGTTGCCTTCTTCAACGTCTAATTTTGAGATTTTTGACAAGGTCCTTGTCGATCTTCAGCTCATAAAGTTATTGGTAAAATTTTCTTCTCCATAAGCTGTCAACACAAACGGAAGCTTAGATTTTTCCAAGAATTTTACGCTCATACTGACCAATCCAGAGTGTTATACAGGATCTCCTAAGTAGTTGTCGACAGTAAATACATTTAGCACATTTTTCTAAAGGGTCTTCCATTAAGCGCTTCCACGTTTTTAGCGTCATTAAAAGACGCTAAATAAATACAAATTTTGGGCGCAACAGGATCGTTAGTACCCCGGGCTGAACTTTCTCATAACCATTCAAGTGCGCTTGTGCACTTTTGCTTTATGGTGAGACTCCGAACGGCGATACAACTCGGATTTGTCGATCATCACGAGAGGAGGGCTAGTAAAAAATCATTTAGGTGTTGCTACGGTTGGAAATCGAACCCAGACCTTCTGCGCTAATCATCGCGCCACTAAGCCCGTGCCATAATTTATGGATTATAAAAAAATTCAAATTTCCGCCGTGTTTTCTCTGGGTGGATCGCATACGAAATGCATAGTTTTGAATGACTCTGGTGCATAAATTAGCTGCTGAAATGGGTTATATTGGCTTTGAGAGCCGCTGTGGTTTGTTGCTTGTTTGCATCATGATCTGCAACTTCAGTAACCCACACAAGAAATAGTGAAACGTTGTCAAACTGCACGATCTTGGTGCCTAGGTCACATTACCTCCATCTGTGATGATTAGCGCAGACCGCCCCAATTAAATCAGATGTCGTTGGTGTTCATACCATCCAATTCAAGCAAAAAAAAGGTGGGTAAACATCGACCTATGGCGCTTCCCGTTGACGGGAATTGCCTGGTCAACGTCGTTGTCAAAGAAATATAGTTCGATGACGCCGCCAGCTGAAAATCCACCCAAACAGTGACTTCTCCGGGATGTGTTGGACGCTCTTGGGTCTCATGTGGATTGGTATCTCAAATTCGAAAATTTTGTTTGTTGACTAACAATTCATCCAGAAATGTTAATCTTCGCTCATATAAGATTCGATGAAAATAAGGGTAAGATTCCAACTGCTCCAGAGCCCATTCAGCCAAAAGAAATCGTTGTCTGTGGTCGTTTACCATCACATCCTGGGTTAAATTTTGTATGTTTGCAGGTTGAAGTATCGCCAAGTTGCAGTCAAGAAAATTCGACTTCTTTGGATTATCGTGCAAACTGTCATGAACAACGGCGAAGTTTTATGTTTCGACGAGGTACGGGTTTTGGGCTATCGGTTGCTGAACCAGTGTACTCAATTTTTCCACCACACTGTTAATGACGATTATAGCGACCGTAAGATCGGTTAACCGCGCGGAACATTGGACAGAGCCACCACTTTAATAAACAAAAATGTTTTTCCCAGGATATGCTGATATGTAAAAATTTGTTCAATTGTGAACTTTTCTGACCCGAAACCACACCACAAAAGTCGATCCGGAGGTTGGTGAACGGTTTCCGGCTTTCGCGTCATTGCCGTGTAACAGCCTTCAAAAGTGGTTTATACTTCATATACTGAGAAAGTAAAAACACGTTCGAGAACATCAATGATCAGTCAACATTATTAAACCGTAATTTCTGCTTTAAATTTACCAATAGACAGTTCAGTAGTCCATCGAATAAACTGTATAAACAGAAGGATGACAGGACCAGAAAAGTAAGTTAAAAAATAAAAAAACTCAAGCAAAACCCATGAAGAACAGCTTACTTGTAAAATTCAAATAATAAAACCTTCAATAAAATTCACGTCAATTCATATCAAATTTGTGCACAAATACAAACCCTTACCACCAGCTGATGCAAATGTTCTCCTACCCCTCAATCAACATCATCACGGCAGCCCACAATACCATAGAATTCCATTCAAGGCTCACACGCCAAAATCGCAATCAAAGTCAAATTTTATTGTTACATTACATTGTGTTGCGTTGTGTGTCGCAACAGGCGGCAACAGAAACAATGCACACAACACTTCGTCATTGTCCTTTTGCGCATAACAAACGTTACAATGAGGACCCAGTTTGAATGAAATCAACTGTTTTCATTGCATACAATTGAGAGTTATATCAGAAGCAACATTCGTCCTCGCAGCATGAGAGCAAAGCTTTAATATCCTTACTCACCTTAACCGTATATATGCGGAATCGTCCCTTTCTCGTAATAATCATCACGGTCTTTATGCACACCCTTCAAAACCCACCTTCACATCCCCTATTGCTGTGGCATAGTCCTTTTTTGCCGTGGAATGAGAAAGTCAGATTTATGACAAATTTATTGTAAATGGTCTGGCGAAGGGCGGCGTGCACTGTCTGTGCAATTTTGTTTGATTCTTCCCCTAAATAAAATCACAGAATAAATGAACAAAAGCTGTACCACTACCAACCCCTTGTTGTGTGATGTCGTATCTATATGCGTACAGCGGGAAATACCTTTTCCGATGCGGATTAGTTACACCTTTCTGCTTTGGACGGACCATCGACAGATAATGAATGCACAAGGGTTGCAATGTAATTTTTATTTTTATTTTTGGAGTCAGTGAAGCAACCTAAGTAACCATAGCTTTGCCACTGGTCCAGACTCCAAAGTGTTATGGCGAATCAATAAGTCATGTTTGAGGGGAGGGTTTTGTAATTAAAAAATTTTGTTGGCTACTTTTGGAATGCGTTTTTGTTTTGCACTTTGTGCTAAAGATCAGAAGGTCAGTTCAACTTAACCGGAAAAAATGTTGCAGTGATGTAGATGAAAAAGTATTTTTGTGAAGCACTAGGTAGATGCAAATAAAAACATGGAATATCTGCTAGTATTAACGAAATATATACCTACTAACGTACAATTTTTATTTTTATTATAAGTTCAGTATAATACGCAGGACCTTTATTTAGAGAAAAAAATGTTCAAACTTAAGTGGCGCAACAGTCCGAAATGAACCTGGGCCTCAACCATAGGAGTATGTTAGGTTTCAAAGTATCGGGTTTTTCAACAGGGACGCTACAAAAGTTGAGCGACAGGGACAGCAAACGACGCCATATTTCTTGCCGCTCTTTTGACATTTCTCTTCAGTAAGGTTTGCCATTTCATGGTGGAAAGACATACGATCCAACAACGAGTCGAAATTATTAAAATTTACAACCGAAATTCGGAGTCAGTGGCCTCAATGTTAAGAGCACTACGTCCAATTTATGGTCGTCATAATCGTCCTAGCAGATCAACAATTGAGCGTCTAGTGGAAAAATTTGAGTCCACAGGTACAAAATGTTCCCGTGCCAGTGAGACAAAGCAGTGCCCGTAGTATCGAGAATATTGCTGCCGCTGAGGCTTCAGTTGAAGAAAGCCCAAATGTGTCTCTCACACGTCGTTCTCAAGCGTTGGGCATCTCTGTGACGTCATTGTGGCGAATTTTGCGAAAAGATCTTGGCCTACATCCTTACAAGATTAAATTGACGCAAGAACTGAAGCCGCTTGAACACCAGAAGCGTCGTATGTTCGTGAATTGGGCTGAGCAACAACTTGAAAATGATTCGGATTTTCATCGAAAAATCATCTTCAGCGATGAGGCTCATTTCTGGCTGAATGGGTTCGTCAATAAACAAAATATGCGGTATTGACCAGGCAGCAGTCCACGCAAGTACTCCATGAGTCATCATTCGTCCCGAAAAAAAATTACGGTTTGGTGTGGTTTATGGGCCGGCGGCGTCATTGGGCCGTACTTGTTCCGTGATGATCAAGACCGGCACGTTACTGTGAATGGGAACCGCTACCGTTCAATGATAACCGAATATTTTTGGCCCCAATTGGATGATATGGACTTGGAGTATATGTGGTTCCAGCAGGACGGTGCCACAGGCCACACAGCGAATGCCACAATCAATTTATTGGAAACCAAGATTGGAGAACGTGTTATCTCAAGAAAAGGTCAAGTCGCTTGGCCGCCTCGGTCGTGTGATTTGACGCCGTTAGACTATTTCCTGTGGGGCCACGTCAAGTCTATGGACTATGCCAACAAGCCAGCGACGATTGATGAACTTCGTACGAATATCGAACGTGAAATTGCAGCAGTATCGGCCGATTTATGCTTGAAAACCGTCGAAAATTGGGTTCAGCGTCTGGACTTCGGCAAGCGTGCCCGTGGTGGCCATGCAAAAAAAAATTGAGTTTCATACATAATGGCATCAAACATACTTTCACAGGAATAAAGAATTTCATTGATATCCAAAACCGTTTTTGTTTTATTAAAAAAAACTTTTGTAGCGCTCTTATTGAAAAACCCTGTATGTCGTAAAATATGTATATTGTTTCGGAGTCACAAGATGTGTCGACTTTGCGGGGTCTGTCTATTCGTCATTTTGAGCGAAACAACTAAAAGCCTCCAAAAGGAATGACTTTACCGTTGACTACCATGCTTAACGAAATAAGGAGAACGACTTTCGTATCATTACCAGGACCTTTCAGACAAGGGGACGTGCAGTTTTGCGATTTTTCCAATCTCATGTTGGAACAGAAAGTGCGAAGGGAAGTAATACATATAGGAGGCACTATTTTCAAAAAAATATCTGGGGAACGCTTACTATATCGACATAATTGATCGCTTCATCGTGCAATCGTAACAACCCGTTACCGTTTTTAAGCGTAGTTTTTTTTTTTTAAATCGAATAAAACACTCAAATATCAATTTTTTTTATTATAATCGATAAATAGGCCTTTGTTTCTTCGGAAGGTCCAATTTAGTGTCACTTTTTCGAGCATTTCAGCCTGTGTTCCATGAATCACGCGTGTTATGTTATCCTGTAAGGCTACAATCGTGTTCGGCTTGTCCACATAGACTTACGACTCTATATAACCCCACAAGAAATAATCAAGAGGCGTTAAGTGGCATGACCTTGGCGGCCAACTCACAGGGCCATTTCGAGAGATAAGCTGCTCACCATCCTTCAACATTTCCATTGTTTCACGAGCTGTGTGGCATGTGGCACCGTCTTGATGAAACCATGTGTCATCCAAGTTCAACTCAGCGAACTGGGGCAAAGAAAAGTCGCGTATCATGGCTCGATATCGTTCGCCGTTGACGGTAATGGTTCTGCCACGGTCGTCTTTGAAGAAAAATTGACCGATGATGCCACCGGCCCATAAACCACATCTTTTTCGGGATGCATCGGAAATTCTTATATGGCATGTAGCTGTTCATCACTCCAGCTGCGACCGTTTTGCTTATTTACGTATACGTTGAGCCAAAAATAAGCCTCAATGCTTAACATAATTTTTGAATAAAACAGCCGATTTTCATGGAGCTGTTCTAAGGCTCATCTCACAAAAATTAAATTTTGGGATAGAAAGGTTTTCAAACTCATATCCACACTTAAAATTTTCCATGTGGTTCAGTAACTTATGCCCAATTGTTGAGAACTGCGACGAATTGACATTTCACGATCTTCATTAACATCGGACGCTACGACTGCAATATTTTCTGCGGTACGGACTGAACGTATGAGAGTCGAGGGTTTAATGTCCAAAAAAGTAAATTTGATGCGAAATTTGGTGATAACAGCACGAATTGTTGATTCACCAGGTTGATTATGACGACGATATTTCTTCGGAACTGACCTCACCGAAACATACGATACCAGAAAATGATTTAGGCAAGGCAATGTGCTGTCATGTGGCTTCTTCAACTTGATTCTTGAGAGGATTGTTCAAAACTAAGGAGCCAACATCAGAGCCAAAATTTTCTTAAAATCGGTGCAACTACTAGCATACGCCGACAATATTGACATCATTTGTAGGATTCAAAGTGATGTCATAGCCACGTACGCTAGTATAAAGAAAGAAGCGGCGAAAATGGGTTTAGCAGTATATGAGTGCAAGACAAAGTGTATCCTGCCAACATGAGAGGGCATACAACATCGACGAATTTGACAGAATGTTACCATTGACAGATATAACATTGAGTTTGTACGGGACTTTGTCTACCTCGACCTCTGACAACAACATCTCGTTCGAAATTAAACGAAGAATTACTCTTGCCAATCGCTGTTTCTTCGGGCTAAGAAGGCAATTCAGTAGTAAAGCCCTCACTCGAACTAATAAGGAAGTCCTTTATGAGACCCTCATCTTCCCAGTAGTGCTCTACGGCGCTGATGCAATGACCGCCTCAAAAGATATCCTTGGTCGATTCGAGAGGAAAATTCTTCGAAAAACCTTCGGTCCCGTTTGCATTGACGGGCTATGGAGACGAAGATTAAACCAAGAACTATACGAGCTGTACAGCGAGATGCCCTGGATCAAAAAACTCCGCATTGGACGCTTAAGATGTCTTGGACATGTAGAACAAATGGACACCAATACTCCGGCTCGCAGAGTCTTCGAATCCCAGCCAGACGTCGGACGCAGTAGAGGAAGACCTCGCCTTAAGTGGCGCGCACAAGTAGCAACCGACCTCAACCAACTTAGAATGCAGAACTGGAGGCAGTAACTACCGGGCAAATTTGAGAGGCATGTTGATAGAGGCCCAGGTTCATTCCGGGCAGTAGCGCCACTTAAGTAAGTAAGTAAGGCTTAACAGTCGAGAAAATAATTCAAAATGGACATCATTGAGGATGTCAAAAGCAGTTGAGCCAATCAACGGGCAGAGAATGTTGAATTCGTTCACCTCGATATCCGAAATCATTCCGTATGCAAGAAGCTGAGGCAATTTTGAAAAAAAAAAAATATAAAGTTCGAAAAATTTTAATTATAAGAAATCATTACACTTGGGTTGGTATATCTGAGATTGAAGAAAAATTCTTTCAAAAATGTTTTGCGCTGACTAAACGTATACGTTTGGCAGAAATATCGAGATCCTACGAATCAATTGCGACAGATTTGCGTAAAATGTCATGCAATTCGGATTTGGAAGAAGAACTTGCTTTTTGTAGGTGGAACTTCTAGTGAAGTAGTGTCGCTTTTTGTAGAATCAAAGCTTTAAAAAAACCAGTACCTATCTATACTTACGCAACATTTTGTCAACTCCAAAAAAAATTTTTGCCTAGCTAGCCTTGTAGTCTTGTAAGGAAGGAAAATGCAAACTGTTTTTCAGAAGCCGAAAAAAAAAATCAGTCACCGAAATAAGCGCTTATGTAGAATTACAGGCTTTACTTAACCAAACCGCGACAAGAATTGGGGATTTGATGGGAGAACTGGACAAAGCGATTATAAGTAAAGCTTTTGTGAACCAGTTACAATTGAAAAAAAAAGTGGAGATATATTTTTTTGGAAAGATGCCGTGACATAAGGCCAATTCGTCATAAGGCCAATTTTATAAATGTCGCTTGATAAAAGTTACATAAGACCAAATTCTTGTATTTACCATTGACATTTCGACAAAGCCACATAGGGCCAAATGGTGAAAGTGATATTAAACAAAATGGAGATGAAATATAATTTTATAGATATGTATCGGGGAAGCAAATATAACATGCAATCGAAGGTGTCATAAAGTCAAATTTGCTTTTTAACGCTTCACAAAAGTGTCATAATACCAAATAATAAATTTGGCCTTATGGCAAGTTTTAAAAAATACTCGACCTGTCTCAACTCTCGAATACTCTCGTCCAATAAAGTTTTATTAAAAAACGAGTGGTGGGTGTACGACTGGGTTGTACGCAATTTTCTCTTTCACATCGAAATAATTTGACGTTTTCATTAATTTGCGATTTTTTAAACGTTTATTTCGCAATTGAAAGTAATCGGTGTCCATGTCAATAAAAATGATTTTTCGTTATTGGCCAAAAGAGAAAACTCCGTTAAGGGAAAAATGGGGCCAAAATCAAATATGTGGAACTCAGTAATAGTAGTATAAAAATTAAATTTCATTCAATTTGGCAAAATAGTTTGCGAGAAATTGAAAATTTTCTTTGTATGGCCTAAATGCAAAATATATGGATTTTCTCGAAAAACTAGGTATGCAGTTTTGTTATAACTAATATGCTTATAGCATATAAGTGGTTTAATCAAAATCCTTACCGCCGTTTTTGATCAAATTGAGGTAATGTATGATTTTTATATGGCAGGTACCAGTAATATCATGGCTAAAAGCACACAAAAAAAATAGCCTAGGAAGTTTGAAGAAAATCGCTCAATCCGCTTAGGCTGGAGAGACCTGTAGGGACAGACGGACCGATGGACGGAATTCCAATAACCACATTTTTTAATTCCTCCATCATCGTAAAGTTAGAATCAATCAAAATCTCGAGGTTGAAAATTTTCACGAAAACAATATCTTTGTCTTTGTAAGAGAATGTTTCAAACGTCAGAGGCTGAAAGCGTTTCCTAAACAACAACGAGTTCGCCAGCACATTTAGACTATTATTGGTCCAGGGAGATACAAGTTGGATAGCGGATACTGTATATATTCTTCTTGTTATCTGTGAGAAAACCATTCTGAGATTTTGATGAAACGAAGGAGACTTTTCGCTTTCGTTTTTGTCAAACAGTAGAGATTTTTAAAGTAGTAAGCTCCAAGATAGAGCTTCCCTTTGTTTAAAAAGGCCGGGCAGTTACGAAGGAGACGAAGCATTGTTTCTTCTTTCTCTTCATACATGCAGCTCTTACAGAAGTAGTTGGAATGGAGGCGTAGTTTTTCAGCGTGCCTGCCTATTGAGCAGTGTTTAGTGATGACACCTTTGATGGCGCTAACAGTGATGTTGTCTATCGACCTGTCATTAAAAAAAACGCTTTTTTTTTTATTATAATTTATTCAAGATACAATAAAGAATCGTCACCGTCTTCATTATTACTATCATCATCAATATCTTCATCAGCTGTTGAGTAATCATTTTGTAGGGATGGAGCTTTCAACATACAAAGTGCTTCTTTGGGAATATTTATGACTTTGTTTTTGACTGGCTTTTGCTTACTGGTGATAACAGGATCGGAGCTCAGTAAGAAAAAGTTAAAAATATTCCTATTAGATGTTTCTCTGCTACATTTTCTAGAATTATGCTCTCTATAACGCTTAAAATCTTTATTTCTTGCCTCCTGTGATTCTTCTGTTAACTGTCCAATAGGAAGCATAGCAAAGGATATTACTTCTGGCCCATGAATCAAATACTTATGCATAGTAGGAGGCATGTTGTACCAAGGATATAATGAAACGAAGTATCTAGCCGTATCAATCGCAAATATTCTGTATTTTTCATTGTCTATGTCAAATCCACTTGATATAGTGATCAGAATAATATGAAGTCTTTTTATCAAATCAATGTTTATCTTCGTTATTTCTGCAGACAACTCTGGATTTTGAAAAAATCGTCTGGCGGTGTTTCCATCGTTGCTGTTGCCAAAACCCGGCTTTAGTTTGTCAACAATAAGGCCACATTTTTCTTTAAATTCTTTTTGGATTCGAGTTTTATTTTCCAAAACGATTTGCTTGTCTTCCGCCCCACGAGCTTGCCATTTTGCTATAGGAAGTTTGTACGCTAAATGAAGAAGACATTCGAAGCATCGAATCCAACTATGTAGAACAGAAAGACCAAATTTAAAATGTTCGGTATTAACTTCCCTTGAAACTATTTCATCAATCTTATTGAAGTCCTTTGATGTTGCACCGCACAAGAAGCATTTCATGGTTGAGGTGGTTTCAGTTAGTGCATTACACACCTTCCCGTCAACCATAGATAAAATTAATTCATGGCGAATTTTCAATTTTTTTGCAGCATGGTTAACAATGCTTTCGTGCAGATTCAAAATTTGGATTTCTATCTGACGGTGTTCTCGCATAGATACATCAACAGATTCCTTCTGAATATCGTGTTGACGCAGGACGTGGGTTTTGCCACACAACGAGGTCCTTAGCCATCAATCGGAGCGGTACAATACATGAAATAAATACAGCTGAATCGTTAGCTTCAGCATCTTGAAACGCCTGCTTGTACGAGCTGTGTCCCGAAAACCCGTCAATCCCCCATTTGGAGATTAAGCACTTTTCAATTATTTCTTCATTTTTCAATGCATTGATGACAGGAGTTAATGTTTCGCATAGCCGCATTATGGTGTGATCTAAAAGAGGTTGCAACAAGACGCAAGCTCCAGTTTCAGTCACAGTACTGTCTGTTGGATAGCATAGCTTTTTAGCTAACTGTACTCTTTTATATGATGGAAATTTTTCTGAAGCACATCTTCTTTTAACATCATACTGTTCTCGGGATAGTTTAGCTTCTACTAGAACTGATAATGCATCTTCATCTGATAAAAGACTCTTTGGCTTTAAAGATCTCTCCTTTGCTTCTTCATACATTTTGGCATGCTCTGGATAAGCAGAAATGTCTTTTAAAACTTTTGAAACTTTTACTTGGCCTGCAGATCGTAAGCTCATACAAGTAGCGTACACTAATTCCGAGGTAGAAGCTGATTCACGGAGTTTCTTGGTCTTAAATCGTTTGCTGTTTTCTGAAGAATTTTCAAAAGGAATAACCTGTCGACCGCGTTTCGGTTTTGCAATACATGGGAACGAAAGTGACGTCTCAAGCCACACTTTGTTGTTTTTTTTTAAATCTTGAATCTATTCTACATGCTTTCACCCATTTCGATCTGTATTGGAATTTGAAACTACATAATTTCTTCTTCAAGTGCTCAACATTACAATTTGTTCGTTTTTCGAGCTCTTTTATCAAAAAAATATATTGCCCTTCAAAGTTATAAGCTCCAGAACAATGCATAATATTTAAGAGTTCTTGTCTTGTAATAAATAAATTATTAGAAGACATTTCTAAAACAAGATAACAAATTTTGATTAACACTGACGATTTTAGTGTATTTTTTTTCTTTTCGCGAAGTACTTTAAAGTTGATCTATTTCGTGAAGTAACAAAAAGTAGCAGGAAATTTAAATTGTTTTTAAGACCTTAACCAATAACGTTTATTTTCGTGTAATTTTCATTGCTTAATATTACTTAAAACCTAATTGAAATATCTATGGTTCATAAATTTTCTTAAGAAATTACTATAGATCAAATTTTGTCTTATTTACAAAAAAAAACTATTTATGTAATGAAGAAAAAAATCACTTAAACACAGTTCCATACCTGAAGAAGAAGGTTCCTAAATAACACCAAAAAGTAATTAACTTTACCAAAAAAATTAACCTGAAAATGAACGTACTTCACTTATAACAATTGCTTGAGCTGCAAGACGTGAGTATAATCTACCGTTGTAACAAACCGGTTTTGTTGCGAATATTTTAAATAGTGTCCAACTATGCCCTAGTTAGTACTCTATCTAAGTAGTATATAAAGCTTTCCCGCAAAAAAAAAATGTTTTTTTAATTATCGGCAATTTTTGGTGTATTTGCCCCAATGTGGCCGTTTTATGCCTCTAACTCGGATGGCTGAAAAAGGTGAAAATGAATGTTTAATGCCTATTAAATGTATCGAGGTCAGTTATTCGTCATTCCATCCTAAGCTCCAAATATAGAAGAAGGTAAACAGCATTCCAACCAAATTGAAAATTATGCATGTGGTACAAATATCAATACGAACATAAATGATTTATTACACTTTATTGGCTTATACAGCCAATCACTGATAACCTCTGTCATAAAGCATTACCACTACGACAAAAGTCATAATCGATCCTGGCATTCGCCACTACCAAAGGCAAAAGGATAATCCAATTAAACAAAGTAAATAATAAACGACACCTGTTTTATCGGTGTGCAACCTGCAAAAAGCACCCGCAACAATATAATTTATGACTTTGCTAACCCCCTTCCCCTTGCAACATTATGAAGGTAACACCACCACCCAAAAGCATAACCCCAACAGCAGACATTCCGGAAATATGCTTATTAACCAGAAACATAATGCAAATACTCGTAGGTACTGTTGTGGTTTATGTCGAATTGTTGAGGTTTGGGTTGGTGCCTGTGGATGTATCTACCACGTGCAGTGGATAATTGTGCATGTGGGTTACCTGCGAAATTAAAATTATTTTGCTTGAATCTTGATTTTTGTAATTTATTCGAGTGAAAAATTTGTGTATAGTTTTGATTAATGGGGAGCTCGGTTAAAGTGTATTTAAATCGCTTACATTTGTACAGCTCTAGCTTTTATTTTATATTTCTAAGGGATTTTACTATAAGCCATTAAAATTAGATCAAGCTATGGTATAGTTTAATAGAGAAGATTATTCAAATAACAAAACTTTTGTGACGAGGTTTTTTGAAAATGTTGGCCTTATGCCAACTTAATGAAAACCTTAATATTAATTTATCATAGTTTGCGCTACAGTACGGGGTATAAATTTTGTGTCAATTGACAAAACACTTTTTAAAATAATTATTTGAGTTTTCTTTTTAAATTTTGTGAATTCATATTTTGTGAAAATCTATCTATGAAATCTATCAATCGGATATCCAATGAACTTCTGATTTAAAATTGTAAGATGAGTTTTCGGGATATTCCGATTTTTTTAAATCACTAATCTATAAATCTACGCTATCTCGAGTCGATGAGTCCGACCAATAATTTTAACATTGTTGGTGTCTACTTTTACTTAACAACGATTTTTCGTTGTTCACCTCAACACTCTCCTGTTTGAGCTTTGTATTCATGGCTTAGACATTTTACACTTTGAAAACCACATTTTTTGGTGACATTTTCATGACCCCTCATCAAGAAAATGGAGGAGCTGCTAAAGCTTCCCCATGATCATATTGTTATGGAGAAGCATTAACAAATAATCTTGACGAATCTACTGGTCCGTCAATGCGCTGCCTCATCTGGAAGCAAAGCGCTAGACTGGTTTACTTACTTAAGTAGTGCTACAGTCCGGTATAAAACGGAACTCACCCAGCCTTTTTTGCCAGTTATCACAGTCCTTAGCTAACTGACTCCAGTTGCGCTCTTCAAGTTGGTTGCGGTCGGTTTCTTTTTGTGCGAGCCACTTCCACTACTGCGTCTGACGTGCGCCTGGGAATTGAGGACTCTACGAGTAGGAGTTTTGGTGTCATTCGCTCTACATGTCCCAACCATATTAATTGCTGAGTTTTTTGACGTGGACTATACAGATTGTATAGTACCAGGTTAAGTCTTTTTCTCATTAGCCCGTCTCAAAACGACCAAGGATTTCTTCATCCACTTTTGATACAGTCCATGCTTCAGCGCGGTAGAGCAGGACTGGGTTTTTAAGGGTTTTGTTGAGTATCTTTACTACTAAATTGCATTCTTTCCCAAGGAAACAGCGGTTGGCAAGTGTAATTCTACTTCTGATTTCTGACGAGATGTTGTTGTCAGAATTGACAGTCGATCCGAAGTAGACAAAGTCCCGTACTACCTGAAAGTTATATCTGTCGATGATGACGTTCTGTCCAATTCTTTGATGTTGAGTTCCCCTTGTTGTTGACAGCATATACTTGGTCTTACCCTCATTTACAGCGAAACCCATTTTTGCAGCTTGCTTCTCTACGTGGCTATGACATCACGTTGAGTAGGACCAATGATGTCAATATTGTCGGCGTATGGTGGTAGTTGCACCGATTTATGGATGATTATGCCTCTCGTTTTGGCTCGGGAGTTTATCTCAGTCCTCCCAAGAATGATTTAAAGTGTCGTCACGTTGTATAAATCTTGTTTTTTCGTCATCTTGAATATTTCCCTGTATAGTTCGTCCCTATAAATGCTGTCGTATGCGGCTTTGAAATCAATGAATAGGGGGTGAGTATCGATTTGGACTTCTTAGTTTTTTTTTTTCCAGGATTTGCCAAAGTGTGAAGATTTAACCAGTTGTGGACTTTCCTGTACTAAAGCCACGCTGAGAGGGGCCAATCAGGTGGTTGCTGAACAATTTCAGGAATTCATTTTACGGGAGATAGGATTGTAGTCGATTTTGAGGAGACTTAGGCTAAGGTCACGTACTGAGCGGCAAAGCAGCAAAACAAAAAAAAATTAACATATGAAATTGTATGGTTGTGGCCACGCACTTGCTGAGCGGTAAGCAATGTTTCTGAGCGGCTGAGCGATGTCGCTCTGACTTATGCCACTGTGCTTGGTGCTGTTCATAGGGTCTACATGTTTGTGGATCGAGGAAACGATTCTTCAGGCATACTTTCATCCAACCAAATCTTGCTTATGATTTGGTCAATGTTACTTCCCCCAGCTTTATACAGCTTGGCGGGAATTCCGTTATATCAGGCAGCATTTAAAAGCTTAAGTTTCGATAATGATATCCTCGCTTGACTATAGTGGCATCTCACACTTTTTTTATTCTTTTTTTATAGCCGGTGTTTTTCGCACATTTTTTACTCAATGGCAGCTCTGATCTACACCTATAGTTTAGCCTTGTAGTCCTCGTTCTTCGCTGTTAGCATCCATCGGCATTTCTCATCAAACCAAGGGGTTCTTGCTATCACAGCAGTTTTGGCTGATCGGTTTGTTGACATTGTTGCCGTTGCTCTTAGATATTTGATGCTGGTGGTTTGGTGTTAATTGAGAGGTTAAAATATAAACGTTCTGCGAAGGACTGAGCAGTCCCTTGTGACTGTAGTCCTTCAACATAATTTTTTTTTTAGAAAATGTGCTTTTAATTGATATTTTAGTTCAAAATTTTCTATTGCGAACATCTGAAAAGGATCAAAAGTATAAAAGACCTTGATAAGATGCTGTTAAAATGTTCCGTTCGAAATCATCCTTGAATAAATATTTACTGCGAATCTTCATAACGTATCTACACACATTATTTTCGAAATTTAGCATGAAGTGCCCATATATATGCGACACGTTACTTTTAATATCTGATTTTAAAAATCAATGTTCACAGTGGTAGGTTGTGTTGAGAACCTAATGAACAATCAACTTTACTGGTTTAAAAAATGAATTTATAGGCAACAGACAACATACTTCTAAGTGTTTTGTAATATCTACAAGAAAATAGTTTGTGATAACATTTAATGGCAACAAATGGGGCCACAAAGATTTCTTATTTAGTGTCGCAAAACTGCAAAATATTTGTTCACTTAAGTGGACTAAACTACCAGTTCGTTAAAACATATTTTCATAATTTTAACACCCGCGTTAGAGCAGTCATTCAGACCATGGATTTATCCAACGTTTTTAATTAGCCTTTCCATTCCACTACTTATATCTGATTACTAAAAATATCATTCAACCTGTGAGTCCTGTGACTTGACTAGTGGGAGTCACTGGGTTCAACTTTTAACATCACCCCACCGATTCAAATACATATTTCCTCGTCTTTGTGTGACTTTTCCTTTAAGAATACAAAAATAAAGAACACAACTATACACTGCTGCACACAGCATATTAGGATGAAACACAGGATACTGGAATTGGAAATGAACTCTGGTGGCGCCAGACAGTCGGACTCGCTCACCAATGTGAAACGTGTTATAGGTAAGAAAAGCAAGAGATGGCGACGATGATAATGATGCTTCATCTTTTGTAGATAAAAACGCGTGTAGAATAAAGTTATGGATATTAAAACATTTCGGAAACAAAAGCAACAACGGTGGCAAGGAAACACAACATTTTGTGGGTGTGGATTTATTTTATTTTGATTTCGTTTGTGGTTCCTGAAGTGGAATAGGATTTGTAGTTAGAAACGTTTGGATACAAATATGGTTTTCGGATTTGAAAAAAAAAAATAGTTTCAGCATTAAAAAACTTATTAGTGTTTAACAAACTATCAAAAATGTAAAAGTTGTCAATCAATAACAAATCAATTGGGTGACTGCAACGCAAAGTTATAAAAAGACGATATTTTAAGCTGTACACGAAATCAGTACTAATTTCGCTATGGATATACATTCCAATAAAATTGGCCACATTGCGACGGAGTAAATGCATCCTGTACATACTTCGGATGTTTAAACATTCCGAGGCAATACCGACACATGATACTCCATTTTGAAGCACACTTTCTGAATTTAGTCTCGAATACCAAAAAGCCATCAAAACAACCACAGATGATCCAAACCGAGAACGAAGACTTCAAAACAAGACCTTTTAAGAAAGTTGTTATTTGGCTTTATAAGTAAATGAGAATAAAAAAAATGCCAGGTTTTCAATAAGTAAGCAAGCGCTACAGGAACTATATTATGCTCTCAAGGAATTATCTTTGTTGATAATTACTTACTTACCTAAGTGGAGCTACAGTCCCGAATGAACCTGGCCCTCAACCAACATGCCAATCCAATTAGCCCGGTCCTTAGCTAACTGCCTACAGCTGCGCACTCCAAGTTGGTTGAGGTCGGTTTTTACTTGTGCGCGCAAATTAAGGCGATATTTTCCTCTACTGCGACCGACGTCTGGCTGGGAGTCGAAGACTCTGTGAGCCGGATTATTGATGTTTTTCTTTGACCAGGGGCATGTCGCTGTACAGCTCGTATAGTTCTTGGTTGAATCTTCGTCCGAAGATTTTTGGAAGAATTTTCCTCTCGAATCGGCCAAGGATTTCTTTAACCGCTTTTGATACGAAAATGCTGCAGCGCCATAGAACAGGACTGGGATGATCAGGGTCATAGTAGTTCGAGTGAGGGCTTTACCACAGAATTGCCATCTTAGCCCGAAGAAATAGCGGTTGGCAAGAGTAATTCTTCGTTTAATTTCTGACGAGATATTGTTGTCAGAGTTAATAGCGGAGCCGAAGAAGAGTTCTCCATCGTTATCCTAGACAAACGGAAGAGTTTGGGCGAGTTCGTCTCTATAAATGCTGTCATATGCGGCTTTAAAATCGATGAACAGTAGGTGGATTTTGATTTGGACTTCTTGAGTTTTTCTCCGGGATCTGCCATAGTGTGAAAATTTGATCGGTTATGGACTTTCCTGGCCTGAAACCACAATGATAACTGCCGATCAGGTTGTTGTTAAACGATTTCACGCATTCACATATGACGGCAGATAGGATCTTGTGGGCGATATTGAGGAGACTTATGCCTATGTAGTTGGCGCAGTTAAGAGAGTCTGTTTTTTGTACATCGGGCAAACGATTCTGAGGTTCCATTCTTCAGGCATACTTTCTTCCGACCAGATTTGGCTTATAAGTTGGTGGATGTTACTTACCAAGTCATCGCCGCCGGCTTTATAAAGCTCAGCGGAAAGGCCATCGTATCCGGTAGCCTTATTAAGCTTGAATTTAGGTATTGCTATCTTCACTTCATTCAGGTCGGGTGGTTGGCAGTTTTCGTTGTCGTTGCCAATATTGAAGTATTCTTTCGTCATCGATGTTTAACAGTCTGCAGAAGTGGTGACTCCATATCTTCAGCATCGACTGTGTCTCAACTGCTATATTTCCTTGTTCATCTCGACAGGATTCTGTTCGAGCCTTGTATACTGGACTTTGACGTTTTACACTTTGGTAAAACTTGCGAACATCGGAAATGAAATGGCACTTATCTATATCCTCCAGCGCGCGCTTTTCTTGCTCATTTTTATTCTTTCTGAAAAGCCGGTGTTCTTCTCTTCTTCTCTGCCTATAGAGCTCAATGGCAGCTATCGTCTTCACCTCCAGCTTTGCCTTGTAGGCCTCGTTCTTGGCTGCGAGCATATATCGGCACACTTCATCAAACCTTGTTGGTGTGCGCGAGAAACCTAGCACATCAGGTGCGGCTGATCTAATTGCCTGTTGGCATCATTGCCATTGTTCTTCGACATTCAATGCGGGGGGTATTGTGTTAATCGGGAGGTCATGGGATACACGCTTCGCGAAGGGCTTGGCGTTCTCTTGCGATTGTAGTATTTCGAATTAAATTTTTTACAGTATTTCTGGATTGTTGACAAGGTCCGAGTGGACGTTAGCTCCTGGGAATGTTCGCACATCCAAAATACTGGATGCGTGTCTCTTGTCTATTGCAATGTGATCAATTTCGTTGACCGCTCGTTGATCTGGAGACCGCCATGTACCCTTGTAGTGCCATTTCTTTCCGTAGCGAAGTCAGTTAGCCTAAGACCGTCTCCAGACGTGTTGTAGTGTTAAAATCTCCCAGTACGATTTGAACTTCGTCCTTCGGTAGAGCGACTAGGGTTTGTCGAGGAGCTCATAAAAGCAATCCTTTGCTATATCATCTTTTTCCTCCGTTGGGGCGTGAGCGCATATAAGGCTTATGTTGGCGATATGGATACGGATTGTTACAATTCATTCGCTGATTTCTTGGAAACATACAACTTCTTGCCTTAGTCTGGCACTTAAAATATATCCGCATCAGAACAGTCGCTGTTTTTGCTCACTATAACACGGTGCGTGGTAGGTGTTTTCCGTCCTCTTTTCCCGTTCCATCCCATGGTATTTCCTGGATGGCAGTAAAGTCTGCTTTTTTGCAGTTTAGGGCTTCCGCTAGTTGTTCGCTTGCACCTCTATTGTTTAATGATTAAGTACATATCTTCCCCCACTAAGTCACGTATTCCATTCCAGAGGTGGCACTTTTGAAGATGAAGTCGACGTCTACAGTCTGTAGTCCCAGTTAGATTGGACAAAGTGAATACCTATTTTAGCTACTTCGAAATATTCGAACGACTCGTCATCAAGGAATCTCAGGGGTTAGAGATGGTGGCGAATGAGCTGAAAGGGCAACTGCAGTGCTTAATCCAATCCCGCTTTTTATTAATAAGGCCCGTGTTCTAAGGGTATCTAATAAATTGAAATCGGTGCTCCAGGTTGGGTGTTCCTTTCCTTACAATAACAGCTGAATTTTAATGGAGATTTTTTGCTGTATTCTTTGTAAAATCATTCGACCGCCTAAACAATAGAGTAGCGTGGGTTGGGGCCACCGCAGGAGATCCAACTTATGCCATCCCTAGTAATTTTCCCACAAAAAAAAAATGTTGTCTACGGTCTCAACCAGTTATACCTACACATATTACGTATGTCAATAAACTTGGTAAAATATGTCAACAAAATGTTGTCAACTGTTGTTCGTACTACTTTCAAGCATGTGAAGCAAAAATTAAGCCGCAAATTTAATATGGTCCCATATTGGTTACATTCCGATTTCCCAATCTCCAAGCGGATAAAATTTACTTAGGTACCTGAGTATATCCAAAGTACGGTCAGCTCCAATTTGGTGCGGTTGAAATATATAAAATTTCCCCGTATTAATTCTGCTTAAAAGTAATTTATCAGACATTCCTCGTGTTGCTTAGCAAAAAAAATACAAATAACGGTATGCAACCAAATTTAATCAAAATGCGAGTCCCCAGGACTCATTCCGCAGCTTTCGAATTGATTATCGTTGACGATAGTGTAGAAGACTTGCTAGCTAAGTAGAGCCAAAGAGTATAGAGCTACAAAGAATAGCTACGCATCACAGCTAAAAATTTTGTAGCGGTTTCATGACGTTTTCTATTGGTAAGAAAATCAATCTTTTTTTTTAACTAATCTGTCAAAAGGCCGATTTTGACAGTAGTTGTGTTCCATTGGGCAAAAAATAGATTTTTTTGTCAATACCCTAACCCATAGGGGTATATTAGTTTTGATGGATCGTTTATAACGTATAGAAATAATTGAGCTAGGTATTCTTCAAAGTATATGAATCGACTCAGAATCGATAGCTGCATCGATCTAGCGATTTCTTTCCATCCGATCGTATGTTACCAAATTTTGGGCCTTTTAAAAGAATCAAAGTTTTAGGCCAAACCATTAAAAATTTCTAAAAATATGCCTGAAGAAAATATATAGACAATCGTAGCGATGTCTGTCCGCCCGTTCGTACGTTATCAATCTTTGGGCCTTTAAAAATATAAAAACTTAGTATAAGGCAAACCATTAAAAAAATCTAAAAAAATGTTTGAAGAAAATATATAGACAATCCTAGCGATGTCTGTCCGTCCGTTCGTACGTTACCAATTTTTGGGCCTTTTTAAAAAAAACTTAGTTTTAGGCCAAACTATTAAAAAATCTAAGAAATGTCTGAAGAAAATATCTAGACAATCCTAACGTCTATATTCGTCCATACAAACTATTTTACCACGTCCAAAAATTTGTTTTCGATAAAACTTTAAACATTTCAAAAAAAACTTTTGATGCAAAATGCAAATTAAATATCAATATTTCGTCTTTAAATCGTATTAACCCACGCCCATTTTTTTACGGCGTTTTCATTCAAAAACCATTTGTATACCCTACGGCATACCATATGCTGGAGAAAAACGTGTTTTTTGTCGAACCATACAAGATTTTGAACAATATGCTGCGAAAACGTCAATTTTAATATTTTTTATTGCCATAAAGCCCACATTTAAGGGAAATTAATTTTAAGGATGGGATGGGATAGGGTATAAAACGATCCACACAGTGGATAATAGCCTTCTCATATATTTTTAAGCTCAGATCAATTTTGCAAATATTGCATTTTCGGCAGATTTACCCCTCCTTGCATTAACGAAAGTACAAATGATAGCTGTCGGTTTTACTAGAGTGATTTTCATTTTGATTTCTTATTGTTTCGGTTGTGAAAAATTATTCTTAGTCCATAAAACTGTAGCAGTACGACGTGCAATATAAATTAAATCAAAAATATGCAACCTGTGTGACTCGAAACTTGACCGCAACACCTTATTCACAGACACGAAATTACAGCAACACAACGAAAAAAAAAGGCGATGACGAACAACATTCCGCTGTCAGGCAGAACGAAACATTCAATATTGGCAACGACAGCGAAAGCTGCCAACCAAACGAGCTGAGTGAAGTGAGGAGAGCAATATCTAAACTGAAGCTTAATAAGGCTACCGGAAATGACGGCCTTCCCACCGAGCTTTATAAAGCCGGCGGAGATGACTTGGTAAGTAACATCCACCAACTCATAAGCCGAACCTGGTCGGAAGAAAGTATGCCTGAAGAATGGAACCTCAGCATTGTTTGCCCGAGCCACAAGAAAGGAGACTCTCTTAACTGCGCCAACTACAGAGGCATAAGTCTCCTCAACATCGTATACAAAATTGTATCTGCCGTAATATGTGAAAGCCTGAAACCGTTTACCAACAACCTGATCGGCCCTTATCAGTGTGGTTTTAGGCCAGGGAAGTCCACAACCGATCAAATCTTCACACTTCGGCAGATCCTGGAAAAATCCCAAGAAGTCCAAGTCGATACCCACCACCTATTCATCGATTTCAAAGCCGCATACGATAGCATTTGTAGAGACGAACTATACAGAGCCATGTTTAGTTTTGGTATACCGCCCAAACTCGTCCGTTTGTGTAGGATGACGATGGAGAATTTTCGCTGCTCCATCAGGGTCGAAAACGACCCCACTGACACATTCGATAACAAAAAAGTATTTAGGCAAGGCGATGCGCTGTCTTGTGACTTCTTCAATCTGATTCTTGAGAGGATTGTGCAAAACTCAAGAGCCAACACCAGAGGCACAATTTTCCAAAAATCTGTACAACTACTAGCATACGCCGAAGATATTGACATCATTGGTAGGACCCAACGTGATGTCATAGCCACGTTTGCTAGTATAGAGAAGGAAGCGGCAAAAATGGGTTTAGCAGTAAATGAGGGCAAGACGAAGTATTTGCTGTCAACACGAAAGGACACACAACATCGACGAATTTGATAGAACATCACCATTGACAGATATAACTTAAAGGTAGTACGGGACTTTATCTATCTCGGTTCCGCTATTTTTTCTGACAACAACATCTCGTCAGAAGAATTACTCTTGCCAACCACTGTTTCTTCGGGCTTAGAAGGCAATTCAGTAGTAAAGCCCTCACTCGAACTACTTAGGAGATCTTATATAAGACCCTGATCATCCCAATCCTGCTCTACGGCGCTGAAGCATGGACCGTCTCAAAAGCGGATGAAGAAATCCTTGGTCGATTTGAGAGGAAAAATCTTCTGTCCCGTTTGCGTTGATGGGCTATGGAGACGAAGATTCAACCAAGAACTATACGAGCTGTACAGCGACATGCGCCTGGTCAAAAAACTCCGCATTGGACGTTTAAGATGGCTAGGACATGTAGAACGAATAGACACTAATACTCCGGTTCGCAGAGTCTTCGATTTCCAGCCAGACGTCGGACGCAGTAGAGGAAGACCTCGCCTTAAGTGGCGCGCACAAGTAGAAACCGACCTCAACCAACTTGGAGTGCGCAACTGGAGGCAGTTAGCTAAGGACCGGGCTAATTGGAGAGGCATGTTGGTTGAGGCCCAGGTTCATACTGGAGTTACAGAAAGAAGAACGATAAAAAAAATCAATCCGAAATCGTGTTCCAGATTAACCAATGGAAAACGCCATCAGACGTCGGCTATGCTGTTGTTTGATGCTGTGGTAGCGATATCAGTACCCCGCTTTCAACATTTTCGTTGTTTGAGATGAGCACTCTACGTAGTTTTATACTTTTTTAAAGAGAGCAATTTTTTTATTGTGTGTGTGCACATGTATAACAGTCACACGGTAGGTACCCTGAAAGTCTCCTTCTTCCATCAAATTTTATATATTTTAACAGCTCCAAATTGAGGTCTTTAGCAAAGTGCAACCCAGGGCCTGTGCCCCCATTTCCAACCCCCTTGCTTCACCACTGTGCATAAATATACATTTCCGTGCAAGTCAATGAAAAAACTTTGATATGTTTGCAGTAAAAAAGTATTGTTTCAGGTTACCCCTTTATTCATGATACGCAAATCCAAAAGCTCAACAATCCGTCCATGAAACCAATTCTCTCTTACTTCCTAAAAATATTTTTCTTTAGTTTTTTGTCATTTTGATAAACTGCTCTCCTGGGGATACATGCATTGCTGCGGATTTATGAAAGTAACATCCTTGATTCGTTGATTCATATCAGAATGTTATATGGCCATAGGTCCACTGCAAACAGGTTGATAGAGGTGACACATCATGCGATGATTTGTAGTCCAACAAAGGTTGGATGTTTGCCTCAGAGGGAAATAGAAAATTGTGAGTTCGAAAAGTTAAATTTATGTTCCGATCTTAGAACACAATGTTCAACCCTATTGTCCCTCAAACTACTCAAATCTTCATAAAAAATTACCAGTAATCTGAATATTAATAATTCGATATATTATAACGGGTGATTTTTTAGCTGGTTTGGTTTTGGCAACATTGGTTTTGACAGCTGACGTGTGTTTAGTACCTTGTGTCACTGTCAAACAGCTTCAGTTTGGTTTGCAATTTAACCATGGATCGTCTTACAAATGAACAACGCTTGCAAATTATTGAATTTTACTATCAAAATTCGTGCTCGGTACGAAATGTTCATCGCGCGCTGCTTCTATTTTATGATCGGCATTCTCGACCTTCTGAGCAGTCTATTCGGAAGATTGTGACCAAATTTCGCACCAAATTTACTTTGTTGGACATTAAACCACCAACACGTTTACGTACTGTGCGTAGTGAAGAAAATATTGCGGCCGTATCAGCTAGTGTGACAGAAGACCGCGAAATGTCGATTCGGCACCGTTCCCAGCAGTTAGGCCTTTGTTACAGCACTACGTGGAAAATTTTGCGGAAGGATTTGGGCGTAAAGCCTTTTAAGATACAGCTGGTGCAAGAACTAAAGCCAGCCGACCTACCACAACGCCGAATTTTCGGTGAATGGGCTCTTGGAAACCTGGCCGAGGATCCGCTTTTTTATCGAAAAATTGTGTTCAGCGATGAGGCTCATTTTTGGTTGAATGGGTACGTAAATAAGCAAAATTGCCGCATTTGGAGTGAAGGTCAGCCAGAAGCATTGCAACAGCTACCATTGCATCCCGAAAAAGCCACTGTTTGGTGCGGTTTATGGGCCGGCGGCATTATTGGGCCATATTTCTTCAAAGATGATGCGAATCGCAGCGTTACTGTTAATGGTGAACGCTACCGGGCGATGATAACAAACTTTTTTTTGCCCGAAATGGAAGTTCTTGACTTGCATGATATGTGGTTTCAACAAGACGGTGCCACATGCCACACAGCACGCGAAACAATGGCGCAATTGCGAGGCGAGTTTGGTGAACAGTTAATTTCACGTTTCGGGCCGGTCAATTGGCCGCCTAGATCGTGCGATTTGACACCATTAGATTATTTTTTGTGGGGGTATGTCAAGGCTAATGTCTATAGGGACAAGCCCGCTTCGATTGACGCACTGGAAGCCAACATCCATGCATTCATTCGTGAGATACCGGCCGATATGTGTGAAAGAGTATGCCAAAATTGGACTCAGCGGATGGGCTACCTGAGACGCAGCCGCGGTCAACATTTGCATGAAATTATCTTTAAACATTAAATTGCAAGGTTCAAACTATCGATTCAAATAAATATTTCATTCATTTTTTCGAATTTTTTGTGTTTTTTTTTTTAAAAAAGTTCTAAACCTCTTAAAAAATCACCCGTTACTAAAATAGCTGTACCCTGCGCACAACGCCACCAACTAATACAAATTTGAAGGAAAGGCTTTACTTATATTCAATTCATTTTGAGTCATTTTATGGATTTTGTCATTTCGAAAAAAATTATTAATTATTATTAATAAATTATTGAAGTGCGTAAAGAATAAATCAGAAGATTTTCCGACGCCTGAAAAGGCCACATAGAGCTGCCCATGTGAGAAGCATGGATTATCCAATTTAATCCACACACACATGCAACGATTTTGCTTGTGCTTTGTTGATAGTCATGGCAAACGTTTGAACTCGGATGGCATGTCTGTCGGGATCTTCACCTTTGAATTTAGAAGTCAAAATTGTTGCCTCGATAACATTGTTCATCATTTTCTCACTGACACCGTGTCTCTACGAGCAATATTTGATAGCTTACTATCTGTCAATTTTTATAGAAAGAAATAATGATAGAATCTTATGAAATGTAGGGTGGACATTTCCATTGCTTACTATCTCATTCGTTGAAATGACACGGAGGAGGTTAATTCGTTGTGCTATGGCAATCGCAGCCGTCGCGGAAAAAAACGCAAATGTCAAACAGAAATGACAGCCCATAGAATGCTATCAATAGAAAGTAATCGACTTAGCAATACATAGAAAGACATTTTTCAAGTCTATGTATTTTGAAGTCTCCACAAGCAATTTTCATAGCCATTGCCACATTGCATTGCTCGTGGAGACAGCGAGTCTGGTTCAAATTTTATCCATTTTTTCAGTGACGACACTTGGATGAAGACTGGAATCATTATTACTGTCATAATGGAATGCATCAAGATTTAAATCAGCGTGTAGTGTTTGTCTTGATCGAACGGTACTTATTCGATCATTTTGCAGCCTTCTTTCCCGTTGTTCAGTTATCTCAGACGAACGGGCCTGAGTAGTACGTATTCGAGTAGATTCTAACCGCACTTCTCGTTGTTCAGATGATTCAGACGAACTGGTCTCCGCGGCATGTAATCGAAGATTTTTCAGCCTTTATGATCTTTGTTCGTGTGCTTCTGAGGCACGTAATGCTATTATTCCCGTGCTTGAGTTGTAGATTGACCAACTTCCTTGTCGCTATGGAGGCATAATTGTACGCGAATGACATGAATAACGCGTTAGAACTTATTAGAAGTCAATCAGCAATCCGAATCTTACAATGTATACAATCCAATTGAACCGGCTGTTCACATACGGATGGAAGTGTTGATATGTATTGACGTTGATCACCAATTTGCTGAGGAAAATTTAATTTGACAAAAATCATCATTCGAGAATTGTTGAAATCGATTTCGATTCCCTTCATGATGATATCCGAAAAAAAAACTGTACAGCAAATGCGTTCGGAACATCAATCAGCAGTCAGATCCTTCACATACACATTCAATGATCTTCGTGAGTTCACTATGGAGAATGAATAAAATCGGCTACCGGAAACTACGAGAATTCAATTATTGTTTGTATGTCCTTTCCGGGAGATAAGCTGCTCACAAAATTCATCCTTCAACAGTTCAATTGCTTCACGAGCTGTGTGGCATGTGGCACCGTCTTGATGAAACCCCATGTCAAAAAAGTTCAACTCAGCCAACTGGGGCAATAAAAAGTAGCGTATCATGGCTCGATACCGTTAACCGTTGATGGTAACCTTTCTTCCACGGTCATCCCTAAAGAAAAATGGACCGATGATGCCACCAGCCCATGCACCACACCAAACTGTCGTTTTTTCGGGATGCATCGGTAATTCTTGTATGGCATGTGGCTGTTCATCACTCCAGATGCGACAGTTTGGCTTATTTACGTATCCGTATTTACGTATCCGTTGAGCTAGAAATGAGCCTCATCGCTGAACACAATTTTTCGATAAAACAGCGGATTTTCATGGAGCTGTTCTAAGGCTCATTCACCAAAAATTAGACGTTGTGGTAGGTCATTTGGCTTCAATTCTTGCACAAGTTGAATTTTATCGGCTTTCAAACCCAAATCGACACGTAAAATTTTCCATGTGGTTGAGTAACACATGCCCAATTGCTGAGAACGGCGACGAATTGGCATTTCACGATCTTCAAATTGTACGCTACGGCTGCAATATTCTTTCCGGTACGCACTGTAAGGATGCGAGTCGATGGTTTAATGTCCAAGAAAGTAAATTTGGTGATAACAGCACGAGTTGTTGATTCACCAGGTCGATTATGACGACAACAAACGTTGCACATTTTTCACAGAGAACGAATTTTGATAATAAATGTCAATAATTTGCAATAGTTGCTCGTTTATAAGTCTTTCCATGATAAATTACTGAAAACTTTTCACTTTGACAGATGACGTTTGGACCATTACTAACCGGTGTTGTCAACCTTTAAAATTTTAATCTTGAAAAATCACCCGTATATAGATAGATGGGACTAAACAAGGTTTATTGGGCCTAAAACCAACACAAAAGTTTTTAACTTCCAATTTTATCCCGATTCCTAACAAATAAACATTCCCAACGCCAAATTCAAAAATCCAAACAATTTTCTCCAATTTCTCTTTGTCTTACCCTAATCTCCTGGAACCCAAATTGAATCCTTGCCACAGGTTATATTTGATGACCGAATAAATACATCATCATCGTCATCATCATCATCGTCATCATCATCTACGACACCACAAAGTGGTTTCTTTGTATGATGCACCTCGTGCATCAGTGACACCCGTTTGAGCACTGACGGAACTCGAGAACTCCATTAGGTTTATATTTCATTGGGTGGTAAAAGTCAACTTTCTCGGAGGTGATTTTGCACTTCGTTGGCACTGCAGATTTATGGACCGCCATTATGTGCATTGAGGTGTTGCTGCGGCAAATTTTACACTACATTAAAAAAGTCCAAGCACCATGCTTCGGTGCGGGTGTCGCACTTGGTATTCCTGGCAACGGATGTCGCATAACGTTCTAAATAAATTTCACCGACACCTGTTTTTATGGTTATGCTAGACGCGAGTCCTGACATTGCCACTTGGCCGATTGCTACGTGATCGCATTGTGCTCGTATATAGGTACTAGCCACCATCGGGTGGCATGCAAAATACTCCGTTGGTCATATTTATGGGTCTATGCGGGAAGCTGTTCACTGTAAGGACGGTTTACTATTCTAGTCATACAGTGGTCATAAAACAGAATTATGTTCTTGTGTACCTTTTGACGACGGTAAGCCTTTCTGGCGGCTGGTATAAATCGGACCAACGCTACGTTATGGTTGGAGTGGACGTGTAATATTATCGGAATAAACCGCGAATGCTAATTGCTGCGTGAGCAAAGCACGGATAATCATAAATATTCCGTGCTATGGAATGAACGAAGTTTTTGTTTGTGATTTCAGAGAATTTAAAATCGGAAGAAAACAATGTTATTTGGTATTTTTTTTTAGATTTGTACCGGTAGCTGTGATAAGCTTTTACTGTTATCCACAGATTTTGAATGTGGAAAGCATTTGAATATACTTGCAACAATCAATAAAAAAAAGTTAGTAAGAGCCTAACTCGAACTATTAAGGAGATCCTATATAAGACCATGATCATCCCAGTCCTGCTCTACAGCGCTGATGCATGGACCGTCTCAAAAGCGGATAAAGAAATCGTTGGTCGGTTTGAGAGGAAAATTATTCGAAAAATCTTTTAATTTATTCGAAAAAATTGTTGATGCAAAATCATTAGTTATGAATTATGGTTTCATCCATAACCAACGCCCCCTTTTTGAGGGCGTTTTCATACAAAAGCCATTTGTATTCGTTGTTTTTTGTAAAACCATAAAAGTTTGTAATAAACTGTCTGTGCAACATGTATGTTGTGACAATGACATTTTCTATATTTCATCGACTTAAATCCCACATTGTAGATTGTAGCCTTCTCCTTTGTTTTTAATCGATTTTGATGATTTACTGGCAATTTTTTGGTTTTTGGAAAAAAAACGTGTCTTCAACGTTGAGTGAAGCACGTAGAATTCGCTTTTTTTTGTTGTTGTTTTCTGCACTGCGTTGGTTACATTAACTTACTATGTGCATGTAAAATAGAAGAAACTTGTGTTTCTGCCGCACTTGTAGCTTGCACCTAAACACAACTAAACAATACAATAAACAACTACTACTTCACTTACCACGATCACCGAAACCTTAGTCTTAAAGTTCTCTTAAGACAAATAGAAAACAATTCTAATATGAGAATTAATTCGATGACTCTGAACATAACTTAAGCAATTTATTTATAACAATAAATGATGTAAGCAAGTACAAGAAGTTATATAGGTAAAGGGTGATCCATTTCGAGGTTCCCTACTTTTTTAATTAAAAAAAACACAGAAAATTCAAATTTAATGGAGAATGTTTATTATCATTTGAAAAAACATTCTTTGGCATTTATTTTTTGAAGATTATGTCTATCAAATGTTGGCCGTTGCTACGTCGCAGATGGTTCATCCATTGAGTCCAATTTTCGATCTCTCGTTCGAGCATTTCGATTGGTAACTGGCGAATGACACGCGTGAAGTTTTCCTCCAAGACCTGAATCGAAGCGGGTTTGTCTGCATAAGCTTTTGACTTTACATATCCCCACAGGAAAAAGTCTAACGGTGTGATATCCAATAATGAATGCTGGGTCTCAAAATGGGTGATGGTGTTGCGAATAGTACGCTCAGTAGGCCGATTATGTTGACCATAAGTTGAGCGAAGTGCACGAAACACATTCCTCACACAACGTGAATTTTCATAATAAAGTTGAACAATTTGTAAACGTTGTTCACGCGTAAGTCTTTCCATTATGAAATGCCAAACAATACTATACAAAAATAGCATGACAGCATGACACGACTCAGACGTGATCTGTCAAAAAAGGCTATTGAAAAAAGTATCTCTACTTGGATCACCCGTTACTAATATTTATAACTAAATTCGTTTATTGCTGTACCGATCTTCACTGATTGCGTGTCAGAAAACAAATAAAACGATTATCTCTATTTTTATATTTGGTTGGTTAGCGGAAATAGTCACTTGGTGATCGTGACATTAACAGAATTTTTGTTAGCATGCCATCTATTTGTCAAAAAATTATTTTGAGCTTAGCGCAATTAGAATAATTAAATCTGTAACGGGAGACGAATTCGTTTATGTCAGACGCTTCGATCTATGCCTGTTGGGGACGAACGTTGCAGTGGCAGATGTTGGTATTTCTGTTTGGCAAATGACGGCTGGTGGTGATGCAGTCCATACTCTTTTGATGAGTTAACGATTTCTCAATAACCACGAGACAAAGTTGTGCAAACATCCGTAAGTGTGTGCAGATGTATGTATGTATAGGAATACCTTTCCCGACACTTTTGGATCGTTCTCAACAACGTGAATGCATTGCATATGGAATTGAAACTCCTAATGCACCTTTTAAAGGCTCATTCCTTCCATAGCTTGTTGAATAATTAGGTTGATAAAACAAGCGAGTGATTGGACAGTAGAAACGTTGAGTTTATTGTTCCAGAAGCGATATCTCTTATAAACGTTATGTCCTGAATATGTCTCCTCGTTTCCAAGGACTTTAAGTTTATCATCCGAAAGCTTTCTTCATAACTGGGCATTTCTACTGACCTATTAAAGTGACGAAGGCAATATCTTGAAAACGACTTTTTTATACGTTCAATACCATTTATGTGCACCTGATAAGCTGATTACCAAATAATAGAACAGTCTTCCAAAACTTACCTTATTGAGGAACAATGCAAGGTTTTAAGTCTTTGTATGTCTGGAAATCCTTGCTGTCCCTTTTAATAAATACAAGAGGGAATTCGCTTTAGATATTGTACTGTCTATAGATATGTTTATTGAAATTTAAAACTTAACGCCCAAATCTTTAATTTCCTCCGCTCTAGTCGTGAAATGTCCAGCCATGGAGTAACCATATAACATAGGCCACCTAATGGGAAAAAATGACGAGAAACTTTACATTTTCTAAGTTCCGTTGCAAGTTTTTACAATTACACCAATCCGTATTTGCGTCTATGTCAACCTGTATAGCTTATGGCAATCGGATATAGAATTGACTCCACAAAAAAACTTCCAGTCATATGCAAACCCCAGACAATTACAATTATGCAAACAAGAAAGATCCCAAGTGACTTCCCTGAGGAACACAAGACTTTGTTTCAAACTGCCTCGAAAAAGTATTTCCTATTCTAATTAACTGCTTCCTATCACTAAGGCATGATGGGATTCACTTGTTAAGTGTTGAATGCATACCAAGCGCATCTAATTTTCTTGTAAGCAATTTGTGGTCTACCCGATCAAAATTCTTTACGATTTTTTTTATAGATTACATAAGCCTGTGAAGCTTCTTCTACCGCCGGTAAGGCGAAATTAGTAAACATATTTGAATAAGTTGTTGTGGACCTGCCTTTCATAAATCCATGCTGATAAGTGGATAAAGATTCCTTTTCAAAAAAGTTTATCTTATCGTTCAGTAAACTTTCAAATGATTTCGGAATCCTTGACATTTTCGAAATTGAACGATAGTGTGTTACCACATTCTTACTACCGGATTTATAAAAAGGCGTAAGAAATGAATATTTCCAATAATTTAAGGAAATGCCTGTCGAAAGGCATTGGAACATATAAAAGTCTTACAGAAACATTTTCAATTTATTTAGAGCAACTTAACTAATGTTTTCGGTATACACTAATAAAACAATAGAACCACCGAGTCCTACCTTAACACGAAAAATAACACTTAAAAACTCAAGTCCTCAAAATAAATTTGGAAAAACAAACAAAAATTAATTCATTAGAGTATTTTCAGATTTTTTTATTTTCGTAACTTTATTAACAAAAATTACGTGGCGTCCATTTATGTATTTCGAGCGACAGGAAGTTGCAAATCTTCGTGTGAGTGGCTAATAGTAGCATGAAATATGGCGAGTCACGTTGCATAGATACTTTTTCAAAGTTCTTTATAGATTGATCAAAAACGACGTGTTTCCTTAAAAAAAAAATGGGAGTGGTAGAAGGTGGATTTTGAACATTTTTTACACGTGCTTTTACTGGCAAGAACAAAGAGCTCAAGTACAAAATGTCACTATCTCAGCTCAAAAAGTATGGCCTATAAACCCTATAGCCATGATATAGGGTGCACACAGTTTGAACGCTGACCTTTTTCTGAGTTATTTAAAATCGAGATATTATCTGCTGACCTTCGATAAAACTCTTAATTCTGGCTTGCAGTGTCATGAATTTGGACGTTGAAAGACGTCGTTGCTGAATCGAATAGGAATTGTGTTTTAACATTACTAAGCTAGACTAAGGGGCTGGCACCATGTGATTATCAGAAGTTCCCGCATATTGCGAAAGAAAATATTGTGAAAAATTCCACTCAAGAGATTGTTGTCAAAAACAAATACCATTGTGTTTTTTTTTTTACCAATATTCACTAGGGCTTCTTAGAGAGGCATAATGGAATTACCTGAAAAACGCAACAAGTTATAGAACATAACCTTTTACTATATGACGATTTAAAAACTAATTACAACCAAAATGTCGAAAAAATTATAACATTACAGTCTCAAGGAATGATTTCATTAACCATCTCGGACCTGTGTTTTAAAATAAGTTCGTATCATACTCGCTTGTTCCAAAAGTTAAAAAAAAAAATGCCACTACCTCGTATCCAATCGTCTTATTCAATTCAATTGAAAGGATGTATTGCCAACCTCGAACAAAGCCCATTTCCTTTTTCGACTTTTTAAACGCATTCCATTTTACCTTAAATCATTCTCTGTGCCTCTTACCGAACCCTTCGAAGGGTGTATGTGTTTGAAAACCCAACGTTCGCCTTCAATGGACACAAAATTCTGCTGACCATGTTTTTATCTATTTCAACCATGAATGACTTCACACACAAAAGGTTGCCTTACCTATCTACCTATGTACGAATACCTTCTAGCATTCAATTGGAGCAAGTTACCGTATTTTATATTTTACTACTGCACACTTCCGAGTATAGACGTCACAGCATTGAACCGTTCATAAATTAAATCTCTGTTGGACAAGCAGATGGGTCCCGGGTCCAGGTCTGGGGCCGCATCCCATCACAGGCCGTAGCAGTAAAGCCAAATGGCAATAATTTAAGAGTCGTGGCCATCTGCTGTCTTCTGTGAAGTTTTGCAGACCTTTGTGGGTGGAGGGAATTTTTGGCAAACGAAGCGGAAAATATGCATTGACACTAGTTCACCTTAAGGGTGTTTGTCAAGGGGTATAGGCTGGTGTTGTACTGGTATTGACTGGTTGAGAGAAAGTTTTTGCCACGTGTGTATAACTTTGATGAACTTTTAGATAAGGTTGCATGATAACATAGGATAGGGAATCTTTAAATCCTTAAGAAATTATCCGTATCCCATCAAGCTGGAGTTATATAGTTCCTTGCTTATGAGATTTACCAAGACCGGTCAAATTTGACATTTATCGATCTCTTTAGTTGGCGTAATAGTCTTAATGTTTGAAGTTCCGATTTTATAACGCTTATGCCGTTAATCTTGAGTTTTATTGCTAAAATTCATTTCGCAGTAATCGGCGATAATTGATTATTATCAACGCGCGTACTAAAACGGCGTATAAAACTGTCATTTATGTCCTTTCGATTCAAATGTGTTCCCTAATGGAGCTTATTCAGGGAAAAATTCGGTCCATTTAGAGATACTTATGAACGTTTTATTACCTTTAATGAGGTTTTGATCGGCGTAATGGTTAATGCAGTGAGGTACTTACTATTAATTCATTGGAATTCATTGGAATGAAATATCAGCTAAGGATTGGGTATCCTAACGGAAAGTAATTTCACTAATTATGGGTTTTCTTATATAGTATGAGTCCAAATAGCATGGTTATGTTGAGTACATTCAGATATGCTACGTATGTATGTAAGGCTTTAATTATTCCTTCATTGACTTAATCGTATATGTGCTGTCAGTTCTTTGCGAACAAATAGGTGGTACGTGAATCGTGGTGGGAATTTTAAGAGCCCAAAGTAACATACCCCTTGAAGACTCTTCTTTCCATTAAAATTCCGTCAGATGTTGATACCTGTTTAGACACATCGAAGGATACCAATTATTCAATGACTGTCAATACCAATACCAAAAGCAGGGGGTTCAATTGGAAGGCGATAAAAAGGGGGTTGGTTTCTAATGTGACTAAGATAAGGTTGTTAGTAGTCGACTGAGGAGTGTTAAATAGTAATTGAGTTGAACGTACACCTCCATTAAGAACGTGGAGATGTGTCTAGCACGTGCGTTATTTACATGACAGCTGTAGTAACTTTCATGGATCTTCAACATCTTTATGGGTTCTAGTACAGGGGTCTTCGTGGACAAATTCGTGCATACATTTTCGACTATAGCTTCGTTATGTCTCGTGGCTTAGATTGTTCTTACAACAATTATTTGTCCGTGTGCTCTTTCTTGCATAATTTCGAAACCTACAGTATTACGCCGAATGCAAATGTGTGAGTTCAAATAAGCTTTCTCGGACAATTGATACCACAATAAGTATTTGGTAGTTCAAACCGAGAGGACGGCCGTTGTTAAACCTTCATAGTAATTCTTCGATTTCTTTCTGACGAGATCTCGTTGTCATTTCGGTGATGTTGATGTTTGATAGAACAGCTTTAATTCTTCTTCACGAAGTTGGTGTCGTGTGACAAGTTGGTTGATGTTTTGAGTCGTCAAACAAAAACAGTTGATATACGAAAAGTGGACTCGCCACCTGACATACAAACACAAAATATTTGGAGGACTATAAAACTATAAATACCAAGCAAAAGGTCTGGACTCGATTCGTAGCCGTAGCAAGACCTAAAATAACTTTTTACTGTCCCTCCTCTCGTAGTGACCTGACAAATCTGAGAAAGCTAGGTCCTGGGTACTAACGAGCCTGTTGCGCCAAAAATGTTTTTTTTTTTAGTATCATTTTTCTTACTGATGATCACTTCATTCGCAGCAGTTGTACCGTTAATTGCATTTTCTGTGATACACCTTATCACTGATTTCAACGAAAGCCACCAATATGTACCAGAAATCTTCGTCAAATCAATCGAGTGCTATGGATCGGTTTGAATTACATACACCAGATGGTAAGGCTGTCTTAAATCATGAAAATCAGTTATTATCTGTAATTGCAATTCTCGCGCCATAAATATACTCTTCCATACTTCGCAATTCTACTGGAGAAGACAAAAACGTTGATCATGTCGTTTCCCGATGATGCTGTCGCCCATAAGGCGCAAAAGTACGCCCTACTAATCGTTGATCTAGTATCCTCTTGAATGCGTGCCACAAGAGCCACGCCTGGTTTGATGAGGAATGCAGCCACGAACTAGGCCGACAATGCTCAGCTGCAGGTGAAGACGAGAGCTGCCGTTTAGCTCTATATCAGCGAGCTCTATATAGGCAGAGAAGAAGGGAAAAACACCGGATTTTCAGAGACAAGAAAAAAGAGCAAGGAAAGCTCGCGATCGAGGATATATAGAGGTGCCACTCCAGGAACGATGTTCCCAAGTCTTACCAAAGTGTAAAACGGTCAAAGCCAAGCATACAAGGCTCGAACAGAATCCTGTCGAGATGTACAATGAAATATCGTAGCTCTGACACAGTCCATGCTGAGGATATGGAAGAACCACTACTGCAGACTGTTAAACGGAGATGACGAACAATATTCCAAACTCGTACGTTTGTGTAGGATGACGGTGGAAAACTATCACTGCTCCGTTAGGGGCGGAAAAGACTTACCCGACACATTCGATACCAAAAAGGGATTTAGGCAAGTCGATGCGCTGTCAAGTGACTTGACAAGGATTGTGCAAAACTCATGAGCCAACACAAGAGGCAATTTTCCGAAAATTGGTACAACTACTCGCATACGCCGACGATATTGACATCATTGGTAAGACCCAACGTAATGTCATAGGCACGCTTGCTAGTATAAAGAAGGAATCGGCAAAAATGGGTTGGGCAGTAAATGATGGCAAGACGAAGTGTATGCTGTCAACACAAAAGGACACACAACGTCGACGAATTGCAGAGAACTACACCATTGACAGATATAACTTTGAGTTAGTACGGCACTTTGTCTATCTCGGCTCCGGTATTAACTCTGACAACAAAATCTCGTCAGAGATTAAACGAAGAATCATTCTTGCCGAACGCTGTTTCATCGGACTAAGAAGGCAATTCAGTAGTAAATCCCTCACTCGAACTACTAAGGAGATCATATATAAGACCCTGATCATCCGAGTCCTGCTCTACGGCGCTGAAGTATGGACCGTCTCAAAAGCGGATGAAGAAATCTTTGGTAGATTTGAGAGGAAAATTCTTCGAAAAACCTTCGGTCCCATTTGCATGAATTGCTGGAGACGAAGGCTCAACCAAAAGCTATACGTGCCAAAAAAAATCCGCATTGGACGTTTAAGATAGCTTGGACATGTAGAATGCATTGACACCAATACTCCGGCTCGCAGAGTCTTCGATTCCCAGCCAGACGTCGGACGCAGTAGAGGAATAACTCGCCTTAAGTAGCGCGCACTAGTAGAAACCGACCTCAACCCACTTGCGGTGTGCAACTGGAGGCAGTTAGCTAAGGACCGGGCTAATTGGAGTGGCATGAGGGTTGAGGCCCAAATTCATTCCGGACTGTCGCACCACTTAAGGAGGTAAGTATCCTCTTAAACAATAGCACCGATGTTCAACAGCGCCTTCTTTGTGCATTCGTGTCAATGTCTTGCATTCAGATTTTCAATTTGTATAATAAAATATCCGTATAAAAATAATCCGTTAATTAGCATTTGATGGAATAACAAAGTAATTCAATCGCACCATCTCTTTGATATAATTGTAGATGAAAAGTCTGCTCCCAATAACGCCAATACAGGTTGTGGATGTAGGAATATGGATTTCGCAATTGCACATTGCAGTATGCCTTGAGGTGCAGCAATCAATCGAATTACTTACGATTGCAAAATGATGACTGCACAAGTATTTTATGGTAGGGAAATCCTATTTGACAGACATATTACAGTCTGATGCTTGAAGTAGGAAATTGAAATAACTGTCGAGGAGATCAAACAATGCGCATTTTAGATGCAATTAAAATTGTCATTATGCTTCCCAATTGACTATGACAATGATGGCTGCTAGAATGCCTGAAGTCTATGTATATCTTTCAAATTATATAAGTTGATTCGAATAGGTGGAGTACGCAGGTGCATCCTTAAACCGAGATCTAGTTAACGTTTTATTCAAACGTTTGGTAGTACTAAAATAGTTCATGATATTAACAATAATTGAATGAATATATTCTCGATGATAAGGATATATTATTCAGTGACAGTGTTTAATCTCTTTGCTAGTTGTTGCCAAATAGTACTTTTGTCGAAGTCCGCGAAGTCCGCTTGTTGCCATTAATTTTAAAGCTGATAACACATATCTATAACTCGCCATCTCCGAATCTATCGTTACTTATATTTGTGCACCTTCCGTTTCACAACTATTATTGTTCTTAGTTTACGTTGTTTATTTATTGATTTAATAAGTATCGCTGTGTTAAGAGCATTTACGTATATTTTTTAAAATGAATGTTTCAAAAAGATGTTGTTTTAAGCAATCTAAATCATTTTTGCTAAATATGTGGAGAATACGTGTACACAAGGCAAATTATTTCTGAGATGGCCAACCTACTAACCGTATTTTGTCATTCCCCTGGATAAAATTGTGTTTGTGAATCTTGTGTTGAATTGAAAAAAATTGTGGAAAAGTGCCAAACAAAAGTGCATTTAAATTTGCAATACCAACTGTTTAACGAAACAAATCGTCTAGTAATGCAATTTTTGTAGTGTCGACATAAAGGGCATTAACATAGTCAAAATCGAGCTTAATCGACATAACCAAGTACTAAGTCTGTGTAGCGTACAGCGCAACATTCAGTTAACGCCCAGTTCAGTGGGTTTCAAATAATGACCACATATCTGAACCAGGGTTGCAAAAGTCGATACATTTGTGCTGTTTTCGATACAATCGACCTTTCTTCAGTACACAAATACACTTTTCTAAAATTCGATACAATTTGCGCTGCAGCTATTTTGAAAGATTTTTATTTCAAAATACAAACAAAAAAAACAATCAATATGCTTATAGCAATATGCACAAAAGAGCAATGGTAGCGGCCAGCAGTCAGTTTAACTTGATACGATTCTAAAAAAAAAAAAAACAAATTTATAAACAAATTAGAAGTACCTTTCTGTTGTCGAATACAATTTTGTAACAACCCAGATATATATCTATATAAGAATTGTTATATTATTATTATATTAGAATTGTTATATTTTGTTATAAATATTGTAAGTTCATTTTTTTTTCTTTTAAACAAACCAAACGAAAATTTATTTAACAAAAAAATAAGTGTGGCAACCCTAAATCAACGCTAAATCAAATAAAAGCTTTTCCTCTCGCAAAAAACTCTAAAACGGTAACTATTTCAATCGTGCACGCTGTATATCGTAAGAACATTACGATGGTTGAAACCAAACGGCACTCGCAGAAACATATAAAAGCAGCGCTTTTTACGATGTAAGATCACTCAGGCTTAGCATTTCGCAGCGACGGTCGGGTACTATTTCCACTGTTCTGAAAAGTGTTACACTTGTGTACTCAGGTTTAGCATTTCGCAGCGACGGTCGGGGGTACTATTTCCACTGTTCTGAAAAGTGCAACACTTGTGTACTCTAGTTTGGTATTTCGCAACGACGGTCGGGTCTTTCCACTGTTTTGAAAAGTACCACACTTGTGTTCCTCCGCGCCTATTAAGGGTTTGAGTTGGTCATACGATGGTCGGGTTCTCCACTGTTTATGAACAACACACACTCGTTCGGTATTTTGCTCTATTGACTTCGGGTTGTTCCACAGTCTGCCCTCAGCACATATATACACAAAATTAAAGCTGAATTCCTAAAATTTTTATTTGTTATTTTTCCTTTATTAACTTTCATTGTTAATTTTTTTTCATTCGTTACTTTTATTATATTAATATTTTTTTTCATTCGTTAATTTTTTCATTCTTCATTTTTTATTATTTTTTTTTTTATTTGTTATATAAAGGAATTTTCTTTGGCATTCGCTTAGTCGTTTGCCGCCTAAAAACAGACTTTAATTTTGAACATTGAAAACTCCCCACTTTGGGGTATCATTTGCGTAACTGCCTGTTCAGCGTCTGCTGCGGTCTTCGGACAGCACTCATCGCGGCAGAGAGTTTCGCAAAGCGGCGTTGCTACCAACACGACGGATCCGGTGCTTGATCGTCAGGCTTTCCAACCTACGATCCTGAGGGAAGAATCACCTCGCCTCACAATTTGCCATTTGCTGTGTTATACCATTTTATCCTCTAATTAAAAAATAATATAACTGATATAATAAGAAAAATGTTAATCAACCGTCAAAAAGGTCTAGAAATTATTCAAAATTTGACAGAACCAGATAATACGAGACTAAATTCCAAAAAAGAATATAAGAGTTTCTGATCTGAGGTACCAAGATTTGTTCGTATGCCTTAAGAATTTTTATTAGAATTTCCAAAGCGAATTTTTTTTAGCCCTTTCGGTACTCCTTTTTTGTTGTTAAGTTAAAAAAAGTTTTGTTTTGTTATTTTTATTACATAAGGTCGCATAAACAATATTGAAAAAAAATTGTTTACTATTGGTCCTAAGGTAAAGTATTGGTTGATTATCTGAAGTGGTGGAAAAATATAACCAAATGCAAAACAATTATTTTTCTCTCTTTTGCTTCTATTTTTATAAAAATTTATTTAAGTAATAACAATATTCAACATAATTATATACAGAATGAACTTAATTGATTAACCTTAATTGAAAAACAAACGAAAAATAAAAATATATATGCACTTCATAATAAAAGGTTATTAAAAATACAAAAAAAAATTCTTAAAATTAATTTTGATCACTATGGTATGCCTTAAAACAACTCCGTGTTGCATTAGGAATGCACAAGTGAATATTGCATAAGACAGGAACGGTATCCCGGTTTTATACCACCGCTATCGTGACGCGCGGGACAAACGGCTAATCCGCGACGGGTACGTCGACAATGCTCCGGAGCTCCTCCGCTTTAGCACGGCGGTATGGGATCGCGATAGGATCGATGCTGCAAAACAGCGCACTGAATTCTGGTGGCTATATGAGGAATGTGATTCTGCACTTCCTCAGGACTTTGCGGACTCAAACTCCATAGGTAAGATTTTAAATTAGGAACAAGGTCTGGGCGGGTCTTGTGCACCATATTGGCGTACAATTTGGTTGAACGCTGGCTGCCGTGGGACCGAAAGACGCAATCAGGATGGCGACCCCTCGGGGCATGCGCAACGAGGGCTCGCCACCCCGATTATAATTAAGTTAGGTTTAAGTAGTTAAGTAGTCTTAAGTTAGGTTTAAGTAGTCTTAAGTTAGGCTTAAGTAGTTTAAGTAGTCTTAAGTTATATATAATCTAGAATAAGCTTTTATATAAAACAAAAAAAGTGACTAAACAAAGTTTTCAATTTTTTCTTTGTAAATTAAAATTAAATATAAAACAAAAAAACCGACAAATATAAGCGTAAAGGCAAAATAAAACAGCTATATATAAGCTTACAGCGCCCACTAAGGGCCGATAAGTTAGATTAAGTAAACCAGTTATTGATAAGTTAGATTTAAGCATTTTTGTCTAGTAGTAAGTTAATATTTTAAGTAAATAAAGAATGAGTTTAAAAGTAAAAAAAAGTAAATATTGCATTTAGTACATAATTACCTTGAGTATCCTGAGCATCGCATCATTTTACATCTTCGTTTATCAATAGTATAACCGGGCCAATGCTCTATTCCGTCATAACGAATCGAAACCGATGATGCTGACTAAAATTGGTTCTTTGTCGTTGGACTGCTGGTCGTCTTCAAATCGTCATCTGCCCTGGGTCGCCCACGTTTGCAAGAACTGCCTTGTGATACTGAAGCCAAAAGTCCGTCTACGATATCGTTGCGAAAGTCCAAAAAGTCCATTCGATCTTTCGGTCTCAATTTTTTTTTATCGTAGTCAATCCGATATTCTAACCAAGAGTTGCAAACGGCTAGATCAATAAAATGGTCGAATATTTTGAATGGCCATTTACTGGTTTTTATGGAAATTCGATAAAGCTAGAGTAAAAAGTCCATTTTATCTACTCCTCCCATATTTTTATTGTACATGGTCACAATATTGGGTTGAGGGACTTCAATCCTCTTCTTTAGGTCAGAGCAATATCTTATCCAGCTGAACGGTTCCTGCATCAAGCCATCTCAAAATAAAAATGTTTTGATTTCTTTCGATACGAAAGAAAAACTACCCTTTCCTTTTGCTCTTAAGTCCTTTTCAGTTGCTAGCGGTGCTTTTCCAATTCTATTGCCTATGATGGTTCCTGTTGCCCAAATTTTTTGTAAGAATGATATTAAATTCAGCGTTGTAAATTAATTATCAAAAATATTTCAAAGTTTTTTTTGTTCCGGAATAGTTTTTGAAAGGTGTATAACAATATCGGAGCAAAAGCCTAATTTAAAATTACCAACAATTGTATTTTTCCCTTGGTAAATTTCAAAATCATATAAAATGCCATTGGAGCTGCACATACAAAATATTTGAATGCCCCATTTTATAGGCTTTTTAGGCTGGTACTGCCTCAGTGATGTTTTACCTTTAAAGGGAGCCATCATTTCATCAACGCATAGATTTTCATCTTTGGGAATCCTATTTATTTTATTCAAAAACGTTTCAATCAGTGGGCGAACCTTATGTAGTTTGTCATTTGAATTTTCGCCCACTGTGACTTTCAGATTGAAACGCAAAGAATGAAACCTTGCCCTTGTTAAATTATTGCGGACCAATGGAATTTCGGTGGCTTTTGTCCAATACATTACTAGTCTGGGATATCCTAGAGTTCCTATAACAATTTCTAAGGCTATCATTTTTAATATTTCCTCCCATGTGATATTGAACGCAGTTCCGTTCCGTAAAAGCAAAGTTTGATTAGTTGACTGAATTATTATATTAATCAACTCATCAGTAAAATAATTCAAAAAATATTGGATCGGAGTTTTTAAATCTTGTTTTGCGTAGCTTTCATTAAAATCTGCTTCTGGACTTGTCCACAAACTTTTAGCCCATTTTAACTGGATCGGAGTTTTTAAATCTTGTTTTGCGTAGCTTTCATTAAAATCTGCTTCTGGACTTGTCCACAAACTTTTAGCCCATTTGAAGTGTTCACATTTATGGAATGAAGCATTTGAGCCACAAGGAATATTGTCCTCTTAACGTAATGCATTAATTTCAATATTTGAGCTGCTTAGATCTGGGTTTACTTTGTTATTTCTTCGATCAAAACATCGTTTTTATTTTGATTTTCCAGAAGAAAAAATCATTGAAGTTTTCAAGTAAAGTACCAAGAATATCAGGCTCTTCATCTATTTTCTCAAGACTGGATAAATCCAAGTCTTCAAAATTATCCAAGAAATTTTCAATATCATGTATTTTTGGTTTTGTTTGGACATTTTGAGACGTAAATCCGAGATAAATTGCAACAAACAATAAGCAGATATATGCAACGATGCCGAATGGCACCAATTATACAAGGTGGCGCAAAAATAACATTCCGATGTTTTTTGGCTGTAATTAAAAAAAAAAGAATACTTCTTCTTGTGAATTATTTTTATTTGGTGTTTTAATTTTTTTTACATCAAGTCGAGAATATGATGTCATGTTAATGGCCGCCGCCACAGTTGATTGTCATTTGAGCTCTTTTTATGGCATTTTCCATTACTTTGGCCAAAACTTCCGGCGATAGGTCCTCACGTTCTTGACGGATATTGTCTTTAAGAGCTGCAAGAGTCTGAGGCTTGTAGACATAAACCTGCGACTTCAAAAAGCCCCACAAAAAGAAGTCTGGAGCGGTCAAATCAGGCGATCTTGCTGGCCAGTGCAAATCGCCAAAACGGGAGATTAGGCGCCCGGGAAATGCATCCTTCAGCTAATCGGTTGTGGCACGTGCAGTGTGTGCCGTTGCACAGTCCTGTTGGAACCACATGTTTTCCAATCCCAATTCATCAAGTTGCGGCAAAAGGAACTCGTTGATCATTGCTCTGTAGCGCTCACCGTTTGGCCCGCGACGTCTTCGAAGAAAAAAAGGTCCGATGACTCCTCCAGCTAAAACAGCACACTATACAGTGACTTTGTGCGGGTGTAATGGCTCTTCGTGGGTTACACGCGGATTTTCAGTGCCCCAGAAGCGTAAATTTCGCTTATTTATGTACACGCTAAGATAGAAATGGGCCTCATCACTCATGATTATTTTTGATAAAAATCATCTTCCTCTTGGTGGTGATTAAGGATGGCTTGAGCGTATGTTAGACACGATTGGCGGTCAGCAGCTAACAGCTGATGCACCGTCTGGACTTTGTACGGAAACATCTTCAAATGTTGTACAAAAATTCGCTGTAAAGACCGTCGACTGATACCCATTTGCGTGGCACGTCATCTGGTCGATGTCGACGGCGCTTCCATGACATCTTCGGCTACAGCAGCAATATTCTCTGCAGAACAGCTACTCCGGGGCTGCCACGCCTGGCAGCATCTCGTGTTGTGCCAGTCTCTTCGAGGCGAGCGGCTAAACGTCGCAGTGTTTCACCAGTAGGCTAGGAAATCTGCGACGAAATTCACGTTGTGCCAAAGTCACCGACCGATTATTGCTCAAATAAATAGTCACCAATATTCCGCGTTCTGGAGCAGTGTAGCGTAACATTGTTTATTAACGTGTATTTCGCATGTGTTTACTACACAAATGTCAAAACAGAACTGACATTAGGGGCCAACCGCAAAATTTATAGCATTTTCTGATAGGAGGATTACTTTTGCGCCACCTTGTATTACAGATTATTAGTTCTTTTCACTCCCATGCAGACTCTGCATAACTTCGCCTACGAATCTCCTATTGCAACGATTAAGGAGGGAAACGCTTGGGTGACAAACGGGTTTTTTTTAAATTGACACACATCATTGATTTGACAAAATATGACATACTTATAAAAGACACTGAACGCCTGATGCTTGAACACATTAAAGACAAAGAAGCACGCCTCATTTTGGGGTACCGTTTAGATCAAATCAAAGATCGCCTTAACGAATTTCGGGACGCAAGGTCAAGGAAAGTTAGGTCGATAATTGGATAAGAACAGCTTCGAAATGGGTAGGTGGATCTTCTGACGCAACTGACTGGGATAACCTTTTAGTAAAACAAACGTACATCACACAGAATAACAACCGACAAAACGCAATTAACGAAAAACTATTTGACACGACTCGTGAGATTACAGGGAGAATCAAAAAATTATTGAAGGCTATAATAATGCTGTAGGAAAAGGATTGACGAACCAACGTATTTTTTCCAAGTCTAGCCGTTAGAGAAAATACTTAAAAAAAATTGTTTGTCATATAATAATTTTTCTTACTTTTTACTAACGTTTTTCTTCGTAACTAGATGTTTCTTTCTTTCTTAAACAAAAAATCAGCTATAACTCGAAAACTAGTTCTGATAAAAAAAGTGCTTACATAATAATTTCAATTAGCGAATTTTCAGTAATCAGCAACAGCTAAAATATTTCAGGCAACAGTTATTATGTAAACCAATGTTTCGTGATTCAAATAATTTTTTAGAATTTTAATAAATTAATTAAAAATTAATTTATTAAAACTAGGCATGAGATGTATCATGCAAAATTTTAATTTTGCGTTAATTTTGGACTTGGACTTGGACATCACAGTACTTCGCACATGAATGCAACGACTGAGGCCATCGGCTGGGACAGATCAAGACATTAATACAACAGAGAGAGACAGATTGTACTGCGTTGTCATTAAGAAAAATGATAACAATGTGACACTTCTGGGTTTTTAGTTATTTTTTGGTATAATTATAACTGGATTGCTTTCGTTTTTCTGGAACGCTGGCGTTTTAAATCATTCAATTAAAACGCATCTGCATCCATATATGGTGTTAATAATTGATTAAGTATTTGTGTCTTTCAACAACTTGAAGATTACCAAATGGCTTTATTCGGGAAAAGTGGACTTAAAATGAATCAGATACACGGCTTCTACGGAAATTTTAAAATTTTGAAAAAGTTTCTGAACAATATATTTAGCCAATCTCAAAGTCTAAATTTCGTCTATACACTTTTTGGGGTGTATTCAGTAAAAAACGTTTTTCCGTAAAATTTTGAAATATTGGAGAAAAAACTTTTTATGCTAAATCTAATAAACATTTCTGAGAAAGTAATTACAAGCCTGTTGCGCCAAAACTCTGTATTTTATTTATGCATTTTGCCCATTCATCGTTTTTATGCACGCCTACTTTTTATTGGCGTTTTCTTAAAACAAAAAAAAACATTTATATAGCCTACCCCATAGCATATGCAATATAAAAACGTAACTTTCTGTCGAACCGTAACAGATTTTGATAAACTGGCTGAACAATACGTTGTGCCCGCAGTTTGGCGATATTGATTTAAAGTTTCTAATAGTTTCAGGATCTGAGCTAAATCACGTGGCGCCCAGTTTTCACCTTACTTCGACGAACATTTTCATTGAGTCGGCTGGACCTCGATCCTGAAACGTCTAGTTAACATGGTCTTGCACCTCAGAATATATCGCATTGCAAAGAGGTTCAGGATCTTCAAGGGATCGGGAATTATAACACAGAAACACATCAAGACCCATTATATTCATATTTCGGAAATCTATCAAGCTTTGAGGTACCTTAGGTATACAAAATCTGTAGTCTTTATCCTCGAATTGATTCTTAGCTACTCGGTCAATCCGAACTAAACTTTGGAAAGGTGTTGGTACGTGTACGCAGTTTTTTTTTTAATTTAAGTCCTATTGCGAAATCATTGGTGTCTCTAGTGAAATGAATGTTAAGAACGTGATTATCTCAGAAAGATATCTAACGATACTCGTTCAGATCAGGTACAACGCGCTCGCAATGTATGATATTATTTGGCAAGGCTATTCCTCAAATCCTTGTTTAATACAATATAACAAGAAAATGGACGTTTAATGTGATTGTCATTCTAATGTTTGGAAATATCTCAAAATTTAATGAAAATTTAAATATCTCAAGAACAGCTCCTACATTCAAAACCTTACTTAAATGGCAATTCCAATGTCGCTGCTCAAAGAAACTTAATTACACCGACACAGGATGTGAAAACCAAAAATTAAATTTTAAACCAACATCCTTGGTCAGTAATTAGAGTACGCTACACCCAAGCGAGATCCAATTTTCTGTAATAGCCAAAGGCGAAAACCCCCATTTCCTATTGTGTATAGTGGTCAGTACAAAATTAAACTTATAGCATATAGGGAAAGTCGATATCCCTTTGCATATCAGCGCAGCACTCCGCCTTTGAGATGGCCGTCTTAAGATATTTTTCGTTGTTGCTGGAAGGATTCTTCCTCTCTATTTGCCAAAGTGCAAAATACAAAGTGACGATGCATGAAAGACGATGTGTCAAGGCGCATATACGTATAACAATGTTTCGAAAGTTCTTTGACAGTTTGTTTGTGCGGACATTCGGTTGTAGTAAACGAAAATGTCCTCAAGAGAAATAGGAAATGAAGTCGAACCACTCAAGGAGATTAATAATGTAGATGCACTGGCAAAGAACACACACACATTCACATCTTTCATGCATACATGTAGTCATAATGAATATTAAAGATCTATTTGGATATGTCCTTTGAATATTATTTAGATTGGAAAACCAATTTTATTTACTTAGTCAATGAATGGTCTTTGGTAGTGAATGAGAGGTAAAGTGCTTGTCCGCCGTCACGAATAAGTTGAAAGAAATTCCTGAAAAAAAGATAACACCCGCATTTTTCATGGAACTGTCAAAATTAAGATGCACCATACCTCTCAGCAAATGACTTACCAGGAAAAACACGACTCATTCACCTTCATAATTGGACAATTGAAAGGCGCGCAACATAAACGACCCATAACTCATGAAACATGAAATATTTATACATGCACACATTCAGGAAGCCCTTGCCTTGCATAATTTTACTGACCAATTGTCCGAGATAAAAGCCATATTTCACCTACGAACCTCCTGTGAGCCTAACAATAACTGCAGCGCAACTGAATGAATTGTTCAGAGGCATGAAAAAAGAGCAACAAAAAAAAAAACTCCTGAAATTGGTCAAAAGCCATACAATTAACGCGGAAACAATGGAGCACCAATATTGGTTGATGAAGCACAAAACGGATTATTACACAATATAAATTAATCGCTTCTGAGATAAAGCGAATCCACTGCCGCTGGGATCATCCTCCTGCATTGGCAAAGTAACGCTCGAGCGGAAGTACAATTTACTTTTTAGTTCAACAAAAAAAAAAGGAAAATATTTCCCTAGTGCCCTTCACTTTATTGTTTTTGAGTTTTTGTTTTATTTGTTTTTTTTTTTCCTTTTTTAACATTGTTCAAGGACCCTTCGCCCATCGAATATATTGACCATTTTATTTTCAATTGAAGCCGTGTGCATTGTGTTGCAGTGTTACTCAATGGAGAGCTTCTCGTGCATTGTTATAGAGTCGGAATGATTTATGGGACTTCAGGTTAAGAGTCGGAGGATGTGATAATTTTATATTTGTTCAGAGGATTTTTATTTATTTTTATGTGTGTGGTTGTTGCTTTGATATGAGTTGCATTCACAGGAAGAGTTAAAAGTTGAACTCATCGTCATTTACTACACGCACCAATTTTTGTCATAAAAAATTTACGAAAATTATTACCTTATAGCGTTACGAATATTTAAGAACAACTACTTGAGACATTGTCGGCTTCCATCTTAAATCCAGGGTATGCAGATTAGAGAATTCCTGGATTAACTTATTTCAAAAATAAATATATGGTCGATCTGAACATACTGGTTCCAGATAATGATTGCATTTTCTAAAGGATTCAGACATCCACATGATATCTCTTGGAAACTCAAGCCGGACTTGGGATTTATTTTCTTAGAAATTGGAAAATTGAGCTGGCTATCCAGTTTCAAGTGTTATTTCGGTGAAACTTGGTCGATGGGTTAGTGCAAAAAAAAAGAAGAAATTTTGGCGCAACAGGCTCGTTTTTACCCAGAGCCTAGCTTTTTCACAAAAATTCATGTGTGTGTACTTCTTGCACGATGGGGGGACCTCCTGTTTTATGCCGACTCCGAACGGTAAAGTTGAGGTAAGCAATCCTTGACAATTGATACAATTAATGATTTGTCAAGTCATCACTAGAGGAGGGCCGGTAAAAAATTATTTTAGGTGTTGCTGGGATTCGAACACAGACCTTCTGCTCGGCAGCTCATCGCACTCCACTCACCATCGCGCTACCGAGCACGTCAGATAGTTTAGTACATCTATTAATAATTGCGCTAGAAATCCATCAGACCCGACAATATTGGTTTTATTTAGAGTTCTGATAGCTACACTGACCTCTTTTAAACTGGGCGGAAGGGTCATCCTTTGTTGATTGGGTGCGACTGGCTTTCTTGTCAAATCATATCACTTATATCACTTAGAGTACTAGGCTACCAGTTAAAAGTTAACTCTTAAAGTATGTTGTAGAATTGCATCTACTTCTTTAATTCATTGGGGCAGCTAATTAGTGCAAGATTTATAAAGCAAATACAATGCAAAGTACGAAAAGCTGCGCAAATGCAATTTTAAGTCTACTGCAATGCAAGTTCTGTCGAAGCACATTTCGAATGTAACATGATTAGGTATTCTGAAGTCATTTCCGGAATTTGTCTTTAACACGAGATAATTTTTTTTCAGAATTTAGGATCAAAATTAAGGCTTTTTGGAAGATTTCAAAACTAGGAAGACCTAGATTAAGTTTCAAGCAAGCTTTGCTAGTTAAGCTAAATTAGAGTGGCTGCCAGCATTCGCCAGCACACTTAGACCGTTTTGGTCCATTGTGATACAAAGTGGATGTTGTCCATTTCCCCTTCTAAAAAAAATAAATAAATTTATGGCGCAACAGGCTCGTTAGTACCCAGGGCCTAGCTTTTTTCTCACAACCATTCGTTTGTGCGTGTGTACTTCTTAGCACGATGGAGGAACCTCCTGTTTTATGCCGAATCCAAACGGCTAAGTTGAGATAAGCTTTTCATGACAGTTGATACTACTCGTATAATTTGTCAGATCATCACGAGAGAAGGGCCAGTGAAAAATCATTTAAAAATCAGCTACGGCTGGGAATCGAACCCAGACCTTCTGCACGGCAGTTCATCGCACAAACCATCGCGCCACTGAGCCCGTCGATCCCTTCTATCCGTGTGAAAACCATTCTGAGATTTCGATGAACCGGAAGAGCCTTTTTACTTCCGTTTTTGTCAAATCACTGAGATTTTGAAAATAGTAAGCTCCAAGATGTAGCTTCCTTTCCTTTGATAGGGCCGGAATGTTGCAAAGGAGATGAAGTATTGTTTCTTCTACCTGTCCTTCAATACAGCTCCTACAGAAGTCGTTTCAATAGAGGCATACCCTTTTTGGCTAGCTGCCTAGTAAGCAGTGTCCCGTGATGACCTATCGTGGCGCTAATATACGGTCTATCGAGCGAAATAAGTCCCTTTGCTGTTTATTTTATATGGAAGCTTGCAAAAGGATGCTCTTACCAAGACTTATTAGACCGCTTTGACATATAACAAGGGGACAATCATATAAAATATTAATATTAAAATATTAAATATTAACATTCCTTAAATGGTGGCCTGAAAGTGAAGCCGACTATGATTGGAAAATGGAATTTCAAAATCTAAGAAGATATCAATTTCCATACCGATGGTAATTTCACGGTGGATGAAACCAATCTTGAAATCGTTCTCCTTCGAACAATAGTCAAAGCTGTTACTACGGGCATGGTACACACTTAATGATATTAAAAGTAAGAAAAGCTGCCAAATGACATTTCACTATTGCTATGCCTATGTCTATGACATCACGTTGGATCCAACCAATGATTTCAATATCGTCGGCGTATGCTAGTAGTTGTACCGATTTTTCGAAAACTGTGCCTCTGGTGTTGGCTCGTGAGTTTTGCATAATCCTCTCAAGAATCAAATTGCAGAAGTCACATAATAGCGTATCGCCTTGCTTAAATCCTTTTTTTGTATCGAATGTGTCGGTCGTTTCCGCCCCTTATGGAGCAGTGATAATTCTCCATCGTCATCCTACACAAACGGACTAGGCCGGTATACCAAAACTAGACATGGCTTTGTATAGTTCGTCTCTATAAATGCTGACGTATGCGGCTTTGAAATCGATGAATAGGTGGTGGGTATAGATTTGGACTTCTTGGGTTTTTTCCAGGATCTGCCGAAGTGTGAATATTTGATCGGTTGTGGACTTTCCTGGCCTAAAACCACACTGCTAAGGGCCGATCAGCTTGCTGGTATACGTTTCAAGCGGTCACATATTACGGCAGATAGAATCTTGTAGGCCATGTTGAGGAGACTTATGCCTCTGTAGTTGGCGCAGTTTAGAGAGTCTCTTTTTTTGTGAATAGGAATAACGACACTGAGGTTCCATTCTTCAGGCATACTTGCTTCCAAGTAATGTCCGCCAGCTTTTCAAAGTTCAGCGGGAAGGCCTTCAGTTATGGCATCCTTATTAAGCATGAGTTTAGATATTGCTATCCTCAGTTCCCTCAGGTAGGGTGGTTGGCAGCTTTTGCTGTTTTTGCCATTATTGAATGGTTCGTTCTGCCGTTTAACCGTCTGCTGAAGTACTTCTTCCATATCCTCAGCATCGACTATGTCTCAACTACGATATTTCCTTGTTCACCTCGACAGTATTCTCTTCAAGCCTTGTATCCTTGGCTTTGACGTTTTCCACTTTGGTAAAATTTCCGAACATCGTTCCTGGAGACGCACCTCTGTATATCCTCGATCGTGCTCTTTTCTTGCTCTTTTTCATCTTTCTGAAAAGCCGTTCTTCTCTTCTTCTCCACTTATAGAGCACAACGGCAGCTCTAGTCTTCACCTGCAGCTTAGCCTTGTAGGCCTCGTTCTTGACTGCGAGCATCTGTCGGCATTTCTCATCAAACCAAGGGTTTCTTGCTGGAGGGCGCAAGAAACCGAGCACTACAGTTGCGGCTGATCTAATGGCTTGTTAGCATCGTTGCCATTGTTCTTCGACATTCGATGCTGGTGGTATGGTGTTAGTCCAGAGTTTTAGGGATACGCGTTGCGCGAAGGTCTTGGCGGTCTCTTGCGATTGCAGTCTTTCGATATTAATTTTTTTTACAGAATTTCTGGATTGTTGTGGTGTGGTGGATATCCGCATTCTAACCTTAGCTGCAACATGGTAGTGGTCCGAGTCGATGTTAGCTCCTCGCTATGCAATCAATTTAGTTGACCGTTCGTTGAACTGGAGACCGCCATGTCCCCTTATGGATAACGAGGTGAGGAACGATAGTCACCATTGACAAATACAACTTTGATGTGGTATGGGACTTTGTTTACCTCGGCTCCACTAATAACTCTTACAACAACACCTCGTCAGAAATTCAAAAAAAAGTCCCTTGCCAACCACTGTTTCTTCTGTCTAAGATGGCAACTCAGTAATAAGGACCTCACTCGAACTACTAGGAAGATCATATATAAGACCCTGATCATCCGAGTCCTACTCTATGCCGCTAAAGCATGGACCGTCTCAAAAGCGGATGAAGAAATCCTTGGTCGATTCGTTAGGAAAATTATTCGATAAATCTTCGGTCTCTTTTGCATTGACGAGCAATGGAGACAAGGTTTCAACCCAGAACTATACGAGCTATACACCGACATGCCCCTGGTTAAAAAACTCCTCATTAAACGTTTAAGATGGCTAGGACAGATACAGGGTGTCCACTGGGAAGGTATACTACTTTGTTTGTTTATAATTTTTGATCAAATGAGAGAGAATGGATCTTATATTGATAAATGTTTTGTTTAATGTCGGCAATTATGTATGGAATACAATATCTGGTAAATGCCCGCAATAGTCTCACAAATGCGAGCCCTTTTGAGCCCATTTTGCATTACATTCTCACACATTTCACGCGGTATTTCATTAATTTCATCACGAATATTTTGAACGAATTACTCAAGCGTTTGTTTTGTTTGCATAAACCTTGCTTTTCAGATATCCCCACAAAAAGAAGTCCGGAGCAGTCATATCAGGCGACCGTGGAGGCCTATCAACATCACCATTTCTTCAAATAACTTGGGGTGGAAAGAGGTCTCGCAGTAAGTCCATTGTAATCCTGGCTGTGTGCGTTTTTACACCGTCTTGTTAATACCACACGTTATCCAGGACCAAAGCATGCAGTTGTTTCGTTAAAAAGTTTTCAATCATAACACGATATCGATCCCCATTCACAGTTACCGTTACGCCGTTTTCATTTTCAAAGAAGTAAGGTCCAATGATTCCTCCTGACCAAATTGCACACCAGACTTTAACTTTTAATGGATGCAAATGACTGATGATGATGACCGATTATTCTGTTAATTCAGATATCCATTCAAATGAAAATATGCCTCGTCACTCATTATGATTTCTTCATAAAAATCGGGGTGGTCATGAGCTAGCTGTAACATCCTATTGGCATAATGTACGGCGGCGTAAATGGTCTTGTGGAAGAAGCTCTTGTGTCAATTGATTCCTAAATGGAAACAAATGCAAATCCTTGTGCAAAATTGTGGCCAAAGTTGTTCTTTGAAGACCAAGCCTCCTGAGCAAGGCGTTGAATTGAGGTTGATGGATTGTTTTGAACACTTCCTTGTGCAGCAGTAATGTTTTCAGCCGATCTTGCAGTACATTGTGGTCCATGCTTGGGCATATCGCCTACAGACCCTATTTCTTCGAAATCATTCACTGCACGATAAATAGTGCGTTTTATTAGCACGTTGTTTCTCACAAAAATTTCACGTAACTTTCTCATCGTCACAGTAATCAATGATTGATTTTGATAAAATGTTTTAACGATTAAAACACGTTGGTTTATCGAATAATTTTTCATAATAAATTTGCCACGTGTCTTCTTCATGACAGCCTTAAGTGAGCTGTCAAGTCTAATGTTTACCAAATTGGCGGCAAAACAAATTAGTATACCTTCCCGGCGGACACCCTGTAGAACGAAAGGACACCAATACTCCGGCTCGAAGAGTGTTCGATTCCCAGCCAGACGTCGGACGCAGTAGAGGGAGACCTGAAGTGGCCTCAAGCTGCGCGAACAAGTAGAAACCGACCTCAATGAACTTGAAATACGCAACTAAAGGCAAATAGCTAAGGACCGGGGTAATGGGAGAGGCATGTTGGTTGAGGCCCAGGGTTATTCCGAAATGTAGCACCACGTAGGAAAGTAAGTAGATAGTAACCATCTGTGGTTTCTGCGTTAATTTTGTGCACTGTTTCTAGCAAAAAGAGTCAGTACAGGTGGCCAAAAGTATTTTTCTATATATCAGCTCTGAAGTACTTAAGACGTTTTTCTGTGTCAACTGGATTGAGCTGTTCGACCAACTGGATCTTGTAAGTGTTTAGTTTCCCTTACAATCATTCATTCCCTGGACAATTCACACTCAAATTTGACTCTTGTTTGTCTCAAAAATGATTTCTTAAACAGTTGAATCCTTTATTTATATGTGTATATGTCATTTATATGTATTCCTTTCATTGCACTAAGCCAAGGGTACAACTTTCACTGTTAGTAAACTGGCAATCACTCCCATAAGACCAGCAAAGAAACTTTCACACTTCGGTAATATTTCTCATAATTTGAAAACTTGTACTCGTTTTGCAAACTTATGACATGTGTAGGGCATGTGTAGAGGTAACTTATAGTTGGAATCTTACAAGTAACATATACTTCATGCGAAATACGAATAATAGTTAACTAGATCAACAAATTATGGTAAAACCAATAACTTTCGCAAAGTTTTGAGTCACAGAATCTATGCATGCAGTTTCAATTGAAAACATAAACATCCACGTAGTTTGTTCCCGTAGTAGATGCCCACATCTGAAATGAAATAATTTGTTGGAAGTTGATTAAGATATTCAAAAGCGAAGGAGGTATCACTGAACAACTCACGCTTTTATTGTATATACGCTGTTTGTTTTAATAAATAGTTTGTAAGATTGAAAAAGAAAAGAGATTGGCATATCGTTTAGTATATAAAGTAACGGGTGATCCAAGTACAGATACTTTTTTCAATTGCCTTTTTTGACAGATCACGTGTGAGTCGTGTCATGCTGTCATGTTATTTTTGTTTAGTATTGTTTGGCATTTCATAATGGAAAGACTTACGCGTGAACAACGTTTACAAATTGTTCAACTTTATTATGAAAATTCACGTTCTGTGAAGAATGTGTTTCGTGCACTTTGCTCAAATTATGGTCAACATAATCGGCCTACTGAGCGTACTATTCGCAACACCATCACCCATTTTGGGACCCAGCATTCATTATTGGATAATATTCGACCGAATAGACCACGTCCAGCACGCTGTGAAGAAAATATAGCGGCCGTAGCTGAGAGTGTACACGAAGACCGTAGAGAGTCGATTCGGCGCCGTTCGCAGCAACTCGGACTGACGTATGGAACGACTTGGCGCATCTTACGTCAAGATCTTAAATTTAAAGCGTACAAAATACAGCTTGTGCAACAAATGAAGCCGCTCGACATTCCAAAGCGACATCGCTTCGCTCTATGGGCTCTTGAAAAGTTCCAAGAAGATCCGACGTTTTCGAGGCAAATTTTGTTTAGCGATGAGGCCCATTTCTGGCTCAATGGGTATGTAAACAAACAAAATTGCCGCATTTGGGACGAAGAGCAACCTGAAGAGATTGAAGAACTGCCACTTCATCCAGAAAAAACAACGGTTTGGTGTGGTTTGTGGGCCGGTGGAATCATCGGTCCATATATCTTTAAAAATTATGACGGTGCGAACGTAACCGTCAATGGTCAATGGCGACCGTTATCGTGCCATGATAACCGACTATTTGATGCCTGAAATTGAAGCTCGTGATCTCGGCGACATTTGGTTTCAGCAAGACGGCCGGCGCCACTTCCCACACATCGCATCAATCAATGCACTTATTGAGAGAACATTTCGGTGAGCACATAGTTTCACGTTTTGGGCCGGTCGATTGGCCACCAAGATCGTGTGATATCACACCGTTAGACTTCTCCCTGTGGGGATATGTAAAGTCAAAAGCTTATGCCGACAAACCAGCTTCGATTCAGGCCTTGGAGGAAAACATCACGCGTGTCATTCGCCAGTTACCAGTCGAAATGCTCGAACGAGTGATCGAAAATTGGACTCAACGGATGGACCATCTGCGACGTAGCAACGGCCAACATTTGATAGACATAATCTTCAAAAAATAAATGCCAAAGAATGTTCTTTCAAATGATAATAAACATTCTCCATGAAATTTGAATTTTCTGTGTTTTTTTCTTTAAAAAAGTAGGGAACCTCGAAATGGATCACCCTTTACATGGTGGCAGATCAAAGGCGGTACCAAAAATAAATGAATAACTTTTTTCGATATAATGAATCTGATTATTTTTTTTCACTTTGCGGATTGATTTTTAGTTTTATAAAAATAGACAACTGGGACATTGAAACAAGAATTCAGATTGTCCGCCGCTATCATGCACTGGACTCCGTAGTTTCGGTTCAAAGAGAGTATAGGCGCACGTTTGGCGGCAACCCTCCGAGCAGATGGAACATAATAAGACTTGTTAACAATTTTGCCGAGCGTGGGACAGTCGAAGGAGTCCTTACCATAACCCAAGAGATGCGACAAGAAGCTTATCTGCTCAAATGGGTATAAGTAGACAGTCATTGCAGTCAGTTATGCACATTGATTTGCACTTATTCCCATATAAAAATTCCCATAGAAAAAATTCAAATGGCCAACAAACTGAACGCAGCAGAATTGCCGATTCGCTTGAAATTTTGCCAAAAGATGCTTCATTTGGTGGAAGAGGACGGAAACATGTTGAACTGTATTTTACCTGTGCCTGACGAGGCATAAAGAAACAAAAAATTGTCGAATATGGAGTGCATCCAACCCACAGATACTCCATGAGAAGGAATTGCATCCACTTCGTGTCACAGTGTGGTGTTCAGTTTCATCATGCTGCATTGTCCGGCCCTACTTCTTCGAAGAAAACGGGCTCACCATTACGGTTACTGGAGACCGTATCTTGAGCATGTTGATAGAGTTTTTCTATCCAGAATTACGTCGAGTAAGAATCTTTTAACGCTGTGTGGTTTCAGCAAGATAGTGCAAGCCCTCACATAGCACGGCCTGGAATGACAGAATTGCGACGAAAATTTACCAATAAGCTGATATTCAGAAACTCCATATTCCGTTGGATCCCTGACCTGACTTTTTCCTTGTGGGGTTATTGCAAACGGGTAGTATTTAAAGCAAAACCCAACAAATTTGAATGAACTGAAGCAACATGAAAAAAAAAGTTATTTGAGTTTCTTAATGTAGCAATATTCATCAGCCATTCAGGTTCATCTGTCTGTCAGACCCTACATCATCAGCAGCATAACAGGACCAGTTTTTGGTCCATTGCGATACCACGTAGATCTTGTGAATTCGCCTTGTTACCTGTAAGAAAACCAATCTGGGCTTTTATTGAAACGGATGAGTCTTCTCGCTTCCGTGTTTGTAAAATCGCAGGGATTCTGAGGGATGGAAGTTTTGCATCTAGCGAAAGGAATACTAAATACACCCGTTCGGATGTAGTTCCGTGTCTGTCGAGCTGATCAGCCTTACAGTTCACTAGAATGTCACTATGCCTATGCACTCAATACAGGTGAATGCTAAAGTGCTTTGACATCTTTGAGTTTGATGAGACTGAATCCAGAGATTTGATTTCCGTTTAGCTTTCCGAGAAGATGCTAATACCCGAGATAAGATATTGCGTATATCTTCGCCAAAAAAGGCTTTTTTTTTAATGATCAGGAAGTTGAAAAAACAGGCAAAGACTTATCCTATCGGAGATAAGTCCGTAATTTGTTTCGTAGCCATCGGTATACAATTGGGTTAATTCCTCGCAAACAAGACCGAAATTCAAAGAAGAAATTTCCTTTCGAAGGTGCGTAATATTTGATCTGCTCGCCAGCTTATTGTCCAGCACCCGGCTTCGTAAAGTAGGACTGGTTGGATAAGGGCTCTGTAGAGCAAACATTTACACTTTCAGGTTAGGAGTTTTATTTTGTGAAATCGAAATAGCACCGATTTTCTAGGGGTAGTCTTAGTCGTATCTCCACTATTCGTGGGTTGATGTTGACTCCGTGGTAGATGAAATCTAAAAATTGTTGCCATAAACAGTGACATTTTGTCCAACGTTTTGCGTCGACAGTGTTTTTCTTGTTGATAGCATCTACTTTATCTTGCACTCGTCAACTACAAGACCAGCGCGTTTTGAAGCAGCACGTCGGGAGCGATCATTAACATCGATGTCATCTCCATAACTGTTTTTTTTTTCGAAAATAGTGCCTTCAGTATTGACTCCAACCCAGCGCACTATAAGGGCAATTATTGAATAAATCGCGTGATAGCGCATCTCCTTGTCTGAATCCGTTACAAGTTTGGAAAAGTTCAGATGAGCTGTTTCCAAACTGAACGTTACATCGCGTATCCTCTAATGTTAGGCGACCCAGCTGTATCAATTTTTATGAAATCCCGGATTCCGCCATTAGAAAGCTTTAGGCGTTGGATATTATTAAACGCGGCCTTGAAGTGTGTGAAGAGATGATGTGTTTCGACTTAAAATTCGTTGATCCTTTGCATGATTTGCATTATTTTGAAAATTTGTTCTATTGTCGATCTGCAGGCCTTGAAGCCACGCAGGTACATGCCGACACACGTACGTTGAAAAGGATATTATATGCAATATTTACTAGGGATATGCCTCGGTAATTTTTGCAAATCATGGGATCAACCTTAATAGATCGGACATGATATGTATGATGTAGATGGAGCTGATATTCCAATCATCGGTGATGCTCTAATCAATTCAGACCGTGCTGTTTGTTTGATGCATGCACACTTCTACAGTAAAATATGCGTATTTGAATATTTTTAATGATTATCCATTAGAACCGACTGCCTTTCCTTTCTTAAGTTTTTGATGGTTTCCATAACCTCTTAAGTACACGCAGGGGCTCTGCCTCTTCATAGAGGGATAGGGCTGGTTTCTTTCCCTATCACTTTCTCTACATTATTTCCATTAATCCATAAATCAGCTGTTGGAAATTATGCCTCAACACATATACAGTCCCTGTTTAACAAGGACTAGGTTACCATAGTTGTTTCTTAGAGCCTGCGTTACTACCTTAATGCCGTCTGCCAATTGATTGTGTTTCTGGTAAAATTTGCGGACGTTCTTCTTGTTGGGAGACAAGTCTTTATATTAAAACAAAATTTGATAAACAGCTATTCGTGTTATCATGTATTGTTTACAAGAGAAAATATGAAATAGATTCCATGAACATTCCATGTCGAAATATTTTTCTATCTAAGGAGCCCAGTATCAGGTCTCGCTTCTTGCTTATCGTCCAGCACTCGGTGCGATAAAGCAGAACTGGTAGGATAAGGCCTTTGTAGAGCCCACATTTCGTTCTTCGAGTAAGGAGTTTTGAAGCCAGTTGTTTCGCCAAACCTAAGTAGCAACGGTTTCCTAGGGTAATTCCTCGCCGGATCTCCACTAGGAAGTCATTCATGGAGTTTATGTTTACTCCCAGGTAGGTGAACTCCTCAACTACCTCGAAATTGCTGCTGTCAATAGTGGCGTTTTGCCCTAGGCGGTGGACAGATGCTTATTTGTTTGTTTGTACTTAGTCTTGTCCTCATTTACTTCAAGGACGACGGATTTCGCCTGTTCTTCATTCGCCGTGAACGCTTCTATCACGACATCGGTAGGGGCGTGTGCACATATTTGGCTTATGTTTTGGAACGTAATTTTGATGCGGATCACAGAAAGGCGATCACTTATCGGCTTGAAGTCAATGACTTTTATCCTAAGCCGATTTAGGACGACGAATCCGCATCCTAACACATGCAGTCTTTTGTTGCAGCTGTAATATATGTTGGAATTTTTTTCTTCATTATACCTGATCCATCGTATCTACTGGATAGCGGTTATATCTGCTTTGTAACGCATGAGGACAGATTCATGTTTTGGGCGCTACCCGTTGTGCAGAGTGTTTGTACATTCCAGGTACATACTCTCATGTCATAGTCCGTTGACGTTCCGGGTCTAGTTGGCATATGAGCAGTTTCATTATCTGAGGCTGGTTGCATCTCTCTTATAGTTAATAGTTTTTGCCATGGTCGGGAAGTTACCCCGACAGCACGATCCCCAACTTGGATCGCCATGTCCTTATTTTGACCCTAGAACAGCGGCCCGGAAATACCGATATGTATATGCGCGCTGCCATTGACCCATTAAGATATCCTCCGCTACCAACTCTTTTCCAACACCCTGACTCACTATTGGAAATCCCTATGAACCAAATATCTCGAAGCAGCTCTATAGGGATTACACTTACCAGTTAGATCTAACTGGAGCTGTTGGCGCCACCGTTGACTCCATCTTGGGAATTCCCCCGCTGTCGCCTGAGAGTGAGAACCTTAGTGAGAGTACATTCCTCCCCCTCTCCCGTTCGCTGCCACCAAAGATCTTCCACAGGGGTTTTACACCCCATGTCCAGTCGAGGAACTAGGCACCTACCAGTCACCAACGTGGATGTGAGAGTAGGAGTTGATAGTGAAACCCTACAGTGAGAACGATTGTGTTTTCATGTAATCGCATCACTACCCTTAAACACCGGCATAAATTCATAACACTCTCCAATAAATAGACCACAACGTGATTTATGATTTTTGTTGTTTTTCTTTCCACACATGTATCTAGTTCGACTTGATTTCTGACATATATCTGTGTTTCTATTTGTTTTTATAGCTTTTTATCCCATTATGCCAAATCAGCACTATCGTTATTAATTCGCGATATCACAAAGGGAAAGTCATAAAAAGTTATCATTTCGCTGATTTATCGGGTAGTTTGTCAAATTGTTGGGCTAATAAATATGATGTTAGAATTAGATGATTGTTTTCTTTATGAAAACATATTTCGAACTACATGTCACTAAAGATGTGGCATTCAAAAGTACGGTGAGTTTGAAAATATTAAAGAATTTGCAGATCTTTAAGTGATGAACAATAGAGGAAGACTGGGTATACATAACCATTCTAGAAGATGGAAAATTATTATGTAAACATGTCAGAAAAATATTTTCTTTTACTGAGCATTAATATGCACATAGATAGACTAGATTTTTCAGATTTACTGTAACAAAAGGCGTATAAACGGGATTACACTTGACAAATAAGTTTGAATGTTCCATTAATCATTTTTAAACTCGTACTGCCAGTCAAAATCTCAAAGCATTTTCCAATTAGAGAGAAATGTTTATATCGCGTAGTCTTCGCAACATTGAGAGTTGTATCTATGAAAACAATTTGTGTAACATAACATCCATAAAAGATTTAGATAAACAGTCTGAAATCGATGTGGACACACATTTCCTATATTTCATCCCCATTCAGTTTTTTGTCCAGCCCACTTTTTGGACACATTAATTTTATGGATGGATTGGGATAGAATATTCACCGATTCATACAGCGGATTGGAGCCTTCTCATGTGTCATTTTTGCTATAATTTATTTCATCGTTAACAATTGATTCCTATCTTTGTATAAGTCCTAATTTCAAAATCTGATTCTCATCATCCAGCAGATCGAATCAAGCGAACACTATTCTACTCCTAAGTTATGTCAGAAAGTTATTTTTTTTTTAACAAATCCATCCGTCAGTGGAACAACTTGTCATGCTACCTCGAAAACAAAGTGTCTCCCAACATTTTAATTTGCGCCGTTTAATAGTTTGGAATGGCGGGTCTGGTTGGGTAACGGGGCAATTACCGAAGAAGAAGAAAAGTCTAATTTGCATGGAAGCATATTCGGAAAGTTTACCTGACGAGGAGTGGATACAGTGCCATGGTTACCGAAATTGGGCTAGACTTGGGGTCGTTTTTATTTCCATTAATTGCAATAGCGACTACCACCGTGTGTGAATTGCATTAAAATGGTGTTCAATTTTATCCACTGTCTGACTTTTGACATTTCTGCAGGGGTAAATAAAATATTGCCTTTTTGCTGTGTCCATTGAATTAAATGGGATTTTTTTTTATTAATTTATATACTACATATTTTCAATTATTTCCCAAAAGAATTGAAACAAAATTGCTTTCTTTAAATTAATATTTATACTATCATCAAAAAACCCTAAATTATTTCTTTTCATCAGCAACAAAAAAATTGTTGTATTATTTGTGTTCATGATTAAGGATATCGACCCTATTTAGTTCAAGTTAAGCATATTTCGCATATGAAATGTTACGAAACGAATAAAATCATAGCATTTTTATAACCATCCATTTTCAAAAACCCAGTTTTAGCTTATTAAAAAAAATGTTCTTTGCCTTTTATTTTATAATCTGAATGATGAATTATTTTCCTGACACATGTGAACACTTGTTATGAGAATTAATCCTCGAGTGTGCTTTCCGTCTCTCTCACTTCATTTTCAATTTTTCAGAATTTCATAAGTAACCCAGATGTTCATTCTTTCCATGCCATTCTTGATCCCAGCCACATAGTTGTATTATGAATAGGTGGATCTTTATGAAACTTCAAGTCGAAAATGGCCCAACTAGACCAGCCCACCCGACCGAGTTGACAACGGAAAACAAAATAACAATGTGACAGCTGACTGTTTGGAATAAGTAAAAATGCACCGTTTAACGAAAGAACAACGAATTTTCATTGTTGGGCAATATTTTATAAATATTCACTGCTAATCTTGTTCCGTTGCACAATCGATGCTGATTTATATTCAGAAGAAGGAAGAAGGAGGGAAGGACGATTATGAGGAAGTACAGGTAAATCCAAGGATTTCAAAAATCCCGTCGGATAATTGACAGCATGATCTTGATTTGTTTCCGTATCAACTGATTGATTTTTCTTCGATTATTTTTTCTTCGACGCAATACAATATCAGGGGCTCAGTGGCGCGATGGTTAGTGCGATGAACTGCCGCGCAGAAGGACTGGGTTCGATTCCAAGCCGTAGCAACACCTATATGATTTTTCACTGGCCCTCCTCTCTTGATTATCTGACAAATCATCCGAGTAGTATCAATTGTCAAGAAAAGCTTATCTCAAATTTGCCGTCGGAGTCGGCATAAGACAGGAGGTCCCACCATCGTACAAAGAAGTACACACGCACACATGACTGTTGCGCCAAAAATTTGTATTGTTTTTGCAATACAATATCCCGCGATTGGAACACTTTACCAATATTCACAATAGCAACTTCATTATTAAGCGGTTCATTTAACCTTCGTTCGTGTTCACCGACCGGTCTTCCATCAGCCCTAATTTTTTTTTTTTTTATAATTTACACGTACTCAAGGGGTTATGAATGAATGCCCTTTTATATGTTACCATAGTACGAGCGTTAGAGAAGGGGAAGAAAGAGAGGATAGGAAAGATTTTGGATGTAGTGAAGACTTAAACTCCATGGGTGGTGTCCGAACTAGCTTCGGGGAGTCACTTTTTTTTTTCTTGTGTTCGTTAAATTTGAAGAAATTCAAGATGGTGTGCATACTTTTTTTAGGTATTACACCGACCTTTTTATTTCGTTTAAATAAAAGTGAAATGAATTTTTGGCTGGGATTGAACGCGCAACCTTCCACTCAACAGACGAACACATTACCACTACACCGCGGCCACCCACTATTAGCGATATTATGATCATTAGATTGCATTTGATCAAGTGCTGTCTTAAACGTGTTAGTTAACCAATTCATTATGTTAATGAAATAGTGCTTGCAATTTTTGAATTATCATTCTCCTTGTACTTCTAAATATTGCGGAACGTGTATCCACATCATTTTGATTATTGCAAGGAAAAAAATTGCAAAATTTGATGGTTAGCATTTGGGATTGGCAAGAATGAACCAATTTTATTATAATCTTGTCCTTGCATCGGCAATATAGAAGCAGAGGCCTTGAGCTTGTGAAAACCTCACAAATTTAGTTGCCTCTTTCAAATGTTTCATTTGGAATGCCTGATGCCGAAATTACCTACAATGTCGACATAAAATTACCTCTTGTTAACGTGATTTATTAGGATTTATTTTTTTTCAGGCTGGCAGCACTGGTTAGAAATGGCGACCAAATTACCAATGCATCCACAGCCCTTATGGGCTGGTGGCATCATCGGTCCATTTTTCTTCTAAGGCGACCGTGGAAGAAACGTTACAGTCAACGGCGTACGATATCGAGCCATGATACGCGACTTTTTTTGCCCCAGTTGGCTGAGTTGAACTTGTTTGACATGTGGTTTCATCAAGACGGTGCCACATGCCACACAGCTCGTGAAGCAATGGAAATGTTGAAGGATGAATTTGGTGAGCAATATATCTCTCGAAATGGCCCTGTGAGTTGGCCGCCAAGATAAAACGATTTAACGCCTATTGATTATTTCTTGTGAGGTGTTGTTAAGTCTTTAGTCTTTAGCCGAACACAATTGAAGCCTTACAGGATAACATAACACGCGTAGTAATTCGTGGAATACAAGCCGAAATGCGCGAAAAAGTGACGCACAATTGGAAATTTCGAATGGACCATTTGAAACGGAGCCGCGGACATCATTTACATGAAATGTTTTTAAAACGTTTATGCAAAAGGCCTACTAATCGATTACAAAAATATTTTGAATATTTGATGCAAATTTGATTGTTTTATTCAATTTTTAATAAAACTACGGTTAAAAAATCGCAAGCCATTGCTCAAAAAGCATGGAAGCATGTACATTGAACATTAGAATGTTTTCCAAAAAATCGTTTGATTCAAGTAGAATAGAATATTTTATTTCGTTAATGATATACAATGTGTTATCGCCCAATTTACAATTACAGAGATATGATATGAATAAATATCTTTCTACTGAAAATTAATATATATATATGAATTTTATTTATTAATAATTATATAAACATTTTTGTGAGGAAAACAACGAAAGCAAAAACCTCAAATTACAAAAAAAAATTAAATAAAATAATAATAAAAAAAAATATAAACAAAAGTATGTAATAAATAATAAACAATAGAATTTTAACTAATAAAATGAATATAATTACTTAAAACTAGATAAAAAATATGCATATACAATATAAATACAATAATATAAATTATTTTTGAATTAAATAAATAAATTAACAATAAAACAAATAAACAAATAAGTTAAAAATTAACGGAAAAACTAACAAATAGATTAACAAAAGTATATACAAATAAAAATAAATAAATTATAACAGCTAGTAATAAATTAATAAAAACCAAATTTAAATGAAACAAATAATAAATAATTTTAAGAACATAATTAACAAAATATAAATTGCCATAGATGTACAAAAATAAATTAATATAGAGATACAAAAATAAATTAAATATAAATTAACATCTAGATTCAAAAAATAAATTAACAAATAATTTTGTTTTTTATTGCAAAAGAAAACAAACATAGATTAACAGCATGTTACACAACATTTAATTGATTTATTAGAGGGTTTTCAGGGAAGTCACATCTGATCATAAATGTGTTATTAAGTTTTCGGATTCTATTAGACATCAATTCAACATTTGCCCTTATATGTAGGTCCGAAGTTGAGTGATGCCAGGGGAGATTCAACATCACTTTTAAAATTTTATTTTGGAATATTTGTAATTTTTTGATGTGACAATCAGCACAACTACCTCAAACTTGACACCCGTACAGAAAAATAGCTTGGAAAATAACTTTGTGTAAAATTATTTCATTATCATTTGACAGTTTTGAAGTTTCATTCAAGTGTTGTGCCAGAAATCAATGATGGTAATGGTTTTGCTGGATATTGTAATTCTTCTGTAAGTTTCAGTTTCAGTTTCGAAATTGAATTATAATGGCATAATATTGATATAATTTTTTCACTGCGCCATTTACCATAAGTTTAGGCAAACTATAATCAATGGCATTATTATATCGGAATTCAAGCAACATTGACATTGAGTCGTGCTCGGTGTTGTTGTGCATTATCATTAGCATTTTTTGCTGTGCGATCTCAATCTATTCTGCTCAGATAACTGACCTGAACGTGGTGTATGCAAACGTTCCATTTGAATTCATTTTTGTTTTGCTCGATCTTCCTGTGATTGATTTTGCCTTTCATATGATCTATTTTGCGTTCTAAGCGACCGAATGACACGACGACCAATATCACTTCTTCGCTGACGTTACACTAACCAAAATAAAACAATGAAATGTATAGATTGAAAAACGGATTATACGGGTTTCAATAACTGTAGAAACATATCATTGTGCCTGAATTTCATTTAATGCATCGTCGAGTCTTTCAAATCTTATCTTGCAATTTATTCTTAATATTTAGAAAAACAATCGATAATACTAGAAACACGATGCAGCAAATGTAAACCGATCACAATCGAAACGATTTTTTTTACAAAATGCAAACTCACTTTTACTTTCCACAACAAAACCAGTGAACTTTAATAGCAGGAGTAGCTAGCTAAGAAAAAAGTTGGCATGAATATAGAGAAAATATTTTTTTAAAAGATGGTCCGACTAATATAAAATTGTTTTTATTTGTAACTAAAACTATTTTTATACAAAAAATGCCTTCAAAAATTGGGCCTGACAAAATCTAAATATCTTGCTCAGAAACTTTCTCAAAATCCCTATGATTTAATTAAAAATATTTTTTTCTGAAAAGTGGGCAAACACGAACAACACACACATACGTTTTCCGATTTCAACTAAACTTCATAAGGACCTTACATAGACCCATACCAAAGATGTGTGAAAGTTTGTTTAAAATCCGTTAATGCGTTATAGCTTAAATTTAAGACAAACAAGCATAAGATTTGTTAATAATGTTACAAATTATAAACTGAATTAAGTAACGCAGTGGTTGTTGTCCATTGCTACAATTTGCTTTGCACTTTAGTAAAATATCCAAACCTTCACAAAATTTTATAAAAAACTTGACTTTTATTAAAAACCATTTTAGACATGCATCAGCTTATACTCTTTAAATGATTATGTAAATGCATGCAAGTCTATGCATTCTCATAGGAATATCAGGTTTACATTCCTACAGCCTTAGCTTCACCATTTACCTTTAAAATCTTATTTATTTTTTTCATGAAAAATACAGACTCACTTTCAACATTTATTCCAGAAGCACAAGGGTATAAAATGTAAATTCAGCAATAAAATAGAAAGAGTGCATGACACCTTCATGGGTGGTGACAATGACAACATCTGCAGTGTTCATTGTTTCGAAATACATTGTATTTAGATACTATTGCACAGATGTGTCCAGGTATCAATGGGGGTTGACTAGAAGCAGTAAAATGGAATAGATACAAGTTCGTTGAATCACTGTAAAATTAAATAACCTAAAAACAGGTGGAGTGATAATAAAATGTTACATAAAGAACGACAATATGCGTTTGTACATTCAATTTCATACAACAAAATGTTTCGATTTATATTTTCCTACATAAAATATAAGCTTGTTAAATATTTGCTATTTATTTGTATACAGTTTATTCCATATAAATAATCTTCTAAGGCCGTGTGTCAATTGCGTTAGAAATTTAGCCATTGGATAATTTTTGACATTAGTATTGTGAATAGGGACTTCAAAATTTGGTATATCCACTGAGGAGAGAGAGAGATGGAAAGCATGTGGCTGGAAAATAACACATCATTCAGATCATTAAATTAAAAGCAAGGAAAGAAATTTTTTTTTTGAAATAAACTAAAACTGGGTATTTGGAAATGGATTGTAACAAAAACGTTACGATTTCATTCGTTTCGCTATATTTTATGTGCGAAATATGCTTAACTTGAACAAAGTAGGATGGATATTCTTAATAATGAACACAAATCACACAACAATGTTTTTGTAACTGAAAATAATAAATAATTTAGGTTTTTTTATGATCTCTGTGAAATGTATTAAGGATTGTTTTTATAACGGGTGATCCAAGTAGAGATACTTTTTTCAAAAGCCTTTTTTTGACAGATCACGTGTGAGTCGTGTCATGCTGTCATGTTATTTTTGTTTAGTATTGTTTGGCATTTCATAATGGTAAGACTTACTCGTGAACAACGTTTACAAGTTGTTCAACTTTATTATGAAAATTCACGTTCTGTGAGGAATGTGTTTCGTGCACTTCGCTCAACTTATGGTCAACATAATCGGCCTACTGAGCGTACTATTCGCAACACCATCACCCATTTTGAGACCCAGCATTCATTATTGGATAATATTCGACCGAATAGACCACGTCCAGCACGCTGTGAAGAAAATATAGCGGCCGAAACTGAGAGTCTACACGAAGACCGTAGAGAGTCGATTCGGCGCCGTTCGCAGCAACTCGGACTGACGTATGGAACGACTTGGCGCATTTTACGTCAAGATCTAAAATTGAAAGCGTACAAAATACAGCTTGTGCAACAACTGAAGCCGCTCGACCTTCCGAAGCGACATCGCTTCGCTCTATGGGCTCTTGAAAAGTTCCAAGAAGATCCGACGTTTTCGAGGCAAATTTTGCTTAGCGATGAGACCCATTTCTGGCTCAATGGGTATGTAAACAAACGCATTTGGGACGAAGAGATTGAAGAACTGCCACTTCACCCAGAATAAACAAAGGTGTGGTGTGGTTTGTGGGCCGGCATAATCATCGATCAATGGCGACCGTTATCGTGCCATGATAACCGACTATTTGATGCCTGAAATTGAAGCCATCAATGGACTTATTGAGAGAACATTTCGGTGAGCACATAATTTCACGTTTTGGGCCGGTCGATTGGCCACCAAGATCGTGTGATATCACACCGTTAGACTTTTTCCTGTGGGAATATGTAAAGTCAAAAGCTTATACCGACAAACCCGCTTCGATTCAGGCCTTGGAGGAAAACATCACGCGTGTCATTCGCCAGTTACCAGTCGAAATGCCCGAACGAGTGATCGAAAATTGGACTCAACGGATGGAACATCTGCGACGTAGCAATGGTCAACATTTGATAGACATAATCTTCAAAAAATAAATGCCAAGGAATGTTCTTTCAAATGATAATAAACATTCTCCATTAAATTTGAATTTTCTGCGCTTTTTTCTTTAAAAAAGTAGGGAACCTCGAAATGGATCACCCTTTAATATAAAGAAAGGAATTATGTTTTAATTCATTTGGGAAATTATGAAAAATTGTATTAAAATAAAATCACATTTATTGCAACTTAAAAAAAACAGCAAGAAGCCAATATTTTGGTTACCCTTGCAGAAATGTCAAAAACTAGTCAGTGGATAAAATTTAACCTCCATTTTAACGTAATTGACAAACGGCCGAGAGATAAAATGGATGCATGGGTTGTGATGCCTGCGTGTGCGTGTTCTAAATTAGCTAGAAAATAAATTGTTAATAAAAATCTATTATGTTGTTATGAAACTTGTGGTTTGATCGGTGTTTTTTTTTCAGTCGCCGTTGCGGATTTTATAAAATAACACGCTCTATCTGGTAGGCTTCGACTAATCCATCGACAGCCACCAACGGATGGAAAAATAGACGAATGGATATGAGTTCAACTTAAGATTCAAGTTTATCTGGGAATTTGATTTAGACATGTTGTCCAAGGCGTAGGTTTGTCGAATTGATACGTAACCTATGTCGGATATTGAAATACATAATTTGACTAGTCTGTAATAATTTAGTTGGGTTAAACAGTTAAACAACGTTTTTGATTGCAGCGGAATGCTTCAAACAGTGGATCAAAATAGCTCTCAACGATATAGCTAGACGCTTCCTTCAAAAGCAAAACTAAGTTTATGCTCTGCTTGAAGAACTCAAGGCTACATGTTACAATGAAATTAAATTTAATCAAGCAAAATCCTAAAATTCAGATTAAAAACATGTCGAGCCCAAGCAGGCTGTAATAGCAAAACTAAACTACGCGGCCATTAGAAATCCTTTCAGATCTTGTGTATCCAAAATCAAATATATAAACGTATACCCAAGCTAAAGTATCCAATAACGCTCTAAAAAATATCTCACCTGACCCAGTTTCGAAATTCGATTATTCTTTCAAAACTTGAAAAGCAAAGCAAAACGAATGAAGTCATTTTTGAGAGGCTTATCAATTTCGAAAACAGTATTCGCAACATATGTACTCAACCTTCAACATGAATTGATTGCTTAAAATTCATATGTAGATTGTCAATGGCCTTTGGCAAACACTTGGAGAACTTCAAATGTTCATGCAAGAAAAATATATCGACATCTGTTTAATATCCGAAACGCATGCAAAGAGTAATTCGAACTTGAACATTAAAGGTTACCTCGACTATCAGGCTCTACATCCATCGAGTAAAGCTAGAGGTGGAGCCTCACTGTATATAAAATAGTGTATCAAACTTTCTATTGATCTCAAATTATGAATCGAAACATTGCAATACAGCTCTATATAAGTCAAAAGCAGACAATCCTTTCTGAAGATATCTTCTATTTACTGACCACCACTATGCAACGGTGAGTAAACTGAAATTGAAAGCTCGCATAATTGCCTTGGAAAGCGTTTTGTCATCGGAGGGGACTTTAATGCAAAAATACATTCTGGAGATCTATATGCATATCACACAAAAAGGGTTGGATGCTTTATGATGCACCTAGGTAGAATGTACAATAGCTAATTTTATTCTTCGGGAAACTCAACTTGCTGGGCAACTCGTCGCCCTAGTGACAAAAGAACGCAACAACGCGTTTTTACGATTTTGGGCTGTGTATGTCTCTACCGCATACAGCGCCATATATGGCTTTTCATTTTTAATGAATTTTGTTTTAGTTAAAACGGTACTTAAGCAAAGTCAATTGTTATCGGTCATTCCCTTTGCACTATTTTCTATTGGATTGCCATGTGAAGAATTTTTTTGGGTTGCTTTATTTCGTTTCGTTTCTATGAGTTTTGTTCAAGTGTCTCACGTGGGTGATCAAAAGTGAATTTTGCTGAATTTCGAATTAAATTTGCACCACAAAAAAACATTTTTTTTGTTGAAGGATATTTTTTTTTACAAAAGAAAAATAAAGATTTATTTCATAAAAACATATAATTTGACTGTTAGGTAAGCATTAAATATACGATTTCTTGCAAAAATTGCTGAAGCCATATATGGCTCCCTATGCAGTACTGCTTTTAATTTTCTAGAAATGAATGTAAAATCATTTTATGGTTATTTACAATACGTCAACGAAATCGATGATCCGCTTCAAAGTGATGGCGACTACGCATCCGATACCGACGAAGAAGTTGTTGGAAATCAAAAGGTGGAACAGGAAGATGTGTATATACCGGCCCCACTTTTCGAAAGCAAAGCCGACAAAAAAGTCAGGAAAGTTAGTCACTTGCCCCCGTATTCGAATGAGAGCTTTCCATTTCAAGGAAATACCAATCTTTCAAGTTTTATCGATGAACTGGCGACGCCAGCAGACTTTTTTAAATTTTTTTTTACCGACGATCTGATAACCTTCATAATTGAACAGTCAAATCTAGTTGCACTCCAAGTTGACATAAACAGGCCCGCTAATATTACTCGAAACGAAATAGAGCAATTTATAGGTATACGTTGAGTTTAACCACGTTAGTGAGAAGCTCTAATAAGTTATATTTTTAGGCATGGTCATAAACATGTCGTTGGTAAAGGGTGATCCATTTCGAGGTTCCCTACTTTTTAAAGAAAAAAACACAGAAAATTCAAATTTAATGGAGAATGTTTATTATCATTTGAAAGAACATTCTTTGGCATTTATTTTTTGAAGATTATGTCTATCAAATGTTACCCGTTGCTACGTCGCAGATGGTCCATCCGTTGATTCCAATTTTCGATCACTCGTTCGAGCATTTCGACTGGTAACTGGCGAATGACACGCGTGATGTTTTCCTCCAAGGCCTGTATCGAAGCGGGTTTGTCGGCATAAGCTTTTGACTTTACATATCCCCACAGCAAAAAGTCTAACGGTGTGATATCGCCACCAAGATCGCCAATCGACCGGCCCAAAACGTGAAATTATGTGCTCACCGAAATGTTCTCTCAATAAGTCCATTAATTGATGCGATGTGTGGGAAGTGGCGGGAAACACATTCCTCATAGAACGTGAATTTTCATAATAAACTTGAACAATTTGTAAATGTTGTTCACGCGTAAGTCTTTGCATTATGAAATGCCAAACAATACTAAACAAAAATAACATGACAGCATGACACTACTCACACGTGATCTGTCAAAAAAGGCTATTGAAAAAAGTATCTCTACTTGGATCACCCGTTACAATTACCATCTTCAAGGCACTATTGGAATACGACTGTTGGTCAAGAATTTATACGTGGCACCATGACTTGCAAAAGATGGGAAACTATAAAACGTTAACGAGGATATGAAGTCGCCAGGTGAAGCCGGATTTGACAAGCTATTCAAGATTCGACCGCTGCTAAGCAAAATCCGTGATCAATTATTGCTCGTACCTAAAGAAGAACATTTGGTGGTTGATGAGCAAATTATTCCCACGAAGTGGGCTTAAAACAATATAATCCGGCTAAGCCCCACAAATGGGGTTTCAAAAATTTTGTTTTGAGTGGAGTGTCAGGTTTTAGCTACGATTTCGATATTTTCGCTGGAGCCCAAAGTGATACGTATCCGGAAGTAGCACCTAATTTGGGAGTAAGCGGAAATGTTGTAACAAGACTAGCGGCTACTGTACGAAAAGGAAAAAACTACAAAATATTTTTCGACAATTGGTTCAACAGCCCCAACCTTGAAGTCCACCTTATGAAAAATGGTTTATTGCCTTTGGGTACGGTAAGGATTAATCGAGTCCCTAATTCAAAGATGCCACCTGAAAAAGAATTGAAAAAGCTGGGACGTGGAAGCATAGTCGAAAAAGTAGCTAATATCGATGGAGTTGAAGTTGGCCTCGTCTCTTGGTTTGACAATAAAGTTGTCAATATTCTTTCCACTTACGTGGGAAGCGATCCTGTTTCAACAAAAACGCGTTTTAATAAGAAGGACAAAAAGTACATTGAAATCAAGTTGATGTCTATAATTATTATATGTGTGGCGTTGATTTACTCGATTCATTACTTGGACTTTATAGAATTCAATTGCGTACAAAAAAATGGTATCAACATTTTTTTTCCACATGATTGATATGTGTGTTGTTAACTCATGGATTTTATGGCGTCGTAAGTCAGAGGAATATATGCCGCTGTTTGACTTGAAGCTTATAATAGCTGAGCACCTCTGCAAGGCAGGAAAAGTAAAAAACGAGGACGTCCTACAAACACTCCGACTTCATCTCCGACTACAAGCAGAGAAGGTACTCCTACAACTAGTAAAAGAATGAAGCGCCAAGATTTTCCCCTGAATTCTGTTCGAGCTGGCAGTATAGGACATTTTTCCAAATGGATGAAGAATAGACAACTTTGTCAAAACGATTGTTCATTCCACTCCTACACTTTTTGTGAGAAATGTAATGTATTTTTGTGCTACAATGACAAAAGAAACTGTATCGCAAGCTTTCACACAGAGTAATCTGTATGCATAGAGAGCCATATATGGCATACCATTTTTTCCCCTGAAATGTACTTAATGCTTGGAGTTTTTTCCTAAACTATATACCCAAAAAAAATTTTTGTCCAACTATATAATTATAATATCACAAATAAACACATATTTGCATAAAAAAAATTGTTTTCTTTATTGGAAAGATGTTCATGCAGTATAGGGTTAAAATATAGAATTTATATATTGTGACAAAAAATTGCACCTCTAAGTGAAGCAGAATAGAAGTTAGCACTTTACGAAAGTATTCATGAAACTCAAAAAAATGAAAAAATGTTTAAAAATATCACAAAAATCACAAAACAACGAAAATTATCAAATATTGACATACGTTTTTCTGTCACTCAGGCGACGAACTGATGTTACAAAACTACCGGATTCGATCGATTTTAACATCGTAAATGGTCTGCCGTCCAAAAAAATCAAAGTTGAAGAATGCTTTGATCTTTTCTTCGAAAACTCACCCAGACAAACAAACGGGAAAAGCAACTGGGAATGATTCAAAAACGACATTGAAAATGATATCCGTCGGAGTCGGCATAAAACAGAAGGTCCCGCCACGCACCCATGAATGGTTGTGAGAAAGCTCGGTCCTAGGTACTAACGAGCCTGTTGCCCCAAAAAAATTGTATTTTTGTATCACTTATATCCCCATTCTTACTATAAGTCGTGGTTGACGTATCGATACCATTCAAAAAGCAAAATGGAATAATACTCCTCGGCAGCACAAAATAGTGAGCTATAGTCAAATAAAATCAAAACTGTACGTAGGAGTTGTGTTTTTCATATTTGTAAATTGTAATGGATAGGAATTTGAGAGTAGATGTAAGTAATATTCGTGGGTTAAGAACAAATCTCTTGTCGGCATACGTTCACATATCCAAATACAAAACCAGCTGTTTTGGCACTTTGTGAAACACATTCAGAATTAGGTCTACCTGGATATAACTTAGTTCCATTATTCTTCTCTCACCGCGGTCTCGCCGTTTACATTCGTAGTGATGTAGCCTACCAAATTCAACAACAGTACGGCCAATGTTCCAATCCAGAGTTTATTTTTATATGGCTGAAACTCCATGTCCGTAGCTAAATAATCCACTACTGTTTTATTTATAGAAGCCCAAATATGGACAGCAACTCGACTTTTAATGAGTTTGATGAGCTGTCTGACTTCATCTCAAGAATTGTATCCCTGTATCCTCACACTGACATCGTCATTGCGGGCGATTTCTATGTACACAATTCATCGTGGCTTCGACATTCTGGACAGTCAACATCCGAAGGAAGGTATGTTCAGATATTTGCTGAGGTAAACAACTTAACCCAGCTTGAAAATGAGCCAACGCGAATTCCGGACATTCACAGTCAAGCCGCTAACACTCTGGACTTGTTTCTGACCTCTCATCCCAATAAATACACTATCATTGTGCTATCATCTCTAGGCTCTTCAGACCACTGTATCGTATCGGCTAATATCTCGTACTCCAACCACGTAGTTAAAGAAAAAATTCCAAAAAGAACCGTATGGCAATACGAGAAAACCAACTTGGAAGCTGTTAACGGTTTCTTGAAGAATTTTAACTGGTCATTATGCTACCTCGATAAGGACGTGGATGCTACTGCCGATGCGATAACGAACACCATTCTCCTGGGTATGAAATCCTTTATTCCTCACCGGGTAAAGAGTATCAAACCTAAGGTAAACGGGTGGTATGCGTCGAGCTGCAAAGAGGCTGTTAGGTTGAAAGAGTTATGTTTTCGGTTTTATAAGACAAATCCTACTGAGGAAAACCGATCTAAGTTCAAAAGAGCCAGAAACGATTGTAATGCCCGCATCAAGCGTGCCAAATTCTCCCACGACCAAAAGCTGAGGCAAAAAATTCTACTATGTCCCAAAGGTAGTAAAAATGTTTGGTCGATTGTCAAAAACATTCAGGATTCGACCTCATCTTCCATCCCAACGCTCATTTACAATGACATTCCAGCTGTCACCTGTATAGACAAAGCCAATCTGCTTGCTGCCCATTTTGCAGGCAGTTCCACGTTACCAGATTGTGCCCAGTCTCCTCATGTGCTTGAGAACGTAGAACATTCTATGGGACCAATCCAAATCCGTACTTATACAGTCGTAAGAGTATTATTAGATCTTAACATTCACAAATCTTCTGGTCCAGATGGTATCTCCCCCATAATTCTGAAGAGGTGTTCTTCCACGCTGGCAAAACCATTGCGTTAGCTTTTCTATCTGTCCTATTCATCAGGACTCTTCCCGAGTAGATGGAAAACAGCATTTGTCCAGACCTTCCCAAAATAAGGCGAATTTTCTTCTCTCTCCAACTACCGACCAATTGCACTTACGTCCCTTTTTTCTAAGGTCATGGAAACGCTGATAAACCGTCAGCTTATGAAATATCTTGAATCACGAAAACTTCTAAATGGCCGACAATACGGTTTTCGTTGCAACAGGTCCACTGGTGATTTGATGACATATCTCACCGAAAAGTGGAACCAATCTATTCACCTCGGTGGCGAAAACAAGATCGTTGCACTTGATATTTCAAAGGCATTTGACAGGGTTTGGCATCAAGCCCTTTTGTCGAAAATGCATTCCTTTGGAATCAATGAAACTCTTCTTCTATGGATTAGAAACTATCTCTCGAAACGTTCAATTCAAGTTGTTTTGGACGGTTTCAAGTCTGCTTCTCACGAAATAAATGCTGGTGTTCCCCAGGGCTCTGTTCTGTCTCCGACACTCTTTCTCACTTTATTAATGACCTCTTGTCTGCAACTTCTAATCCAATCCATTACTTTGCTGATGACAGCATTCCCAGCTTTTCATTTTCATTCTCTAATCCACGCCCTTCATCTTCGGACGTGGAACAGAAACGGCAAAATATGTTAAGCTCATTTAATTCCCATCTTGACAGCATAATTAAATGGGGTAAATCGAATAAAGTGGAATTTAATGCTTCCAAAACACAATGCTGTCTTCTGTCATCTAAGCGAAACCAACATTTACAGCCATTATCCATGAATGGCACTTGCATCGCCGAAACCGAAAAACTTTCCAATCACGGTGTGTGTGTTAGTAACGACCTTCGTTGGAACGACCACGTATTCGAAATCGCTAAAAAACGCAGCGAAATGTCGAGGTTTCCTTAATCGATGCAAGAAATATTTCACCCCCTCTGATCTGGCCTCAACGTATAAAGCGTATATACGCCCCAAACTTGAGTTCAACGCCCACATCTGGTCAGGTGTAGCAAAAACATCATTGCACCTACTGGATGGGTCACAAAAGCGTGCGATAAAACTGATAGGAGATCCAACCGTTGCGAACTCTATAGTCTCGCTTGAACATCGTAGGAATATCTCCTGCCTTACACTTTTTACCGTTATTTTAAGAGGAAATGCTCAATCGAAATAGCCAGCTGCATTCCGCCCTTTTAAACATTCAACCGTCATACTCACCATGCCATGAATGCTAATCAGTTCACCCTCAAGCCTACCGTCGGAAGTACTATGAAATATAGAGATTCATTCCTTAACCGAACAACACGAATGTGGAATGCTTTACCAAACTCAGTCTTTCCTCTCCATTAAATTTACAAAAATTTAAAACCAATGCACATCGGTATCTCCTCTTTTCTTCTCCTCAATTTCCTTATTGCCCGCGCTGTGTCCAAACACTATTACAGCATTCATAAACTCTTTAGAGCGTGCTAATTATAAAAAAACCCGCGAAGTAGGGCCGGGTTGATATTTTTATTATAAAGTTTTGACTTTGCGATTAAGTGTGACAAAAAATTTCATTCAAATGGCCGCATCGGGAAGATTAGCAGCATGCAATTCTTTTGAGGTAACTCTGCCATAACTTGAGTAACGTTTGTTTTTATTGCATTTCCGTAAACGCGAATTTGCGTAGCCCCACAGAAAAAAAATCTATTGGGGTCAAATCGCATGATATTGGTGGCCGATTGACGTCGCAAAAACGTGAAATTACGCGACTAGGAAACTTCTCACGCAATAAAGCCATAATTGGTCGTGGCCTGTTGCCCCGTCTTGTTGGAACCATATATTGTTCAAGTCATAGTCATTAATCGCCGGCGAAAAATAATCGGTTGTCATTCGACCACATCGCTCCGAATTGACTGTAACCGTCTCCATATTGGCATCTTCGAAGATATCCGGATCAATGACTCCTTTTGATCATAGAGCACACCAAACAATTACACCAATGTCTAGATTCAAGCGCATCTCTTCGATTACTTGTAGGTTTGCTGGGTTTGCGATGAGAAATGGGCTCATCACTGAAGAAAATGTTTTTCGAAAAATCGGTGTTTATTGTCTGTTGTTTCAATCCCAAGTCTCCTACACTATGGAAAAGAATTTTAAGTCATACAGATAACGCACTAAATAAATAAATAAAATAAATTTATTGGGCAAGAAACTCGTTAGTACCCAGGGCCTAGTTTATTTTTTCTCACATCCATTCCTTTGTGCGTGTGTACTTCTTAGAACGATGGCGGGACCTCCTGTTATATGCCGAATCCGAACGGCTTAGTTGAAATAAGCTTTTCATGACAATCGATACTACTCGGATGATTTGTCAGATCATCAAGAGAGGAGGGCCAGTGAAAAGTCATTTAGGTGTTGCTATGGTTGGGAATCGAACCCAGACCTTCTGCGCGGCAGTTCATCGCACCAAATATCTTTGATCGCACTTACAATCGCGCCACTGAGCCCGTAAAAACTGCTCTTTGGCGAATCGTACTGGAACATATGGCGGATATGTTTGGATCTCGATACTCATGTGTGCACGTGCACACCGCCGTGCCGGTCCGTACAATGAAGCTGGTGAGCAATGCCTCAATGTGTCACCTGTATGATTTTATAATCTTTAACGATGGTAAACGATAATCATTTCAAAAGATACGGAATAAGTACCAATGGTTGTCATTTCTGATAAAATCCAGTTGCATATTAGGGAACAGCAATCGTTGGATTTTGTTGTTATTACTTAACTTCGTACTGTAAAGCTATATTAATGCTGGTAAGTTTGATATATTTAAACCGCTCCGCATTTCCGCCCCTACCAAAGTGCCGCCCGGGGCCTGGCCACCTTGCCACACCCTCTCTTCACCAATGTGCCAGTCCGCTTGGTCTGGACAACTGGAAGCAGCGTGCCTAGGATCGTTGAGGATGGAAGGCTGCTGTGTCATTGGCAGAAAGTTCCTCACGGGTCTAGAACGCAATAAGTAAGTAAGTATTGAATTTGCTAACTTTTTAGCCGATATGGGTTGAATTCGGTGAATTAGGTGATTGAAATCCTGTAAGTACAGAAGAATTATATCTACAGAACTATGTGGATATAACGGGTGATCCAAGTAGAGATACTTTTTTCAATAGCCTTTTTTGACAGATCACGTGTGAGTCGTGTCATGCTGTCATGTTATTTTTGTTTAATATTGTTTGGCATTTCATAATGGTAAGACTTACGCGTGAACAACGTTTACAAATTGTTCAACTTTATTATGAAAATTCACGTTCTGTGAGGAATGTGTTTCGTGCACTTCGCTCAACTTATGGTCAACATAATCGGCCTACTGAGCGTACTATTCGCAACACCATCACCCATTTTGAGACCCAGCATTCATTATTGGATAATATTCGACCGAATAGACCATGTCCAGCACGCTGTGAAGAATATATAGCGGCCGTAGCTGAGAGTGTACACGAAGACCGTAGAGAGTTGATTCGGCGCCGTTCGCAGCAACTCGGACTGACATATGGAACGACTTGGCGCATTTTACGTCAAGATCTTAAATTGAAAGCGTACAAAATACAGCTTGTGCAACAACTGAAGCCGCTCGACCTTCCCAAGCGACATCGCTTCGCTCTATGGGCTCTTGAAAAGTTCCAAGAAGATCCGACGTTTTCGAGGCAAATTTTGTTTAGCGATGAGGCCCATTTCTGGCTCAATGGGTATGTAAACAAACAAAATTGCCGCATTTGGGACGAAGAGCAACCTGAAGAGATTGAAGAACTACCACTTCATCCAGAAAAAACAACCGTTTAGTGTGGTTTGTGTAGCGATGAGGCCCATTTCTGGCTCAATGGGTATGTAAACAAACAAAATTGCCGCATTTGGGACGAAGAGCAACCTGAAGAGATTGAAGAACTGCCACTTCATCCAGAAAAAAACAACGGTTTGGTGCGGTTTGTGGGCCGGTGGAATCATCGGTCCATATTTCTTTAAAAATAATGCCGATTCGAACGTAACCGTCAATGGCGACCGTTATCGTGCCATGATAACCGAGTTTTTGATGCCTGAAGTTGAAGCTCGTGAACTCGGCGACATTTGGTTTCAGCAAGACGGCCGGCGCCACTTCCCACACATCGCATCAATCAATGGACTTATTGAGAGAACATTTGGGTGAGCACATAATTTCACGTTTTGGGCCGGTCGATTGGCCACCAAGATCGTGTGATATCACACCGTTAGACTTTTTCCTGTGGGGATATGTAAAGTCAAAAGCTTATACCGACAAACCCGCTTCGATTCAGCCTTGGAGAAAAACATCACGCGTGTCATTCGCCAGTTACCAGTCGAAATGCTCGAACGAGTGATCGAAAATTGGACTCAACGGATGGACCATCTGCGACGTAGCAACGGCCAACATTCGATAGACATAATCTTCAAAAAATAAATGCCAAAGAATGTTCTTTCAAATGATAATAAACATTCTTCATTAAATTTGAATTTTCTGTGATTTTTTCTATAAAAAATTAGGGAACCTCGAAATGGATCACCCATTGCTTTAATGTAATTAAGGATTTTGATGCAATTAATAGCGAAATATAGTCAGAAATTTATTATAAGAATCAAACTTACCAATAGCAGTATTATCGACTAGACTCGCTTGACAGTGAAGAGGATCATAAATCCATTGAACCCGGTCAGTATCTAACTCCACAAAAATTGAAAATCTTTTTCCTCATTGTTCCGCTGTAAGTTTCGTAGTGAAGTTAGTGTGATACGTTTTTTTTTTAGACATGCATGAGTTGTTTATTCGTCTACTTATGAAAATGCTCATCTCTCGCCAAGGAATCACATATATATTTGTAGTAAAATTTTACTTTTATAAGTCTATTCGTAGTCACACCTGAATGACAAAACTGTGTCTCATTAAGATATCTTAAGTTAGTAAACTTTAACCAGCACTGTCAGTCTATCAGTATTCTCAGTATTATCTCATCACAATTCCTTAAAAATTCAGATTAAATGTTTTAATTGAAACGATATATTTAAGTTTCTGTGCATATATTTATAAATACATCGTGAATATTTATAACATTATATTGGTCTGTTGATTAAGCAGTAGTAGTAGTAGAAGCAGTAGTACTTGTTGTTGTTGTTGGGCAGAACGAATATGATGAGTTTATACGGCACAATTTGGATCGAATGATATTACGAATTATTCCAAATGTGCCCTCCGTCTGGTGAATAGAGCATAATAGCCCGACGATGAGTACTAGAAATGCTCCTTTGAAATTCATTGTTAGATGTTGCTTAGAGAACTGCAGACACGCAGTACCGACAGAGGCTCTTTTATACCAGATCTAGCTATCAAGTCACATGAATAAAAGCCACTTGATTAAATAAATGGACAATGTTTACGTTAAATTTGCAAAACAACGTTATATTGGCATGGCCTTTGACGCTATGTAAATATTAAGTGCAGTTATATCAGTTATGTAACCAAAACAGAACTTAAACACATATTAACAAGCTATTTGTCCACATGTTTATTAGGCTCATACTCATTACGTGTATTGTGAATTGCATTTGTTAAGACAATCTCTTACGGCGCGTTTGCCACTGCAAAAGGCCCCTAAAGCTGGCCGAGAATGAAGTTGTTGAGATGAATTTTTTTTTCTAAATTGGATATCTAATTTCTAATTATCCATTTCATCAATAGGTTGGAGTCAATTTTTAAGTCATATATCTATTTACTACGAAACTTTTGTTCATTAAAAAGTAAAATTCATTTTTTTTATCACATTTTTTCCATTAAAGCCTTCCCGCTGAGTTTTATAAAGCCGGCGGAAATGACTTGGTAAGTAATACCAAAGAATATAGAACTACATAGAGTACGCATCACGGCTAAAAATTTTGTAGCCGTTTCAGACGCGGGCGGTAATTGCGAAGGTGAAATTTCGTAGATCGTATGCGTCGGCAAGGCTGTTGTGTGATGCTGCGATAGCCATGTGAACACTGGGGTATCAATATCAGTACCCCATACATAGAAAATATTCGTTGTATGAGATGCGCACTCTGTGTAGTTCTATACTCTTTGGTAGCATGATGACGAATTCTCGCTACTCCCATCGGGGTCAGAAACGATCTTACTGACAAATTCGATACGATAAAGATTTAGGCAAGGTGGTGCGCTGTCATGTGACTTCTTCAATTTGATTCTTGAGAGAGGATTGTGCAAAACTCACGAGCTAACATCAGAGGCACAATTTTCCAAAAATCGGTACAACTTCTAGCATACGCCGACGATATTGACATCTTTGGTAGAACCCTACGTTATGTCATAGCCACGTTTGCTAGTATAGAGAAGGAAGCGGCAAAAATGGCCTTAGCAGTAAATAAGGGAAAGATAAAGTATATGCTGGCAACACGAATGGACACATTACATCGACGAATTGGACAGTACGTCATCATTAGCAGATACAACTTTGAGGAAGTACGGGACTTTATCTATCTCGGTTCCGCTATTAACTCTGACAACAACATCTCGTCAGAAATTAAACGAAGAATTGCTCTTGCCAACCCCGGTTTCTTCGTGCTAAGAAGGCAATCCAGTAGTAAAGCTCTCATTCGAATAACTAAGCAGATCCTAAGTAAGATCCTGATCATCCCAGTCCTACTCTACGGCGCTGCAGCCTGGATCGTCTCAAAAGCGGATGAAGAAATCCTTGGTCAATTTGAGGGGAAAATTCTTCGTTATAGAGACGAAGATTCAACAAAGAACTATACGAGCTTTACAGCCACATGCCCCTGGTCAGGTCAAAAAACTCCGCATTGGACATTTAAGATGGCTAGGACTGTAGAAGGAATTCGCCCCAATACTCCAGCTCGAAGAGTCTTCGATTCCCAGCCAGACGTCGGACGCAGTAGATGAAGACCTCGCCTTAAGTGACGTTCACAACTAGAAACCGATCTCATCCAACTTGGAGTGCGCAACTGGAGGCAGTGAGCTAAGGACCGTGCTACTTGGAGAGGCATGTTGGTTGAGAGGCCCAGGTTCATTCCAAACTGTAGCGCCATTTAAGTTGGTAAGTAGGAAATTTTATCATTCCAACGAAGGTCGTTACTAACACACACACGGAGCATGGAAAGGTTTTCAGTTTCGACGATGCAAGTGGAAAATGGTTGTAAATTTTGGTTTCGCTTGGAAGACAGAAGGCAGCATTCGGTTGTGGAACCATGAAATTCCACTCTATTGAATTTACCCCATTTAATTATGATATCTAGGTCGGAATTTAATGAACTTCACATATTTTGTCGTTTTTGATTCACGTCCGAAGGTAAAGGGCATGAGTTCGAGAACGAATATAAAAAGCTTAGGGTACTGTCATCAGGTAGTTCGGGAGGTAATTTCTAATCCATTGAAGAGGAGTATCGTCGATACCAAAACACACATTTTCGACAAGAGGGCTTGATGTCAACCTAACATTAAATTTGAGGTGAAAGTAACTGTTACAAGTTTGCTGGGTATGTGCTGTCTGCTGAGCAATCCCCAATGGTCTAAGTCGGGGCTCGTATAACTCTCCTTGAATGATACGTTTTGGTTCTCGATTCCCCTCGGACACCACTTTTAAAGTTAGTTTTTGAGAATGATACAATGCTAAGGGGATGAACTCTAAAAATTACGGCAGTATTTAATGTTTTGCAGCAAAATTTTTCTTAGCTGACAAATGGTAACTTAAACAAGGACCCACCGATTTCTTTGATTTGAAGAAAACTTTGCAGACCCTGATGTCCAAACTAGCGCTAATAAAAGCTAATAGCTAACAGTCATCTACAAAACTCTGTGCCGAACCAGAGTTCTTCAGTTTTTGAAATTATTTACCAGAAGATTTATCACCTACAACTTGTATAGATCGGTCCCCAAGAACACTTTTCATCCAATCGAACGTTTGGGCACTTCTTATGCTAGTAATCTCCCTATCAATGTCAAACTTCAGTCCAAATTGTTGCTTACACATCATAGCACCCTTAAGTTTTAATATGAAATGAGGAATTAAGATTTGTACAACTGAGTGCATCAAATTTGAAGAATATTAACCAATCCTTGTCCATGTTCTGCTAAATTCATTCAAAACAAAAGGATAACTCAAATACATAATATCTCCCCTGCATTAGGAACAATTCGTTCTAAATTCCACCCCACTGATAAAATAATTCCATAATTTCCATTTCGTCGTACAGATTAGACATAAACCCTAGCCGCCATTCCATTCCATCGAATGCTAAAATGTTTGATTACAATTCAATCACTAACGGTCAACATGACTTGTGCCTTGCGATACACAGAAAACCTTGCTCCAAATCGATGACAACCATAGTGACAGCGCTGGACGGAGCGCGTCCACTTGCGTGAATCATCGGATTTTGTGCGAAATAATAATAATTTTATGTAGTGAATTAGCAGCGGAAATGCAGGAAATGAATCTATTGGATTAGCCAGTGAAGCGGAGGACACTATATACAGGAAAGGACATTCTGATTGTAATCGTGTATAGCCATTGAATTTGGCATGTTGCAAAACGCGCATTGCTGTTGCAATAAAGTTGGCTTACTCCCCCCGGTGTTGTGCTGCAGTATATAAAACTAAAGTCATCGAACTGGAGGATAGTGTCGATATATGTATCTTCACACATGTACGAGTATGATAATAAATTTCGATATGTCAATATCTGTCGATGCTTATCCGGACTAGTCATTAAGTTTATTGCGAAATTTCAGAATGCGTTTTGAAAGCGATGTGAGGTAATATTTTAAGAGTAAGTTAGGAGGGTGCATTAGTAAGATTGGATACATTTTTAAGGGTTGCTAGTGTCGTTAAAGGAGGGAAGATATTTTCGAGGGGTGGTGGAATCGAACATAATTTGAGTTACATTTGATTTGGTAGTTTTACATTTTAATGACGTTGAAACAGTTTGTAATAATGTGATACCGTATAGCCTACACAATACCCTTTTTGGTCGCGAACTCAGACTTATAGTTTTTGCAAAGCGAATAACATAATGGTAAGCATCACGAGTTTTCCACGTCTCAGCATATAAGAGGGTTATGACAGCCAACAGATGATTGAACCTGCAGACTCATTGGTCATGCTGGAGGAGTCACTTCCATGCCTAGAAACAGGGAAGTGACTCCTCTAGCATACTGGATGTTCGTATTTTCTAAGCAGCCAACATCGACTCCGATCCTACCTAGTTAATAGCAAATTTCGAGTATGAATATTCAAAGAAGCCTTAAAGCAATCAACATCCAAGTAGAGAAAATTCAGCATTACATTAGAAGATGACCGCTGCAGTAAATACCGACGGCGTATTCGTAGAGCTTGCAATAAATCCCACGACAATTGGTATGAACCATGAAGACCAATGGCAGTGAGTTTAACAAGTCATAAGAAACGCTGCATCAGAAGTGATGGGTTCTCATAACCACCACCGAGAAAATCCGGTTCGACTCCAAAGGTGCTTAGGCAAAAAAAGCCAAAACGAAGCTCTACAGTTCGTTTGCTCCAGAAGAAAACCAAAGTGTCCCACAAGTTCTACGTTCTTAGGAGAGATAAAAAGTACTTACTCAGGAAGAACAAATGGATCACCAGTAAGGTGAAGTCGTAAAGATAGTGAGGTGCGTCACTTTTATGGACGAGTGAATCAGTCACAATCAAGATTAGCGAGTCGCTTTGGGCCCTTCAAACATGGTGATGCGAAAACCTCAGTAGACAGTTGTTTAATCGTGATAACAGCCAATATCCTGCAAACGAACAACCAATATCAGTCAATCTGAGTGACAATCAAGAATTTAAACCGAGTCTGATAAGATCCAACCACAGTTAGGCTAAAATTGAAGAAAACAACTTAAGCTGATGATTTAAGAAGGAGCATACGCCAACAGCTGTATTTAATATGGCACGATGAAAGGATCCCAGACGATTAAAATCTCAGTGCCATTTGTTCGATACAGAAAAAAGTAGATCTTCTCTGCACAAAATTTAGAGACATTAGTCTTTTAAACTTAACATAAGATCCTGCCCTGGGTATTATGTGAAATTTGCTAGCCGTTTGCTGATGACCTAATCGGACCCCACCAAAAGGTCTTTATCCCAAAAAAGTCTACCACCTACCAACTGTTCACATTGCGCCAGATCCTGAAAAAATTATCACCTGTTCTTCGATATTAAAGCTGGTTATGACAGTGTAAACAGGGAAGAACTGTAGCGTTCTATGTCCAACTAACTTTATAGTCCCTAATAAAATGATACAGCTTATCGGTGTGACGTTGCAGAAAGGTAGCTGATCCCTTAAAATTGGGAGGGATACAATTGAAACTTTAAAAACTACCTGAGCGCTTAAGGCAGATGAAACGCTGTTACGCAGTTGCTTCACTATTGTGCTGGTAAAGGTATTCTAACACCAAGGCCAGTACAATAAGAATTTTCTGCAAAAAAGTAAAGCAAATTCTTGGGTTTGAGGACGACGTCGACATGATTAGAAGAACAAACCGACCAGTAACAGTGGCTTATATCGGGTTTTTCAACAGGGACGCTACAAAAGTTGAGCGACAGGGACAGCAAACCACGCCTTATTTCTTGCCGCTCTTTTGACAGTAAGGTCTCTTCAGTAAGGTTTGGCATTTCATGATGGAAAGATATACGATCCGACAACGAGTCGAAATTATTAAAATTTACAACCGAACTTCGGAGTCACTGGCCTCAACGATAAGAGCGCTACGTCCAATTTATGGTCGTCATAATCGTCCTAGCAGATCAACAATTGAGCGTCTAGTGGAAAAAATTTAAATCCACAGGCACAGTACAAAATGTTCCCGTGCCAGTGAGACAAAGAAGTGCCCGTATCGAGAATATTGCTGCCGCTGAGGCTTCAGTTGAAGAAAGCCCAAATGTGTCTCTCACACGTCGTTCTCAAGCGTTCGGCATCTCTGTGACGTCGTTGTTGCGAATTTCGCGAAATGATCTTGGCCAACATCCTAACAAGATTAAATTGACGCAAGAACTGAAGCCGCTTGACCACCAGAAGCGTCGTATATTCGTGAATTGGGATGAGCAACAACTTGAAAATGATTCGGATTTTCATCGAAAAATCATCTTCAGCGATCGGGCTCATTTCTGGCTGAATGGCTTCGTCAATAAACAAAATATGCGGTGTTGGTCAGGCAGCAATCCACACGTACTCCATGAGTCATCATTGCATCTCGAAAAAAAAATCGGTTTGGTGTGGTTTATGGGCCGGCGGCGTCGTTGGTCCGTTTTTCTTCCGTGATGATCAAGACCGGCAAGTGACTGTGAATGGGAATCGCTACCGTTCAATGATAACCGAATATTTTTGGCCCCAATTAGATGATATGGACTTGGAGGACATGTGGTTCCAACAGGACGGCGCCCCAAGCCACACAGCGAATGCCCCAATCAATTTATTGGAAACCAAGTTTGGAGAACGTGTTATCTCACGAAATGGTCCAGTTGCTTGGCCGCCTCGTGCGAGTCGTGCGATTTTACGCCGTTAGACTATTTCCTTTGGGGCTACGTCAAGTCTATGGACTATGCCAACAAGCCAGCGACGATTGATGCACTTCGAACGAATATCGAACATGAAATTGCAGTAGTATCGGCCGATTTATTGGGTTCAGCGTTTGGACTTCTGCAAGCGTGCCCGTGGTGGCCATACAAAAGAAATCAAGTTTCATGCATAATGGCATCGAAATTACTTTCACAGGAATAAAGAATTTCATTGATTTTTTGTTTTATTTGAAAAAAAACTTTTGTAGCGCTCTTATTGGAAAACCCTTTACTTCAATGAAGGCAGCAGCAAATAGAATGGGACTGACTAATAACGAGTACAGGACGAATATGCTTTCATCATTGAAAATCGATGATGGACGTGACCATTGATAGGTATAACTTCGAGGTATTTACTGAAAATGTCTACCTACGCATGTCTACCTACACGCAAAACATGATCAGAGAGGGAATCAAACGTAGATGAACGCTTACAAATCGCACTCGTCATCCCGGTCCTGCTATAGGGTGTTGAAACGTGGACACTTATCCAGTCAGATGAAAGCTTAATTATTTCATTCGAGAGAAAAGTCTTGCGTACAATCAAAGATTATAAAGCCATACAGATGACGCATTGAGAACGAAAAAAAAACGTTTGCTCACCGTGCACGTGAACACATGAGAAACGAGATCCATATATGGCAGGCTGTGTCAGTACGACCCGCCATAGAACAATTTTTCTTGTATGCAGGGGCGTCATATTTATGGCTTTTTAATCTTTGGTACGATTTATGCTCCTGAGACTGGGTCAGTGGTGAGATGGTAAGTGCCATGAACTTCCGCGCAGAAGATCTCGGTTAGATTTCCAGAAACACCTTAATGATTTTGCACTGACCCTCCTCTAGTGATGATCTGATAAATCATCCGAGTAGTGTCAATTGTCAAGCATAGCTTATCTCAGCTTAGGCGTTCGGATTCGGTATAAAATATTAGGTCCCGCCATCGTGCAAGAAGTAAACACGCACAAATGGGTGGTTGTAAGAAAGCTAGGCCCTGGGTACGTGCCCGTGGCGCCAAATAATTTTGTTTTTATTCGTAACGTTGGACATATTTAAGCGACATAGAGAGCATCAGATACCTAGGTGTGATGATGGATGCTAAACTTACAAGGAACACCTGGAAAGAACGTGCGAAGTAGATTTCTACTTCAGCCAAATCCTAACAGCGCATGGCTGCTTTCGAGCATATCTGAACATATCTCAATGAGTCTCCTAATTTTCATATTGAGCAGAGGCCAGAGAAGATGCACAGAACATTTTTTACCATTTTTCAGTGTAGAGCGCATAAAATTAGAGAGACAAAATGTGAGAGAACTAACTCCAGAAAACATTGTGAACCATATATGTTAACATCGAGCGCAACATGGGACCTGGGGAACAGTTTGCAGCAATAATGATGAAGGAACTTCAACGGTTGGATAGAGTTACGGAGATCTCAAGCGAAAATCAAGCCTAGACGGCAACTGCAAACGCTGAATCCAATGTCGAACCCACCAAACGGGGAGAGAAGAGCATTGATTGCTAACCAGCCACGCAAAGTAATACCTTACGGTAGTTCCGCGAGGGCTCTGGTTGAAGTGTGTAGAGTGTGGTTCAGTAAGTAGGCGTATTACTGCCATCTAGTATGCAGGATTGGCAATCGTACATCTTTCGAAGATTATCTACACATCCTTTGGCGCAACCAAAGAGACAAAAAAATTGTTCATGCTTCATTTCCGAAAAGTGATGAACGGGCAAACTTTTAACAGAGGTGATGCTTTGCTAGGTTGTATTCCTGTCCGTTATCATGGCGCCCTCTGAAGAGGTTGTCAAACTCTTGTTGCCTAATTTTCATCGCAGTCGTATGATACTATTCGTTGTGGTCTGCTTAAGCAAGAAACTGGATATATTTTTCAAATACGCGAAAAATATTTTGCATAGACATACTTCACATCTTACAATTACCAAAGGTCATAATTTTGAACCCTGTGGTTCACCATGAAGTTCTTGTTTTTTCGCTAAGAATATTCAGAATCTTCACTTTGGTTATTCTTTCAGATAGGTAGCACTCTAGCCATGAAAAGATTCCTCTCACTAAAATTTTTTCGACATTTTTTTGTAGAGCCTCCATGAGTTTTATGTGACTTTGAAATTCAATGCATAGCTGTCAAAAGTTGCGGACTTAACGCATTTCGCCGCTGTGAGATCAATTGGGTCATCTACATTTGATCGGAATATCTGTTCAAAAATTTTTTTGCGAATGCATACCTCGGTAGAGCCGTGTATCTCATTTGAATATTAAATGTTTAATATACCAAACATAGAACGGTTGTTGTTTCTCAGTTTGTTAATAATTTCGCCAATCTGCGAAGAAAGATGCATCACGATTAAAATCGTTATATATGTAGCGTCAAATGAAAACCAAACTCTGATTCCTTTTAAAACATCGGAGAACTGCATTCCATCATCTTTCATTCCTTTCGTCTTAGCCATAAAATACGCACAAATAAGTCTCCAAATATGCTAAAAATACCCACGTATTGAACTCAATTAATGAAACATGTCACATGTAAAGAATTGCGCAGACTTGAAACAGACTACCCACAAGGACAATAAAATCATGCATCACTTGATCCTATATGATCCAAGCAACGAGCAAACAATCGCCAAATCCTTGTGTATCTACGACTCTGTTTTTGTAATTTGCCATCGGGAAAAACTAATTTTCTTGAATTTTCCATATCAATGGTTTTCAATTTTATTTATGAGCCGAGGACTTTATGTGTAGGCAACATTAAAACGATACAGAGATTTATTTGTTTTGGCTTGGGAACAATTGAATTAGCGCAAGGCATATGTGGGATGTCACTTGAATTGTTTTTTTTTTTTTTTTGGTTGACATAAACAACAGAGAACCTATTTCGTTTTGGGAACAAGAAACCAAGTAGAGGGTAAGCCATTATATTTTAGACATGCTGTATTCATAATGTTAGTGTTACTTACTTAAGTGGCGCTTCAGTCCAGTGAACCTGGGCCTCAACCAACGTGCCTATCCAATTAGCCCGGTCCTTAGCTAACTGCATCCAGTTGCGCACTCCAAGTTAGTTGTGGTGGGTTTCTACTTGTGAGCCCCACTTAAGGCGAGTTCTTCCTCGTCCGACGTCTGTCTGGGAATCGAACACTCTGCGAGCCGGAGTATTGGTGTCCATTCCTTCGACATGTCATAGCCATCTTAAACGTCCAATGCGGAGTTTTTTACACCAGGGGTATGCCGCTGCACACCACGTTCAGTACTTAGTTGAACGTTCGTCTCCATAGCCCGTCAACGCAAACGGGACCGAAGATTTTTCGAAGAATTTTACTCTCGAATCCACTTTTGAGACGGTAAATGCCTCAGCGCCGTAGAGCAGGACTGGGATGATCAGGTTCTTATACAATATCTCCTTAGTAGTTCGAGTGAGGGCTTTACTACTGAATTGCCTTCTTAGGCCGAAGAAACAGCGGTTGGCAAGAGAATTCTTCGTTTAATATCTGACGAGATGTTGTTTTCAGAGTTAATAGCGGAGCCGAGATACATAAAGTCACGCACTACCTCAATGTTATATCTGTCAATGGTGACGTTCTGTCTAATTCGTCGATGTTGTGTGTCCTTTCGTGTTGACAGCAAATACTTCGTCTTGCCCTCATTTGCTGCTTAGCCCATTTTTGCCGCTTCCTTCTCTATACTAGCAAACGTGGCTATGACATCACGTTGGGTCCTACTAATGATGTCAATATCTTCGGCGTACGCTAGTAGTTGTACAGATTTTTGGAAAATTGTGCCTCTGGTATTGGCTCGTGGGTTTTGCACAATCCTCTCAAGAATCAGAATGAAGAAGTCACATGACAGCGCATCGCCTTGCCTAAATCCTTTTTTGGTATCGAATTTGTCGTTGAGGTTGTTCCCGACCCTGATGGAGAAACGAGAATTCTTCATCGTCATCCTACACAAACGGACGAGTTTGGGCGGTATACCAAAACTACACATGGCTCTATATAGTTCGTCTCTATAAATACTGTCGTATGCGGCTTTAAAATCGATGAATAGGTGGATCTGCCGAAGTGTGAAGATTTGATCGGTTGTGGACTTTCCTGGCCTAAAACCACACTGATAACGGCCGATCAGGTTGTTGGTAAACGGTTTCAGGCGTTCACATATAACGGCAGATAGGATCTTGTAGGCGATATTGAGGAGACTTATGCCTTTGTCTACCCTTGAAATTCCTAGACAACCTGTTGTCCACATATGTCAAGGCAGCTTGTCTAGGTTCGCCTGGGACAGCAGGCCGGGTATTCATTCCGTTTATATTGTTGCTGTTTTTCGTCGTGTCATCAACACTCGCGCTTATCGTTTAGCAAGTAAAATCCGTTTGGATGAGACTGGGTACTGGTTACCACTTGGAGGTTAAAAACAAGCACTTGGTGTGTAGTCAGAGTTACAACACTGGCCATTGCCAAGTTAACGCCAATCAGAGTCTACCCTCGTTCTACAACACCCAACAATGTTAGTAACCAATGGTTCAAACTATGAGAATTTAATTTAATTACGTTATGATAAGTGGATCAACAAATAGATCGCCGCGTTTTCCGTTCGACTGATATAGGACAGTCTCGCATGTATTTGCTAAAGGTGGCGCTGTGCAGAACACACTTGAATATAAATAGGGATATGAGACCAACTATGATGCCTAAAAGTTGTATTATAACGGGTGATCCAAGTAGAGATACTTTTTTCAATAGCCTTTTTTGACAGATCACGTGTGAGTCGTGTCATGCTGTCATGTTATTTTTGTTTAGTATTGTTTGGCATTTCATAATGGAAAGACTTACGCGTGAACAACGTTTACAAATTGTTCAACTTTATTATGAAAATTCACGTTCTGTGAGGAATGTGTTTCGTGCACTTCGCTCAACTTATGGTCAACATAATCGGCCTACTGAGCGTACTATTCGCAACACCATCACCCATTTTGAGACCCAGCATTCATTATTGGATAATATTCGACCGAATAGACCACGTCCAGCACGCTGTGAAGAAAATATAGCGGCCGTAGCTGAGAGTGTACACGAAGACCGTAGAGAGTCGATTCGGCGCCGTTAGCAGCAACTCGGACTGCCGTATGGAATAATTTGGCGCATTTTACGTCAAGATCTTAAATTGAAAGCGTACAAAATGCAGCTTGTGCAACAACTGAAGCCGCTCGACCTTCCAAAGCGACATCGCTTCGCTCTATGGGCTCTTGAAAAGTTCCAAGAAGATCCGACGTTTTCGAGGCAAATTTTGTTTACCGATGAGGCCCATTTCTGGCTCAATGGGTATGTAAACAAACAAAATTGCCGCATTTGGGACGAAGAGCAACCTGAAGAGATTGAAGAACTGCCACTTCATCCAGAAAAAACAACGGTTTGGTGTGGTTTTTGGGCCGGTGGAATCATCGGTCCATATTTCTTTAAAAATTATGACGGTGCGAACGTAACCGTCAATGGTCAATGGCGACCGTTATCGTGCCATGATAACCGACTATTTGATGCCTGAAATTGAAGCTCGTGATCTCGGCGACATTTGGTTTCAGCAAGACGGCGCCACTTCCCACACATCGCATCAATCAATGGACTTATTGAGAGAACATTTCGGTGAGCACATAATTTCACGTTTTGGGCCGGTCGATTGGCCACCAAGATCGTGTGATATCACACCGTTAGACTTTTTCCTGTGGGGATATGTAAAGTCAAAAGCTTATGCCGACAAACCCGCTTCGATTCAGGCCTTGGAGGAAAACATCACGCGTGTCATTCGCCAGTTACCAGTCGAAATGCTCGAACGAGTGATCGAAAATTGGAATCAACGTAGCAACGGCCAACATTTGATAGACATAATCTTCAAAAAATAAATGCCAAAGAATGTTCTTTCAAATGATAATAAACATTCTCCATTAAATTTGAATTTTCTGTGATTTTTTCTATAAAAACGTAGGGAACCTCGAAATGGATCACCCCTTACCTTTTACATTTCATGTAATGACTGCATTCTGATTTCAATTAGCGGAACGGTGAAATTTTTCTTTCTTGAAAAATATGGCGTTTAGTATGATATCGATTTTCACAGCAAAGCTCTGGATCGAGACTTACAAAGCCAAAATGGATCGAGACTTGCTTACGTTGGTGGTGCTACAGTCTGAAATAAACTTCGACAGAAAAGCGTCTCCAATTAGTCTGGTTTTAAGTCAGGTGTTTCAATTCCGAACTTCAAGTTTCTCGTGGTTTCTAGATATACGTGCTACTTAAGTTGAAATCGTCGTCTTTTTTGTTCGATGGTTTTGTTATTGGCGTTCATTGACTCTTAATGCCCAAGCAACCTCAAAATTCGAATGCGGAGCTTTTTTTACAAGATCAATATCCCTGTTCAACTCTGTTGAATCACCATTTACATGGCTTCAAACGGGACCGATGATTTTCCTAAAAATTGTTCGCTTAAAAAGCACCAAGGATTCCTTCGTTCGCTTTGGATATATTCCATGCAACGCTCCATATAACAAAACTTATTCGCATAAAATATAAGATCGCCTTAGAATCTCGACTGAGGGCTTTATTACTAAATTGCATTCTTAGCCTGGAGAAATAGCTGTTGACAGATATAATTCACCATTTCTTGAAATAACTTATTGCGGAACGTGGTCTCGCAGTAATTCCATCGTAATCCTGGATGGATGCTATGTGGCACCTTCTTGTTTATACCACAGGTTAATCAAGCCCAAAGCATGCTGTTGTGGCGTTAAAAAGTTTTCAATCATATCACGATATAGCTCCTCATTCACAGTTACCGTTACACCGTTTTCCAATGATCCAATGATTCCTCCTGACCAAATTGCACACCAGACTTTAACTTTTAATGGATGCAAATAACTGATGATGATGACAGATTATTCGTTTATTCAGATATCCATTCAAATGAAAATATGCCTCGTCACTCATTATGATTTTTTCATAAAAATCGGGGTGGTCATGAGCTAGCTGTAACATCCTATTGGCATATGTACGGCGGCGTAAATGGTCTTGTGGAAGAGGCTCTTGTGTCAATTGATTCCTAAATGGAAACAAATGCAAATCCTTGTGCAAAATTGTGGCCAAAGTTGTTCTTTGAAGACCAAGCTCTTGAGCATGGCGTCGAATTGAGGTTGATGGATTGTTTTGAACGCTTCCTTGAGCAGCAGTAATGTTTTCAGCCGATCTTGCAGTACATTGTCGTCCATACTTGGGCCTATAACCTACAGACCCTCTTTCTTCGAAATCATTCACTGCACGATAAGTATTTCGTTTTATTGGTACGTTGCTTCTCCCAAAAATTTCACGTAACTTTCTCATCGTCACAGTTATCGATGATTGATTATGATAAAATGTTTTAACGATTAAAACACGTAGGTTTATCAAAAATGTTTGCATAATAAATTTGCCAAGTGTCTACTTCACGACTGCCAAATATAAACTGTCAAGACTAATGTTTACCAAAATGGTGGCAAACAAAGAAGTAAACCTTTACGGCGGGCACCCTGTACAAAAGAACATAAAAATAGAACACACGCTAGATATTTGGATGACATTATGTAGATTTGTTATTCACTTATTTAATCTCTAAAACTAACAAAAGTACATATGGTCTGAATTATATCTAATTAATATGATACCAAGCGTCGATAATATAGATAGATTCCTTTTAATAGTTCCCCAATAAATAGTAGGTCTTTAAAAGTTGCAATCTAATGTCCTTAGTCGATATTATAACCACCACGTTAAACGTAGGCCGTGTATACAATGTCTTGACTCATTTATAACGGGTGATTTTTTAAGAGGTTTAGAACTTTTTTAAAAAAAAAAACACAAAAAATTCGAAAAAATGAATGAAATAATTAATTGAATCGATAGTTTGAACCTTGCAATTTAATGTTTAAAGATAATTTCATGCAAATGTTGACCGCGGCTGCGTCTCAGGTAGCCCATCCGCTGAGTCCAATTTTGGCATACTCTTTCACACATATCGGCCGGTATCTCACGAATGAATGCATGGATGTTGGCTTCCAGTGCGTCAATCGAAGCGGGCTTGTCCCTATAGACATTAGCCTTGACATACCCCCACAAAAAATAATCTAATGGTGTCAAATCGCACGATCTAGGCGGCCAATTGACCCAAAACGTGAAATTAACTGTTCACCAAACTCGCCTCGCAATTGCGCCATTGTTTCGCGTGCTGTGTGGCATGTGGCACCGTCTTGTTGAAACCACATATCATGCAAGTCAAGAACTTCCATTTCGGGCAAAAAAAAGTTTGTTATCATCGCTCGGTAGCGTTCACCATTGACAGTAACGCTGCGATTCGCATCATCTTTGAAGAAATATGGCCCAATAATGCCGCCGGCCCATAAACCGCACCAAGCAGTGGCTTTTTCGGGATGCATTGGTAGCTGTTGCAATGCTTCTGGCTGACCTTCACTCCAAATGCGGCAATTTTGCTCATTTACGTACCCATTCAACCAAAAATGAGCCTCATCGCTGAACACAATTTTTCGATAAAAAAGCGGATCCTCGGCCAGCTTTCCAAGAGCCCATTCACCAAAAATTCGGCGTTGTGGTAGGTCGGCTGGCTTTAGTTCTTGCACCAGCTGTATCTTAAAAGGCTTTACGCCCAAATCCTTCCGCAAAATTTTCCACGTAGTGCTGTAAAAAAGGCCTAACTGCTGGGAACGGCGCCGAATCGACATTTCGCGGTCTTCTGTCATACTAGCTGATACGGCCGCAATATTTTCTTCACTACGCACAGTACGTAAACGTGTTGGTGGTTTAATGTCCAACAAAGTAAATTTGGTGCGAAATTTGGTCACAATCTTCCGAATAGACTGCTCAGAAGGTCGAGAATGCCGATCATAAAATGGAAGTACCGAGCACGAATTTTGGTAGTAAAATTCAATAATTTGCAAGCGTTGTTCATTTGTAAGACGATCCATGGTTAAATTGCAAACCAAACTGAAGCTGTTTGACAGTGACACAAGGTACTAAACACACGTCAGCTGTCAAAACCAGTGTTGCCAAAACCAAACCAGCTAAAAAATCACCCGTTACATACCAAACCCCACTTCACATCCGATATGACAACAAAATCGTTAAAACTTCATGCACTTAAAGTGTAAAGTGCAGACTCCACGAAAATCACCTTCACAGATGATTTATCCTCCAATTGACTACCCACGCATATGCTACACTGTCACAAAAAAAAAATCGCAGCGGTTGATATGGATCGGGTGTTACAAGTTAAAAATCGAAAAGCAAATATTTCCCAAAAATCGAATCCACCAGTTGGATGTCCTCCGGGGCCAGGACAGTATTGCAGTATATCTACGAGTGTACGCCATCGACATACTGGAGGCAAAAACATTCCAACGTGCCGTGAATCCTCAATGGAGAAATCGACCAGAGGCGCAATCAGTTGAACATGGCTAGGAAGTCAGTTCGACTTTACAATCGCGAGTGAATCTCTTAACCAAACTTTGCCGTGTTTTTGTGAGGGGCATGAAGCACATGCATGTTGGGAGGCAACACAAAAAATAAAGGACAACAGCAGGATATAGAAATAGAAGATAGAACAGGATTTTGTGGTCTTCGTAGGTGTGATCTATCGGAAAAACAAATAATCAGGGAATTTGTCGCGGGTGAAATTTATTCTTGGCACATTTAACGCCAACGGAGTTAGTAAGTGATTCAGGGTGGAGCGTTCAAAATTGGGGAGCATTCGTGGGTTTTATTAGCTACCATTACAAATAAACATTTTTGCAAATACCAACAACAAATAAATAACATTTTGTGGGATGGAAACAACAGAGAGTTCGGGTATCAAATTTCATCAGTATAGTTCAAAATTTAAGGCCTAAAAACGGATGACCTAAGGATGGACGGACACTGGACAGACATAGCGCCTTTCTTTTATATTTGGTCCTTATCAAAATTCTTTCTCGTTTGAGCAACCACGACTTTGTCTTTCTAAAATTGCAGGTGGCTGTTGAAGGATTCTTAAAATGTTTATTCCTTTAAAGTTATCGTTCAATTGGTGAACAGTCAACAAGTGAAAAACGTCGCCAAAAACTAATGGAAACGCAACCAAGAAGACTGGAATAGACCATAAAAATATAAACAGTCTGACTGTATTTATATACAATTAGCTTAAATGCCAAAGTTCACTATCCTTATTCAACTGACCCTACGGTTTATGTCATAAGAGATGCCAAATATTTAAAATATCATGCTAAACCCATTTTTACAGCTTCCTTCTCTATGTGCCTATGACACAACGTTGAGTCCGAACAATGGTTTAAATATCTTCGGCGTATGCGATTAGCTGCACCGATTAATGGAACATTTTGTACATATTTGGTTATCCCGGGGGATTTTTCACAATCCCTTCCAGAATGATGCTGAAGGAGTCACATGACAGTGCGTTTCAGTGGGGTCGTTGCCGAACCTGATAGAACAGCGACAATTCTCTAGCGTCAACGTGCACAGGTGGACGAGTTTGAGTGGTATACCAAAAGAAGACATTGCTCTGTATAGTTCGTCCTTATAAACGGTGCCTTAGTTGACAAATATGGATGTAATTGGTATACGTTTGGACTTCTTGTAACTCGTACAACAGACTTTCCTCTGTCGAAGCGTGAACGCATAAAAGGCTTATGTTTTCGAGTTTATCGAACTTGTCAATTGTTACAATATATTTGGTTATGGCTTGAAAGCATACGACTTCTTGACAAAGTCTTGTACTAATTACAATAGTACATCCGTATAGTCGCTGTTTCTGCTCACTATAGCATGGCCTGTAGAAGATGTCGAAGGTTTCATCCACTTTTTGTCCGACTCATCCATCGTATTTCCTGAATGGCACTAAGGTACATCTTAGGACTTCTTCTAGTTATTGGGGTACATCACTCCTTTTTAGTTTTCATACACTCCAGATGCAGTCACGAACGTTGTTGTCCTTATACCTTTTAGCATGGTCGTCAACGATGAAAACAATCCTTTCCGAGGCTGTTACTGGCTTCGTATTAGCCTATTTTGTACGTGAGTGGGTAGTTATCATAAAGCAAAACACAACGAACCCGGCCTGTAGTCCTGTAGAAAGCGATAGAACAAATCAAGCGCGTGGTGCAAGTGTTCGGTACAATCATATCGAGATGAGGGTTAAAACGTTGATAGAACAACCTTTTCTGATTCTCAGCCAGTAGGAAACATTCATGTCCACAAAAATTTGATCCTCTTTACTGCTCCACACAGAAGCAAGAATTGTAGGCGTTCTTGCTTCTGTGTGGAGCACTCAGAATGAAATGAGAGCAGTAGTGGCATAACCTCAAACTGCAACAATTGAGATATTCTTGGTTAAAAATTTTACAAAAAAAAATATATCCGCGATTTTTTGATTTACTTTTTGAATAAAAACTTAAAAACGAAAAGTTAAACAAAATTAGTGACACTTTTGCATCGCATAAAATGTTTTTATTCGTCATGATGGTGAAATAAACTCAGAATTAAGGAAATGAGAGTTACGCCACTCCTGCTCTCAATGCCTCATATAAGCTGCATATTCGTTTCCCTGTTTTCAAGGCACGGTTGGAGTTCTAGTTCCAAATATTTTCACAATCGTTATGTTGTGTGAGCCACTAAATCTTGAAACTTCACTTCGGCAAGTTTCTCAGAGACGGTTTTTGGTGGGTCACAGTCTTGTTTGGATTTATACAAGTAGGTACTCAACTAACAATCATAATTTAATTTAATTTAATTTTCACTAGCAATTATTTCTGAAGGCCTTGTGTAGTACTTATGCGCGGAGGCTGAGCATTTTGCAGTCGACTCTTTGCAGGAAAATTCACAAGCATAATCAAAGTTATGATGGTACATGTCGTCTACGTTAAGATGGTTTGGTAGAACTTCGCAAGAAGTTATTCCGAAGCAAAGCATGTATAGAGCATACGAATGAAGGCTTAAAACAGCTAAGGTTGAAACATTACATTGAAGCAAAACAACACGATTTAACACGATTCAAGTACTTCGTTCTAAGCTAAGGTTGAAACTGACTGGAATTTCATGCTCCAGAGTACAGCCTAGTGGATAGCGTGTTGGACTGTGTATCCGATTGGTACCGCCGGAATAGGTTGCAACAGGAGAACTTGTTGTGGTGTTTAACGTATTTATAGTTAGTTGAGTCATGAAAATATATGGCCGACTTACATGGTTTTTTGGTTTATGGTTAAGGCAAACTTTCGTGGTGGCACAACAAAAAAAGCATTAGAATTAATTTGTTATTGCTTAATATAGGGCACCCGCACCGCATAGGGCCAGTAAGTTAGTTAAGAAGGTCATAAGTAAGTTAGTTTTTTTTGTCTAGCATGTAAGTTAGTTTTAAGATGAATTAAAATAAAAGTGAATCTACAAAAAAAAAGAAGAAAAGTTTTGGACCACCGCGCGAGAGAACACGAGTTCTAATCCCAGTAAGATAAGAGTTTTTATAATTATTTGCATGGAATTTCATACTTTCATAATAACGAATTGGTTTTGAATAATTGAAAAGGATTGAAATCAATAAAAGTTTATAGTATATTAACATGTAAAAACTGAAAGAAAATAATGAAATATTTTCGGAAAGACTTTTTCGAAGCCTATAATTTGCTTCTATAAAGCCTTTTACAGCAAACAAAGTATTTTTTGTAAGGCTTATAGAAATATTTTAGGAAGAAAGTAGCTTCCTAAAAGTGCGCCAAATGTTTTTCCATAAACTACTTACAGGTTATATTAGTGGGAGGGAAATATCTTCGATAGTGCTTTATTGTTAGTTGGGTATCGCACGGATGTATATCTTTGTTGGCCCAATGAACCACCTCGAATTGACTTGCAGATTAGCTTTGAGAGTTTACTTTCAATCGCAGCTGTTGCTTCATAGCCCATCATCATTCTGTATCACTCTTGTTATGCCAATATTTGCCGCGGTTTTTTGACTTATCCGTTCCGCTTACGTCAGTTTATAATCGGACACCCTCTTTCAATATTTCCGCGGCTGAAGTAAGCGGCACTCATCCGTGCCGCTTACTTCAGTTCATCATCGGACACACTCTTTCAAAGTTCCACTGTTTTTCAATGCTGTGATCGTTCAATTGATTCCCAGAATTCTGTGCTTGGGCGAACTTTAGACCTTCCATCTATTGGTTTTTAGCTAAGCCTATTTTCATTCTTATTCAAGAAACGCCTTTTTGTACCATCGTCGGCTATAAGTCAGTTTGAAGGCCCTGACAATTTTTTGAAGTTTATCTTTATTCTCTGGGGGCCAATATGTGTTATCTATGAGTTTTTTCTGCAAATATTTTAAGTCAAGTCAAGGAGTCTTTGTAAATTTCCTCTTACCAAATCATGGAGCTTTTTTCTGCTGAGAGACAAGGTGGAATCAGAGTCATTTGGGATAATACAAAAAATGTATGTTACTGTCGCTTTAAAGGAGTTGAAAGCTTGTGAATTGCTTTGAAAGCTATGATTGTTCTACATATATAGCAGTTAGATAAAATCTATGATAGATTAGTGTGCAAGACAGTCTATATAAACACAAATGTTTGGTAAAAACAACAAAAAAGTGCAAATTTGATAAGTGGATGCTTAAACTCTTCGATATGAATAAATTAAGCTGAATATACAAAATAAATTTTTAACAAAATAATAAACACACCTTGATTGATATCAATTTTTTTTAACCAAAATCAGGGGTCGAATCGCGGTTTCCGTGAACGGATCGGCAATCTTTCGAACAACAATTATGTGATTCGTTATACGAACGAACGTATTGAGGTTGTGTCATACGAATGCTTACGCAACATAATTTTTAGATTGACGAGGTAGTTGTAATAGAGTAAAATAAAAAATGGTAATAGTGTAAGCTTCAAATAAATCAAGGGGTTATGAATACCCTTTATATGTTACCATAGTACGAGCGTTAGAGAAGGGGAAGAAAGAGAGGATAGGAAAGATTTTGGATGTAGTGGAGACTTAAACTCCATGGGTGGTGTACGAACTTCAAATAAATGTCATTGGTTAATAAAATTCGGCTCAATAAAAGTTAAAAAAATAGTTTAACAAGATTAAGTTGTTGTTTTTCTCACTTAGACTTTGAGACGATATGTTCGAAAACACAGAATCCACTTTTCCAATTTGTTATTTGAATTCCGATACAATCTTAACATTTTCTTGAAGGAGTGCCAATTTGTTATCGGTAGTTTCTACCTTTTCTCTTTCTATGGACTTTGTGACTTGCACTTTCTTCGTAGTCATTTTCTTTTTTGCCTTCCGTCAATAGCCTTCAAATATCAAACGAAGGGATTCCTCTGTTATTTGGAAACATATAATGATAAAATGATGCCTCCAATCCTCTAGAATAATAAAATTAAATTAATTTTATTTGTTGCACAATTTCTATTAAAAATGTTTTTGTTTACACATATTAATTTACTGAAATTTTAATAGGTATTCTGCATTTTTAATTCATTTTAAATTTTTAATCTTACGTTCTTCTTCATTATTTTTCGTACGAAATAAATTGAATATTGAATAGATTGAACTTGTACGTCCATGCATCCGTACACTCAAGTGATGATGGCGAATAACGTTAACGACTATTCGTTCTCTTATAACGTCATACCGAATGCACACTCTACGAAAACGAGGTACTTGTTCACGGAGGTCGCGATTCCACCCCAGTTTTAAGATAAAAAAAAAACACTCAGAAAATAAACTTAAAAAAAAATCGCAAACGAACCCGTGGTTATTCAACTAGTGCTTGCTCCATGTACTAATACCATCGAACGGGTGTGCCAGGTCTACCTATTATGGGAGACAATCTTTATCCTGAATATAAAATAGATTTTTGGTCATGTATTAGGTCAACATACCGCACTGAGCGTGCGACGTGGTGTCAGTAATCTACCTTATTCCTTGTCTTACTTAAAATACAACCAACTATCAACATACTACAAATATCCCATTGCAGTCTATGAAGAATCTACGAAAACCCAACTCCTCATCGGAAGCAATTTGTCATGACGGAACAAATTTATGTCATAATCTGAAGGTGTCGAAAGCAGCGAAAATAAAACCAACAATCCCCATACAAATCACAACGGTATTGATGTACCAATAGGACGAAAGTAAAAACAAAATAAAACCCAACATCCTATCTTTCGTGTAAAACAGCGAAAACCACTCTGTCACACCTTTAATCGGATTTCTGGATGGCTGCGAAATAATCCTGCCAGTCGAATCGGAATCCATTGTTTAAAAGTACCTCCCCGCACCCATATTAGCCGACAAATAAATTATTTTCACAATTGTACGAATACCGGTACGCCATCCAGCTATCGTCAGTGATGTCCTTTATTTTTAGACACAAACACACATACTCACACAACCCCAGCCAGTATCACACAATTGGATTAAATTTACAATTGGCCAATATGCCTGAACGAACAAATAACAAAACAATTGAAAATTGAATAAAGCTTTTTACTGACCACCGCAGGACGACACAGGAGAGCAAGCACAGCGCGCTCGGGATCGGAATACGTTTGGGTTCGATACGGTGCGGTTGGTCGCTTCCACAACCAGGGAAGGTGGATAAATCTGGTGACTGAATCCTCCAAATAAAATCCCGAATAAATAGAGACAAATTTATTTTAGCCATCATTATTTATGTGGCTTTCGCGTGTATAGACAATGTTGAAGCGATTTGTGGTGCAAAGGAAATAGCGGTAAATCGAATGTGAGTTGCAATGGTTGATTGTTTTTTTTTTCTTTTGGTTTGTTTCTACGTTTGCTCCCTCGTTGAGATTATGCAGGATATGTGGCAAGGCTTATGTGGTTGAAACTATTTTTTTCTTTTAAGGATGGACCACCATTTTTCAAAATGTCTAAATTCAGCAAAAAACAAGTAAATCCATTTTAGCAATGAAAACTTTGATCGTAACTCGCAATTGCTGTACTTTGTCACATTTTTTCTGCTTAACTTGATTTAGCGTCTTCAGAGGAGAAAGTTACCGCACTTAATAGGCCAGCCCAATGCGAATCCTCTTCTCACTAGCAACTTGTCCAATCGAAGGAGATAAAAGTGTAATGATAAAAAAATATATATTCCTTCCGAGAAACTGTAATAAAATGGCCGACCCCAAAGTTACGTTGTAACTTTAAAGTCAGTTGTGTGAGTCTACCAACCCCTTCGTCAATGTTTATCTGTCAATCGAAATGGATGGGTAATGTCCTTTGGTGTGCAGATCTGTATGGCGCCATTTCAAATACTTTTGCGTTGGAATTTTTAAATTGCGTTTCATCGCGTATTACCCCGTGTTTTGAGATTAAATGCGTCCTTGAAGTCTGAGGGGTCTTCTATTTAATTTGTACTTGCACGGTACCAAGAGGAATGTGTAACGCGTTTTATAGGCTAGAAGATTGTGGAAGAAGATTTATGGCGATTGCTGCTAACCTAGATTCAAGAGCACTTTTATACTTCAAATGGGGTACAAGGGGTTGGAAGATACATGTAAGCATTCATATATTGAACATTCAACTGCCTTCTGATTTATTTTACAAAAAATGTGAACAAATATTAAACCAATTTTGACTTAATTAGAGGCTTTTCGCTTAACTTTATGTATATATGTAAATAATTTAATTTTCCTACTGTTGTATAATTTACGAATTTTATGCCTTTGCGGAAGAAATTCTGTATTTTTCTTCTTCAGAATTGCCTTTCAATCCGGGGTAAGCTCGGACAACAACCATCGGACTTACCATTTTTATTAAACTGGGATTGTAAGTAACTTTTTCTTTAGCTGCAAGGTGTTGGATAAATTCAAATGCCATGTGTACAGCTCAATTTTAATTCAATGTTTAGATGAAATGTAAAAAAATTATTTTTTTTTAGAAAACTGAGCAAATCATTTGAGTTTCCAATAAGTTTAATAAAAAATTATTCCAACCGTACTTACTGAACGTATGATGTAACCATTATGTATGGTACGGTTAAAATAGAGACTGAAACTTTCCTTTCCTTTATGGAAACTATGTCCATAAAGGAAATTAAAAGAGGTGTGAATAAAAAAAAAGAATTCCATTAGATCAAATGGCATGCTAGATATTGATGAATTTCCTTATTTATTACTTACAACTACCGAAAATTATTTTCTATTTCGTCTGAAAAGTCAAGAATTTGTGAAACTATTCAAAGGAGATACACGTTACAAGGTTGGAGAAAAATAATATCATAAAGTGAATACGCGATATTTTTTTGCAAGTACCACCAAATGTCATGCTTGTATATTTAAATGTTCTTTTGTGCCACCTCACAGAAGGTGTAGTATTTGCATGAAATGTATGCTTTTATTTGGCTTGGAATTATCCGAATAATGTCAAATATGCACCTTTTTATGCGACTTTGTCTCCTTCATAGAACCCCACTTTTTTATTGAAAAAAATAGGGCAGTCGTTTTTCACAAGAATCTCTTGAGACGAATTTTTCATCGGGCAAATCGTTCGCCATGGACAGGAACGGATGGTAAACGCTTGGTGCCAGGACCCCGGACCTTATTACAACCTCCCAACAAGCTCCCAGAGCTTTTGGCTATTCACTTTTAAGGTTTAAAGCCTGGTATTGTACTAATGGAGTACATATTTTGAACGATCGCTTCCTTCAGACTGATCCATTTTTGACAATATAACCCGAATTAAGTGTTTCACGTAGAGAAGCATCTCTTACTAATATCAGCGAATCCATCTAGACACTAATGGAAACTAATGGAAATTTATGGCGTCACAGGCTCGTTAGTACCCAGGGCCTAGGTTTCTTCTCGCAACCATTCACGTGTGCGTGTGTACTGCTTAGCATAATAGCGGGACATCCTGTTTTATGCCGACTCCGGTTGCCTAAGTTGAGATAAGCTTTTCATGACAATTCATACTACTTGGATGATTTGTCAGATCCTCACGAGAGGAGGGCCAGTGAAAAATCATTCAGGTGTTGCTACCGCTGAGAATCGAGCCCAGACCTTCTGCGCGGCAGTTCATCGCACTAACCATCGCGCCACTGAGCACGTCCAATCCTGGCTTAACCACCGTTTAAGAAGTCAATTCGATCAAGGTTATCTTTAGAGATCCACTAATCATAATCACCTACCATTTATATCGCAAGCTTCCACTTGAAAAATGGGTCTGTTTTGTCACGATTTAGCAGTGACTCGCAGATGGAAATTCGATCATGGGGTTTTTCTTATTCTAATTGTTTCAAACGAGTTTTTATGCAATTCTTAGCTCCTGTGGCAATCGAAACAGTGCTTTCATTGAGTCCAGGCTCAACGATTTTCCTTTTTGACAATTGGCCTTCCAGAACGTTGCGCATCTTTGACATCGAAATCGACGAAAAAAATGTTCGAAAGCTCCGACTCATATCACAACTGTTTCTGAATCTTTATTAACCATTAAAGCAACACACAGGGTTTTAATTTGCGATGTTCATTATTTAAATTTCTCTCATCCAATAGGTTCAGACGATTTATCCTCACGTGCAAATCATCTTAGTATAACCCAAAGCTATTTGACTTCTCAAAGAAACAAATCTTGACTAAGGCACATCCTTTTGCCTTCAATTTAGGTTGAAGAGAATACATAAGTTTTGACCAGTGTATACCATATGGAATTTAATTAAATTCCCTGACACTTCCTCTTGAAGTAGGTAGTTTACTCCTCAACCCAAGGCAATGCTAGACTATTCTAATATTCAAACTGCTGGTTTTTCATCTGCAGTTATTTTTTATGGCAGAGACCATTATAAATAGATTTTTATAGCAAAACCAAATACTGCTTTAAAAGATTTTTACCATCAGTAACCTTAATGTAAGGTGGGTCAAAAGCAGTCATCAGATGTTGTCAACGCCTTCAGAAAATCCGTTATGGCTCGCGCAGTGTGTGCCGTTGCTCCGTCCTGTTGGAACCACTTGTCATCCAGTCCTAATTCGTCCAATTGCGGCAGAAAAACTCGGGTAACATGGCACTTTGAGCGGGTGTAACGGCTCCTCGAGCATTACTCGTGGATTTTCGGTAGTTTTGCTTGTTCACGTATGAGCCTCATCACTCACTGATTTTGGTCGAAAAATCCACTTCGTCCTCAAGATTGAGGATGGCTTGGGCGTAGGTAACACGCGTTTGGCGGTCGACAGGCAGCAGCTGATGAACGGACTGCACTTTGTACGGGAATATGCACAAGTCTTTGACCAAAATTCGTCCAGGCACAGCGTCCAGTCGATGTTTCCGGCGACAGCTCGACACCCTCGGCAACAGCGGCGATATTCATGGCACAACGGTCGCACCGGACCGGCCAATCTTGGCAAGGTCTCGTGTGGTCCCATACTTTTCAACGTTGGTTGCCAAACGGCGCAGTGTTTGTGCAATCGTTGTCGGACGGCGACGGTAAACGCGCTGCGCCAATACTATAGATGAAATGTTACGCAAAAAAATGGACACGATTATTCGGTGTTCTTTGGGAGTATATCGCTCCGTGGATTGTTCTCTTTACATCTGTCTAGTCCACAAATGTCAAAACAGATTTGACATTGGCGGCCATTTTCAAAAATAAGAGCATCTCTATAAATTGCTGCGGTTGGTTTGGTTTTTAGAAATTATCTGCTGCAAATTTATATTTACCTTCGAACATCCACTGAGAACGGCTGCGCTGATTTGGATAAATTTTTCAGTTGTTCGTAATTGCCAGGAGTAGGTTTTTTGAAAGAAAATTGTAGGAAAACTCGCCAAAAACAAGACGAAAAACTGATTTTGAATTGAAAAACTTTAAAATTTTGATTGGAAATCTCGATAAATTCCGAAATAATGTTTTTTTTTTGATCATTTTGATTTTGGACGATGTAAAGGTGGAACATTTTAGGATAATTCATTGTGATAAAATATGTTTTGCGTAAATTTAATGTGTAGAAGTTAATGAGATAAATAATAGATGGCGCTGTGCTACAATCAAAGGCTGTCAGCGATCAAAGTCTGTGCGCAATTTGACAGATGTTATTTTCGCATCGATATTTTCTACTGCGCAAATGTGATATTTTCTTGCTGCAATTAATTCGACTTCATTACGACTACTACTACACTAATTCCGGAATGTCGTATATTTTCTGTGGTATTAATCTCGAATTTCCGTTTTTTTTTGGCAAAATTTCGTTTTCATTCAAATAAATCATATTGCAATTTTAACTATCTGTGTTTTAATATCTTTCTGGGGTTTATATGAATGCGTTAAATTGGGCCGAGACGAAGTTCACAGGGTCCGCTAGCTTTATCTAAGATACACAACCATTCACTTAGTGTAAACGTAAAAAAATAGACCAAACTTTACAAAAAATTAAATAATGGATTTTCGTATTAATTTCAAATTTGATTTCAATTTCTCGCAAACAATATCGATAGTTAAATATGAAATTAAATATAAATTATTTGGCATTAGCGTTTCATACATTGCCTCAAACCTAGCGGTGCCATGATATAACGCCGTGCGAAATAAAGCCGAATTCCAAAATTCTTTGTAAATGCCACAGTAAAATATCGCCGCCAATTGTTTGTGAAATAAAGCCGAATGCAGAGAGAGATTGAATCATACTTTGCACACATCCAAATGAGAGTTTACGTGTATGAACATTTTTAATGTGCTGCTTGACTCACGGTTGGATTAATTTGCGTTTCGTAAAAGGTTGGATGTATGTGAGGTTAGAATTTCTGTGCAACCCCTCTCCTTGTACTTACTGTTGGTGGAAGCATGTTTGTCCAGACATCCAACCTCGCACGCAACCCAAATCCAACAGTGAGCCCAAGTAGGGGGTTGCAGGGAGGCAGCATGCCATTTTAAGACTTTGCATACACCGAAACTCGCACTCGGATTTATTCAAAGTATGAATCCCCCGCTTGGGCTCACTGTTGGATATGGGATGGGTGCGAAATTGGATGTTAGCAAAGTGAAATTATATCTAACATTGAAATTCGGCGCTATTTCGCTGAGCTTTATTTCACGGCACCAACCTAGCTTATCCCTTCATTTGTGCGTACGAAGTTATGATTTCTGCCACAAAGAAGAACCAACAATTTGAGAAGCTTCTCATGACAGTATTACCCTTGATTGATTGTATTACGTTCGCAAGAGGTGACGCAGTGAAAAATCGCTAGTGTTGTTACTGTATACTGTATCTGAGTTAGGTTAGGTTTTAATCGGTTGTTGGCTTTCGGATGAGGATTCAGGTTCACAAAGGCGTTCATGCCCGATCTCTTGCGAATGTATTACAATCATCCAAGGGTAATACTGTCATGAGAAGCTTCGCACATACCAATGAAGGGTGCCGTGAAATAAAGCCGAGCGAAATAGCGTCGAATTCCATGTATAGACTTGTTTCACTTTGCTTAAGTGAAATTAAGCTCCTGAAAACATAAAATTTTGATTAAATTTTGATACGTAACTGGGGTCTTATGGTGCGGGGCTCAGAGTGCCCGAAAGATAAAGTCACTCCAACCAGAACATTTCCAAAAGTGGATGAAGTTAGTACCCAGGGCCTTTTATTTATTTACTTTGATGATCTGGTGTCTGCAAAGTCCTATAGATCTTTGTAGAAGTTACTTCCGAGAATTCTTCTATGGTTGTGGATTATCGCGGGACAGCGCAACAGCACGTACGTGGTATTCTACACCAGAATCGCTGCATTCCTGCATAAATAGTGTAAGCTTCTCAAGCTCATTGAACTAGAATGCCTACCCAACAGGTTGCGACCTGCTTATACTTTTGTGGATATTGAAATTTATTTTCTATTAACCCTGTTTAAGTCCTATTTGGGTATCTACGTAAATGGGAATATCCTCTTGTTATTATGTCTAGTGTCCTAGCCAAACTACACGAATCTGCTAGTCTTAAGTATGTGGCTTTCCCGATCTGTTAGAGTAAACTCAGAGCCATTTGTGAAGATCTCTGTAAATTTCAATTGAAAAGTTGGTTTAATTGTTTTTATTGTTCACAAGGGAAAATTCATACTGACTGATTCATTAGATACCAAAATTGAGTTGAGTTGAGTATCTGATATTAAATTTGTGGTAAGGCATAAATGTCTGACTAACATTTCTCGACTTTTAAGATTAAGAGATCGAGGATACCGGTATGCTTAGTATGAATGACTGGAGGCAATGTGCCCAGGATCGAAGAGGATGAAAGACTGCATTTTCTCAGGCAGAGACTTTCATCTGGTCGGATGCCCGATATATCAAACGATATAAGGATAATTCATTAAATTCCGAGGTATACTTTTGAAACTGTAAATATTACGGACAATTTATCTTGTTACAAATTGACATAGGCCACGTCCTTGGTTAGGTGAGGGTTATGTTTTAGTTCTTATGATACATAGGTACTATCTGACCCGGCAAACGTTGTTTTGCAATATAAAATATTTCTAGTGAATATTTTGGTGGATACGAAGAAATACATACAAATCGCTGTGCGAATCGATGAATATCGTCACATGTTTTATCCTTAAATTAAAAATACCCAAAAAGTGGGCGTGGCTAAGAACTTTACGACGATGGTGCAATCGAAAATGCCATTGTCACAATATATTGCTCAGAGAGTATATAATAATGTTTTTATGGTTGGTCAGAAAAACAATGTTTTTCTATTGCATATAACGGGTTTTTTCAAAAAGAGCTCTACAAAAGTTTTTTTTCTTAAATAAAACAAAAACGGTTTTGGATATCAATGAAATTCTTTATTCCTGTGAAAGTACGTTTGATGCCATTATGTATGGAACTCGATTTCTTTTGCATGGCCACCACGGGCACGCTTGCAGAGGTCCAGCCGCTGAACCCAATTTTCGACGGTTTTCAAGCATAAATCGGCCGATAACGCTGCAATTTCACGTTAGATATTCGTACGAAGTTCATCAATCGTCGCTGGCTTGTTGTCATAGTCCATAGACTTGACGTAGCCCCACAGGAAATAGTCTAACGGCGTCAAATCGCACGACCGAGGCGGCCAAGCGACTGGACCATTTCGTGAGATAACATGTTCTCCAAACTTGGTTTCCAATAAATTGATTGTGGCATTCGCTGTGTGGCTTGTGGCGCCGTCCTGTTGGAACCACATGTCCTCCAAGTCCATATCATCCAATTGGGGCCAAAAATATTCGGTTATCATTGAACGGTAGCGATTCCCATTCACAGTAACGTGCCGGTCTTGATCATCAAGGAAGAAGTACCGCCCAATGACGCCGCCGGCCATAAACCACACCAAACTGTAATTTTTTCGAGATGCAATGATGACTCATGGAGTACGTGTGGATTGCTGCCTGACCAACACCGCATATTTTGTTTATTGACGATGCCATTCAGCCAGAAATGAGCCGAAAGAAAATCCGAATCATTTTCAAGTTGTTGCTCAGTCCAATTGACGAACATACGACTCTTCTGGTGGTCAAGCGGCTTCAGTTCTTGCGTCAATTTAATCTTGTAAGGATGTAGGCCAAGATCTTTCCGCAAAATTCGCCACAACGACGTCGCAGAAATGCCCAACCCATGAGAACGACGTGTGAGAGACCCATTTGGGCTTTCTTCAACTGAAGCCTCAGCGGCAGCAATATTCTCGACACTACGGGTACTTCTTTGTCTCACTGGATTCAAATTTTTCCACTAGACGCTCAATTGTTGATCTGCTAGGACGATTATGACGACCATAAATAGGACGAAGCGCTCTTAACGTTGAGGCCACTGACTCCAAATTTAAGTTGAAAATTTTAATAATTTCGACTCGTTGTTGGATCATATATCTTTTCATCATGAAATGGCAAACCTTACTGAATAGAAATGTCAAAAGCGGCAAGAAATATGGGGTCTGTTGTTGTCCCTGTCGCTCAAATTTTGTAGCATCTCTGTTGAAAAACCCGATATTATGGGGCAGGGTATACAAATCGTTCATATAAGAAAACGCCCCAAAACGTGGCCTTGGGTTGAAATGATCTACAGATAAAATGTTGAAAGATTTTTAAATATCTCTAAAATTTGACCGCAATTCGTGTCAAGGAATTTTATGTAAATGAAACCGTTTGGCCCAAAACAGTGTTTTTTGAAAAGTAGGCGTATCAGTGGGTTCACCTTACGACGCGAAATAACCATAGATGCAACCTTAAAATATCGTAGTATTAAGACGCGCATGTTTATTTATAGCTGGACTTTATCAATATTGTTGAATGTGGAATGTCGAAACGTGTTTGCTTGAAATCGCCTGAGCGTTATTTACGGTCATAATTTTATGACACTTTTTTTGTTTGCTTTTAGCCATGTTATTACCGGTACCTCATATAAAAATTATACATAACCTCTATTTTATCGAAAACGAATAAACGTTAGTATAATCACATTTCGACATTATTTATATCATTTTTAGCATTAATAATCAAAATAATTCTCTATTTTGGCCAAATTGTTAAAAACGTTAGTTAACTCGCTGTGAAAGAGAAAATTACGTACGACCCAGTCGTGCACCCACCACTCGCTTTTATATCAATGAGTGTTCTGTTCAACACCTCAAGAGAATGTTTGTGTGCCAGCACTTTGGCACTCGACAATTGTTTTTTTGTGATGCACACTTCACTTGGGTTACCTCGAATATTCAGAGTTAACTGAAATGCTGAATGAGCTGTTCTGGCTTCATCCAATAAAGTTGCTGCTATGAAAGATGATGCAATGGCCAATGCGGTGCCACCTTGTGCAGACGAAACTGCCAGCATAATGAAGTCGCATTTTTTTTTGGGAAAAGCTCCCCCAAAAAATGGGCGTGGGTTAAAATGATTTATAGACGAAATGTCCATAGCATTATTCTCAAATATATTCATCGAACGCTTTTTTCGAATTTATCTAAAATGTACAAAAACATTTTTCAACGAAAAGCACCCTCAAAAACTTTGTGTTGACGAAATACAGATATTCAGAATGTCTAATATCGTGCTCAGACAATTCCTTAACATTTCTTACTGTTAAACCAAAAATAAAGTTTTTCTGAAAAGAAAATAACACACATATACCTACGTTTTACGATTTCAAACAAACTTTGCAAAAACCATACAACTTTACCAATAACAAAGATGTGTCAACGTTTATTCAAAATCGGTAAATGCGTTTAGGCATGAATCGGCGACAAACATTTTAAGGCTTAATTTTTATATACGTATATAGATGATCTCCAATTTTTATTTTTTTTTATAAGAAATTTTCTCATCAAGTGAGGCAAACATACAACATTCCATAGGAACGCCCTGAGATGATACTTGCAGTTGATGATCTTTACTATTTTATTGGATACGGAAATACGTTTTTTGGAAGTTAGTTTCATTGTTAATGCCGAACAACACGATTGAAGTTAGTCGTATGTGGGACTACTCAAATTATATATTTAGTTACAATCTGATTGATCGTCGAAGTAATATATGCTGAAGGCCAACATTTGTAAGCCCACACTGGATTATTTTGAGCGATTCTGGTTCAGGGAAGATTTGTCGATTATAAGCAATGCTTAGCATTATTTCGTCTTATTGATAAAGTTTCATCTGTGATTATTCGAGACATAAATGGAGTACCATCTTCATAAATTATGAAGTCACAGGAAGACGCGCGGGTAATAGGCGGATCCATTACTGACTCATATAAATATATTGTTAACGCTTTTGGTAATGCTGTTAAGTTAGTATGTGTAACATATTTATCCTCAAAGTGTTTTTTTTTATAAATCACAAAGAAACCGAAGGATCATTACGCATCCTATGGCAAGCTTCCCACAAGTCTCCTAAAGTACAACGAAAACAATTCCTTCAACCTTTCCTTACCAAAATAAGGAATCTAATTCCATCAACACCTTAAAAGCGACACTCTATCCGGTCGCATCATCCCTTACCAAAGATAACAAAAAATCGTCGTGTAAAAAAAAACTCAAAGCCAGATCTTCCATTAAGGTAATTGCGACTTAGACATATCAATACCCAAACAAGATAAAAGGACAAAGAATGTTACGTGACAATTTCAAGTAGCTGAGGTCTACCTATCACCTTTGAAAAGACCTTCTGGACTTATCGGTTGTACAATTCCTTTCACGTCTCAATCCTTTACGTAAAACAACAAAAAAGCGGTTCAGTTGCTGAGCATTAACACCCCCACCATTTGTTTGGAAATGGAAATTAGGGAATTTAAAGCTTAAGGCTGTGAACCATTTTTATTTACTACAACTTCACGGCTGAAATTGTTTTATGTCCGGAAGGTGTTATGATGGAAAGTGAAATCTGTCAAAGTGACAGGTTGAAGGCTTTTTCGATTTGAGATGGGGATAGGAAAAGGTGCTTTGACAAAATTTCAATACGGGTTGCTAATTTTATGCCTAAAAGTGTTGGCCTTCTCAAATGGCCGGTAATCCTCGTGGGTATTTCAGCAGGTGGAGGGATATTCTCTGAGCGTTGCGTCGTCATTTGATGGACTAGAAATACAAATGTGTTTACTATGGCTTAGGAGTTTTCCTTCGATTGACGTCTTTTGACACGAAAAAAAAGGTCAAGCGGATCTAGGGATGATTAATTGCTGTGTAATTAATTAAGCTGATATCATGTAATTATGGAATGGAAATGAGTGCGGCTAAATTGTAAAGACGTGATTGTATGCTTTCATTGGGAGGATTTGGGTGATAGATAGCATTGGAAAAGGACATTTGTTTTTCAGTGTTCATGGGCCATTTGTAATATACCATCATTTATATATATATTCTCCTTAATATTATTTGATACCAAAACTAATCGATTGGCCTATTGTGTGTAAAATTACTGTTAGCTACCAAATGAGATGTTAAGACATGTCCCCTCGTAGTTGGGAAGATTTCCACGCAACACAAATGGTGGGAAAGCGATTTTTCTTATATTAACATGATAAGAATTTAATAATAGTAGCTAAATATTTACAAGCTGAATAGTCGGTCCTTGTTGTAACGAACCTAAATGATGTGCTTCGAATATTCTCTTAGCTGAACAATGGTTGTTCATTCGCTCAATTTCATGCTCAGGGGCATGTCGCTGACCAGCTCGTATAGTACTTAGTTGATCTTTCGTCGCCATAGCCCGTCAACGCAAACGGGACCGAAGATTTTTCGAAGAATTTTCCTCTCGAATCGACTATGGATTTCTTCACCCACTTTTGAGACGTTTCATGCTTCAGCGCCGTAGAGCAGGACTGGGATGATCAGGGTCTTATGTAAGATCTCCTTAATAGTTCGAGTGAGCGCTTGACTGCTGAATTGCCTTCTAAGCCGAACAAACAGCCAGCGGTTGGCAAGAGTAATTCTTCGTTTAATTTCTGACGAGATCTTGTTGTCGAAGGTTATAGCGGAGCCGACATAAACAAAGTCCAGTACTATCTCGAAGTTATATATGTCAATGGTAACGTTCTGTACGATTCGTCGGTGCTGCGTGTCCTTTCGTGTTGACAGCATATACCAAGTCATGCCCACATTTACTGCTAAACCCATTTTTGCCGCTTCTTGCTCTATAAGAAAACGTGGCTATGGCATCACGTTGAGTCCTACCAATAATGTCAACATCGTCGGCTGAGGTCTACCTATCACCTACCTATATGCTAGTAGTTTTACTAATTTTTTGGAAAAATTTGCCCCTGGTGTTGGCTCGGGAATTTCGCACAACCATCTCAAGATTCAAATTGAAGAAGTTGCATGACAATGCACCCCCTTCCCTAAATTTTTTTTCATATCCAATGTGTCGGAGAGGTCCCTTCCGACCCTGATGGAGCAGCGAGAATACCCCATGGTCATTTTACAGAAACGGACGAGTTTGGCTCTGTATAGTTCGTCTCTATTAATGCTGTCGTATGCGGCTTTGAAATCGATGAATAGGTGGTGGGTATCGATATGTGGTTGTAGACTTTCCTGGCCAAAAACCACACTGATAAGGGCCGATGAGGTTGTTGGTAAACGGTTTCAGGCGTTCCAATATTACGGCAGATAAGATGTTGAAGGCGATGCTGATGAGGCTTATGCCTCTTTAGTTATCCCAGTTTAGAGGGTCTCCTTTTTTGTGTAGTAGATTTCGCTTTTGAGTTGGTGGATGTTACTTACCAAGTCATATCCGCCAGCTTTATAGTAAGGCTGAACAACCGCAACCTTCTTAAGTTTGAATTTAGATATTGCTATCCTGACTTCAATCAGGTCGGGTGGTTGGCAGTTTTTGCTGTCGTTGCCAATATTGGTTGGTTCGTTCTGCCTGATGGCGCAATGTTGTTGTTCATCTCCGTTTAACAGTCTGCAGAAGTGGTTCTTCCTCAGCATCAACTGCATCTCAACTACGATATTCCCTCGTTCATCTCGACAGGATTCTGTTCGAGCCTTGTATCATTGGCATTGACGTGTTACACTTTGGTAAAACTTGCGAACATCGATCATGGAGTGCTACTTCTCTAAACCTTCGATCGCACGCTTTTCTTGCTCTTTTTCTTGTTTCTAAAAAGCCGGTATTCTTCGTCTCTTCTCTGCCTAAAGAACTCAGCGGCAGCTCTCGTCTTCACCAGCAGCTAAGCATTTTAGGCCTTCTTCTTGGCTGCGAGCATCTGTCGGCAATCCTCATAAAACCAGAGGTTTCTTGCCCCTAGCACATAAGTTGCGGCTGATCTGATGGCTTGTTGAAATCGTTGCTGAAATTGTATCTTCGGCATTCGATGCTGGTGGTATGGTGTTAATTGAGAGATTATGGAATAAGCGATTTGCGAACGTCTTGGCCGTCTCTGGCGAATGCGAGTGCAGTATTCCTGGATGGTTGTGGCGTGGTGGATACCCGCATTCTTTTCTTGGCTGCAAGGAGTTGTCCGAGTCGATGTTATCTCCTCTGAATGTTCGGACATCCAAAATACTGGATGCATGCCCCTTGTCTATCGCAATGTGATCAATTTGGTTGACCGTTTATTGTTCTGGAGACCGCCATGTCCCCTTATGGATATCGAGGTGAGGAAACCGTGTTCTGGCTATAGTGGCATTTCGATCCGTAGCGAGGTCAATCAGCCAGACGTGTTGTCGTGTAGGCTATGTTTTCTGACTAAACTGTTAAAGATGGGTTCTCTTTCTTTCTTTCCATTGGAATCTCCCAGCACTATTTTAACATCGTACTTCGGTAGTCGCTCTTGGGTTTTGTCAAGGAGCCCGTAGAAGCAATCCTTAGATATATCATCTTTATCGTCCGTTGGGGATTAAGTGCATATAAAGCTTATGTTGGCAAATTTGGCCTTGATGCGATTTGTTTCAATTCGTTCGCTAATGTCTTGGAAACATAAGACTTCTTTCCTTAGTCTGGCACTTATAACAGATTCGTATCAGAATAGCCGCTATTTCTGCTTTCTATAGCACGGTCTCTAGTAGATTTCACAGTTTTTCATCCTCCTTTTGCCCTGCCCATCCCATCGGGTTTCCTGGATGGCAGTTATGTCTGATTTGTAGTAGTTTTGCGCTTCCACGAGTTGTTCACTTTCACCTCTCCTGTTTAATGGTCTCACATTCCAGGCGCAGATACGAACGTCGTTGTCCTTTTTTTCATTTAGCAGGGTCGTCAACATGAAAATCCGTCCTTTACGAGGCTAGAGGAATGGAATATTTTATAGGTGTGTAGTTAATCCAAGTCACAACCCGCAACCTGGATGGAAAGTTCCGTCACTATCCTCTACGGGATTAAGCGCTGCCTTTGGCCTTTCGGTTCATACGCCACCATCTATATTCAAGGGGCCTGACTTACCCTTGAAAGTCCTAGATAACCTGTTTTCTTAATATGTCGAAGCACTTGTTTAGGTTTGCCTTGGTCAACAGGCCGGTTGGTTGCATGCATGCTGGCCTCTCAGAAGGGGACTCAATCAAGATGGTTACCCCTCGGGGCATATGCGTCGAAAACTTTCCACCCCGATTGTTTATAAGTAAGTTTAAGTAGCTTAAATTAGGCTTAAGTAGTTAAGTAGTCTTTACTAGTTTAAGTAAGTCTTTATCTATATAAAGCTCTCAAAACAAACAGAATGTCTATACTCAGAGTTTTTCTAATTTTTCTTTGAAAATAAAAACCCTAATTTAAGATTAAAAGCAAGATAAATTTAAGCCGAAAAGCAAAATCAAAATGTTAGATATAAGCTTACAGTGCTCACTAAGGGCCGATAAGTTAGCCTTAGTAAACATATTATTCATAAGTTAGATTTTAGCATTTTGGTGTAGTGTTAAGTAAATTCAAAAGTACCATTGTACTCTCCACGTTAGACCAATAAAGAGATGCAGCACCCCACCATTAATCACAGAGGAAATTGTATTTCTATCCATCTGAATATATATAGAATTTAACACCATATACCACCATTTTCAAAATTATTCCAAAATGACAGGTGTAAGGACTCTAATTATTACATTTCCGAAAACCGCTACACAATTATATGAAAACACCTCACCCCTTACTTTACAGAGTCACAAACAAATACATGACTATACTTGTATCCTGTTTCTGGCAGATACATTCGCCTTCAGCAGGAGCACTGCTTTTCCACTTGAGAAAACTTTCTAAGAGCGATTTTAAACATCACAAAAAAACAAAGGAAGTAAGAAACAACACACACAACGTCCTGAATCTTAAGCAGTGAAGTCATTCCTTCGACTCACCTACACGTGTACATAAAAGAAATGTTGCGGAAATACTTGTGACAACACTTAAGCTAAATGTCTCGAACAATCACAAAAGTTATACGGTCGTTAAATATCTTCAGAAATATTGCAATTGTTATGTGCTTCCAGGGTAAGGGTCCTCCAAAGGTGATACCGATGTTGGTTTTTGTCTCATTTTTCAGTCGAGTGGAAAATTTGAAACTTTCTCTGAGGAAGGATGTAAAGATTGAACAAACTTTCACTTAATATCTACGTTTAACACGCTTAATGAATTACTGTATCTAACACCTTTAAAGCATAAATCAAAACAAACACATTTCCAAATTGTATCGCTGACAGGTTTAGCACCGTATACATTTAGCTACAACGCATTATGTGGTCATTAAATCGACCTAAGCAAGTCTAGCATCATTGACAATCTGCACTCACGTATGAGGTGCGATACACTAATGGCTTCTGACCAAGTAAACAGGTGCATGCGATAAATTTCAACCGAAATTGCCTGATTAGTTCATTAATTGCACGTGATGCAGCCAAATAGGTTAATTAACGCTTTCGAAATTTGGCGCCATTAGATGACACATCCGTTCTCGGCGCACAATGTGTGGAGGAAATCTGATGGAAGTGATACCGCAATTTAGTCATTCTGGGTGGGTGTTTGAATGTTAGGTGACGCAGGATATTGTAATGTGTGTGTGCACATGATATGGCATAAATAATCATTATTTGGGAACAGTTCATTAATGGGTAAGTTAACGATGAGATTATTATAGCGATAAACAGGGGCGGATTAAGGTGCAGTGCCAGTCTTTGCCCTACTTTCTGGCGTTTTTTGGAGAGTTCTTCCAAAATGAAAACAAAAAAAAACATTACAATAATAATCGATTATTTGTAGTTTTAAAAAAAAATACCATAACTAGGGTGGTCAAATGGTAGGTCATGCATTTACATGAACTCGGTCAAAACCAGCCATACGAAACCTGGATATGATGAACGACGCGAGTCTTACATACAAGGAACACATGACGTGTAAATATTGCATCAGGGATATCAAGGATAATGACAAATGTTCGCGGACAAATAAGACTGTTGCGTACTGCATAAGCTGCAGAATATAGGCTTATCCATGACGATTGAGTCTTACGCAAAAAGAATAAAATCCCTGAACAGAAAATGTGCGATTGAATTATGCTGTAGTTTTTTGACGGTGTCGTGGGAATGCTACCGGCTAATATCATGGCTAGTGAGCAACACATAATATACGACGCCAAAATCCAGACCCAAGGTTCTGTCAAAGATATCAAGCTGGAAGAAAAACTGCAAGCCATACAGTATGGCAGGTGATATAGAACCAGCCTTTAAAGTGAAGATGAACCCATAAACCTATAACGGATATTGAGAAATGGATGGACTGAAAGCAACGAGAAGTAGATTTCTTCCTTAAGTGCCTAACTTGACAAATCTGCATTTAAGATTACTAACATGAATATGGGCTCAAAGTATCGCATGGCTGTTTACATTCGTGAGAAGTCATAGGAAATATTGAAAAACCATCGGCGTCCGCTTGGCAACTAAGTTCCGCCCTTAGTTTTAATACTTAGGTTCATTCCTGAAATTAAACACTCAGGTCGGTACATAGTCCAGCAATGGTGTACTAGCATGACCGGTGCTGTTAGTATCTTTTGAAGATTAAACACTTCTTGGCACAGAAAAAGCCACTTAACGTATCTAAAAAAGTTAAACTAGCTTTCCATATTGGACGCTTTGGGTCGACTGCCCAATCAAGTTAAAGGCAGATAATGGAATGCAGCTACAGAAGTACTGGAAATTAATGATCTGACTGCTGGTGACCCCATTAACCTGTATAAGAAGAACGACACAGCTGAATAACTATCAGCTGCTTCAAAAAAAACGCGATCCAGGAAAAACGATGACATGGGCCGGGAAAAAGGATAATGAAAAACTGCCACAAAATTACATGCTATACTGAAAAAATGGCGCGAAGGTTAGTGCGACGAACTGCCGCGCGTACACCTGTACAGGGTTCGATTCCCAGCCGAAGCAACGCCTAAATGATTTTTCACTGGCCGCCCTCTCGTGGTGATCTGACAAATCATCCAAGTAGTATTTATTAACTTTCAAGAAAAGCTTTTCTCAAATTCACCGTTCAGAGTCTGTATAAAACGGGAGGTGCCGCCATCGTGCAAGAAGTACGCAGGAACACATAAATGGTTATGAGAAAGGCCTTGGTTACTAAAAAGCCTGTTGCGCCAAAAAATTTGTATTTATATTGAAGGGAGAAGAATCAGCGCTTGTACAGGTGCGCGGATTTCTCATAACCGACAGAATAATAGCAACATCTGCAATCTGCATGAAATTTGTCGTAGGAAAAAGCTGACATTCCAAGTGTTATATCTTGTGTCAATATATTTTGAGAAAGTTATGTATAATGATTCAACTTTTTAATAGACAAGTCTTAAAAGCTTGATTGTAATGCTAACTGTTATAGTAAGTAACTTAATTCGTCTTTTTATTTTCCGCCTGTTATACTTTTTTTCGGCCTGATTGCCTTTTTACATGGGTAAAGGCCAGCGGTGTCTTAAATATTGAACTTCAAGCTCAATAATCATATACATTCGCAGTTTTATTCGAGCCTTTCTATGGCAGTTAGATGCTCGTTTGCCACCAAATTAAAGAGAGGAGACATGATAGCTAATAGATCTTCGTGCCGATGGAGCCCGGAGATTTCTGTAATCTGTGACCTTGTATTTTACGGATGTAATGACTGCCAAAGTACCAGCCATTCGAACGAAATAAAGTAAGAATGGCAATACCTCAAATTAAATTTAACGTAGAATGTCATGGATGATGGCATAACTGCCAAGCTATATAAATCCGGGGGAATGAGTAACATACCTCAACTTATTATTAAAATTTGAACCAGATTTGTATTAAATCTTCTCGGTTGTAGATTATTTATTGGTCTAAATACGTCTTCTGAAAGTTTGTTCCATTGTTTGCTTGTTCTGTAACAAATGATGTTTTGGTATTCACTTGCTAGTTTCGGTGTTGGAAGGACAGTGTACCTTTGAGCTGCCACTGCGTGTCAGAAATTCTGGGGATAAATTTTGTAGTTTGAGTTAGTCGCTGTTAGAGTACTATCCTCTCCAAAAAAAAAACAGTGTTGGTTGCACGAATGGGTCGTACGCAACTATCTCTTTTACAGCGAGTTGCGCGTTAGATCAAATGCTAAGGCATGCGAGAAATTGACGATTTTTTTTAAATTGGCCAAAATACAAAATAATATTCGTTTTTATTATTGATGCTTAAAATCATATAAATAATTTCGCAATGTGAACGCTTATTCCCGAAAATGAAGGAATCGTTGTCTATGTGAATAATAATGATTTTCCGTTATTGCCCAAAACTGCCTTCTTTTTTTAACTTTCAAATTCATTTGTTATTTACTTAAAATATTAACTTACTACTAGACAAAAATGCTTAAATCTAACTTATCAATAACTGGCTTACTTAATCTAACTTATCGGCACTTAGTGGGCGCTGTAAGCTTATATTTAGCTGTTTTATTTTGCCTTTGGTCTTAAATTTGTCGGGTTTTTTTTATATTTAATTTAATTAACAAAGAAAAAATAAAAAACCTTGTATAGTGGCTTTTTTTAAAATAAATAAGCTTATTCTAGATTATAACTAACTTAAGACTACTTAAATGACTTAAGCCTAACTTAAGACTACTTAACTACTTAAACCTAACCTAATTATAATCGGGGTGGCGAGCCCTCGTTGCATATGCCCCGAGGGGTCGCCATCCTGATTGCGTTTTTCAGTCCCACGGCAGCATGCGTTCAACCATATTGTACGCCAATATGGTGCACAAAACCCGCCCCTGACCTTGTTCCTAATTTTAAAATCTTAACTATGGAGTTGGACTAAGAGTCCGCAAAGTCCTGAGGAAGTGCAGAATCACCTTCCTCATATAGTCACCAGAATTCAGTGCGCTGTTTTGCAGGATCCTATCGCGATCGGATACCGCCGTGCTAAAGCTGATGCCCAAAACTGTCGCTTAAGGATAGTTGGGCCAAAACCAATTACGTGGAATTGTTGCAAACAGTAATAGTACCGGGTGGTTTATTAAGGTATTTTAAGGGTCCGATGTCGAATGTGAACCACACCTAAACGTCAAGTTTTTTTTTTCTTCATTTCATTTGGCATTTCTCAATTTCAGACTAATTCAATGTGAACCATGTAAATATACACAATCGAGCAACGCGTTAAAGTTATTCCGGCTTATTTATAGAATGGGCGTTGAAATCAAAATGCATATCGTGCACTTCTTGAATTTTTCGCTCAATTTAATCGTCCAAATGTGCGTACAGTTTGAAAAATCGTGCGAAAATTTGAGCAAACCAGGTCTGTAAGAGATGTGAAAACACCAGTGCATTATCGTACAACTGGTAAAAGTTTTTCAATAAGAGATTTCGACATCAATAAAACTCTTCATTCCTGCCGATACTGCTGCAATTTCACGTTCGATATTCGTACGAAGTTCATCAATCGTCGCTGGCTTGTTGGCATAGACCATAGACTTGACGTAGCCAAACAGGAAATAGTCTATCGGCGTCAAATCGCACGACCGAGGCGGCCAAGCGACTGGACCATTTCGTGAGATAACACGTTCTCCAAACTTAGTTTCCAATAAATTGGTTGAGGCATTCGCTGTGTGGCTTATGGCGCCGTCCTGTTGGAACCACATGTCCTCCAAGTCCATATCATCTAATTGGGGCCAAAAATATTCGGTTACCATTGAACGGTAGGGATTCCCATTCACAGTAACGTGCCGTTTTTTATCATCACGGAACAAGTACGGCCCAATGACGCCGCGCGCCGGCCCATAAACCACACCAAACCGTAATTTTTTCGGGATGCAATGATGACTCATGGATTGCTGCCTGACCAATACCGCATATTTTGTTTATTGACGAAGCAATTCAGCCAGAAATGAGCCTCATCGCTGAAGATGATTTTTCGATGAAAATCCGAATCATTTTCAAGTTGTTGCTCATCCCAATTCACGAACATACGACGCTTCTGGTGGTCAAGCGGCTTCAGTTCTTGCGTCAATTTAATCTTGTAAGGATGTAGGCCAAGATATTTTCGCAAAATTCGCCACAATGACGTCACAGAGATGCCCAACGCTTGAGAACGACGTGTGAGAGACACATTTTGGCTTTCTTCAACTGAAGCCCTCAGCGGCAGCAATATTCTCGACACTACGGGCACTTGTTTTTCTCACTGGCACGGGAGAATTTTGTACTGTGCCTGTGGGTTCAAATTTTTCCACTACACGCTCAATTATTGATCTGCTAGGACGATTATGACGACCATAAATTGGACGTAGCGCTCTTAACGTTGAGGTTATTGACTCCGAATTTCTGTTGTAAATTTTTATATTTTCGACTCGTTGTTGGATCGTATATCTTTCCATCGTGAAATGGCAAACCTTACTGAAGAGATATGTCAAAATAGCGGCAAGAAATATGGCGTTGTTTGCTGTCCCTGTCGCTCAACTTTTGTAGCGTCCCTGTTGAAAGACCCGATACTACAGAAAATATTGCTGCTGTTCGCGATAGTGTGGCTGAAGAGCCGTCCACCTATACTCGTCGTCGTGCCCACCAATTCCACCTCTCACGCTCGCCGTTGATGAACATTATCCAAAAAGACTTGCATTTACACGCTTACAAGGTGAAATTGACTCAAGAGCTAAAGCATCTTGACCAATTCAAGCGTCGTCAATCGTCAGAATGGCGGCAAGAAATGGCAACAGTGGAAGATAATTTTTTGAAGAAAATCATCTTCAGTGATGAGGCACATTTTCACCTCAGTGGATTCGTCATTAAGCAAAATTGCCGCATTTGGGCTAATGATATTGACACTGACATCACAGTACTTCGCACATGAATGCAACGAACTACTGACACGTAACAGCACTGGCGACTGAGGCCATCGGCTGCGACAGAGCAAGACATTAATACAACAGAGTGAGACAGACAGACACATAGAGGGAAAGCCATATAACTTAAACCTACATGGCACAGAGGAGGAGACATAGATTTATATTTTCTCATATTATCGCACAGGTGGCCTCAGATAAGCTGGCGATTTTTGTAGAAAAACAATGCTGCCAAAACGTTTGGCTTAGCAGTCAACTACGCATTCCTCTGAGCCATGGCCACCTGCTGGGCTAATGATAATCCAAGAGTGATTGTCGAAAAACAAATGCACCCACACACGGCATCACGGGCCGTCTTTTTTCCAAAAAAGGGCCGGTCAGGCAGTTACTGTGAATGGTGTTCGCTATCGTGAGATGATAACGAACTTTTTATGGCTCGAATTGGAAGATATGTATGTGGACGATACGTGGTTTCAATAGGACTGTGCCACTTGGTACACAGCTTACGAAACAATGGCTCTTTTGCGCGACAAATTCAATGGCCGTGTTATCTCACGTGGTGGCGATGTCAATTGGCAGCCAAGATCATGTGATTTGACACGGTTGGACTTTTTTCTTTGAAGTCATTTGAAAGAAATGGTGTACATCGATAAGCCAGCAATAATTCAAAAGCTAAAGGATAAGATAAATAACGGCATAGAACCTCAATTATGCCTCAGTGTAATCGAAAATTTGGACCATCGGATGGAGGAGTGCCGCCGAGGTAGCGGCGGCAATTTGGCCAATAATTTGTTCCATACATACATGAACTGTAGTAATATTTTCATAATAAAAAGAAATTGTAATAATTTCTTACATACTTTGTATTTTATTCAAAATCAACATCGGCCCTTAAAATCTAACCACCCTTTACAATAGGTGGACTTCAGTCAGGTCAAGTGCTTTTTTTACAGTCAAAATTTTTGCTGTTTTGCTGCTTGATAAAAAGTCAACTTTAATCTTCAATTGGATCTGCCTTAAGCGCTTTCTTCTTTTGCTGCTACAACTTGCTCGCGTTTCTTATTGAATCAGTGTCTGTTTTTTCCAGATTTTTTACCGAGTGTGGAACGAATGGTCCCATAGAGTCCCAAAAGAATAATCTCTGTTGCTGCCTCTGCGCAAATATTGATATCGCTTTGTCCGAAACATAGGCCTTCCCAACGGAGAGGGTAATAGATGTTACGCATATTATCCCAATTAATTGCTGAAGCTTCATTCATCCATCAGCGAGTTTTATACTGCGAGTTTTATACTCGCTTATGGGTGAATGTAGCTTCACCAATTGTATTTCCGATTCACTAAAAACGAGAACTTATGAATTGTTCCAACAACAGAAACATAAGTTCCCTTAACATCGCTTATAAGATGCTATCCTAGATATGCACCTTAAATTATGAATCGCTGCCAAAGGAGTAAACATTTTGTGATTAATGTAACACTAGGGCGTATCTGGCCCCGGCACTGTGGCTTTTCTATGCTAATCCACCACTGACGAAAAAGTGTCCATTAAATGAACACACTATAGGTGAATGGCATTGTATACATTCATTTTAATTACTATGACGTCAATGTGGTTATAAGTCTTATTCGTATTAAGCGATGAAACAATTCTAATTATCGAAATCAATTTTCCCAAAAGTGTCTTCTTCAGTTGATTTAACCATCCAGTACTAACCCAAAGCTAATCTATCCCCAAATAACTCAAAAGACTTACTCAACTTAAATGGAATGAATGCCTAATATGCAAGTTTACGATGATAACAAAGCTCACTTGAGGCACGATATTGATGTCGTAATTATCGGTTTTATTTCAATAAAAATAAATGTTTATTCCAAATTATTACCGCTGTGCCATTAATATTTCGTAAACTTAATTAATGAATTTTATTTCGCATAAAAGTTGAAATCACAACATGTGTTGAATGTAACGCATGAATAACGTATGGTATACGATATTTTGGGAATTTCGTGGTATCAAGTCAATATTTGAGATGATCTGTAAGATGGACTTGTTTGACTAATTGGTGTGTTTGTGTTGACCTGTTTATGTTTATTAAAAAGGTCAACTCGTTCAAGTAAAAGTGTTTACATAAGTGAAGAACATTTTATTTTGCGATAAACCAATATCTGAACCGGAAAATTGCTTACCACATCCCATGTATAAAATGTAGTCGTCATGCAATTTATGAATTTTTGAATTTTTTGAATTCTTAAACATTAAATTTTTCGTTTAATAATTTTTTTAAGATTTGCAATGTTATTTTTTTTAATAACACTATCAGATCTGCGTCGTAGCGAGCTTAATACAAGCTGCATCTACGAGCAGTAAGCCAGACTTGAGTCTGCACTCTGCACCCGTTAAAATTCAACTAACCTAAGAGCTGAAGGTAAACGATCATAGACAACAATGTGTGTTCGCTTATCGGGCACTGGAGCAGTTTGAAACTGACCCTAATTTTTATTGAAAAATCATCTTCAGCAATACGTCAACAAACGAAATTGTCGACTATTATTCCGCATGAGATCCGAGAGCGTCCAACGCATAGCGAAAAATAGCTGAATGTGTGGATTTTGGGCTGGCCCATTTTTCACTAATAACGATTTTGGCCATCACCATCAAACCGCGGGCGCTAAAGGTCGATGATTAGCAACTTCTTTTGACCTGAATTGGATAATATGAAGACCAATGTGGCTTCAACAGGATGGTACTACATGCCAGATAGCTCAAACCACATTAGAAGTTCTGCACTAGCGATTCGAAATCGTGGTCATCTCACCCTGACGAGTGACGAAGTGAATTCAACTGGGTGAGGTGAAGTTGTAACGTACCCCTAACGCCAGTCTCGCTTTGAGAGTGACATCTAGTGAGAAGATGTCAAAATAGGAAGTGGCTAGTCCCCAACCGGCACTATCTGACCACGCTCACTTTTTATCATCTCTAATTTAGCGCGAGACTCATGCTAGGGGTTGACCAACATCTTCCATTCTTATGACCCAAGGTAACAGAGACCTTAGAGAAATCCGGGCTGGTATTATCTTCCGCGCGAGATAAAAAAAAACGAGGTGTAACTATTTCGTGTCGTCGTAAACATAACGAGATATCGGAAAAAAAACTTCCAGGCCCGAGTTCCGTCTAATTCACGCCTTCCCTTGTGTGCATCCACAGTAGTAGAGAAAAGGAGAGGTTTAGATGGAGATCCTGTTCTAGCAGAACCGCTTTAGCTAAAACAGATCCCTCACGGTGACCCCTTACTTGAGCAAGGGAAAATAAATCCAAATAAAAGTTTGCTTACCCCTGACTACACATAGCTCGACTCGCGGTGACCCCTTACTTGAGAAAAGGAAAACAAATCCAAATAAGAGGTTGCTTACCCATGTTTGCTCTTAAAAAAATCTAAAAATGCATTGGTAAAATTTGTGGTCAAACCATTGCTTCCGCTCACTTCCACCACCAGACAGCGAAATCCCTATTCAGCACGTATTATCGATGTTATAGAGTGGGTCTACTTTTTAGGGGTTCCCCACAAAGTGGATTGGCCACCTAGATTTTGACCACGTTCGACTTTTTCTTGTGGTGTTTTCTTAAGTCGCAGGGCTATGCGAATAAGCACCAAACCACATCGGCCTCTTAAAGCCAGCTTAACCCATGTCACGGCAAATATTTGAACGATGTTACATTTCAAACATAATAACAACGTTAGGCTTTTCCAGCGAATTAAAAAAGTCCATGAAATCACACACGCACACACACTGTTTTCTTTAAATTTAAGGAGAGGAAGCGCTTAATGAAAGACCCTGTATATACAATAAATCAGATGTTAGTACCGCTTTTTTCTTTTTTTTAAGTTACTGAAATTAAACTTCATAACTAAAATCTGAAAAGACCAAAATATTAAAAATCAATATTGCAAATATCAAAATTGAAAACTCCAATAGGAAAAATTAACAATATAAAACTTTCGAAAGACCATATCCCGAAAAAAATTTCAAATTATAAACATTAACAACATATTTATTTATTATGGCACCGACCCCAACTAGGTTAACCCGCGATACATTTACGAGAGAAAAGTATTCGACTAATCGCCGATCAAGAGGGAAGTTCATTGCAGCGAGGCGGCCATAAAAAAAGTTCTCTCTTAAATCGAAACACGTTCTTGTAAAAAATAATTTAAATAAAGACACTTTTTTAGAAAAATAGTATTTTTTTTTTTTTTTTTATTTTCAGTTATTTAACCTATTTTAGGGATAAAAAAAGGTCTAGATTTATAGGGTTTTTCAACAGGGACGCTACAAAAGTTGAACGACAGGGACAGCAAACGACGCCATATTTATTGCCGCTCTTTTGACATTTCTCTTCAGTAAGGTTTGCCATTTCATGATGGATAGAAATACGATCCAACAACGCGTCGAAATTATTAAAATTTACAACAGAAATTCGGAGTCAGTGGCCTCAACGTTAACAACGCTACGTCCAATTTATGGTCGTTATAATCGTCCTAGCAGACCAAAAATTGAGCGTCTAGTGGACAAATTTGAATCCACAGGCACAGTACAAAATGTTCCCGTGCCAGTGAGAAAAACAAGTGCCCGTAGTGTCGAGAATATTGCTGCCGCTGGGGCTTCAGTTGAAGAAAGCCCAAATGTGTCTCTCACACGTCGTTCTCAAGCGTTGGGCATCTCTGTGACGTCGTTGTGGCGAATTTTGCGAGAAGATCTTGGCCTAAATCCTTAACAGATTAAATTGACGCAAGAACTGAAGCTGCTTGACCACCAGAAGCGTCGTATGTTCGTGAATTGGGCTGAGCAACAACTTGAAAATGATTCGGATTTTCATCGAAAAATCATCTTCAGCGATGAGGCTCATTTCTGGCTGAATTGCTTCGTCAATAAACAAAATATGCGGTATTGGTCAGGCAGCAATCCATGAGTCATCATTGCATCCCGCAAAAATTACGGTTTGGTGTGGTTTATGGGCCGGCGCGCGGCGTCATTGGGCCGTACTTGTTCCGTGATGATAAAAAACGGCACGTTACTGTGAATGGGAATCCCTACCGTTCAATGGTAACCGAATATTTTTGGCCCCAATTGGATGATATGGACTTGGAGGACATGTGGTTCCAACAGGACGGCGCCATAAGTCACACGGCGAATGCCACAATCAATTTATTGGAAACCAAGTTAGGAGAACGTGTTATCTCACGAAATGGTCCAGTCGCTTGGCCGCCTCGGTCGTGCGATTTGACGCCGTTGGACTTTTTCCTGTGGGGCTACGTCAAGTCTATGGTCTATGCCAACAAACCAGCGACGATTGATGAACTTCGTACGAATATCGAACGTGAAATTGCAGCAGTACCGGCCGATTTATGCTTGAAAACCGTCGAAAATTGGGTTCAGCGTCTGGACTTCTGTAAGCGCGCCCGTGGTGGCCATGCAAAAGAAATCGAGTTCCATACATAATGGCATCAAACGTACTTTCACAAGAATAAACAATTTCATTGATATCCAAAACCGTTTTTATTTTATTAAAAAAAAACTTTTGTAGCGCTCTTATTGAAAAACCCTTCACCTGACATTGAACAATATCATGGAAGCAGAAAAGGGAATTAAGATTTGGGGAGGGTTTCTATCAAGCGAATTGAGCAATTTTTGGTTTGTTTTTACCGTTAAATTGAGTAAAACACACAAATAAAACATGTTTTTCGTTAGGAAATTAATTTTTTTTAATAGTTCAACTTTTTTTTATGAAATTCTTTTTGTTTTAGTTACGCCTGCTGTCCATTTTAAAAATCTCCAAAAACAAATAAAACAGCTTTTAGCAACTCCTTAGAAGGGTCTAAATGTTTTTTTTTTGCTATTTCCCTTCTGCATTAATGTTAAATTATCCAATCAGCAAAACTGTTAGAGAAGTTATCGCTGTAAGACTTTTTACTTTACCTTTTTACTACACGCCACTGGGATCCGTTGAGTTTGGGTGCTATCAGGACCAACAAGGGATTTTTTGGGTCACTGTGGTTCACTTTTTAAAAACGAACTCATAAGCTGTTTAGGTGCTTCCAGAAGTCGGTGTGGATAATTGTACCTGCTGTTATGTGATTTTTAATTGGATGAACAAGCAATCAGTGTGGATAATTTTATCCGGTTCATATGGAAATGTGATTTTACTAACGTTAATTCCGTAATTGAAAGTAATTGTGAATAAAAACAATTTTCCGTTATTGAACAAAAATGAAAATTCTGTTTAGGTATATTGAGCCGAAACGATTTATGTGGAGTTCATGAAAACAGTAATAGTAGTTTATAAATAGTTTGCGAGAAATTGAAAAATTTCTTTACATGGCCTCAATGGAAAAATCCATTATATGGATTTAAAAAAAAGCTGGGTATGCAGCATTGTTGGAACTAATATGCTTATAAAGGGTTTTTCAATAAGAGCGCTACAAATGTTTTTTTTTTAAATAAAACAAAAACGGTGATGGAAATCAATGAAAGTCTTTATTCCTGTGAAAGTACTTTCAATGCCATTATGTACGAAACTCAATTGTTGATCTGCTAGGACGATTATGACGACAATAAATTTAACGTAGCGCTCTTAACGTTGAGGCCATTGACTTCGAATTTCGGTTGTAAATTTTAATATTGTCAACTCGTTGTTGGATCGTATATCTTTCCACCATGAAATGGCAAACCTTATTGAAGAGAAATGTCAAAAGAGCGGCAAGAAATATGGCGTCGTTTGCTGTCCGTTTGCTGTATATGAAGTTTAATGCAGTGTTGTTGGAACGAATATGCTTATATAATATATGAAGTTTAATCAAATTCGTTTCAGCCGTTTTCTACAAAAATTGAGGTTGTCTATGTACAGTTTTTATATAACATGGCTAAAAGCAAACGAAAAAAAGATGGCCTAGAATTATGATTAAGAGAACGCTGGATACGAAAATTTAAGAAAATAGTCGTGTATGTTGGAGAGAGTATGGACAGACGGACAGACGGACAGACGGACAGACGGACAGACGGACAGACGGACAGACGGACAGACGGACAGACGGACAGACGGACAGACGGACAGACGGACAGACGGACAGACGGACAGACGGACAGACGGACAGACGGACAGACGGACAGACGGACAGACGGACAGACGGACAGACGGACAGACGGACAGACGGACAGACGGACAGACGGGCAGACGGACAGACGGACAGACGGACAGACTGACAGACGGACAGACGAACTGACGATCCGATTAACCGACTAATCGGCGAACCAAAAACCACTTTTTGGGTTCCGCTATCATTGTAGTAATATTAAAATCAATCAAAATCTCGTGAGCGAAACTTTTCACGAATCTTTCTTTCCTTTCTTTTTGTAAGAGAAAGTTATAAATAGAAAATATTATTTCCGCACAAAAATGTTTATACAGAACATATTAGAGAAGCCATTTTAAATAAAAAATAAAAAAAAAAACATTTTTTTTGCGCAAAAAGCCCGTTAGTAATCAGGCCCGAGCTTTCTTACAACCATTCATGTGTGTGTGAGTACTTCTTGTACGATGGCGCGACTTCCTGTTTTATGCCGACTCCGAACGGCCAAATTGAACGTTTAAATTCACATTCACATTTTCATCAGCCTTGCTTGTTTTTTCGCTTTTATCGAGAAAAAGCTGTAAGATTTGTTCGTTGTGGGTGTCCATCTTTGACGCGTGCCCATACCAAATTGGCTCAACTGTTCACAAAACTGTATGAGAAGTCTGTTTATTAGGAACACTCATTTTTCTCATTTTTGAAAAAGTGTTTAAGTAAGGGCTAAGTGGCGCGATAGTTAGTGCGATGAACTGCCGCGCAGAAATGATTTTTCACAGGCCCTCCTCTCGTAATGATCTGACAAATCATAGGAGTGGTATCAATTGTCAAGAATAGCATATCTCAGCTTCGCCGTTCAGAGTCGGTATAAAACAGGAGGTCTCGCCATAATGCAAGAAGTACACACGAACACTTGAATGGCTGTGAGAAAGCTGGGCCCTGGATACTAACGAGCATGTTGCGCCAAAAATAATTTTTTTTGTACATAAAATTTAATCTAAACTGTTAGAGACGTTTTTAGGAAAATTGAGGTTATGTATAATTTTTATATGCCAGGTACCATTAATAACATGGCTTAAAGCAACATGGCCTAGAATTATGACCAAAAGAAACTTGGACACCAAGTTTGATGAAAATCGGTCATGCCGTTTAGCCTGGAGAGACGAACTGACGATAGAAAGACCAAAGCCCACTTTTTTGAGATCAACTGTCGTCGTAATGGTAAAATCAATCAAAATCCCAAGTTCAAAAATTTTCACGACAACAATACATTTCTCTTTGCAATGGAAAGTTAAATCTTCATTTCCTGCGTATATTTGACGAGGAATTACAAATTCTGAAATTTCAAGGAATTTTATGTCATAGTCAAGCACATCCAGAATTTCAAAATATATTTTTATATTTTTCTTATGTCTATTGAGTCGAAAACTAAAATGATCGATTGTCCAAAAAAAATGATTTCCAGTGCTTCAATCTCTTATGTCATACTTAAATATTTTATGTGCTTAACGTGTACTTAACGACTTTTATGTTTATGTTTAAGCTTCGTGCAAATCACTATGTATTTAAACGCTTAAGGAATACATAGTTAATATTAGTGGTGTGGAACATAAACCCTTAAATTTCATATCAGCAAACGGGCCTAGTGTTCTGTTACCAACTCTTAGTTTAAACATAATTTGAATTTAAAACAAACAGTATGGAAAAAATAATTTAAAAAAATGTTGTCCACCCTGCAGCGCAAATATTCTAAGCCAAGGTTCTTTACATTCCATATCCACCCCAAAGGACCAACATGAAGCACTAACATAAAATAAACGAGAAAATAAATTTCATAATTAAATTTACCTTACAATCCTTGCAGGACTCAACTGAAGTGTGCATTCATACAAAAGCAAAATAATAAAATTCTCAACGAGCGTGAAAATGGACAAGTCCTTTGCATTAGGACGCATCCAATATCCACTCTTTGTAATTCCCGGTGAATATAGTTTGCTATTAGACTTTGCATTGACCTGATAGAATCGGCACGTGTCATGGCGTAATTAATCCAAGGGTGGTGCTGTAACAGAAAAAAAACCCGAGAAGCTCGTAAACTGTAAATGTTTGTTTTCATAAAATGCACCCCCTCTCATCATCGCTTTTGGAATATTATTTTAATTGTATTTCCCGAAGGTGTCCAAAGGACGACTGTGTAGAGTACACATTATCCTACAGTTTAATTCCTTCGAGAGTCTGATGGTGTCTGGTCGATATGAATGTGTCAGTTGCACTTAAATAATATTAACACAAAAATTGACGAATAAAAAGAACTCAATTTCAAGCCAACGCGTGGCGTATATTAAATTTGCCTTGTATTATGACGCCACAGGACTTTTTTTTTTTGTTCCTGGTGTAATGATTGAATTAGACTATATGTACTCGCTCATAATGTGAAATTACAGGAAGGAGGTGATTGCCTATTTCAAGGAGGAAGTAAAAAAAAGGCAAATTAAGGTTAACAAAAGAAAAGGCATAAGATGGAGAAGGACATATTTTTGAGACACACCAAGGACGGAGGGTATATCCGAGAGTAAATGTCAAAATTTTTTTCGGGTTTGATCAAAGATTTTGGAAAGATGCTGAGCTGGAAAAAAAAAATATTTTAAAGTGTAAAGAAGTTTGCAACATTTAGAAAGTACACCTATATTGAAACATCAACAGTTGAATGCTTCTCTCTTGAAACCTAGAAATTGCCGCAGTTGTTAAAAGCAGACAAATGTTCCCACTAGACACCATAATGGCTTTTTCACAGCAATAAAAATAAAAACAATACCATCACCCCAAAAGGTATTGCTTACATCGTACCTCGTACGTCAGCTGCCCCAAGATTTATGCTGGTTGGAAAGTACGTGCCACGAGTACCTCTTCCCAAAGCTTGACCCATCAGAATCAATTCCAATTGTTCAACTATCATCTGGGTTAATTTTCTTTGAGTGCCATTTCGGCCAAATTTCTAAAAGTACGAATAGGAAGGTAGTCAAGGAAGATTGATCGCCTTGTAATAGGCTTGCAAGACGTGAATTATTTATTGGTATCAATGATGAGGGCAAATAACACACAAACAGAACAACTTCTGAACTAAGATGTTCACCTAATAGGTGAGCTTAATTGGACTTAAATGGGACCGTACACGGATGATTTGTTGCCAATTGGTCTCCGGGGCGGAAATCTACCCTTGCGAAAAGTTATCCATTCTCTTAAGGGCATGCTGCTATTTATTTTTTTTTTTTTTCTTAGGAATGCTTGTGTGTAGAGTGATAATCCAGTTTCACGTTTGTTATTGGCGTTCTCTTTTGTTAGTTAGTTTTTCAATGATGACATTGTCTTTGGGCGTGTTTAGGACCCTTCTAGTTAAAATGTTCTCTTCATGACTTTGTTAGCAAGACATGTGAAGGTAAATTTTTTTTCCAATTTTATATTGACGAACTGAACAATTTTGCTGTCCAGTGCTATTTCAGGTCGTTATGATTGCAATTAACCACGAATACAGCAACTCCATCAGAAGCTCTCGCCTTTACATGCAGAGTTTCGTTTATTTTTTTTTATAATTTGGGTGAACATTGCGAGCGTTAAGAGTATTGAGAATAAAATGGAAGGCGATACCGATGCATATTGGGTTCATATGAAAATATTGACACAAAGATTTCACAAAAAAAAGAACCGAAAACTTATGACTTCTCATAAATTTTTAGTATTTAAAAAAATATAGGTTACGATATACCAATTTCAAAACCTCTTCGTAGAAGTAACTTTGTTGAAGAGTTTTGGAGCGTTGACACCATTTTCATATATTCTTCCCTTCCCACAATTAATGATTTTCTTGCACAAATGTCAGGTACAATTATTTTTAATTTTTGTGGCAATTTGTATAGTTAAAATTTTAAATTTTAAATTTTAAATTTTAACTTTCTTTTGACTTGAAAGCGTTTTTTCTCTCTTTTCACTGATGGTCATTTTTTCTATATTATGTGACAAAATACCGTCAGATTTTATTCGCTTATAACTTTGAGACTAATAATGTGAAAGCAACGATTGATACGATTACCTATTGGATGAACGGTTTTGTTTTAACTATGAGACCATTGCATTGTAGGAGCTTTCTACTATTCATTACCTTTAACTAGGTGTTTTAAATTCGTTAAGTATGGAAATTCGTTCAGTTAAGACGCTTAGTCCGCTTGTTAAGAGTAACTAAAAGTCCTAAAGTGAAGCAAACAGTTTTTTGTCGACCCATATGTGATAGTCGATATAACATATAAAACTAAAAAAATACTTCAATATCACCAAATATTGTCAATATGCTCAAAATTAAAAAAATACGCAAATCAGAAAAAAACATATAAGAAGGCTACAATCCGCTGTGCGGATCGTTTAATACCCTATCACATCCCATCCTTAAAATTAATATCCCTAAAATGTAGGCTTTATGGCGATAAAATATAGAAAATTTCATTACAGTATATTGTTCAGACAGTTTATCAAAACTTTTATCGTTCGACAACAACAACGTTTTTCACCTGGTGAAATACTGGTGAAAAACTTAAGCAATATTGTTATGTAGATTTTGTGCGTACAAAATTTTCAACAAAATAAGAAAAACCAGTGAGGTGTTAATGTTTTAAACGTATTCCCCGAATTTTCTGATCATTGTAACAGTAATTTGTACAAACTTTGAAAAGGTTGTAATTGCATGCCCTGGTTGTTTTATCAAAATAAAGGCTCGGTTTTAGATTGCTGGGTTAACTCTGAGCTGATCCAGACTTAATTCAGAACTAACTCCAAAAGTAAGTTGATTTGAGTGGACTAAAAAAAAACGTTCCCGGGTTACATCGGGTATAATACTGAAACAAGGAATAAAAAATTAACTTCAAGTAACAAACCCAATAGAGTTATTCATGAGACAATTGCATTTTCTCTTTCATTAAAAAAATTGAGATAACTTATATGTCGGGAGTACTCATTTTTGGATTATTTGATAAGATCTCGTGCACTTACTTACGTAAGTGTCGCTACAGTCCGGAATGCACCCGGGCCTCAACCATCATGCCTTTCCAATTAGCCCGGTCCATAGTTGACTGCCTCCAGTTGCGTACTCCAAGTTGGTTGAGGTCGGTTTCTACTAGTGCGCGCCACTTAAGGCGAAGTCTTCCTCTACTGCGTCCGAGGTCTGACTGGGAATCGAAGACTCTGCGAGCCGGAGTATTCGTTCTACATGTCCTAGCCATCTTAAACATCCAATGCGGAGTTTTTTGACCAGGGGCATATCGCTGTACACAAGCTGTAGTTCTTGGTTGAATCTTCGTCTCCATAGCCCGTCAACGCGAACGGTACCGAAGATTTTTCCAAGAAATTGTCGTCTCAAATCGACCAAGGTTCTCTTCATCCTTTTTGCGACGGTCCACGACGGTTGGCCAGAATAATTCTTTGTTTGATTTCTGACGAGATAGACAAAGTCCCGTACTACCTTGAAGTTATTTCTGTCAATGGTGACGTTCTGTCGATATTGCATGTCCTTTCGTGTTGACAGCATAAACTTAGTCTTGCCCGCATTTACCGCTAAGCCCAGTTTTGTCGCTTCCTTCTCTATACGAGCAAACGTCGCTATGACATCACGTTGGGTCCTACCAATGATGTCAATATCGTCGGCGTATGCTAGTAGTTGTACAGATTTTTGGAAAATTGTGCCTCTGGTGTTGGCTCGTGAGTTTTGCACAATCCTCTCAAGAATTAAATTGAAGAAGTCACATGACAGCGCATCGCCTTGCCTAAATCCTTTTTTGGTATCGAATGTGTCAGTGAGGTCGTTTCCGACCCTGATGGTGCAGCGAGAATTCTCCATCGTCATCCTACAGAAACGGACGAGTTTGGGCGGTATACCAAAACTAGACATGGCTCTGTATAGTTCGTCTCTATAAATGCTATCGTATGCGGCTTTGAAATCGATGAATATGTGGTGGGTATCGATTTGGACTTCTTGGGTTTTTTCCAGGATCTGCCGAAGTGTGAAGATTTGATCGGTTGTGGACATTCCTGGCCTAAAACCACACTGATAAGGGCCGATCAGGTTGTTCAGGTTGTTGGTAAACGGTTTCAGGCGTCCACTTATTATAGCATATAGGATCTTGTAGGCGATGTTGAGGAGACTTATGCCTCTGTAGTTGGCGCAGTTTAGAGGGTCTCCTCTTTGTGGATCGGACAAACGATGCTGAGTTTCCCTTCTTCCCTTCCGACCAGATTTGGCTTATGAGTTGGCCGTCATTTCCGGCAGCCTTACTAAGCTTGATTTTAGATATTGCTATCCTCACTTCACTCAGATCGGGTGGTTGGCAGTTTTCGCTGTCCTTGCCAATATTGAATGTTTCGTTCTGCCTGGCAGCGAAATATTGTTCGCTGTTTAACAGTCTGCAGAAGTTGTTCTTCCATACCATCAGCATCGATTGTGTCTCAAGTACGGTATTTCCTTGTTCATCTCGACAGGATTCTGTTAGAGTCTTGTACCCTTGAATTTGACGTTTTACACTTCGTAAATGGCAGCTCGTTCTTTGCTGCGAGCATATGTGAGCTCGTATAGTAAATTTTATTTGGTTCTTGTTTTCACAAAAAACAACAATTCTGAATATTTTTCATTTGTTCTTGTTTTGCACTTTCACAAAATTCTTAAGCAATTTTAAAAATGTTAAAAAATAACATAGATGTCAGATTGCGTTTGTTTTCCTACAGATGTCAGTTTTCCATTTGACGCTGACGTTTTCCCGAACAACATTATAAACGGGTAGTCCAGTTTTTAACCGTTTATTAACGGAAAAACTCTTAGTAGCAGCAGGTGTTAAAATACTAAGGTCTGACGTAGTTTTAATTACGAATGCAATATTTTTGTGATATGTGAAATGTGAGGAAATGTGATATTTTGTGACAAATGAAATATAGCTTTGTTTATACTGCCAAAATAGTTATATAATATCTTTGGCTTATAATGAGTTACATTGTTGGTTAAATTATCTATACAGTTTAAATGCACAAAAAATTTGATTCGTTATCCTGATTGTTATAACTGACCCCTAAAGGCTTGGAAATTTTAATTTCTTTGTTAGGAAATTTAACTTTATTGTAGACCCCTACGTGAAAATTGGATTGACAAATTGTCTTTTCGCTGTCCTTTCGCAGTATAATTATCAAAGCCTCTGTTTAACGAAACGTCATGAAAATCGTCTATGTCATAGAAGATATTCGTTAAAATTTTGAAATATTAAACATCAGCGGTTCCTCAACTGATAAAAGGCGATATTAATCAATAAGATATTATATAAAAAAAACACAAAATACCCCTACTACAAAATCGCAACTTTTTCTTTCACAGTACGCTGGACGTTAAATCAAATATTCCAGAAATTGACATTTGCATAGTTTGCCCAAAATACGCAATAATTTGTGTTCTGAATATTGATGCTAAAAATATATAAATTATCAGGAACTTTGATTAGAAGAAATTTTATTTCAGAATTCGACTTAATCGGTGTCCATGTGATTTATTAAATTGAAAAATCAGTTAAGAACCATTTGGGTCAGAAATAGTTACTTGGAATTGTAACAAGCGGTTCTAGTAACATAGAAATTAAATTTCAAACGATTTTACCAAATAGTTGGCTAGAAATAGAAAATGTCCCTTATATGGCGTAAATCCAAATATCGGTTATATGGATTTTACAAACAATACTGGGTATGCAGTGTGGTTTTAGGCCAGGAAAGTCCACAACCGATCATATTTTCACACTTCGTCAGATCCTGGAAAAAGACCCAAGAAGTCCAAATCGATTCCCACCACTTGCGATGATAAACAATTTCTTTTTGTCAGAATTTTGCGATATGGACGTGGACCACATGAGATTCTATCAGGACGACGCGGCTCTACATGCGATACCGCGAACGCTGTAATGGACATTCTGCATGAACAATTTTAGACCAGCGTTATCGCTAACGGATTTGACGTGAATTGGCCACCAAGATTGTGCGATTTGACAGCGCAAGACTTTTTTTTAGGATTTTCTAAAGTCACAGGTCAATTCCAAGACAGGCGATTGCTTGAATTTAACGGATGTATGTCGCAGAGTCATCGTAAGTTTGGCATTTAAAAACAAAAATTAGTTTTAAAGATTATTAAAACAAAAATTTTCATTTTCCAATAGGCGACTTTTGAAACTAGTAAATATTTTCCCCATGATATTGTTTTCATAATGAACGACCTGCATCGCATTGTACGACAGTATTCTATTCAAAGCAGCTGTGACATCACTTAAAGTTTACAAAAAAACATAAGAGAATGCTACAATCCGCTGTGAGGATCGTTTAATACCCTATCCCATCCCATGCTTAAAATTACCGTCGTCAAAATTTGGGCTTTATGCCAATGAAAAATTGAAAACTATATCTACTGGCACAACATGTTGTTTATCGCAGTTTATCAAAATCTTTTATTATTCAGCAGAAAATAACGTTTTTCTCCTGCGTGTGGTATGGGGTAGGGTGAAAAAATGTTTTTTGTAGAAAAACGCTTCCAAAAATGTGATATATGGACGAAATATTTGTGTTATCATAATCAATATTTTGCATAAACAGTTTTTTTCGAATTTTTTACAAATTTACCGCAGAAGTTTTTTTGCTAATAACTTCCCCAAAAGGTGGGTTTGGCACAAAATGTTATATTGACGAAATATAGTAATTCAGATTGTCTAAATATCCTGTTCAGATACTTTTTCAAATATCCTAAAAGTTTGGCCAAAAACATTGTTTTAATGAAAAGGAGGCGTTGTAGTGGGCGGATTTTGAAACCCTATATACCAAATTTCATTATCCTAGCTCAAAATTTAAGGCCTAAGAATCGTTGACATACAGGCAGTGAGGCGGACGGACAGACAGACATGTCTCAATCGACTCAGCTCGCGATTCTGAGACTACTTTGAGGTATATCTACCTAAATTATTTCTCTATGTTACAAACTATGTATTAAAACCCTTATGGGATAGGGTATACAAATTTTAAAAAGGTAGAAACATGTGTATATTTTTTCAACCTGCATACAAAGCACTCATTTCCACTCATGTTCTTGTACGTATTAACATAACGTATAAGGAGATGTTCTGTATCTTACATCACCATTTCATCCAGTAAAGTTTTTCATATTGAATATAAATTGCTTAATTTTATGTGAGCTTACAAAGCGATAGGTATACCCGTATTTCTGAGGTTGGAGTCGGTCAACATGACATTCAGAAGTGACAAATTAATCTCTCTGTACCTCCACTAAAATATAAAGAAATATGAAGGAATGGTTATAAGAACTTATATTTTCTTGATTAATAACTTATTCAGTTACGCATTGGTTTCTCAAGGCAAATATTATCAAAATCTACTAAAAAAATATCAAACATCAAAAGACCTAATGCAATACCAACTTTTCGAATAAAAATATTTTTTAAAAAACATGTTTTCCAAATATGCAATTACCAACCTTTGTATTCAACATGGATACTCGTTCACATCAAATTTCATATTGTGTCAATAAAAAGTTATTATAGGTATATTACAATCACTTGTGTGGTCAATATGGTCAATTTTACTTCCATACACTTGTTGTGTAAATTGATGGGCGGTACACTTTGGGATTGTCTCTTTGATTGCCTCATCTAAGTTCACCAATAAAAATAAAATCAAATTTTGACATCCCGAGCGAGATTACACATTCAATGACTACAGCACCATCTGTTGATGATTATTCTATGCAAAACAACGCAATACAAGTAGAATAAAAAAATGATAATCATTTTGGGCCAGTATGAAATGACAGCTTTTATCAAATTGCAATTTTGAGGCTTATTTGCAAATCAAAATATTAAATGGACATGGGTGGCTTGTAATACCGAGTTATTGAAAACAGCAAAAGTGTTTTGAATGGGATATAATATTTTTATCTAACAGAGTTTGTAGATAAATGGTCGATTTAATTTTATTTGGTAAATCTGTAGGGATGTCGTTGATAAAGTATGTAACCAAAGAATTTAATTGAAGTTTCTGGATAAGTAAAAATCATTTTTTTTGGTAGTACTCTAACTGAGAGAGATTTTTGAAATAATCTTTTAACAAATTTGATGCGATCGGAATGGGTTTCCAGCTTTGCAATTTCTGCTGCTTTAAAACTTTCCGGGTAGCTTACACTCGAGCATCTTGCAAGAATGTACAAAACCCATTTCCGAATTACTGTCGCACAACATTGGGCTAGATGCAAAGTTTGGTAGTTTATAACCCCATGATGTTTATTTCTTAAATCAGTGATTTTACTTACTTACTTATGTAAGGCTACAGTCCAGAATAAAACTGGGTCTCAACCAACACGCCATCTCCAATTAGCCCGGTCCTAAGCTAACTGCCTCCAGTTGCACACTCCAAGTTGGTTGAGGTACTTGTGCGCGCCACTTTAGGCGAGGTTTCCTCTACTGCGTCCGCTAGTAGTTACACCAATTTTTGGAAAATTGTGCCTTTTGTGGTGGTTTTAGAGTTTTTCACAATCCTCTCAAGAATCAAATATAAGAAGTCACATGACAGCGCATCGCTTTCCTAAATCCTTTTTGGTATCGAATTCGTCGGCGAGGTCGTTTCCGACCCTGTTGGGGCAGCGAGAATTCTTAACCGTCATCCTACACAAGCGGACGAGTTTGGGAGGTATACCAAAACTGGACATGGCTCTGTGCAGTTCGTCTCTACAAATGCTGCCTTATGCAGCTTTGAAATCGATGAATAGGTGATGGATATCGATTTGGACTTCTTGGTTTTTTTTCCAGGATCAGCCGGAGTGTGAAAATTTTATCGGTCGTGGACTTTTCTTACCTAAAACCACACAGATAAGGGCCTATCAGTTTACGGCTTCAGGCGTTCACATATTACGGCAGATACTCTCTTGTAGGCGATGTTGAGGATACTTATGCCTCTGTAGTTGGCGCAGTTTAGATGGTCTCCTTTTTTGTGAACCAGGTACGGCTTTTTAATTGGTGGATGTTACTTACCAAGTCGGCTCCGCTAGCTTTATAAAGCTCAGGGGAAAGGCTGAGCAACAAGCAACCTTCTTAAGTTTGAGTTTAGATATTGCTCTCCTCAACTCACTCAGGTCGGGTGTTGGGTAGTTTTCGCTGTCGTTGCCAATATTGAATGGTTCGTTCTGAGTGACAGCGGAATGTTGTTCGTCATCGCCGTTTAACAGTCTGAAAAGGTGGTTCTTATACATCTTCAGCATCGACTGTGTCTCAACTACGATATTCGACAGGATTCAGTTCGCACCTTGTATTATTGGCTTTGACGTATTACACAATTGTAAAACTTGCGAAAATAGTTCCTGGAGTGGCACTTCTCTATATCCTCGATCGCGAGCTTTTCTTGCTCCTTTCCCTTCTTTCTGAAAAGCGGTGTTCTTCCCTTCTTCTCTCCCTATTGAGCTCGATAGCAGCTTGTCTTTACCTGCAGCCTTGTAGGCCTCGTTCTTGGCTGCGAGCATATTTCATCCAACCAGGGGTTTCTTGTTGGTGGGCGCGAGAAACCTAGCACATCAGTTGCGACCGATCTAATGGCTTGTTGGCACCGTTGTCATTGTTCTTCGACATTCAAAGCTGGTGGTATGGTGTAAATAAAGAGGTAAGGGAATACGCGTTGCGCGAAGGTCTTGGCGGTCTTTTGCAATTGCAGTTTTTCGACATCAAATTTTTTCACAGAATTTCTGGATTGTTTTGGCGTGGTGGATATCCGCATTCTTTCTATGGGTGCAACATGATGGTTTTCCTAGCCGACGTTAGCTCCTCGAAATGTTCGGACATCCAAAATACTGGATGCGTGCCTCTTTTCTATCGCAATGTGATCAATTTGGTTGACCGTTTGTTGATCTGGAAACTACCATGTCCCATTATGGATTTCGAGGTGAGGAAATCGTATGCTTGCTATAGTGGTATTTCGTTCAATAGCGATGTCAATTAGCATAAGTTTCCTATGCTTTCCGAAATACTGCTAAAGATGTCTTCTCTTCCTACTTTTGCGTTATAAACTCACAGTACTTCGGTATTCGCTCATAGGTTTTTGTCAAGGAGCTTGTAGAAGCAATCCTTAGCTAACTTTTCTTTTTCCTCCGTTGCGGCGTGAGCGCATGTAAGGCTTATGTTGGTGAATTTGGCCTTGATGCGGATTCTTACAATGCGTTCGCTAATGTCTTGGAAACATAAGACTTCTTGCCTAATTTTGGCACTTATGACAAATCCGCATCCGAATAGTCGCTGTTTCTGCTTTTTTTAACACGGTCCGTAGTAGATGTCACAGTTTTTCATCCTCAACAGTGACAGTATTAACAAAATCGCAAGATCAGAATGTATGGGTCTGAGTTTGGGATATCTATTTATCTATCGCATAACAAAAACCGGCATGGCGTTGGTCACAGTGGAGAATAGTGTATGTTAGCATATATGACTGGTATTAAGCTTCAATTGAACTAAACCTTAGTCTCTCCATTAGTTTCGGTGTAAGGAAATTCTATTACAAATTCGGGTTTCAAAGTTTTTATTGCCCACGTTTAGCTGTGCAAATAACTCAAGACGCCATTTGTTACAAAGCTAAATATCTGTATAGGAATTGAGACTCTGGGGGCACCATATCGGTATATATTATGTCATAGCCATCTTACATTGAATAGCTCGTTAAGTTTCTTGTGGATCTATCGCCTCCAAAATAATTTTAACGAAAACCGGACCAAATATTTTTTGAGGATTTTGTGCACGATGCGACCAAATTGTGTAAGACACCCTAGGCTAGCTTAGGCTAGAGCCAGCACACTTAGATCATTGTGTTATCAAGTGGATATGGTTCATTCTGAATTGGAGAAGACTTTCACTTCCGTTTTTGTTTTTGGCTGCAATTTGGGTGGCCGCGGTGTAGTGGTAATGTGTTCGTCTGTTGAGTTAAAGGTTGCGTTCAATCCCAGCCAAAATCCATTTCACTTTTATTTGAAAGAAATAAAAAAAAAGGTCGGTGTAATACCTAAAAGTATGCACACCATCTTGAATTTCTTCAAATTTAACGAACACAAGAAAAAGTGACTCCCCGAAGCTAGTTCGGACACCACCCACGGAGTTAAGTCTCCACTACATCCAAAATCTTTCTTATCACTCTCTTTCTTCTCCTTCTCTAACGCTCGTACTGTGGTAACATATATAGGGTATTCATAAGCTCTTGACTACGTGTAAATTATAAAAAAAAATTGATTGTAGTAAGCTCCAAGACGAATCTTCCTTTTGTAGTTACAATGGAGATGAAGAATTGTTTCTACTTCCTCTTCGCGCGCTAGTGTACGGTCTAGTGCGCGAAATCAGCTCCTTGGATCTACTCAAATCCAGCTTTGGCCAAATTTTTATGGTTATTTTACACGTCGTGGTAAGACTGCATCTGAGATTTGATTTGTTGTAGGTATGTTGCACTAGTAAGCTTTTATGTGTACTTAGTGCACTCGTATCGGGTATAACTGGTAATCTAGTCTGGCGATTTCATCAGAAATAAAGTTCCCTGGAATGTGACTTTGCAAGACACACAGAACAGGGGAATGTTAAACTGTTTTTACATCTCTTTAGGATGACAATCTAGGGTTGTCTTTGAACTTGTTGAGAGAGAAAATGCTAATATCCGTTGCAGATATAACATTCTCTTTCAGACAGGATATCTAAGGCTTCTTTGGTCGCCATGAGTTCCGCCTGGAACACGCTGCAATGATCAGGAAGACGGAAAGATAGGCTAAGCCTTAGCCTGTCAGCGAAGATACCAACAACCGCTCCGTCATTTGTTTGGAGCCATCGGTAAAAATAGATCGAGTAATTTTGCACTGGATTGTTACTTTCCCATGAAGATCTGTCTAGGATTGTGACCTGAAAACTATTTTCAAATCTTAAACTGATAAGAGTAATGGTGTAATCGGTGTTTGAATGTTCGTTTGTGAGTATCCAGTTCGTATATTTTCCCACTGTTCGATGTCTTTAAGAAGTATGGCTGAGTTAGCTGTCATTTGCCTGCCAAAAATATCTAGGGGTAGGGGTGAAAATATTGTCTAATCCTGCTAAGGGTGCTAAGCGGAGTGCACCACCGATACACAGACACGAAGTTCTTTGCACCTTGGCTAGGTTTTTTCTGTTTATAGCTTTCTCTAGCGCTGTCAACCATACTACTACTCCACAAAGAAGTATCGGTCTTATAACCGAGTTATAGAGACAATACGTGATACGATGTTTCATTAAATATTTCATGCCTATGGGTTGCTTATAGGAATAAAGTGCTACTGTCCTTTCTTTAATCATTCTGTGTTCAGCTTCCAGTTAAGCTTCCTGTCTAAAATAAGTCCCAAGTAGTTAGCTTTGGCTGAGAAGGCTAATTCGATTCCGTTTAGTGCGAGGAATTTTGTATTTCCTTGTGATCAGGAAAAGTTCAGTCTTGTGGAGCTTATTTGGACTGCCCATTTGGAAAGTTGATGTAGTGCGGTTGGAGAAGTTTCTTGAGTATAATCAGGTGCTCCCTGAGACTACGATAGCAAGTCATCCGTGTAGACAATCACTCTGCCTACCAAACAATAACATTTAGCTTTCAATTCAAACGAATCGAATCCACGTTAAAAGCATCGCAAAAAACGTCAGCAAATTTAGTCCTCTTTCTGGGCTATAGATATTTTTCATAAATAAAATTAAGAACCTTGTATATAAAAATGATTAATCGTGGGAATTATTTTCAAAACGGTCTGGTACAACTGAAGCAATTTAAGGCGTTAGACAAATCGCATTTGAAGCCATCCTCACATCTTTAGCCCAGACATCCAACAGTTGAAGTACCCATCCACACCTTGAATTCCAACCAATCCATCATACTTTATCCACCGACATCATACGGTCCACATCTTCCGCCATCACCACGTTCGCATTTGTCTTTGTTGTCCTTATCTCTAATTGATTTATGATATCCCAGTAAATTTTCCCTAAACAAAAACTTGGTGCGTGTCACTTGACAAGGTTTCCACTCCATTCTCCGACATTATTCACCTTTCGTTGGATAAACTCGTAGCTCCTCTACAGATTTGCAAGACCGACTAGCATCCTGATGAGGCTCTCCTATAGCAGGACAGCAGCAAAGCTAAAAAATTGCGAAAATATGTGTTCATAGCCATATGGAAGAATAATCCTAGGCGGCTTAAAACGGTTACGCAGATAATGTCATAAGTAACCGTTGAAAATCTAAATTCTTCATCCTTGGATGCCTGCGTGACATTGCTCCTGCCTGTGCCCTCACAGGCATTGCTTTTAAGCGCGATGTACACTGAACACGAGTATCAACAAATCAAAGCATTTAACACCCCACGAAGCAAACGAAATTCGAAGTGATTTATGACAAGGACATGTTAGTCCAATGCCGCAGAAAAGCAGGAGTAAATGAATGGTTGCGAATAATGGATGTTTTAAGGATTTATATAATTATAGAGTAGAATCTGTAAAAAATAAGAATGCAATCGAAATAATCGAAAGTATCCATTGGCTATCGATTCAACAACATTCCACAAATATTTGGAATTAAACATATTAAAAGGTACTTCGCTTAAAGGTATTTTGAGATATCTGGTCTTTATGGACTTTTTGGGGTGTCTTTTAAATATGCAAATTAAAAATGCTGTTATGATGTCATATAGTATACAAATACAAATACATGAGAAGGCTTCAATCCGCTTTGCGAATCGTTTAATGCCGTATCCTGTCCTATCTTTAAAACTAATATCCCCAAAATGGAGGCAAGGCTAAGACTTTATTGGGATGATATTAGAAAATGACATTGTCGCAACATACTTTTCACACAGTTAACAACATCAATTTTGGTTCGATAAAAACGAACTTTTTCGATTGCATATACAAGGTGGCGCAAAAGTAATCCTCCTATCAGAAATTGCTATAAATTTTGCGATTGGCCCCTAATGTCAGTTTTGTTTTGACATTTGTGTAGTAAACACATGCGAAATACACGTTAATAAACAATGTTACGCTACACTGCTCCAGAACGCGGAATATTGGTGGCTATTTATTTGAGCAATAATCGGTCGGTGACTTTGGCACAACGTGAATTTCGTCGCAGATTTCCTAGCCTACTGGTGAAACACTGCGACGTTTAGCAGCTCGCCTCGAAGAGACTGGCATAACACGAGATGCTGCCAGGCGTGGCAGACCCCAGAGTAGCCGTTCTGCAGAGAATAATGCCGCAAAAGATGTCATGGAAGCGCCGTCGACATCGACCAGACGACGTGCCACGCAAATGGGTATCAGTCGACGGTCTTTAAAGCGAATTTTGGTACAACATTTAAAGATGTTTCCGTACAAAGTCCAGACGGTGCATCAGCTGTTAGCTGCTGACCGCCAATCGCGTCTAACATACGCTCAAGCCATCCTTAATCACCACCAAGAGGAAGATGATTTTTCATCAAAAATAATCATGAGTGATGAGGCCCATTTCCATCTTAGCGGGTACGTAAATAAGCAAAATTTACACTTCTGGGGCACTGAAAATCCGCGTGTAACCCACGAAGAGCCATTACACCCGCTCAAAGTCACTGTATGGTGTGCTGTTTTCACTGGAGGAGTCATCGGACCGTTTTTCTTCGAAGACGTCGCGGGCCAACGGTTACTGTGAATGGTGAGCGCTACAGAGCAATGATCAACGAGTTCTTTTTGCCGCAACTTGATGAATTGGGATTGGAAAACATGTCGTTCCAACAGGACGGCGCAACGGCACACACTGCACTTGCCACAACCGATATGCTGGAGGATGCATTTCCCGGGCGCCTAATATCCCGTTTTGGCGATTTGCACTGGCCAGCAAGATCGCCTGATTTGACCGCTCCAGACTTCTTTTTGTGGGGCTTTTTGAAGTCGCGGGTTAATTATCAACAAGCCTGAGACTCTTGCAGCTCTTAAAGACAAAATCCGTCAAGAATGTGAGGACCTATCGCCGGAAGTTTTGGCCAAAGTGATGGAAAATGCCATAAAAGGGCTCAAATGACAATCAACTGTGGCGGCGGCCATTTACATAACATCATTTTTTCGACTTGATGTATAAAAAATTAAAAGACCAAATAAAAATAATGCACAAGAAGAATCAAAGTTTTTCATTTTTTTTTAAATTACAGCCAAAAAACATCGGAAGGTTATTTTTGCGCCACCTTGTACTTTGGAGTAGGGTATACAAAACGGTTTCTTAAGAAAACGCATTCAAAGTGGGCATGGGGGCTTAAAATATTTATGGAAGAAAAATTCATGTTAATAATACCAATGATTTTGTATCAAACGTTTTTTTAGTTATTTAAAAATTTGACTGAAAATTGTTTTTTTTTTACTCAAAACGCACATATCTGCAACCCATCTGCTTGGTCTACTGTTGGATTTTGGTTGCGTGCGAGGTTGGGCGTGACATAGCGCCAGACGTCTAAGTGTAAGTCGACAGTTGACACAATGCCACGACACCGACCTAATGGTGGTAAAATCGTTAAAAAAATAAAACTCGAGATTATAAAAATAAACAAATATCACGATGATGGATGAATGTTGTACAACGAGGGCAAATTTTGATCGGCTTCAACTAGGAAAAGCTAAGCCGTTGTAACACTGACTTGACATCAATAATGCTACAAGTTGTAAGCATCTGATACCGATCTCATCCAACCGATCTCATCTAAATCCAAATATATCTGTTCACGTGACAGTGGATGTTTTGGTAGAGCTTCCACTGAAGTAATATAGTAGCATACCATGTATAGAGCTTGTGACTTAAGGCTTATATCAGGTGTGACTGATAATTTTGTTTTACGATGAACATCTGATACCGATCTCATCCAACCGATCTCATCCAAAATTTCCAAATATATCTGTTCACGTGACAGTGGATGTTTTGGTAGAGCTTCCACTGAAGTAATATAGTAGCATACCATGTATAGAGCTTGTGACTTAAGGCTTATATCAGGTGTGACCTGTTGTATTTAGTAAAAATACAATTCATGTTTTACTTAACGTTGGAAAACTTCCTTTATTGGGAAACTAATTACAACTGAACTCAAGAGACAATCAAAGGCTGAGACCAGCACACTAGAGTGTATGCATTGATGTTAGTTGAAATGTAGGAGTTATGCTTATTTTTTATTTATAGCCGCCTGAATGTAGTAAGTAAAAGTTGTAGTAAGAGTATAATAGTGAATTATACATCACCACCCAAACGGTTTGGGTTCGATTCACAGTTGTGGCAACACCAACTGGTTTTTTTTTTCCATATTCAAAAATATTCATATAAACATAACGTCTATTATAAGACATCACTTCTGGAAGAAAAATCTCAATGTTTCTACTGTCCAATCTCTCTTTTAACGTTCCAGGCATACCATAAGGTGACCATGGCTTGTTTTAAAAACCTAATCATTCAACAAGCTATGGAGGGAATGAGACCTTAACAAGGTGCATTCGAAGTTTTAATTCAATATGCAATTCCGTTGATTCTAGTGCTGATATTTCCATCAACAGAATTGCTTTCAAAAATTAAAAGAATTATTATAATTGCTCAAAGGTTTTTTTTTTACTTTTGCTTAAAATAGCTGACTAATGTAATTGTTAAAAATAGAAGTGTTCTTTAATTTGTATAAATTATCAACTAATTTAATTTTTTCTCTTCACTTGAAGAGATTTGTTTTAGTCTGTGAAAATAATGGTAGACTTAAATAAATAAGCAAAAAAAAGAATATTAAGACACTCAATTCTTAGTAAAATATCATCAAATGCACATAACCAATGAAACATTTCCCATCTTGTTATTTGTAAGTTTAGGTAAGCCTTCGGTAAGGAAACCTAATAGAGTAATGTAGAGTGTGACAGATGTGTTTCCATAACACATCATACAGGTAATATTGCTGTTGGGCAAATAGTATCGATAGTGCTTTATCGAAGCGAAATTGCTTATTGCGCAACAGCAGCACTATGAATTGCGTGTTCATAACGACTGGCACGGAATACCCCGCTGCTGCCCTCAAGTAAAAACAGGCGCCTCGGACAGGACCGATTAAATGGTGGACGACCATGCTAATCGAAAAACGGAAAATGACGTTCATATCTAATGTCAAAGAACAATGGAAACGATGTGAATAAGCTATTAGATCAACTGCAGACTGTTAAACGGCGACGACGGACAATATCCCGCTGTCAGACAGAACGAACCATACAATATTGGCGACGACAGCAAAAGTACCAATCAGACGACATAAGTGATGTGAGGATAGCAATATCCAATCTCAGGCTTTACAAAGCCGCCGGAAATGACGGCATTCACGCCGATCTATGAAAAGCCGGCGGAGATGATTTGGTACGTAACATTCACCAACTCAGAAGCTAAATCTGGTCGGATTAAAGTATGCCTGAAGAATGGAATCTCAGCATCATTTGTCCGATCCACAGAAAGGGGACCTTCTGAACTGTCCCAAACTACAGAGGCATAAGTCTTCTCAACATCGCTTTCAAGATCTACGTTATATGTGTACGCCTGAAACCGTTTACCAACAACCTGATCGGCCCTTTGCAGTCCACAGATGATCAAATCTTCACATTTCAGCAGATCCTGGGGAAAAACCCAGAAAATCCAAATCGATACCCACCACCAATTTATCGATTTGAAAGCGGCATACGGCAGCATTTGTAGAGACGAACTATACAGAGCCATGTCTAGTTTTGGTATACTGCCCGTTTTTGTAGACTAACGATGGAGGGTTATCGCTGCTAAATGAGGTTAGGGAATGACCTCACCGAGACATTCGATACAAATAAAGTATTTTGGCAAGGCATTGATCTGTCATGTGACTTCTTTAATATCATTCTTGTGCGAAACTCCTAGCCACCAGCAGAGGCACAACCTTTGATATATCGATGCAGCTATTAGCATACGCCGACTATAAAGTATGAACCGGAAAAAATATCATTACAAGTAAATGATGTTAATACTTAGTATATGCTGTCAACACGAAAAAAAGCATCACCGGACAGAACGTCACCATTTTTGTATTTTAGTTTACCAGTACTGGACTTTGTCTACATCTGCTTCCCTATTGAACCTGACGAAAACATCTCGCCAGAAATAGAAGGAATAGTTACTTTTGCCAACCTCCGTTTGTTTGGTAATTAAGTAGTAAAGTCCTCACTCGAACTACTAAGGAGATCGTACATAAGACCCTGATTGAAGCATGGACAGTATCAGAAATCGATAAAGAAATCCTTGTTCGATTTGGTAGAAAAATCTTTTGAAAAATCTTCGTTTGCGTTGACAGACTATGGAGACGAAGATTCAACCAAGAACTATACGAGCTGTATAACGACATACCCCCAGTCAAAAAATTCCGCATTAACATTTTTAGATGGCTAGGACATGTAGAGCGAGTTGACAACAATAATATGACTAGCGGGGTCTTCGGTTCCCAGCCAGAAGTCGGACGCATTTTATTCCATATTTATATAGTTGAGCGGTTTATATTTAAAATTCAGTCACATTTTTTTCAGTTAGATTTGTGGACTCCTGAAACAATAAAAATATATAGCAAGGTTGATTCTTTTTCGTGATTTAACGCATTTGAATTGGAATAATTATAATAAGTACTAATACAATTAACACTGAAAATAACCTCTGACTCAGATGGCTAAGAAGATCATATCATTATTTTTTTCGAATACCAGTACTTCAGGAGTCTTCTTCTACTAAAATACCAGATAAACCTATTTATGAAGACACCCTTTTATGATCCAGTTTCAAATAAGTATATTTCCTACATTTGTTTACGTATCCTTCTGGCACAAGGTCCATTTGCAAAATGTTGATCCCATCGTATAAAACCCGTTAATAGAAATCGTGTCGCTGAATTCTTATTTGAGAATTACACTTTAAAAATAATGCGTGTGCGAAAAAGTTCGTGACTAAACGAGCACCTCGAATATGAAAATGGGATGTGCGACATCATTATAATGGTCAACAAGAGTCCTTAACATATCAATGTATGTAAATTTTATATTCACTATTTGTAACTCTTAGAAACAATAGATGTATACAGAACGCACAAAGTCCTTCATCATTTGAATCCCCCGAAAGTTACTCACTCCACTTTTTCATATTCAAATGTTCATTAAGTTTATCCTTGAGGTAACTCAACCTATTCAAGCACACAAGCGAAAGTAAATAAACTTGAAAATGTTTCCTCTAGAACTGTAAATAAAAAGCAAAAGGATACCTTCGTTTTTCGTTTGGCATTCTAAAAGGAGTTTGTGCGTAACTCACGTACCTAGATACATTTTTCTTTAATACTTGCAAAACAAACGACCTTTTCCCGCGAGAAGACACAACTTCTTTGTTTGACATCTGTAAAGCCAACAACCTTAACATTCCTAGGGAATATTAAGGAGTACGTAGAGATTGTTTGTTTTTGTTCTTTTGTGAATTTTTAATTTATTTACAAGCGAGTGCATTGTACGTTTTTTTTTTCATTTTGGATTTTAAATTAAGTTATACTTTTTGGAATGTCGAGGCCTTTTGAAAAGTCTCTTAAGATTGTACAAATAAAGTTGTAAAGCAGTCGACATGTTTGTGTGTAATTATAAGTGAAGGTAACAAGGTTGGACAACTTGAGTTCAGCTAAAAATTAGATGGAATATACGACTTCAAAGACAACCATTCCAAACAGTTGCTAATGTAGAAGAAGAATGCTAGTTATTAACTTATATATCATAGGAGTTAACAGTTTTGATATAAATATACGAGGTACATATTGTAGCATAATAATAATTGACAGGCTCAGTGGCGCGATGGTTAGTGCGATGAACTGTCGTGCAGAAGGTCTGGGTTCGATTCCCAGCCGTAGCAAAACCTAAATGATTTTTCACTGCCCCCCTCTCGTGATGATCTGACAAATCATCCGAGTACTATCAATTGTAATGAAAAGCTTATCTCAACTTAGCCGTTCGGATTCGGTATAAAACAGGAGGTCCCGCCATCGTGCTAAGAAGTACACACGCGCACATGAATGGTTGTGAGAAGAAAGCTAGGCCCTGGGTACTAACGAGCCTGTTGCGCCATAAATTTATTTATTTATATTTTGTAGCATAAATATTTTTTTTTTGTGGGGGTTCGCCGGAAGGAAAAATCATCGAAAGACATTGCAGAGGTTTTATCGCGAGGGAACCTTCTGCAATAGTGAGGGACTTTAACCCGATCTAAAAACCTCCCGAAGACTGACTTTTGTGTCTTCAAGGAATCGCACCTAGTCGTTAGACTAATCAGCAATTTATTTTTCACATGTATTATATTTTATAAAAATATAAATTTTAAAAGAAATTCCGACGTTGGTCGGACTTCTGTGAGTTTTGTTTCAAATTGTACTAAAGTTTCAGTATTTCTTTTTTTATATATATATCTTTAGCTAATAGCTACATAGGTCAAGGGGTTTAACCCGTCTTAATCTCCTGACTATATTGTCGGTTCTTAAAATCTGTGCTATTTCTAAATTAACATGGCTGAGAAGCCTATCTCTGTGTCTTAGAGCTACTTTTTTAGCTTCATCTTCAACCATTTCAATATATAGATCTCTATGTATATCGGTGTTACGTATGTACCACGGTGCGTTAACTATGCTCCGTAGTACTGTGTTTTGGAAGATTTGTACTCTTAGTAAGTTTGTTTTTCATATGCATGCCCACAGCTTCAGCTCATAGGTTCATACTGGTTTAAGAATTTGCTTACATAGCAATAATTTATTGTAGTTGGATAAGGGTGAGTATCTCCCAATAAGCCAGTACATTATACTGTAGCGGATGTTTAACTCATCTCTTTTTTTCTTTACGTGTGCTTTCCAGTGCAGTTTGGTGTCTAGAGTCATCCCAAAATATTTAGCTATATTGAATATTCCACTACATGTAAAGTACAGTAGCGGTGTTGGTGGGTTTAACACTACCCATACCATGAAAAGGCTACGTCGAGTGCTCAACCTGTACGGTTGTTCAAAGCAGGACAGTAGTCAATAAGTTGTACAGTCGTTAAGTTGTGAAGTAGTCAGTCAGTCAGTCAGTTCTTAATATCAATTTATATTCCAACTTATAATCCTTAAATAATCTTAATTACTAATAAAATATAATTCGTTTGACATTGGCGTTTAATTCTTTACATTTGGGGGCTCAACCGCTTCAGTACATGAGTGCGAAAAAAACGAAAACGGGTGTGAGTGTGGAAGGTGACGAAAAAGATCGGGGACTAACAGTAGAAATAAAAGAAGCGCCGATTACTCGTGCAAGGGTGAAAGTGAGACAACAATATAACACACGGTCAAAATCACAGCAAAAAAAATCTACGATGAGTGATGAAGAAAAAAACAACCTGGACGAACGCGAAACGGAATTAGCGTCAGGCACCGCTAAACGAATAGAAGTCGAAACAAAACCAAAGAGTAGTGAGCTAAACATGCAACAAATAGTCGAACAAAATAATGAAAGTTTGCAACATGTCATTCAAATGCTCACTTTAAAAATTCAAGCAGACGAAGTAAAACAAAACGATTCGAAAGTTTCAGTTGAAAATTTTGCAAAAATCATTCCAGACTTTGATGGAGAGACGATTCCAGTTAAACATTGGTTTCAAAATTTTGAGCAGAATGCTGATGCCTATGGCCTGAGTGCAAAGCAAAAATATGTGCAGGCACGAGGTAAGATGACGAATACGGCAAAACTGTTCCTGGAATCAGTGTCTGTGTGTGAGTACCGAGAACTACGAGTATTACTAGTGAATGAATTCGAACGCGTGTATGGTAGTGCAGAAGTCCATAAATAGTTGAGTGAGAGGAAAAAGCTCAAAGAAGAAAGTTTTCACGAGTACGTTTTACATATGAAAAAAATTGCTGCTCTTGGTGACGTTGACTTAGACTCCGTTATACGCTATATTGTAGACGGCTTGGATATAAAATGTGAAATAAAATACAATATGTACAGCTGTAAATCATTTAAAGAACTTAAGGAGAAGTACGATATTTTCGAGCGCATAAACGAGAGTGATAAAATGTACAAACAGCAGAGCAGTGTCAGTAAAAATGGTACCGCACGCATTGATAAAAAGAATCACTGTTTTAACTGTGGATCTACTGAACACTTACGAAAAGACTGCAAAGTGGAGCAGAAATGCTTTAAGTGTAACCAGAGTGGGCATATATCCAAAGCCTGTCCACGAGCGACGAAGAGGGTTAATGTTGTTGTTGATCATAGTCGCGTAAAGGAAATCATTGTGAAGAACGTCAAAGTCGAATGCCTGGTCGACACAGGATCGGATGTGACCATTATAAAGGAGCGTGTCTACAAGCAACTTAGAGATGTGCATTTGCAAAAGAGTTTTTCGTTGTTGCGTGGCCTGGGTAACAAAAAAACAACTCCGATTGGATATTTTGAAGCTGAGGTTACAGTCGACGGCACACACACTTTGCAAAAGTTTATTGTGGTCCCGGACGATGCAGTTGAATATGACGCACTACTTGGATTCGACTTTACGAAGAAGTTCTTCTTTTTCTTTTCGTTTCTCCGTTGTTAACGGAGGAAATTGATATGGAGACAAATCAGATAAGTATTTATAACATTGTTGAATCAAGTGCTGATATCGATTCTTCTACACAGTATAAAGATGTTGTCCAAAGGATGATCAAGGAATATCAACCAGCAGAGCCAAGTATAGAATGTCCAGTAAAGTTGAAGATCGTGCCAGACGGAGAAATTTTACCATTTCGTCAAACACCGAGTCGTATACCAGTTGAAGAAGCTGAAGCAGTACAGAAGCAGATCGACGAGTGGCTTGAAAAGGGTGTTATACGCAAATCTACGTCAAATTTTGCCAGCAGAGTCGTCATTGTAAGGAAGAAAGACGGCTCGTATCGCGTATGCGTGGATTTCCGAAAGCTGAACACCATGGTGCTTAAAGATTGCTTCCCAGTACCACTGATCGACGACGTGTTGGAAAAGTTGCAGAATGCCAAATTTTTTACAGTCATGGACCTTGAAAATGGCTTTTTTCATGTGCCAGTTGAGGAGTCCAGCAAAAAATATACAGCATTCGTCACAAAAAGCGGTTTATACGAGTTCAACAGAGCACCGTTTGGCTTTTGTAACTCACCAGCTGCGTTCATTCGCTTTGCCAATCATGTGTTTCAGGATTTGATGAACCAAGATGTAATGGAGCTGTACATGGACGATATTATTATTCATGCGGTATCAGCTGAGGAATGTATTTATAAAATGAAGAGAGTATTTACTGAAGCAGCGAACTATGGGCTGAAAATCAAATGGCAAAAGTGCCATTTCCTGCAAAAGTCTGTCAACTTTCTAGGACATACAGTTGAAAACGGATATATACGACCAGGTAAAGAAAAAACAACAGCCGTAAGCAAATTTCCAGTGCCCAAGAACGTGAAATCTGTGCAGTCATTCTTAGGCCTAACTGGCTTCTTTAGAAGATTTATAAGAGGTTATGCACACACAGCTCTTCCGTTGACAAACTTATTGCGCAAAGATGTACCGTTTGAGATGGGACCAACTGAGCTCAAGTCGATTCAGCTATTGAAAGCTTCATTAACCAGAGAACCGGTTTTGAAGATTTACGCGAGAGAGGCACCTACTGAAGTCCACACTGATGCATCAAAAGACGGGTTTGGTGCTGCACTGTTGCAAATGTTTGAAGGACAGCTACATCCGGTGTTTTTTTGGAGCAAAAAGACATCTGTGCAGGAGTCACAGCGGCATAGTTATATCTTAGAAGTCAAAGCCGCATACCTTGCTTTAAAGAAATTTCGTCACTATTTGCTTGGCATTCACTTTAAGTTGGTAACGGATTGCGCAGCGTTCAAGCAAACAACAAATAAGAAAGATGTCCCACGTGAAGTAACGCAATGGGTTTTATATCTTCAAGATTTTGATTTTGACGTGGAGCATCGACCGGGTGAAAGAATGAAACATGTCGACTGTCTTAGTCGCTACCCGCAAAATATACTGACAGTTTCTACAGAAGCATCAGCGCGTATAAGGAACGCTCAGAAAAACGACGCACATATCAAAGCTGTGGGAGAAATTCTTATGATTCGACCATATGAAAATTTCAAGATTAAAGGAGGTCTCATATACAAAACTGTAAACGGTAATGATTTGTTAGCTGTGCCTAAGTTGATGGAGCGCGAAATTATAGCTAATGCGCACAACGATGGCCATTTTGCTGTACAAAAAACAATTCACGCCATTCAGCAGAGCTACTGGATACCACATCTAGAGTTTAAAGTCGGTCAGTTTATCAACAGTTGCATAAAATGCATAATACATAACAAAAAGCTGGGCAAAAAAGAGGGTTATTTGCACTGCATAGACAAAGGAGACAAGCCGTTACATACTCTGCACATCGATCATCTCGGACCTATGGACGCGACGTCAAAGCAGTACAAGTACATTTTGGCAATGGTGGACGGGTTCACCAAATTTGTATGGCTGTACCCGACTAAATCGACTGGATGCGAAGAAGTGCTGAAGAAATTAAACGAATGGTCCAGCATTTTTGGTTTACCCTCTCGGGTGGTCAGCGACAGGGGATCAGCATTCACCTCTAAAGCATTCGAGGAATACATAGAAGGAAACGGTATCGAACATATATTGTGTACAACAGGCGTTGCAAGGGGAAATGGTCAAATCGAACGCGTAAACAGATCGATTTTATCCATAACAGCAAAGTTATCGTCAGATGACCCGTTGAAATGGTATACGGTTGTGGCAAGGGTGCAGAAGGCAATCAACGCACGCATTCACAGTTCAACAAAAGTATCGCCGTTTCAATTGATGTTTGGCATTCAAATGAAAAATGAAGTAAACAAAGAAATTTCCGAGTTGCTGGAACAAGAAATGATGGAGAATTTCGACAACGAACGACAGAAGTTGCGTGAAGAAGCCAGGAAGCAGATACAAAATGCTCAAACAACATACAAGAAAAATTACGACAGAAAACGCAAGAGTGAATATGGCTACAAAGTTGGAGACCTGGTCGCAATCAAACGTACGCAGTTTGCTACAGGCAGGAAGTTGGCTTACTATTTATGTATACTGGAATGTGTGGTACATTTTTTAACGTAAAATTTATATGAACTGAATTCAGGTCATTTAATCTGATCTGCCAATATTTAGTCCATTCTGAGATATTGTTTACTGCCTTTTGAAGCTTTTTTGTAGCTATTTCGACAGTTTCTCCTACAGAAAGTATAGCAGTATCATCTGCAAAGGTAGCTAGAGTGATTTCGTCACTTTCTGTTAGATCACTAGTGAATAGGAGATATAGTACTGGACCTAAAACACTGCCTTGAGGTACACCAGCCTTAATTTCTCTTAATGTTGAGTACGTTGTTTCTTGTTTAATTCTGAAAAATCGCTGTAGAATATACGATTCCAGTATTTTAGAATACTGCTTCGGCAGTTGCTTTTGCAATTTATGGATCAATCCTTTGTGCCATACTTTGTCGAAAGCTTGTGATATATCAAGAAATATTGTAGAGCATACTTTTTTCTCTTCGAAAGCATTTTCAATTTTATCATTGATTGTATGCACTTGGTCAATTGTTGAGTGTTTATTCCTGAACCCAAATTGATGGCTCGGTACTAGCGATTTGTCTACAATAATATTTTGCAGGCGTTTTACCAGCATCTTTTCGAATAGCTTGGACAACATTGGTAGTATCGATATTGGCCTATATGAGGTTACTTCGCTAGGTGGTTTACCTGGTTTTGGAATCATTATAACCTCCGCGACCTTCCATATGTTTGGCACATATCTTAATCTAAATACAGCGTTTATGATCTACGCTAGATGTTTCAGTATTTTTTTTGAGAATTGTTTTAAAATTTCCTCCGTTATTAAATCAAACCCTGGGGCCTTTTTTATGTTTATACCTTCTTTTATTTCCTTGGCAAGTTCTTTAGACGTAACCGGTCGAATTGGTACATCTTCCTGGCACGTTTCTTCCATTCCTTGATAGTCTTTATCTTCATATGGTTGGAAGACGCCTTCAAGATGCTCAGCAAAAGTATTTGCTTTTTCTTGACTGCTTTTTGCCAAGTTTCCTTCTCTGGTTTTCACTGGTGGGATGTGAGCATAAATATTAACGAAGATATAAATGTCTACTTTTTTAAAATAAATCCCTGTTTTGCTTGGTCACGCCATAACTTGATATTGACTTAACCGATTTTTTAATTTTTTTTAAAAATGTCTTATACCTTGAAGAAGATTGTTACGAAAAGAACATTAGAAAACTGCTCTGAAAATCGGATAGTTAACGCGAGTTTAACGAGTATATTGTGCCTTACAATCTGTGAGGTACATACAGAAAAACCTAACAACGTTTTGGATTGCTAGAGAATGCCATTCATTGGGAATACACTCTCGAAAATGCTGTGAATTGGTCAGACGGTAAAGAATTACCAGCCTTGTTTTCTATAATTTTGTATTTTAATGGGTGGAAATCAACACCGAATGATTTATGGATTAAATATAATGGTATGGCCAAAGATATATTCCATCAGATGAATATGTGAAAATGTAAGAAGAAATTCACAATGAGGTATTAATTATAGATGGGATCTGTGGCGAGGTGATTGGTGCGATGAACTTAATATATCAATGGCTCTCCTCTGGTGATGGTCTGACAAATCACCCGAACAAGTAAGCCGTTTAGAGTCGGCACAAAACAGGAGGTCCCGCCATTATGAATGGTTGTGAGAAAAGCTAGGTCTTGGGTACTAAAGAGTCTGTTACCCCAAAAAGTTGCATTTGTAGTTCGAGGACATGGGCCTGATGCTTACCAACAAAGGATTATTGAAATTTGAAGTGACAACGTACAATCTTCCAAAGCAAAATGCATTTAAATGAGAGTAAAGGAGCGAAATCCAATACGATTCCTGGGCATTGAAAAAAACCTTTTCGATGAAACATTTTTAATTTGGAATCGAATGAAATCAACAAAAATATGCCTTCGAAACGCTTATAAAAGTATTGGACGATGGAACTGGCACAGCGTTTTCAACATCATTGATATTGGCAACGATTCGATCGCATAATGGAATTGCACTTGTACTTACTTACTTGTTTCATCAAGTATTGCAACTTCTAGTCCAAAATCTTTCCTATCACTCTTTTTCTTCACCTTCTCCAACCCTCGTACTGTGGTAAAATATCGAAAGGGTATTCATTATTGATTCAGTAAATACAAATACATTTTTTCTGGCGCAACAGGCTCGTTAGTACACAGGGCCGAGCTTTCTCACAACCATTCATGTGATCATGTGCACTTCTTGCACGATGGTGGCACCTCCTCTCTTATGCCGACTCCAAACGGCGAATTTGATATAAGCATTTCTTGACAACTCATATTACTCGGATGATTTGTCAGATCATCAGGAGAGGAAGGCCAGTGAAAAATCATTAAGGTGTTGCTACGGCTGGGAATCGAACCAAGACATTCTGCGCGGCAGTTCTAACCATCACTAATCACTAACCATCACGCCAGTGGGCCCGGCATCCATTATCCGTTGAGTACGCGAAATTAGAAAAAAAAAACAATAATAAGGCGGTTGAACAGAAAAACAAAATTATCGCTGGGAAGTGTGCACGATGGCACACAAAGTCGAAGACTCCAGGAGTCGGAGTATTGGCGTCTATTTGTTTTATATGTCCTTGCCGTTTTAAACATCCAATGCAGAGTTTTGGTTGAATCTTCGTCTCCATATCCAAAACGCAAACTAGACTGACGATATTTGGAAGAATTTCTGCATCCGCTTTTGATACGATACATGCTTTGGCGCCGTAGAACAGGACTGGGATGATCAGGGTGCTATGTAGGATCTTCTTAGTGAGGGCTTAACTACTGAATCGCCTTCTTAGCCAGAAGAAACCATGATTGGCAAGAGTAATTATTCATCTTTTAATTTCCGACGAGATGTTGTTGTCAGAGTTAATAGCGGAGCCGATATAAACAAAATTCGTTGATATTGTGTGTCCTATCGTGTTGGTAGCATATACTTAGTCCTACCCTCACTTACTGCTAAATCCATTTTTTTTACTTCTTTCTCTATACCATACTGATGTCAATGTCGTCGGCGTATGCTAATAGTTGCACCCATATATGAAAGATTGTGCCTCTGGTGTTGGCTTTGGAGTTTTGCACAATCCTACAAGGATCAAATTAAAAAAGTCACACGACATTGCATTGCTTTGCCTGAATCCTTTCTTGGTACCGAATGTGTAGCAGAGGGTTTTTCCGACCCTGAGGAAGCAGCGACAATTCTCCATCGTCATGCTGCACTGACGGAAGAATTTGGGCGGTTTACCAAAACTTGAAATGGGTCTGTTTAGTTCGTCTGTTTAAATATTATCTTATGCGGATGAGAAATCGATACCCAGCCAGACTATGCCCACTTTACGTTGTCTTTTCTGGATGGCAGTAGTGTCCGCTTTGTATCAGGTTAGGGTTTTCGTTTGTTGTTCGCCTGCACAACTCCTGTTAAATATTCTCGCATTCCAAGGGCGGATACGAACGTCTTTGTCCTTTTTTCGTTAAGCACGTCAATGATTAAATCGATCTTTTCCGTGGCTATTGAATGTTTCGTAACAATAGTTGTTTTTCCATATGTGGAATGTTAACCAAAAGCACAACCCCCCGGGCAAGATCCAATTAGTTCGATATTCGATGGCATTTCGGTTCATCCGCAACCATCTTTTTGTAAGAGGCCTGACTCACCCTGATTTATAAATGATCTGTTTTCGGAATATTTCGAAGCAGCTCATCTATATTATTCACCTTGTCCATCCTGTAGAAGCTGATGATACCGTTGACTCCATTTTGGGAGTTCTTCCTCCGCGGCCTAAAAAGTGTATTAGTATGAGTATTAGTGTGAGTAGGTCTTCCCCCTACTCTAATCTGCTGCCTGCAAGACTTTAAACGGTAAAGGTACTAGGCACTCAGCGGTCACCACGTGAAAGCTGAGTGTAGCAGATGCAATCAACTAAATGAAAACTCAAAGTATCATATAATCGCATTGTCTACCGTTTGCCCAGCATTGAGTTTCAATAATTCAGCTACGCAGAATATTCTGACATCGATAAAAACGAATCCGTGTCGCTTGTCTGCCGAAATGTAGTCAATGTACAATTTCTCCTTAAGCACACATAAGTCTTATGTTATTCAATCAAGACTTGGTATAGATTATAAAAATTGGTTTTCTGATGTCATCGAAGTATACGACTTCTGTCTAAGTCCAGCGCTTACAACAAATTCGCATCCATATAAGCGCTGATTCTGGTCCGTGAAAAATTGGACATGCACCATAGTAAATGTCATAGTTGTAGATAATTCCATCCCAACGTATTTCCTGGACGGTAGTAATGTCTGATAAAAGGGCTTTATGCCTAAACTCCGTCAAATGACTTTGAAATATCAATCTTGATTCCACCACCAAAGTGGATTGATTGGTTTCACTTTTCGGTATGATAATACCTATGTGATGGAAGATGAGGTCGAATTCTTTTTTTTTTTTAAACAAAAGTTTTTACTACCTTTGGAACATTGTAGTATTTTTCGTAGGCAGTGAATTTTTGAGTCATGGAAGAATTTGACACGCTTAATGTGGGCATTGCAGTCGTTTCTGGCTTTTTTTCTAACTTTAATCGTTTTTCAAAATTAGGATTGGGGTTATATCACCGAAAACATAATTATTTCCGCTAGGTTTGAGGCTCTGTATCGGGTCTTAATCCCAGGTATTTCTTTTTCAAAGTTAAATGAATTGAAAAGTGTTATTTGTGAATTGATCACTGCTCTGATGTCATTGAGAAATTTTGAAATTTTAATTTCGATATGTTATCAGGTGTATATGTTTCTTTTTTTTTCATTATTTTTACCTCTTACGCAATGCAAACTTAGTGACATAGCCTTCTTAAGTCTTCCGACTACTTTTATACTATTCAACCAGTTGCCTATTGCACTGACTTATGACAAATATTTGGTACATTTTGTGTTGTCATAGTAAACTTAATAAGATGCAAGAAAGTGAATCGTCAAACTTAAAACCTCTATTTAAGGCTACCTCTGATAAAATTAGCTTGATGGCCCACTTTTAATTTATTGAAACCCGAGACAATAAACCAACTCAGTCAAAGATATAGTAAAAGTTATTTTGTTGCCATATTGATATGATATTCGAACAATGAAAACCACTCAATGCATGACAATAAAACTTTCTTAATGTCTGAAAATTTCATTGTCACACTTTATTGCCACCTTTCAGGTATAATGAAAACTTTGGAAAACAATAAAAAGCTTATACACAAATTTACGTTTCGGAAAATGCGAATTTTATCGCAAAAAGTTTTAACTGCTGGTACTCAAAAATCATGAAAACATTTCTATACAAAGTCCCTTATACACATGGGGACTTGTTTCACCCTTAAGGATTCTCACAATAAGTTAAACAAAATGCCTCCGGAATTATTTGAATATACCTTGTGTGAGACAATGGACACCTTCGCATTTGAGAGCGAATATTCCACAATAGAAATTCGCAAGTAAATACATATCACTGCGACACCCATATATACATACCTAGACGATGATGTATCATGTGGCCAAATGCAGATTAAATGCGATGTCTTCCTGCGTGGACCTCCTGCCGGAGAATTGCGATGAACTCCTGCTGGTAATGTGTAAGGATATGTATCAGAGAATGGAATGGAAGAAAATTTAGCTTGTTGTGAACTTTTTACTTGCAAAACAAATAAGGGTCAACATGTACCTTTCGGTTTACGTTAAAGCCATTAAGTGATAAAGACATAGGTGAAAGGAGAAAATCGAATTACAAACGATCCTGTTCTCTGCTAGGGCTAAATGGAATGCGAACATCTACACCTTTTGAAGTCAATCATTTGTAATGTAATGACTCAGGAGGATTTTCACTTTTTACCCAGGAAAAGGAATAAGTTGAAGGAAAAGTTTAATGAATTTAGGACGAAAGTTTAGGAAATGGTATTTATATCGTTTGGGGAGTTTTGACATAGATTCAAGGAGAGGAGTACATAAATATTGAAGAAAATATGTTTAAGTATTTTAAAGCCTTCACATAAAATTAGAAAAAAAAACTATCTGTGTATTTTTTTAAGCAATCCGATGGCAATTTGAATAATTCCAACGCCAAATATTGTTTTATTATGCACTTTATGCACCAGCTAATCATCATTGCTTCTGAGAACCATAGAAATACTGATTGATATTGATCTCCGTAGTAGAATTGATGTTAATCAGCTATCTGCAACGCAATATGTATTGCAAGGACAATTCTGTAGAAATAGCTCAACACACAATTAGCACGTATTATCGAAAAGTCATTATGCTGCTATGGTTGCATTCCTAGGCATTGGAACTTAAAAACGTGAATGGGAGCGATCATTAAGGCGCTAGAATGTCTGATCGTCGATCTCTCGCTCGGAATGTTGATTAGCTTGCTATGAAAAAGCCGGATTATCAACACCAATCTGGGTGGTGCTTTGGCAAGAAAGCATGTCAGTAGAGAGACCCCACCAGGTGTAGTCCTGTCCCCTTTTTGCTGGAACTTAGAAGTAAACGAGCTTTTACTTGTCCTGGAAGCACATGGATACAACGTGATTACCTACGCGTATGCCTTTGCTATTGCAGGGAAGCACTTGATTATAGTCAAACAACTTTTCAAAGCGCACTACACAAACTTTCCAAATTGGCAGTCAGTTGTGGTCTTGGTTTCAGCCCCCACAAGACTGAACATCTCCTGTTCGCTAGAATATACAAAATTGTTCACACTGATCGGAGTCAAACTAGGCTTCTCAGACAAAGCTAAATACCTGGGACTTATATTGGACAGGAAGCTTAATTGGAAGTTGAATACAACAGAAAAAATAAACAAAGGGATGGTCGCACTTTACTCCTGTAAGAAAGCCATAGACATGGAATCGGGAGTTAAATCTAGTATCACACATTGGCCCTATATCTCGGTTATAAGAGATACTTCTGAATCGAGTAGTAGTTTGGTGTACAGCGCCAGAGGAAGATAAAAAACAGCAACAATCTAGCGAAGTCGCACTTCGGACCTTCTACCTTTTGATGTTTTTGGTAAGCAAACAATTCTAAACGAACATACAACTGTTCCAATTAAACCCTTAACAGGTTAAACCTTGACAAGAGATTCCAGGTCACAATCTCAAATATAACCAGAGTTTAATTAAGGAGAATCCAAGCGACTGTAGACCGCACACTAGCTCCACTACAGGTGTCGTCACTGGAAACTTGTCTGATAGGAAGGCACGCAAAAAGGTAGTAAGTAGATGTCGTATACATAATCAAAATTGTCAAGTACTCCTTGTTAACAGTGTTGGATTTCCTTCAGTCGAATAGCTGATATAACTACCATATTCAGAGAACACGCAAGGCACACGAGTGAGAAAGCCAGCCAAGTAGTCATGCCAAATATAAGAGGACCAAGGCAGCAAATAAGAAATCTGCTTGCAACCGGAAGCAAATCAGTTCTGATGTATGCAGCCCCATATGGGCCTCGGCTACATGTACTGAGTCATAAATTAGAAGGATAAACTCTGTGCACAGAAGAGAATCACTCAGAGTATGCTGTGCATTCAGAACTGTAAATGGGGATGCAATACGTGTGATAGCGGGGAGAATGCCTATCGGGTTGGAGGTAAACATCTTGGCGTCAATACCAGGCATAAAAGAGGATCACTAAGAGTATGCTGTGCATTCAGAACTTCATCTGGGGATGCAATAAGTGTGATAGCGGGGAGAATGCCTATGCCTATCAGGCTGGAGGTAAAAATCTTGGCGTCAATACCAGGCGTAAAAGAGGATCACTAAGAGTATGCTGTGAATGCAGAACTGCATCTGGGGATGCAATAAATGTGATAGCGGGGAGAATGCCTATCGGGCTGGAGGTAAGAATCTCGGCGTCAATACCTATACAATAACGAAAATACAGAGCGATTCTCCATTAGAGATGCCGGTGAAATGGAATGGACGAACAAACTATTGCCGAACATCAAAGTGTGGAAAAAGAGAAAGCACGGCGAAGTAAATTTCTATTCATCTCAATTCCTAACGGGATAGGTAGATTCTGAAAATACCTACATAGGTTAAGAGGACAGTCACCCCACAAAGTCGCATAAAGTATATTCTATCGACAAATGAATCATGGGAAACTGCAAATAGCATCATTGCAAATATAATGGAAGATCTGAGGCGGGTATACCAAACGAGACCCCAAGAGGGCGACAACCCAGATCAATAAGAGGAAATTACATGATGTGAACAACCAATCTATAAAAGAATACCCTGACAGGCGACTTGTAGAATAGAATATAGGGGTGTTTTAGTCAAATATACATGAACTTGGATGGAATCTGACGGGCCTCAGTGTATCCGTAAAGGATTTCACCCATAGAGCGCAAAAAATAATACCAAGAGGTATAAATTAAAAAAATCAAATCTACGCACTTCACTGATCCTGAAAAAAAAACCAAAAATATCAAAACGATATGCAACACCTTCTCATCGATTTCAAATCTTTCGTATATCGATGCAACTGTGTACTAGCATACGCCGATGATATTGACTTCATTGGCGTGATGTCATAGCCCCTTTTGCTGGTATAGAGTTTAGTTGTAAATGAAGGTAAGACCAAGTATATGATGTCAACACGAGAGTACACACGACATCGATGAATAAAACAGATCTTCAGCTTTGACAGATAAAACGTTGAAGTAGTAGAGAAATTTTTTGCAAAAATCTTCGGTCCCATTTGCGTCGACGGGCTATGGAGAAAAAGATTCAACCAAAAACTATTTGAGCTGCACAGTGGCATATACAAACAAAAATCGCATTGGATGTTCAAGATGGCTAGGATACGTGGAACGAATAGGCACCAATAATACGACCGCAGCCTTCGATTCCTTGCCAGACGTCGCATCGGACGCAGTCCAGGACGACCTCGCCTTAAGTATCGTGCGCAAGCAGAAACGGACCTGGACCAACTTGAATGCACAACTGAAGTCAGTTTACTTAGGACTAAACATTGCCATTAAGGTACTATTTGGACTCCAAGCGTTGTTGTGATTATTTTTATCACAAGGAGCACTACGTTATTTCGTGGTTTAAATCTGTTGCGCGACTTATGAGAAAAAAAAAACAGTCCAATAACATCGGGTCACAAATTTTGCATCATCTTGTATGTGGTAGCTCTATTAAGGTCTTAAGAATCAAGAAAATCAGTCTGTATCTGGAACAACCAAATAGCTTTAAATTATCAACGTGGAATTTTGATTTTAATTATTGAAATCCAGTTAAAATTAATCTAGATATTGACGCTCGCTTATGTTTTCGTAGAAGGTGGTACATATATATCAACATTATATTTTAGTCATCTATTACAAAATCGAATCGATACCAACATCCTTTCCTGTCTTTAACTAAGAATTTTGATGACGATCGCATCCTTTTTTTGCATACCAGACTTTACAGCATACGGACAATGGTCAATCGCAGTCTTTTGTGATAAAGTTAAAGTATCGTACTTTTATTTTATGAACACGCGTCCATACACACAGCCTTGATGAAAGAACTTCCTGTCTCAAGGTCTATATTTGCCGATTATTCTGCAACTTTATTGTGCGTGTATATTTGTTTGCATGCCATTGTTTGGTTAAGTTTTCAGGCCTAGATATTCGCATGGGGCGGATTCGATATCCTGAAATATCATTTCCATAACAAATACTGAATCCAATTGAATCGACTGAAATTAATGGAATGAATGGTCAACAGATAATTTTTGGGATACCATTGAATTAATTTTTGGGTAGCTTACGAAAGGATATTAATGTGAACTTTTTTTATTAGTTATTTTCGAGCATAAAATATCAATGTCAACAAGTTATTGTAGCAGTAAGAGGAAAGAGAGATATCTCTGAAACTTTAATATCCAACATGAAGGTATACATTTTGGAACATACTCCTGATTCCCATCCCCTTATATTTTTCAAATTCTATAGCAACCGCACAATTCCTACCCCTGTAACAATTTCTATTACAAAATAGGACCCACTACAACTCAGCAAACTAGATAAATGTCAATCTCAAATGAAAGTGCAAGTCCTTTGTGAAGAATGTCAATCGTGTTGAATGTTTATGTCTTTTTCGTGACGTTGCAATGCAGACATTTACTTAAATAGTTCTGTAGGACGAACAGATGTGCGTGTTTATTAAGTCGTTCTCTTTTTATTTTGCTCAACTCATAAAAATATTTGCTTCTTCATTAGTTTTATTTTTATTGCCAAAAGAAACCGTTAATGGCATATTACAAGGATAATCATAAAAGTGAAATTTACATACCTTTGCGATTTAGTGAGAGATGAACGGAGAGACGTGTTTTGCATGTAAACTAGTGGCAAAGGGATGTTGAAATTTTAAGCGCATCATGGAGAACATTTAAAATATTTTTATTATATCATACTATGCGAATATATATTTACACATATCTTCCTACAGGGTTTTTATTGAAATTGTTGATAGCAGTCAACAGTGGATTTTATTTGTTTCTAATTTGCAATACTTTTTGTTTACTAACTGACATGTCAGACGTTGTTTTGCCAAATAAATTATTTCTTGTAAATATTTTGGTTCCTAAAAAAAAAAACATATCATGAGGCTACAATCCGCTGTGCGAATCGTTGAATAATCTATCCCATACCATCCTTACAGTGGCATTTTCATAAAATACCACTCAAACAGCTTATCAAAATATTTGATGGTTCCTCAAACAACGTTTTTGTATTGCATATGCTATAGAGTGGGATACAAAAATAGTTTTTTAGGAAAAAGCAACCAAAAAGTGGGCATGAGTCAAGATGATATATTGCCGAAATACATCTAACACTATTTTCAAAGCATTTGTATCAAACCTTTTTCGAATTTTACTAAAGTTTTGCCGAAAATATTTTGTTTAAAAAAAACGCCCACAAAAAGTGGGTTTGGATAAAACCTTTTTATGGTAAGTAGACAATAGTTAAGTGTACATATTTTGCATATTGCCAAAATAATTTCTTAAGATTTAATCAGAAAAGGTGTTCATTTAAAAAGTGTGCATAGCAGTGGGCAGATTTTGAAATTTCTTACACTCTTCTGATTTGCACGACAGAGAATATTATACCAAATTTCTACACTCTAACCCAAAAAAATCGGTGCGCAGAGATGAACGGACGATTAGACGGACAAATAGGCATGGCTAGATCGACTCAGCTTGAGATTCTTGGTCGATCCATATAACTACTTTACGGAATATCCCAACTAATAATTATTCCTCTATATGGAAATAAAATTTTACTTCCACAAGCAGTTATTTCTGTAGGCCTTATATAAAATTTGTGCGCTGAAATTGAGCATAGAAGCCTGTTTAACACATTATGCAGGAAAATTCACAAGCATTACCGAAATCATGATGGTATAACCTCTGTAAGGTTGTTTTGAAGCTTCCGGAGATGTGTGTACATGTAACATACGTTAAGATGTTCCGGTAGATCTTTGCCAAAAATTAATCCGAAGCAAAGCATGTATAGAGCTTACGAATGTAGGCTTAAAAAAGCTAAGGTTAAAAGATTGGGCAAAATGTGAAAAGATCGGAAAAAGGTGAAAAGATCGGGAAAAATGTTAAAAGATAGGGAACCTACTTTGCTACAGAGTTTAGATAATAAGCCGAATGGCATTCGAATTAGGATGTTATCGTTTAATTTAGGGCGCCCGTTTAGGACCATTCTGTTAGTTAAGTAGTTGATAAGTTGGCCAGTTTTTTTTTATGAATTTTCGTCTAGCATGTAAGTTGGTTTTAAGATAAATTAAAATAAAAACGAATTAAAAAGAATACCGTGCGAAAGAACACGAGTTCGAATCTCAGTAAGATAAGAGTTTTAATAAATAATTGCATTGAATTTCATACTTTCATAATAACGAATTGCATTTTTTATAATAATAAAGGATTGAAATTAATAAAGGTACATAACAGTCTGCAGAAGTGGTTCTTCCATATCCTCAGCATCGACTATGTCTCAACTGCGATATTTCCTTGTTCATCTCGACAGGATTCTTTTCGAGCCTTGTTTCCTTATCTTTGACGTTTTACACTTTGGTAAAACTTGCGAACATCTTTTCTGGAGTGGCACCTCTCTATGTCCTCGATCGCGCGCTTTTCTTGCTCTTTTTTCTTCCTTAAAAAAAGGCGGTGTTCTTCCCTTCTTCTCTGCCTATAGAGCTCGACGGCAGCTCTCGTCTTCACCTGCAGCTTAGCCTTGTAGGCCTCGTTCTTGGCTGCGAGCATCTGTCGGCATTCCTCATCAAACCAGGGGTTTCTAGCTGGTGTGCGCGAGAAACCTAACACACCACTTGCGGCTGATCTAATGACTTTTTGGCACCGTTTCCATAGTTCTTCGACATTCGATGCTGATGGTGTGGTTGTAATCGATAGGTTAAGCTATCCGCGTTGCGGGAAGGTCTTGGCGGTCTCTTTTGATTGTAGTCTTTCGACATTAAATTTTTTCATAGTATTTCTGGATTGTTGCGGCGTGTTGGATATCCGCACTCTAACCTTGGCTGCAACAAGGTAGTGGTCCGAATCGATGTTAGTTCCTCGGAAGGTTCGGACATCCAAAATACTGGATGCGTGACTCTTGTCTATAGCAATGTTATCAATTTGGTTGACCGTTCGTTGATCTGGAGACCACCATGTCCACTTATAGACATCGTGAGGAACCCGTGTGCCTGCTATAGTGGCATTTCGTTCCGTAGCGAAGTCAATTAGCCTGAGTCGTGTAGGCTATGATCTCCGACAATACAGCTAAAGATGTCTTCTCTCCCACCACGATTCTAACATCGTAATCGTTCATAGGTTTTTTCAAGCAGCTCGCAGAAGCAATCCTTATTTATAACGTCTACATCCTACATTGGGGCGTGAGTGCATAAAAAACTTTTGCTGGCGAATTTGGCCTTGATGCGGATTGTTATAATGCGTTCGCTAATGTCTTTTAAACATAAGGCTTATTGCCTAAGTCTGGCACTTATAACAAATCCGCGTCCTAATAGTCGCTGTTTCTGCTCACTATAACACGGCCCGTAGTAGGTGTCACAGTTTTTCATCCTCTTTTTGCCTGGCCCATCCCATCGTATTTCTTGGATGGCAGTAATGTCTGCTTTGTAGCAGTTTAGAGCTTCCGCTAGTTGTTCGCTTGCACCTCTCCTCCTTAATGTTCTCACATTCCAGCTGTTGGTACAAACGTCTCTGTCGTCCTTTTTTCTTTTAGCAGGGTCGTCAAAAATTAAATCAGTCCTTTCCAAGGCTATTTGTTTCTTCGTAACTTTAAGTTTTTTCCATGATTGGGTGGTTAACGCAAATCACAACCCCCAACCTGGAGGCCAGTTCCAATTTATTAGATGCCCCTAGGACACAGGGCCATCAGTATACACTACGGAACGCGCTGCCGTTCTCCTCTGTTCATGGGGCCTGACTAACCCTTGGAATTCCAATACAACCTGTTGTCCGAATGGGTCGAAGCAGCTTGTCTAGGTTCGCCTGTGACAGCAAGCGAGGTATTCATTCCATGCCAGTGTTGCTGTTTTTCGTCGTGTTATCAAAACTCGCGCTTATCGTTTAGCAAGTCAAATCCATTTGAATGAGACCAGTACCCGATGGTTACCACTTGGAGGTTAAAAATTAGCATTTGGTGTGTAGTCAGAGTTACGACCACTGGGCATTGCCAAGTTAAAAGCTATTAGACGACAGTCGCATTTTTTTTAAATTTAAATTTGTTGTTATCTTTGTCATAAACATATACATATACTTAGTTTTGGAATATGTTTAGCAAATGATAGCCATTTTTTGTCGAGTATGTATTTTTAGCAGCATTTAGGATATATGCTTAACGCGTTAATGACTGGTGCAAATGTAACTTCCTAAGCAGTTTTGAAATGCTTTTTATATGTTTAAAGATACAAACACTTTTTTGAGAACTATGCATTTTAGTAGCAAAAAAGTCACTTGCTGTCACGTATTTTTACTACCCCAAATTCGTACCGCCCTTTTTAAACAAAGTGTATACAAATATTTGTCATGTTGCTTAGTTTTACTTTTTGTCTTTTATTAACCTTGCACACTCCCTATGTTTAAGATATAAACCAAATCTTAAAAGTAAACATGGGGTAATGGCCTGTAAATCCACTTTTCCTTCGTGGTTATACTTTTTCTTGCCTCCACACGTAAAGTAATTATGTAGCTGCTCCCTGCAACAAGGACGATGTACATTTTTTGTAACCGGTCCCCCAAAAAGTGATTGATACTGCACTTGACAAACCACAAAAGATTTGACGTTTCAAATTTCAGAAATGTGTGCCAAGGATTGTATGAACAACTGTGACGAGTTTGCTTAGGTGTAGGACGAGCTCATGTAAGGGTAGGCATCGATAATGTGGGCAAAGGACCCTCATGGTCATGTTCATGACGTTTAAGTTAAATGATACCGTGACATGTTTGCTTTTCGAATGTCCATCGATTGAGGGAAGTTAGCTTTTGAGCTGGATGATTGATTGACATTGCTTCGTTTATTTTATGAAATAACACAAAGGTATATTTGCAGGGGTTTATGTAGAGGAGTTGAGTATATATTTACTTAGATTGGGTGTCATCGAAAGTAGCAAACTATTCAGTTGAACTTAGTTTTCCAAAAAGGATACTATATGTTTCGAGGATTGTTCTTTATTCTATAACCGTTAAAGGGCGGTGTGGCTTTGGTATCTACATTGAGTTTGTTGCATCGGAAGGTCTATACTCTGTCCAAGAATAAATGTCAGTACAGGGAAGATAGGACATTTGCCTCTTTGTCTGGTTGCAGTAACATGTATAAATGTGTCCCTCTTTAAAGCTCTCGTAGGGTTGCCATGGTATATATTATGAATCACCACAAAGAGAGAGAGCATTTCGCTTAGGGTTGCCATCTCCCCATTTTAGTTTGTTTTAAAAAAAAAACATTTTTTTCCGAAAACAGAAATAAGAACTAAAAAAAATATGTATTATCATTTATTCATGATAAATATAGTAAACAAAAATATAATTCATAATAAATATAGTAAAGTATAATGTTAAAACAAAAAAATTCATTAATTTAAAGTAAAAATAACTTCATTCATTTATAATGTTAAAATCGATTAGTCTGATGAAAAGTTAGTGCTGCTGCTATCGTCATTTATATTTATTACCAATCTTTCGACTGCTTCCTCCGCGAAAACGTCCATATCACACATCGTTGGCTCAACAACCTGTTCAACGTGTTGCACACATCGGTGCCATTTCTCACTGTAAACTCTTACAAGTGCTGTTGTTAATAATAATTTAATTTCTGTCATTTTAAATGACTTGTTTTGGCTTGCTACAAATCCTTTCACTTGAGCCCAAACCAATTCTATTGGATTTAGATCGCAGTGATAAGGCGGCAAGAGAAGCACTTTATGTCCTGCAGCTTGAGCCAGGTCTCATCAGTAAAATATATTTTTCTTTTCTCTTCTCGAAATTTTTTTTATTTCGCGTAGATACCTTCGTCTCCATGATATAATATCACTTCTTTCCAACAACAAGTTTTTACGCTGACGTTTGACGAATTTAAATTTAAGATCATCTTTTATGATTGTATTAAAAATTAATGCATTAAAATAGCGCGCGAATAAAATTTCCTTTTAAAATACAAAGTCGAAAAAAATGGTTTGACTACATTTTAGCGGTTTCTCGAAAAGAGGAGAAAAAATCGCAAATGATAACACCACGTCACCACAACACAAATTATTACTCACAAATTCATTTTTGTGCTCTCAAAAGCTTCAAATCCCAAAAGTTCTGTAACAATAACACTGAAAAATCAGTATCGATGTGCTAACATTTGAGAATGGTAACACTGCTTTGATGAGCGCACACCACACGCGTCACGCACACAGCCAGTACTCAGCTCTCAGCAGTCAGCAGTATAATGGCGAATCGCGAATGGTGTGGTGATTGGATTGTATGATCAGTCTGCCCAATGTTATCTGGCAAACAAGTCATAGGGTGGCTGCGGTTAAATCTGGTTTGTAATTACAACAACAATTGTACACAAAGTTCAGTGGCTTCGTTTGTGTTTCAGTGGTAATATATCATTGAGTCCACTTACAGGCACCATTGTTAGAAAAAAAGCTTTCCCATAAGACCTGTACTGACATTTTTTCTTGGACAGACTATAGTTATTGTGGGCAGCTCAAATCGTACACGTATGTTGTAAGAGTAAGGCTAAAAGTGTTGGCTACTATCGATACAAAACAAAAAAAAACTACAGGGCTCAGAAAAGGCTAGGAGAACATTCAACTGGATAGGAAATGTTATGCGAAATTTCGCTTATGTACAAAAGATAGTACGGATTAACACAGAATCAATATAATATTGACAGGAACACGTTGTTAAGTTGTCCTTGATGATCTCAAAAGTTTACACATTTCGTAAAGTGCGGTTAAATTTTAAGGTCCGATGTTGATTCTTAGTAAAACACAAAATATTTAGGGAATTACTATCATTTATTTTATTATGATAATATTGGTATGGTTCAATTGTGTATGGAGTAAAATATCGGCCAAATGGCCGCCGCGACCTGGGCGGCACACCTCCATCCGGTGGTCCAAATTTTAGATGACGCTGAGGCTTAATTGAGGTTCTATGCCGTTAATGTGCCGAATTATCTCATCCTTTAGCTCTTGAATTATTGATGGCTTATCGACGTACAGATTTTCTTTCCAATGACCCCAAAGAAAGAAGTGAAACGGTGTCAAATCACATGATCTTGGCAGCCAATTGACATCGCCACCACGTGAGATAACACTGCCATAGAATTTGTCGTGAGATAACACTGCCATTGTGTCGTTAGCTGTGTGGCAAGTGGCACCGTCCCTTGAAACCACACATCGTCCACTTCCTTATCTTCCGATGCGGGCCATAAAAAGTTCGTTATGATCTCACGATAGCGAACACCATTCACAGTACCTACCTGACCGGCCTCATTTCGGAAAAAATACGGCCCGATGATGCCGCCAGCCCATAAACCGCACCAAACAGTCAACCTTTGTGGGGCATTGGTTTTTCAACAATCACTCTTTGGATTATCATTCGCCCAAATGCGGCAATTCTGCTTATTAGCGAATCCACTGAGGTAAATATGTGCCTCATCACTGAAGATGATTTTCTTCGAAAATTGATCATCCACTGTTGCCAGTTATTTCCACCATTCTAACCATTGAAGACGCTTGAAATGGTCAAGAGGCTTTAGTTCCTGAGTCAATTAAGGCTTGTAAGAGTGTAAATGCAAGTCTTTATGCATAATGTTTACAACGACGAACGTGAGGGGTGCAATTGTTGGGCACGACGACGAGTTGAGGTTGACGGCTCTTCAGCCATATTACCGTGAACAGAACGAGCCATGTACTAATGTTTTCACATCTCCTACAGACCCGGTTTGCTCAAATTTTTGCACGATTTTTCCGATTGTACGCACATTTGGACAATTAAATTGACGGAAAACATCACGAAGTACATGATATGCATTTTCATACTAAGCCTGAGTAACTTTAACGAGTTGCTCGATTGTGTATCTTTCCATGGTTCAGATTGAATTAGTCTGAAATTGGGATATGTCGAATGAAATGCAGAAAAATACTTGACGTTTAGGTATGGTTCACATTCAACATCGGCCTTAAAATTTAACCACCCGTTATAAGATCAATAGTCAAGATCGCGAATTGTCAAAAAGTATCCAAGGTAATTGTCAATATGTCAGTTCAACTCATCTCAAATGACATGAATAAACTATGTCGCAATGGAGGTGGTATGTAAAGTCGTAAATTTCTACCCGATGAATACCTATTCAGCCCTAAGCTGTTTAAAGCGCAGCACGCTACTGATTTTAAGGCGCAGCTCGCCGAAAGAGTATGGCCAGTTACGGCCGCAGTGAAAATAAGATCAGAGTCGAGAGTAAGTTCAAGACTGATTTTATTAATAAATTCGTTTGGTATTTATACACAATTTCTTTCTATCGAACATATCCATTGTACATATCCATCGTACATCGATCGCTGACCTCTCGGTGTTCGATTGCCTCATATGCATATTTGGGGTTTAACGCCTGGACATTCAGAGAATTGTCCATCTTGCACAATCCAATATCCAAACACACTCACTGCAGCAACCTTCTAATGCTGAGCTCGCAACAAACATATGATACACTTTCTGGCGCGTGCTTATTGTGTACTCATATGTTTATTACCGGTCGGCTATAAAATACTTTATGCCCATGCATACGTGAGTGTCAAATATCGAGCACGAATGGATGCATTGCTATGTGGATATTAAACGGTCGCTGGTGCGATCCCCTTCACAGGTAAACAAAGATAGAGAGAGAGAGTGAGAGAGAGAATTTTAGAGGAAAAGTTTCAATTCTACCTCGTTAAAACTCACCCTCGTTTTTTTTATACCCTTTCCCATAGGGGTATATTAGTTTTTCTATTCTGAGGCGATCCATATACTTTGAAGTAACGGGTGATTTTTTAGCTGGTTTGGTTTTGGCAACACTGGTTTTGACAGCTGACGTGTGTTTAGTACCTTGTGTCACTGTCAAACAGCTTCAGTTTGGTTTGCAATTTAACCATAGATCGTCTTACAAATGAACAACGCTTGCAAATTATTGAATTTTACTATCAAAATTCGTGCTCGGTACGAAATGTTCATCGCGCGCTGCTTCCATTTTATGATCGGCATTCTCGACCTTCTGAGCAGTCTATTCGGAAGATTGTGACCAAATTTCGCGGCCGAATCAGCTAGTGTGACAGAAGACCGCGAAATGTCGATTCGGCGCCGTTCCCAGCAGTTAGGCCTTTGTTACAGCACTACGTGGAAAATTTTGCGGAAGGATTTGGGCGTAAAGCCTTTTAAGATACAGCTGGTGCAAGAACTAAAGCCAGCCGACCTACCACAACGCCGAATTTTTGGTGAATGGGCTCTTGGAAAGCTGGCCGAGGATCCGCTTTTTTATCGAAAAATTGTGTTCAGCGATGAGGCTCATTTTTGGTTGAATGGGTACGTAAATAAGCAAAATTGCCGCATTTGGAGTGAAGGTCAGCCAGAAGCATTGCAACAGCTACCAATGCATCCCGAAAAAGCCACTGTTTGGTGCGGTTTATGGGCCGGCGGCATTATTGGGCCATATTTCTTCAAAGATGATGATGACACAGCACGCGAAACAATTGCGCAATTGCGAGGCGAGTTTGGTGAACAGTTAATTTCACGTTTCGGGCCGGTCAATTGGCCGCCTAGATCGTGCGATTTGACACCATTAGATTATTTTTTGTGGGGGTATGTCAAGGCTAATGTCTATAGGGACAAGCCCGCTTCGATTGACGCACTGGAAGCCAACATCCATGCATACATTCGTGAGATACCGGCCGATATGTGTGAAAGAGTATGCCAAAATTGGACTCAGCGGATGGGCTACCTGAGACGCAGCCGCGGTCAACATTTGCATGAAATTATCTTTAAACATTAAATTGCAAGGTTCAAACTATCGATTCAAATAAATATTTCATTCATTTTTTCGAATTTTTTGTGTTTTTTTTTTAAAAAAAGTTCTAAACCTCTTAAAAAATCACCCGTTGCATCTAGCGTAATTATTTCTCTATTTTAGAAACTTAGGACGTGTGTCAATTGCGTTAAAATTTTAGCCAGTGGATACATTTTGACATTAGTATGGTGACTAGAGATTTAAAAATGTTAACCTGCTGAACAGCTCACTAAAATGTATCCAGTGGCTAATTTTTGACATTCGATATACCATCTGAGGGGTGACAGAGATGGACAACAACCGTAGAAATGTCCAAAATTAGCCAGTGGCTAAAGTTTAACCCCCATTTTAACGCAATTGACACACGGCCTAAGTTTGTAAAATAGAGAAATAATTATGCTTGATATACTTTAAAGTATATGGATCGCCACAGAATAGCTAGGCGTGTCGATCTAGCTACGGCTGTCTGTCCATCCGTCCGTCCGTCCGTCTGTGTGTCACCAATTTTTTGGCCTTAAATTTTGAGCTGGAGTTTTAAAATTTGAAATATATTTTTTTATTATGCGTTGCATTTTTTTTAAATAAAAATACTATTTATCCAACAGTGAATAATATGCTATAAGCAATTTTGCATTTGGTAGATCATATCGGACTTCAAAATGTTTTAAGCACACGAAACACATGTCCTTTTATACGCTGCTTTTTGTAATATTATTTCCATTATAAAAGTCAAACAATACTGAACAATAATACCATGACAGATTGATACAAGTTAAGCGGTATCTGACATCAATTCGCACTTAATAATAAAACCCCCAAATAAAAATGTTATAGCAAATCATGTTTCCTAAATGCATTTACATTTTTCTTTTAAAAGATACTAATCTTATAAAATTAGTTTTCTTTCAACACTTTTAATTAGGTTTACCGAACAAAGCTGATGAAAACCTCAACAGATATACCATGTTTGTACATAGGCAAAAGAAAAGATAATTTAACGCTTAACGCCTTCCTGACCAAAAAAAACCCTTGCCACGAAATTTGAGTTAATTACATTTTTGCGTTTTCTCTTGGAAAAAAAATTCCCGCCATGGAAGCATTTTTGTTATGAAATTAAACCACACTTTTACGTAAGAAGAATATCAATGCCCAGCAAAAAGTTTTTATTTTCCACAAATACTAGCAGAAAGGGAGTAATTTTTATTTGCCCTTAGAAACACTAAAAGTAAATCCAGATAATAAAGTACGAATATTGAACATTCAATTGACATGGAAAATATCCATAAGCCACCATAAGATTCTTCCTAAGCACATAATAGGATATGGTATCACGGATCGATTGTGCAAGTGCGTTCGAAGTCGTAAAACACAATATTCAGAACTCGTAAATTAAGTGCGATATGGAATATCTAATTTGAAGTAGGGTGAGGATATTGGATAAGCTTAATGGCTTTTTACGAATGATAATATTTAGAGACAATAACGTTCGAGTATTCCTCCGACGAAAAATGCAATATGCACTTGGAGCGGGGCGTATAAATATATTTCTGACCCTAAGAAACATCGGAAGTTAGAATATGTCTTACGCAATCAACGTGTAAATTATTAAAGAGTGGTCCATCGAAAACGCAAGATGGCAATTTTAAATAAACCAAAAAAAATCAGAGAATTATCTTAATACTTTGTATTACGTTAGAGGGATCTATGGCAAATATGTGTGAAACAAAATATCGGCCATATGCTCTCCACGGCTTTGGTGGCATACCTCTATCCGATGGTTTATATTTTCAAAAACTTTGAGACACAATTGAGGTTCAATTTCGTTAGTAAGCCGAATTATCTCTTCCTTTAGCTCTTGAATTGCTTTTGGCTTATTGTTGTTGTTGGCTGTGTGGCAAGTGGTACCATCCTGTTGTAAGCACATGACGTCCACGTGTTAATTCTCAATTTTTGGCCACGAGAATTCCGTTCTCATCTCGCGATAGTGAACACGATCGACGGTTACTGCTTGGCTGAACTAATTTTCGAACAAGCACGGTCCGATGAAGCCGCCAGCCAATAAACCGGCCCATACGCGACAATTCTGCTTTCTAACGAATCCTCTGAGGTGAGAGTGTGCCACATCTTTGAAGATGATTTTCTTTGTTAAGCCAACATTAACTTCTGTTAATTTATAAATTAAACGAAGAATTACTCTTGCCAACCGCTGTTTCTTCGAGCTAAGAAGGCAATTCAGTAGTAAAGCCCTCACTCGAACTACTAAGGAGATCTTATATAAGACCCTGATCATCCCAGTCCTGCTCTACGGCGCTGAAGCATGGACCGTATCAAAATTCGATGAAGAAATCCTTGGTCGATTTGAGAGGAAAATTCTTCGAAAAATCTTCGGTCCCGTTTGCGTTGACGGGCTATGGATACGAAGATTCAACCATGAACTATACGAGCTGTAGAGCGACATGCCCCTGGTCAAAAAATTCTACATTGGACGTTTAAGATGGCTAGGACATGTAGAACGAATGGACACCAATACTACGGCTCGCAGAGTCTTCGATTCCCAGCCAGACGTCGGACGCAGTAGAGGAAGACCTCGCCTTAAGTGGCGCGCACAAGTAGAAACCGACCTCAACCAACTTGGAGTGCGCAACTGGAGGCAGTTAGCTAAGGACCGGGCTAATTGGAGAGGCATGTTGGTTAAGCCCAGGTTCATTCCGGACTGTAGCGCCACTTAAGTAAAGTAACTTCTGTCTGTTCAACAAACCATTCTGAGTATTGACGACGCTTGAAATTGTCAGTAGGATTCAGCTCTTGAGTCAATTGAACTTTGTAAGCGTGTAAATTCAAATCTTTGTTCAAAATTCGCATCAGTGATGTTCGCGAGATGTTAAATTGTGGGGCACGACGACGAGTTCAGGTTGACGGCTCTTCTTCCAAACTATCGCGAACAATAGTAACATTTTCCGTGGAACGAACTGGGCGAGCATGCACAGCTGTTTTCACATTTCCTACTGACCCGGTTTGCTGAAATTTATGCACAATTCTCCCGTTTGTGGACACATTTCTCAAATCTTTGTTCAAAATTCGCATCAGTGATGTTCGCGAGATGTTCAATTGTGGGGCACGACGACGAGTTCAGGTTGACGGCTCTTCTTCCAAACTATCGCGAACAATATTAACATTTTCCGTGGAACGAACTGGGCGAGCATGCACAGCTGTTTTCACATTTTCTACTGACCCGGTTTGCTGAAATTTATGCACAATTCTCCCGTTTGTGGACACATTTGGTCGATGATGCCAAAAAAACCACGAAGTGCACGAAATGCATTTTGATTTGAATGCGCTGCTCAATTGTGTATCTTTCCACGGTTAAATTTGAATTTGTTGAGTATGTCAAATAAGGAAATGTCAAATTAAGTTGGGCAAAAAACTCGACTTGAGGATGTGACACAGAGTTAATATCGTGCATATCTGATACTCTAAATAGGTGCCATAAGACCAAATCTATGATTTTGGTCTTATGACACTTTGCGAAAGTTACATTATGCCGAATTCTAGCATTTTAGCATTTAGTATGATAACACTTTGATTAAGTGTCAAAATGCCAATTTGGTTTTATGACACATTTGATTGCATAATTATATTTGCTTCCTTGATACGTGTACATAAATATAATTTGATTTCAGCTCTATTTGGCTTTATGTCACTTTTACTCATTTGGCGAATTGCCGGCTTATCGAAGTGTCATTATGTAAAATGATAGAATTAAGTTTTATGTCACTTTCATAAAGCGACATAAGGCCAAGTTTATAAATTTGGCCTTATGACGACCGGCTTGTGTCACACACCCTTTAAATATGTTCATGATCGGTAACGATTTTTGGATATCACTTAGGAATTGTTAGTATTTTATTGTGTGTTCGAAAAAGAAAGTTTTGATTGGCAAAATATTTTGTTTCTATAAAACTCGTTAAGTTTCTTTGTTTATATACTCCTCAAATGTAAGCCAACCCGCAGATTTTTCGACGAATTTTTTGCTCCAAGTACTTCTTTCTCCGCTTTGATCCATGCGCCTGTTGCTTGAAGCAATACACCGATGGTTAGAGACGTTTATAGAAGTTTTGTTGGAATTTGAATAAATTGCGTTTACGGTGCCAAAGCCTTGACAAATACACAAAAGGTCTACTTGTCCGCAAATGGAAACTGACAACCACTAAAAAAAAAATCCATGCATCTTCTAGGTGTAAGTACTTTTGAGAAAAAATCAACTTCGTGTTAAACTGTCATCATAAGGAGCTTAAACTATTTTTTTATATAGTAGAGATACATTCGGGAATGAATATGGCTTTAACCAACATGCCGCCAATTAGCTAACTGCCTCCTGTTGCGCAGTTCAAGATGTTTGTGGTCGGTTTCAACTTGTGTACGAGACTTTGAGTGGTCATCCTCTTCTGCGTCCGACGACGTCTGTCTGGGAACAGAAGAATCTGCGCTCAAGAGTAGTGGTATCCGCTCTGCATAACCTAGCCATCTTAAACGTCTAATTGGGAGTTTTATTCTGTACAACTCGTCTAGTTCTTTAACGCAAACGTCACCGAAGATTCTCGGAAGATTGTTCTCCCAAAATTTTTTGCTTGGTAGCTCGAGTGAGGGGTTTACTATGAAATTGTCTTCTTAACCCAAAGAGAAAGCGGTTGACAACAAGCGTTTGTTTGATTAATTTTGACGATATGTTATTGTCAGAGTTAGAAGCGGTGCCGAGGAAGATAAAGTCCTACCTTCTCAAAGTTATATCTGTCAATAGTAACTCGTCGATGTTGTGTGTTCTTTCGTGTTGACAATCTTACCCTCGTTTACTGCTTAACCCAAATTTTCCGCTACCTTCTCTATACTAGCAAAATTGACTTATGAAAACACGTTAAATCCAAACAATGATGTCAATATCATTGTTTTATGCTAAGTAGCACTGATTTGTGGAAGATTGTGCCTCAGGTGTTGACTCGGGAATTTCGCACATTCCTCTCAAGAATGAGATTGTAGAAGTCACATGACAGTGGATCGCCTCGCCTAAATCGTTTTTTGTATCGAATTTTTCGGTAAGGTTTTTTCCTACCCTAATGGAGCAGCGAGAATTCTATATGTCATCCTACACAAACGGACTTGTTTGGGTGGTATACCAAAACAAGACACGGCTCTGTATAGTTCGTCTTTTTAAATTCTGACGTATGAATTGATTTTGAAATCGATGGTATTTATGTTTTCGGTTTTGTGAATTGTAAGGATTTAATCCGTTGCGGACTTTTGCGGTCTAAAAAACACAGATTAGGGCCGATCAGGATGTTTGTCAACGGTTTCAGACATTGACATAATATTGCGGCAGAAAAGCTCTTATAGGCGAAGTTGAAAGTCTCCTTGTAAGTGTACCGGGAAAAAGTTGCTGAGGTTCCAATCTTCAAGCATACTTTCATCATACCAAATTTGACTCATGTTTGGATGACCAATAAAGTCATTTGGCCTTTTAAATCTAAGCCTTTTAAATCTAAGCGAGAAGGCAGTCATTTCCGGCCTGTTAAGCTTGAGCTTAGATATTGATAACTTCACATCACTTAGGTCGAGTGTTTGGTAGTTTTCGCTGTCGTCATCAGTATTGAAATGTTCGTTCTGCCTGAGAGTCGAATATTTTTCGCAATTGCCTCTTAACATTCTGCAGAAGTAGTTCTTCCATATCCTCAGCATCGAATGTATCTTAACAACCTTTCTTATCTCAACAGGATTCTATGGAGTGGCACTTCTCTATATTTTTCATAGCGCGTTTTTTCTCTTTTCTTTCCTTTCTGAAAAGCCATCATTGTGCCCTACTTTTTGCCTAGAAAGATGAATGGCAGCTCTTGTCTTCAACTGCAGCCTAGCTTTGCAGGCCTCGTTCTTGGCTGCGAGCCTCTGTCGGCACTCTTCATCAAACCAAGGGTTTCGATTGGTGCTATAGTGTTAATCGAGGGATTAAGGGATACGCATTCTGCGAAGGTCTGGCAGTATCTCGTTATTGCAGTCTTTCTACATTTATTAACCGTTCATTGATCTATAGACTGTCATGTCTCCTTATGGATATCGAGTTGAGGAAACCGTGTGCGTGTTATATTGGCGTTTTTTCAGCAGAAAATTTCTTCTCTTCCGCTGTGGTTGACCTTTCGGCTCATGTGATACCATCTCTTTTCAGAATTGGCAAATTGGCAAATTATGTTGAAATAGCACATTTCAGTTGTTCACTTTGTCCATCCTAACTCGGAATGTAGACCTCAACGATGACCCTATCTACGGTCAATGTAGTAGGCACTCTGCGGTTGCCCATGTGAATTCGGAGAGTGGGAGTTGGCAGGCTAAATATATAGAGATATAACTCTCCTACTTTAAGAATAGCATATCTATCGTCAAGCCGTCGCCAATGCATAAGTTCACACAAATCTCTTTATATCTCACTCCATCTCAGGCGTTGAAACACCTCGACCATAATATCCCTCATTTTAAATCTAAAGACACAATTAAGAAACCACAATCCTCCAAAACGCTACACCACTGACACATAGAAGTGCAATACTTTGAATAATATTCATCATGGATGTTTTGAGCTCATCCAAGCGTGAATGAGAAACTGCAACATTGTCATTGAATGCGGGCAATTTAAATGACAGACACATTTAGTGTGTGAGTGTGCTATTTACATTTCAGAGTTGAGGCATTAAAAACTCCTTAAGTTTATTTTTAGTTAAATTTTGTTTAACGATATTCACAGGCATTCTGCGGACAAGTCGTCGAGGATATAAATAACCTTAAATGTACAGAGTATGTCAGGTCCAAGGGACATGTTTCTTCCTTCTCATGCACCATCATATCCAAGTGAATACTTTTTGTGTATAAAAACGTCAAATAAAAAAATCTCATTTAGCATGCGGTAAACCAACACTTAACGACGTTCATCCTGTTGATATGCGCAGAAAATCATTATTCATGATCCAAAAATCAACAGTCTTTTATTAGCCCCATTCACGAGCATTTGCAAACATTACAAGGCGGAGAATTTTCGCAACAACCCATCATTTCTTTCTATTGATGTCGTCATAAAGGCGAATTATAAATATTTGGTCTCCCTTAAGGTGAACTCACGATGCCCTCCATGCGAACCACCCCCGACAGAAATAATAATTGAACACTTTTAACATTTTTTTTTTCGTTTATGATTATGGATATTAAACCGTTAATTATCCGAGCATTACGTTCGTGCATATTGTCTGAATGTTTGTGTCCAATAAAAATATTCATTAGTCGGCATATTATAGCCGAGTTAGCACTTTGGCATAAGGCAGGCACATCGCCATGTGATTAAAGTTGTAAATATTTGCAAGTCATCATATTTCTTAAATAAATACATCTTAACCATTACCGTTAAATCTGGAAAAGATGTGGGGAAACCTGGGGGCACACGAGCAGACAAAATAAATCCACAAATCTCACATGGATTTAGTCAATTTCGTAATGGGAACAGTAATAAAATTGTTAATGGGTTACGTCGAGTGTGTCTTCTTTTATCGAGGGTTGGGGGAAATTCTCTAATTATAAGTTGGAGCCCTATTTAGAAGAAGTAAATCAAGACATTATGCCTTTTATAGTGCATAAGCTTTTCACGCCGCAAAGAACTTGTCAAAGCATTATTATTTTAGTAACTCCATTATAGGGAGGTAAAATGGTTAAACCATATTTAACAATTTACTCAACTAGTTACTTGAAATCTGCAATACAATCATTACTATTCACAAACCTGATGGAAGAAAGATAGCAAAGCAAGACCCTGGTAAGAATTACTGACGCAAAATATACTTGGCAATGGTTGTATCTCTAACTACACATCAAGTGTTTATTTTTATTGCACGACGAAAAACAGAAACTCAATAAACAGCCAGGTAAGAATGAATACCCGGCCTGATGTCCCAGACGAATCTAGACAAGCTGCTTTGACATAATCGGACAACAAGTTGTCCAGGAATTCAAGGGCGAGTCAGCAATTCTGAGTCGAAACATGTAACGGGTGATCCAAGTAGAGATACTTTTTTCAATAGCCTTTTTTGACAGATCACGTGTGAGTCGTGTCATGCTGTCATGTTATTTTTGTTTAGTATTGTTTGGCATTTCATAATGGAAAGACTTACTCGTGAACATCGTTTACAAATTGTTCAAATTTATTATGAAAATACACGTTCTGTGAGGAATGTGTTTGGTGCACTTCGCTCAACTTATAATCAACATAATCGGCCTACTGAGCGTACTATTCGCAACACCATCACCCATTTTGAGACCCAGCATTCATTATTGGATAATATTCGACCGAATAGACCACGTCCAGCACGCTGTGGACGTAGCTGAGAGATTACACGAAGACCGTAGAGAGTGGATTCGGCGCCGTTCGCAGCAACTCGGACTGACGTATGGAACGACTTGGCGCATTTAACGTCAAAATCTTAAATTGAAAGCGTACAAAATACAGCTTGTGCAACAACTGAAGCCGCTCGACCTTCCCAACTATGGGCTCTTGAAAAGTTCCAAGAAGATCCGACGTTTTCGAGGCATATTATGTTTAGCGATGAGGCCCATTTCTGGCTCAATGGGTATGTAAACAAACAAAATTGCCGCATTTGGGACGAAGAGCAACCTGAAGAGATTGAAGAACTGCCACTTCATCCAGAAAAAACATCGGTTTGATGTGGTTTGTGGGCCGGTGGAATCATCGGTCCATATTTCTTTAAAAATTATGCCGGTGCGAACGTAACCGTCAATGGCGACCGTTATCGTGCCATGATAACCGACTATTTGATGCCTGAAATTGAAGCTCGTGATCTCGGCGACATTTGGTTTCAGCAAGACGGCGCCACTTCCCACACATCGCATCAATCAATGGACTTATTGAGAGAACATTTCGGTGAGCACATAATTTCACGTTTTGGGCCGGTCGATTGGCCACCAAGATCGTGTGATATCACACCGTTAGACTTTTTCCTGTGGGGATATGTAAAGTCAAAAGCTTATGCCGACAAACCCGCTTCGATTCAGGCCTTGGAGGAAAACATCACGCGTGTCATTCGCCAGTTACCAGTCGAAATGCTCGAACGAGTGATCGAAAATTGGACTCAACGGATGGACCATCTGCGACGTAGCAACGGCCAACATTTGATAGACATAATCTTCAAAAAATAAATGCCAAAGAATGTTCTTTCAAATGATAATAAACATTCTCCATTAAATTTGAATTTTCTGTGTTTTTTTCTTTAAAAAAGTAGGGAACCTCGAAATGGATCACCCTTTACTATATTACAAGGTGGGCCAAAAGAGATCACCGTGGAAGATTCTCTAATTTTTGCAAATGGCCGTCAATGTCAAATCTGTTTTGAGATTTGTGGACTAGACAGAACTAGACAGCCATGGAGCGATACACTCCCCAAGAACGCGGAATATTCGTGTCTATTTTTTTGCGTAACTATTCGTCTGTAGTGTTGGCACTGCCCGAATTCCGTCGCCGATTCTCCAGCCGTCCGAAACCGACTGCGACTGAAGAGTACTATGGGACCACACGAGACGTTGCCTAGAGTGGCCGGCCCCGGAGCGCCCGTTGTGCCGAGAATATCGCCGCTGTTGCCGAGGATGTCGAGCTGTTGCTTGAAACATCGACCAGACGCCGTGCCTCGCAATTAGCCATTAGCCGGTAGTCCTTAAGTCGAATTTTGGTAAACGACTTACGCATGATCCCATACCAAGTCCAGTCCGTGCATCAGCTGCTGCCTGTCGACCGCCAAACGCGTGTAACCTACGCCCAAGCCATCCTCAATCTCGAGTACAAAGTGGACGACTTTTCGACCCAAATCATAATGAGCGATGAAGCTCATTTCCACCTCAGCGGGTACGTGAACATGCAAAACTATCTACCAGTAAATAAACAAAAATCTACGAGTAACGCACTAGGAGCCATTACACCCGCTCAAATTTACTGCATGGTGCGCTGTTCACGCTGGAGGAGTCATCGGGTCATTTTTTTTTTCGAGAAATCCGCTGGTCAAACGACAACAGTGGACGGTGCGCGCTATACATTCATGTTAACCGAGTTTTTTCTGGACATGTGGTTCCAACAGGATGGAGCAAAGGCGCGAACCACAATCGATATTCTGAAGGCCAAACAACATCTGATGACTTCTTTTGGCCCTCATTATATTTATTTATTTATTTTTCTATGTTTTTCTATCAATAATATTTGAACCCGAATGCAGAAAATGTAAAAAGTTCACAATTTGATGGCATCGATCACGTCAGCATTGATAAAATCCTAGCACATATATGGCAGATTTTACCAACGGAAAGGCTATAATATGGGAGAGGGTTATGTAGAATTGTAATACAAACAAATCTAAAAGCATTCATAGAAATGTACGCATTACGAAAATGACCGTAAGGATCTGTCACGAATGCTTCTTTTTCAAGTTATATTAACCGTTGTCTTTTGGGGTAGAATTTTTTTTTATATATATAAGGTGAGAATGCCTTCAAGGGTCTTCTCGAGTGAATCAGCATTCATGTCACGTCCGCTTTTATTAGTCAATTAGGATTTAGGTGTTGAAAATTATAAATAAATTATTCCCAAGTGGGCATGCCATTGTGGCTATTTAATTAGGCATTTGTTAAGTTATTCGCATCAATTTATGATTTACCTGTAAGTAGGAAAAATTGCAAAAGAAATGATTGACTCCATATAACTTCAATATATCCAGCTGCCCATATCCACCTTTTACCGACTCCACACATAACATGAGTCAATTTCCCACTCTAGTTGTTACAGAAATCCCAATTGAAAATAACTGCACATTCCTCATGGAATTTCCCGATTCTACCAGTATGCGCGAAACTTTATCGCTTCAAAAGAAAACAAATATTCTCCTGCTCCTGTGGGAGTGAGAATTTCACATGTAACGTGTGACAAATAAACCAAGAAAACAGTCATGGATGTCAATAAACACCTCGTCGCCTAAGTCGACCTTAATAGCCAATAAAAGGGGATTCTATTCACAATTCCGCTTGGATAATCCTTTCGATTTTAAAATATTTTCAGATTTTTTTTTTCAATTCTCACCCTTAGTAGTTGGTGGTCGGGAGGATATGCATGATTATATGTGCTCGGTGGAAATCGTTTATCGAATTCCACACTTGAGAAAAATCTGTTTGTTTGGAAATAACTCGTCGTCTTAAAGGGAGTTGTGATATGGAATGGTACGGGAGGTTTTACACTTTCTGAGTTTTGAAGACGGTTAAGCATTACCATTTTTTTCGTACACATATTTGCATGCTGGCGTTATAAATAGATTTTGATTTGCATTAGTAATTTAAATGGCGGAATTATTGTTATTTTTTTGTTGAATTCATCCCAAATACAAGGAAAAAAGTGTAAAATTAACCTACAAAGGCAAATTTAATGTGGAATTATGTTTTATTATTAAATTAAAGCTTTATAAAGGCTAAAAGTAAATAAATAACGTTAACAAATCTCATAAACCTTAGTTCATTACATATTAAGAAAAATGTCTTTAATTTTTTTTCATAAGAGGCTTGTACGTGTGAATCGTATCGATATATTTTTTAATTAGAACTCTGACCTTCGGCCCGCCAGATATTTTCACGAAGGCAAATACTCAAATTCGCCGTTCGGAGTCGGCAAAAAGCAGGAGTTCCCGCGATCGTGCTAGAAGTACACACTCACACATGAAAGGCTGTGAGAATGCTCGGCCCTGGGTACTAACGAGCCTGTTGTGCCAAATATATTTTTTCTTTGTAAGGCCGCATATGACAGCATCCGTTGTCTAGAGGTTTATAGACCGATGACGGAGTCCCGGCTACCATCAAAACTGATACAGCTGTGTCGTCTAACACCAGAAGACAAGCGACGCAAATTTTCAGTTTGGAACCAAATCATCTGAACTTTTCCAAATATGTACGATTTTTTCAATCTCGCGATGGAACAGATCGATGCTTTCACCAAATAAGGTGCTATAGTCGCACAAACTTGGACGATTTTAGAATTAAAACTAAAATCAAAAAAATCGGTTTAAGGATCGAGCAATAACGGATAAGAGAGAAAAAACAATGGCTATGACATCACGACATCAATGATGTAAATTTTGTCGGCGTATGCTAGTAGTTGCACCGTTTTTTTGGATAATTGTGCCTCTGGTGTTGGCTCGGCAGTTTTTCACAATCCTCTCAAGAATCAAATTGAAAGAGTCACATGACAGTACACCGCCTTGCCTAAATCCTTTTCTGGTATCGAAGGTGACGGTGATGTCGTTTCCTACCCTGATAGAGCAGCGAGAATTCTCCATCGTCACCCTACACAAAACGGACGAGTTTGGGCGATATACGAAAACTAGACATGGCTCTGTATAGTTCGTCTGTATAAATGCTGCCGTATGCGACTTTGAAATCAATGAATAGAAGATGGGAATCAATGAGGAAGTATAAAAATTTAATCGGTTGTGGACTTTCCTGGCTTAAGACCAGGTCGGGTGGTAGCAAGTTTTCGCTGTCATTGCCAATATTCAATAGTTCGTTCTGCCAATGAGCGGAATGTTGTTCGTCATCACCGTTTAACAGTCTACAGAAGTGGTTCTCCCATATCCTTAACATCGACTGTGTCTCAACTACGATATTTCCTTGTTCATCTCGACAGGATTCTGTTCGAGCCTTGTTTCCTTGGCTTTGACGTTTTACACTTTGGTAAAACTTGAGAACATATTTTCTGGAGTGGCACCTCTCTATATCCTCGACCGCGCGCTTTTCTTGCACTTTTTTCTTCCTTCTAAAAAGCCGGTGTTCTTCCCTTCTTCTCTGCCTATAGAGCTCAATGGCAGCTCTCGTCTTCACCTGCAGCTTAGCCTTGTAGGCCTCGTTCTTGGCTGCGAGCATCTGTCGGCATTCCTCATCAAACCAGGGGTTTCTAGCTAGTGTGCGCGAGAAACCTAACACACCACTTGCGGCTGATCTAATGACTTTTTGGCACCATTGCCATAGTTTTTCGACATTCGATGCTGGTGGTATGGTTATAATCGATAGGTTGAGCTATCCGCGTTGCGGGAAGGTCTTGGCGGTCTCTTTTGATTGTAGTCTTTCGACATTAAATTTTTTCACAGTATTTCTGGATTGTTGCGGCGTGTTGGATATCCGCACTCTAACCTTGGCTGCAACAAGGTAGTGGTCCGAATCGATGTTTGTTCCTCGCAATGTTCGGACATCGAAAATACTGGATGCGTGACTCTTGTCTATCGCAATGTTATCAATTTGGTTGACCGTTCGTTGATCTGGAGACCGCCATGTCCCCTTATAGATATCGTGAAGAAACCGTGTGCCTGCTATAGTGGTTTTTCGTTCCGTAAGTCAATTAGCCTGAGTCGTGTAGGCTATGATTTCCGACAATACAGCTAAAGATGTCTTCTCTCCCACCACGATTCTAACATCGTAATCGTTCATAGGTTTTTTCAAGGAGCTCGCAGAAGCAATCCTTATTTATAACATCTTTTTCCTATATAGGGGCGTGAGTGCATATAAAACTTTTGTTGGCGAATTTGGCCTTTTCTTTTAGCAGGGTCGTCAACAATTAAATCAGTCCTTTCCAAGGCTATTTGTTGCTTCGTAACCTTAAGTTTTTTCCATGGTTGGGTAGTTAACCCAAATCACAACCCCCAACCTGGAGGGCCAGTTCCAATTTATTAAATGCCCCTAGGACATAGGGCCATCAGTATCCACTACGGAACGCGCTGCCGTTCTCCTCTGTTCATGGGGCCTGACTAACCCTTGGAATTCCTAGACAACCTATTGTCCGAATGTGTCGAAGCAGTGTTGCTGTGCCAGTGTTGCTGTCTTTCGTTCTGTTATCAAAACTCGCGCTTATCGTTTAGCAAGTCAAATCCGTTTGAATGAGACCAGTACCCGATGGTTACCACTTGGAGGTTCAACATTAGCCATTATTGTATCGGGTATTTTATATCTGATTTGCTTCTAGTGTTGCAATTTTCGCAAATAAAATTTTCATAAGGATTCAGATAGAAATCCCCATAAACAATCGCTTTCAATTAATTAAACAGCAATTAGATCCTCCATTCAAATAAAAATTTTATGTATATATTGAGTAAAGGTATTTGACTATAAGTTCCAAGAACAATTCTATAATCAAAGAACACCCTTTAGATTGATTACGAGAATATTGCAGCTGTGGAAATCTCACGAGGATTTCGTTCCCTTCTTTCTACATCCCTAATAACCCGTATTCAAGTCCCCATGTGTATAGTTATCGATGAAAATTTACTTAACCTAATCGTCCAATAAGTAAAATGACAAAACGGAGTGATAGCTTACATTATTTTACATAATCATGTCTGTGGCATAAGAATAGAAATCAAAACTTTTTGGTTAGGAAATTTATAAAATATTTCATTTTTTGTTTCAATTTGATCATAAGTTAAAGTAAAATTAAAACCTTCCTTTAATAAAATTTGTTTGTGTATCATGTTTTCAAAAATAGTCAGGTTCTTTGAACATTTTAATAATTCTGCATTGAAAATCAAAGAACAATGGGCACTGAGGGCAGTCAATTTATTTTAAGACTTACTTCCTTTCTTAAGTGGCGCTACAGTCTGGAAGGAACCTGGAGCTTAACTAACATGCCACTCACATTAGCCCGGTGCTTAGCTAATTGCCTCAGTTGCACAATCTAAGTTGGTTGAGGTCGGTTACTAATTGTTCGAGCCGCTTAAGACGAGGTCTTCCTCTATTGTGTAGAACGTCTGGTCGGGAATTGAAGACTCTGCGGACTGGAGTATTGGTGTCCATTCGTTCTGCATGTCCTAGCTATCTTAAACGTCGAATTCATCGCTTTTTGACCAGGGATATTTCGCTCTACAACTCGTATAGTTAACGGTTTAATCTTTGTCTCCATAGCCCATCAACGCAAACCGACCGAAGATTTTTTTTTCTTATATACTCGATAGAATTTTTTCCTTGCTCTTTTTCTGCATTCTGAAAAAAATCTTTCTTCCTATCTTCTCTGACTGCTCAATGGCAGTATTCACTTGCAGCTTAGCCTTATAGGCATCGGTCTTGTCTGCGCGCATCTGTCGGTATTCCTCATCAAACCAAAGTCCGTTGCCAGACGTGTTCCCGTGTCGTATAGGGTGTGTTTCTAAAGATGTATTCTCTTCATACTTTTTCGTCGTGGAGTGATTGCATATTTTTGCGAATATTGCCTTGATTTGAATTATTTCAACGACAAGCAATCTTATGTTTTAAAGACATAAACGACTTTAAAACATAAGATTGCTTGTCTAAGCCTGCCTCCTAAAACAAACACGCGGCCGAATAGTAGCTGTTTCTGCTTACAGAAACAAATCCGCTTTTTGTTTGCCTGCACCTCTCCTGTTTAATGTACTCACATTCGAAGTGCAGATACCAAAATCCTTGTCCGTTTTTCGTTTAGCAGGATCGTCAACAGTTGAATCAGTCCTTTTCGAGGATCTTGGTTGCTTCGTAAATTGTTTTTTTCCGTGAGTGGGTAGCATAACCCCCAATCTGGAGTGCCAGTTCCAATTTATAGATACCCCTAGGGCCATGAGTATCCACTACGAGATTGAGTGCTGTCATTGACCTTTCGGGTCATCCGCCGCAATCACTGGGTCCTGAATGTCGTCGCAGAATATCTATGTTTGCTTTGGCACATCAGGTCTGATATTCCGGGATCTGGGGATACGTAAACGTTTTATTGTTATTACTGATTTAAAGAAATTTTCAAAACAATATTTAAAATTAAACTTTTTTTTTCAATTCATTAAATATTCATATCTAGGTACGGTTTCCTTACATTGTACCATAATTTCATTAAATCCAAGTCAACTGTTGTGCGTAACGATGTGTGGTCGAATATGCGTTTTACATGATGATGTTTAATTGGTTTAACGATAAATTCAATTATCACATTCATTGAGACAGAAAATTGATATTTACCACGTGCATAATTTTGGTTGGCCAGCAACCCTCTGCTAATGGATACCTGAGTGAATTTCACAATAATGTATGCATGGAAGGAATTTTGTTTACAAACATATTTACTACAGATGTAGAATAGATATTCGTTTTAGGGGTTTTTGTTGTTCGTACCATATAGATGGGGCTATGTGTTGCAAATGCTTGTCTTGTGGATCAAAAGTGTTAGGCTCTAGTTATAGCTATCATTGGAAAGCATAAACGGAAGAATATGACAATCGTTGGATCAGCACTATATAGGAATAACCATACTTAGGTAAGGGGTCATAATAAAAATGGTTAATGACTTATTGTAACAAAATGTTTTGTTTGGATAGATCTAAGTCATTAAAAAGAAACAAAAAATATGTTGAGCGAATATTTTACTTACGAATTCAAATACAGGGTGGCTGATGAAAGCTGTTACGACCTAAGAAGTTTTCACCATAAATGAATTGGTGTCCAACAATTGTCAAGCTACGGTATGGTCTGGAGGATATAACACCTCCAACTCTGGCTAGGGCTAGGGGGGCTTATGCTCTGACAAGGAGATTGTTTCAAAGCAGTCAAATTGACTCAAGGGTGAAAGTCATTTGCTACATAGCCCTCATAAGGCCGATCATCGCTTACGGTTGTCCCGTGTGGTTCAATGTGGCACCAGCCTACATGGAAAAAATACGGCTGTTTGAGAGGCGGTGTCTCCGATCCTGCTTAGGATTGTACCGAACGCCGGACTCCGAGTACATAAAATATTATCGCAACGAGGTTCTATACAATGGGGCTCAGTTGAATAGAATTGACAATTTCCTGATTAAGGTGACGCGAAGGCACGCTGCAAGGGCGATGGCTAGCGACAACAGAATGATCTTTGGAGCTTATAAAACCAATGACTTATACATGGAGAGCACGCTCATGTCAGGCTTTATTCCACCAGAGGCATTTATTTACATCGATTCGTTAGGGTTAGTACAAGACAGGAACGGTATCCCGGTTTTATACCACCGCTATCGTGACGCGCGGGACAAACGGCTAATCCGCGACGGGTACGTCAACAATGCACCGGAGCTCCTCCGCTTTAGCACGGCGGTATCGGATCGCGATAGGATCGATGCTGCAAAACAGCGCACTGAATTCTGGTGGCTATATGAGGAAGGTGATTCTGCACTTCCTCAGGACTTTGCAGACTTTTAGTCCAACTTTATGATTAGGATTTTAAAATTAGGAACAAGGTCTGGGGCGAGGCTTGTGCCCCATATTGGCGTACAATATGGTTGAATGCATGCTGCCGTGGGACCGAAAAACGCAATCAGGATGGCGAACCCTCGGGGCATATGCAACGAGGGCTCGCTATCCCGAATATATTTAAGTTAGGTTTAAGTAGTCTTTAGTTAATCTTAAGTAGTTTAAGTAGTCCTAAGTTAGTTATAATCTAGATTAAGCTTTTTATAAAAAATAGTCACTATTCAGAGTTTTTTTATTTTTTCTTTGCAAATTAAAAGTAAATATTATAACTAAATAAAAAAACCGACAAATTTAAGCCCAAAGGCAAAATAAAACAGCTGAATATAAGCTTACAGCGCCCACTAAGGAAGATTAAGTAAACCAGTTATTGATAAGTTAGATTTAAGCATTTTTGTCTAGTAGTTAGTTAATATTTTAAGTAAATAAAAAATAAATTTGAAATTTAACACCTCAACCTGATCCTAGAGTCGGAGTTCGAATCACGGCAGTTACTCCTCTTTTTTCTTATTATTTCTTTTATTTTGAGGGGCATCTAGATAGATTTCAAGGTCAAAAGGAAAAGAAGCCAGTTAGCGTGGCTTGAGAACAAGAAAAGCGTTTCATGCAAGGGAGTTGATCGAAAGAGTTTACAACAAATGGTTGTCTTGTAACTCAAGTTAACTAAAGTGGTGTTAGAGGAAAAAAATAGCTAGAAACATATACGTTTATGTTTTTTTTTCTTATGTGCGGCAGTACTAGTTTCAATCAGCTTGTTAAATAAATATTTTTGAATTGTGCGATTGTTAGCAGTATCCATCTATCTATTAGTGCATCGCAATAGATAAATGAGTTGTTCCACATGTTCCAAGGGTAGACGTTTTTTTTTTCTTTGTATTTTATTTATCCTCTTCGGGGAACTGGATAGCAATTAATTTAGTACAAAAGAAAATTAATTTATAAATCAACGATTTCCTCCAAAATTAAATTCCGGGGCACTATTTACCATCATATTTACCATCAATACCCTACGACCTATTTCCATGGGGTCGGCCAGTCCTTAATGTCCTGATTCGCGGAAGTGGAACGTAACAAAGCCGCTACAAAAAAAAATTGATTTGAAAAAAATGGATAACTGGAACACTGAAACAAGAATTTGGATTGTCCGCCGCTTTCACGCACTGGAGTCCGTAGGCGCACGTTTGGCGGCAATCCTCCGAGCAGATGGACTATGACTTGTTTACAATTTTGCCGAGCATGACACAGTGGAAAGAAGACCTTACAATCGAAACCCTATAGATCGGATGAAGGAAACAATCGCTGCTGCTAGCTGCTGCCATATAAAATAACCCATGAGTTTCGACAAGAAGCTTATCTGCTCATATGGGTATAAGCAGACCGTCATTGCAGTCAATTATGAACACTACTTGGACAGCAGACTTGCCGATTCGCTTGGAATTTTGCCAGAATAAGCTTCAAATGGTGAAAGATGAGGGAAACATGTTGAACTGCATTTTACCTGTGTCTGACGAGGCATAAAGAAACAAAATTGTCGAATATGGAGTACTTCCAACACACAGATACATTATGGAACGGAATTGCATCCACTTCGTGTCACAGTATCGTGTGCAGCTTCATCACGCTACATTGTCTGGCCATACTTCTTCGAAGCAAACGGTCACACCGTTACTGTTTGTGCAGGCCTTTACTTGAGCATGTTGTGGTAGTTTTTCTATCCATAATTACACCGAAAGAGAATTTATTTCAACTCTGTGTGGTTTCAGCGAGAAAGTGCAACTCCTCACATAGCCCGGCCTGGTACGACAAAATCGCGACGAAATTTTTACAATAATCTGATAACGAAAAACTCAACGTTGGCTCCCCAGGTCGCTTGACCATACTACACCTGACTTCTTCTTGTGAGGTTATCACAAACAGGATGTCTACATAACAAAACCCACAAATTTGAATGAACTAAAGCAATCCATTCGACAAATAATTCCTGTCTCAACTCTCCAAGCAGTAATGAACAACTTTTTGGTTAGGAGCCGCACACGCATCAACGAGCAGGGGTGCATTTAAATTCCATTATTATACCCTATCCCATAAGGGTATAAACATTTGAGAAGGCTACAATCCACGGTGTGGATCGTTTAACACCCTATCCCATCCCATCCTTAAAATTATTATTCCTAAAAAATGGGCTTTATGGCAAAGAAATATTAAAACGGACATTGTCACAAAAAATTGTTCAAAACATTCTATGGTTCGACAAAAAAATCGTTTTTCTCCTACATATGGTCATGCGTAGGGTATTAAAATGGTTTTTGTAGGAAAATTACTCCAAAAAGTAAGCGTGGGTTTGAATGATTCATAGACTAATGATTTGCATCAAAAGTTTGAAAATTGTACACTTGGTCGAGCAGCACCGACAAGGATCAGTTGTACCAAATTTCATTATCCTAGCTCAAAAACTAAGGCCTAAAAACCGGTGATCTACAGATGGACCGACGGACAGGCAGACAGATATGGCTTAATCGAAGAAGCTAGCGATTCTGAGTCGATCCATATACTTTGAGGTATATCTAGTTATATTATTTCTCTATAGTACAAACTGTATATCAAAATTAAAACATCCCTATGGGATACTTACTTACTTACATACTTAAGTGGCGCTACAGTCCGGAATGAACCTGGGCCTCAACCAACATGCATCTCCAATTAGCCCGGTCCTTAGCTAACTGCCTCCAGTTGCGCACTCCAAGTTGGTTGAGGTCGGTTTCTACTTGTGCGCGCCACTTAAGGCGAGGTCTTCCTCTACTGCGTCCGACGGCTGGCTGGGAATCGAAGACTCTGCGAGCCGGAGTATTGGTGTCCATTCGTTCTACAAGCCCTAGCCATCTTAAACGTCCAATGCGGAGTTTTTTAACCAGGGGCATGTAGCTGTACAGCTCGTATAGTTCTTGGTTGAATCTTCATCTCCATAGCCCATCAACGCAAACAGGACCGAAGATTTTTCGAAGAATTTTCCTTTCAAATCGACCAAAGATTTCTTCATCCGCTTTTGAGATGGTCCATGCTTCAGCGCCGTAAAGCAGGACTTTGATGATTAGGGTCTTATATAAGATCTCCTTAGAAGTTCGAATGAGGGCTTTACTACTGAATTGCCTACTTAGCCCGAAAAAAACGGCGGTTGGCAAGAGTAATTCTTCGTTTAATTTCTGACGAGATGTTGTTTTCAGAGTTAATAGCGGAACCGAGATAGATAAAGTCCCGTACTACCTCAAAGTTATATCTGTCAATGGTGACGTTCTGTCCAATTCGTCGATGTTGTGTGTCCTTTCGTGTTGACAGCATATACTAAGCCCATTTTTGCCGCTTCCTTCTCTATACTAGCAAACGTGGCTATGACATCACGTTGGGTCCTACCAATGATGTCAACATCGTCGGCGTATGCTAGTAGTTGTACAGATTTTTGGAAAAATGCGCCTCTGGTGTTGGCTCGTGAGTTTTGCACAATCCTCTCAAGAATCAGATTGAAGAAGTCACATGACAGCGCATCGCCTTGCCTAAATCCTTTTTTGGTATCGAATGTGTCAATGAGGTCGTTTCCGACCCTGATGGAGCAGCGAGAATTCTCCATCATCATCCTACACAAACGGACGAGCTTGGGCGGTATACCAAAACTAGACATGGCTCTGTATTGTTCATTCATATAAATGATGTCTTATGCGGCTTTGAAATCGATGAATAGGTGGTGGGTATCGAATTGGACTTCTTGGGTTTTTTCCAGGATCTGCCGAAGTGTGAAGATATGATCGATTGTGGACTTTCCTGGCCTAAAACCACACTGATAAGAGCCGATTAGGTTGTTGGTAAACGGTTTCAGGCGTTCATATATTACGGCAGATAGAATCTTGTATGCGATGTTGAGGAGACTTATGCCTCTGTAGTTGGCGCAGTTTAGAGGGTCTCCTTTTTTGTGGATCAGGCAAACGATGCTGAGGTTCCATTCTTCAGGCATACTTTCTTCCGACCAGATTCGGTTTATGAGTTGGTGGATGTTACTTGTCGTCTCCGCCGGCTTTATAAAGCTCGGCGGGAAGGCCGTCATTTCCGGCAGCCTTATTAAGCTTCAGTTTAGATATTGCTATCCTCACTTCACTCAGGTCGGGTGGTTGGCAGCTTTCGCTGTCGTTGCCAATATTGAATGGTTCGTTCTGCCTGACAGCGGAATGTTGTTCGTCATCGCTGTTTAACAGTCTGCAGAAGTGGTTCTTCCATATGGGATAGGGTATAAAAAACATTTTGACTGAAATATAATGATAAAATGATGCTTAGCTTTCTCTCCCAAGAGTACCTCGCTTTTTGAGACGATAGTAATTATTTTTCAGAAATGCGTTATCCGCACAACAAATCTAATCATTTCATATCAATATTCCTCAATTAATAAGAATCTTACTTCAAAATATATATCTTGTACGCATTAAGTATAACATATCCAAAGCATGTCAAGATATCTAATAGGAGTTATTGCGATTCTTTGTATTGCCGAAAAATAAACTTATCGGAATGCTATATATACCAGCAGTAAGGCAAAATAAAATAATATTTGTGCATGTAGAAATTCGTAAACGGTTCCATTAAACTTACATTTGTCAACTTCAAAGGATTTTTTAGAAATCTATGGATTTGGATTTGCATACATCATCCACCAGAAATACGTGATTTCAATTCGATTGCGTTAATACTCTCTAAAAATAAACTTTTCATGTGATGTGATGACGCTGATGTATTCCTGATGATGGCATTCATTGAAATCGTTGATTTTGATCTCATATCATATGTTTCGAATTCAGCTGTGATGACTAAGATAGTTGCGATGAAAGAGGATAACCTTTATGCATGAAACCAAAAACTCTTTGTAGTTAGCGTTGGCAGACATATTAAATCGAACCATTTAACATAACACTAGTATGGAAAGAGCACGACCAGTAGATATAGGCAGGGAGGTGCCTCTCCAGAAATGATGGAAGTGCCTGTTCTTGTACAAGACTCGAACAGAATCTTTTAGAAATAAACATGTAGTTACATTTCCACACTTCCGTAGAACTTGGAAAACCCCAAGAAGTCGAAATAGGGACTTACTTACTATTCAATGATTTGTAAGGCACATAGAGATGAACTATACAGAGCCATGTCTAGTTTTAACGATACAAGGAAAATTCTTCCTACTATTTTCCAATCTCAAGTTAAACATCCTAACAAATTAATTAGTCAACTTATACAAGAACAACGAAACAAAGTATGGAATAATAAACTAAGTAGTCTAGATAAAGCTTCAAAGCCATTCTATAATATAGTTAAGATTATAAAAAAATAAAAACAAGCAATTGCCTTGTCTTAAAAGTGGTTTAAATACCTATTTTACAGACAATGATAAAGCAAGGGTACTTGCTTTAAATTTTGCTAAAAATCATAATATATCTCAGAATTTAGGAGAAGCGAATACAAACGCATTAGTTGAAAATGCTTTACGGAATTTTAATGCAGTAGTCCTTGAAACTCCGATAAATGAATTTGTTTCAGAAATAGATACTCATTTTTTCTTAAACAATTTGCAGATTAAAAAAGCAGGGGGACTAGACCAAATAAAAAATATTTATTTAAAAAAATTGCCTAAAGTTGGAGTCAAATTTCTAACATTTATTATAAATGCGTGTTTAAAAATGCAATATTTTTCTAATGCGTGGAAAGAAGCTAAGGTAGTGCCAATACCAAAAGCTGGTAAGTCTCTTGATAGACCTGACAGTTATCGGCCAATAAGTTTATTAAGTGGTCTTAGTAAGATTTATGAAAAAGTACTAAAAGAAAAAATATTGAAAATTATCGATGAACACAAAATTTACCCAGACGAACAATTTGGTTTTAGGCGGAATCATAGTACTTCTCATCAGGTACTTAGAATATCGAATAGTATCAAAAGAAATCGAGAAATAGGAAATTCAACAGGTATGATATTGCTTGATATCGAAAAAGCATTTGACTCCGTTTGGCACACTGGTCTTACATATAAAATGTTAAATTTTAATTTTCCACCATTTCTTTGTAAAATTATTCAAAGTTTTTTGTCAAATCGTTGTTTTAAAGTGTATGTCAATAGTAGCGCGTCCGAAGTAAATTTAATTAGTGCTGGTGTACCTCAAGGCTCTGTTCTTGGACCAGTTTTGTACAATCTGTATACGTCTGATTTTCCAAATTTACCTGAATGCGAAGCAGCAATTTATGCTGATGACACAGCAATATTTTCATCGCATCAATTTGGTCTTAACATTGAGACCAATTTAAAAAATGCAGCTGAAATATTGAACGAATATTACACAAAATGGAAAATAAAATTAAATGTCGGAAAAATGCAAGCTATCTTTTTTACCAGAAAAAGAAAGCCTTGCTTTCTTCCGGCTAACCAGGTAGCAATTTACGGACACCAAATAACATGGGCTTCTTCTGTTAAGTATTTGGGCATACACCTTGACTCAAGATTAACATTTAAAGAGCACAATGCCCAAACACTTAATAAAATCAATATTGCTATAAAGATGCTTTATCCCTTTATAAATCGAAAATCAAAACTGTCAAATGATAATAAAATAATTTTACACAAAGTTATTTTCCAAGCTATTTTTCTGTACGGGTGTCAAGTTTGGGGTAGTTGTGCTAAATGTCACATCAAAAAATTACAAATATCCCAAAATAAAATTTTAAAAATGATGTTGAATCTCCCCTGGCATCACTCAACTTCCGACCTACATATAAGGGCAAATGTTGAATTGATCTCTAATAGAATCCGAAAACTTAATAACACATTTATGATCAGATGTGACTTCCCTGAAAACCCTCTAATAAATCAATTAAATGTTGTATAACATGCTGTTAATCTATGTTTGTTTTCTTTTGCAATAAAAAACAAAATTAATTGTTAATTTATTTTTTGTATCTAGATGTTAATTTATATTTAATTTATTTTTGTAAATATATGTTAATTTAATTATAATTTATATTTTTTTAATTATGTTCTTAAAATTATTTATTTTTTGTTTCATTTAAATTTGATTTTTATTAATTTATTACTAACTGTTCTAATTTATTTATTTTTATTTGTATATACTTTTGTTAATCTATTTGTTAGTTTTTCCGTTAATTTATTTATGTTTATTTGTTTATTTGTTTAATTGTTAATTTATTTATTTAATTCAAAAATAATTTACATTATTGTTTTTTTTTTCTAGTTTTAAGTAATTATATTCATTTTATTAGTTAAAATTCTATTATTTATTATTTATTACATATTTTTGTTTATATTTTTTTATTATTATTATTATTTTATTTAATTTTTTTTTGTAATTTGAGGTTTTTGCTTTCGTTGTTTTCCTCACAAAAATGTTTATATAATTGTTAATAAATAAAATTCATAAATATATATTAATTTTTCAGTAGAAAGATATTTATTCATATCATATCTCTGTAATTGTAAATTGTGCGATAACACATTGTATATCATTAACGAAATAAAATATTCTCTCTCTCATCAAAGTCAGCGACCTCACAGAAACATTCGATACCAAAAAGGGATTAAGGCACAATGTGAAGTATTGTCATCTGTCTTCTTTAACATCATCCTTCAGAGGATTGTGCATAACTCCTGGCCCTAAAATAGGTACGCGGTATTCCATAAATGTGTGCTACAACAAGCATACGCCGACGATAATGATATTACTCGGACTAAGAATTGTTTTCCATCTTAGTTCTTCTCGTTTAAAAGGAATTAAGTTGAAGTTCCGACATCTTTCGAGTGACGAAGGCAATATATCGAAAAGGATTTTTGTGTGTCTATATGTTTACTGAACTTTAATTTTGAATCAAACGTAACGCCAAAATCTTTAATTTAACATAATTTACTAAGTGCCCACCTACGGAATAACCATGGAATTTTTGCCACCAAATGTGAAAAAAATGACGAAACCTTACATTTCCTTAAGTTGAGTTGCAAATTATTACAATTACACCAATCTGTAACTGCGTCTATGTTAATCTGTAGGTTATGACAATCAGCTCCAAAATTGACTACACAAAAAAAACTTCCAGTCTTCTTCAAACCCCGGAAACTTATATAAAGATACCCTTGAAACTAAATCGTTTACAAATAATGCAAACAACAAAGGTCCCAAGTGACTTCCCTGAGGAACACCATGCAAATGCGTCGGTAATATTAATATGAACATTTCGCCCACGTCTACGTTTTTGTGACGTAGCCTATTACAAAGGTCGTAGGGGTATATTGGTCAGTCCGAAAATGTTGAGCTGAAATAATGTAATTCGGCATATTAGCTCGTTGTCCATGGATTCAGCAAACTTAAAGACAATAATTAGATTTAGGTCAAACGAAAGCAATTGTTGTTAAATGTCTACTTATTAAGATATTCTGACAATATCGATGACTATATTTCACTATACAAAGTCTTCAGCCACTCCCATTTTTAAGGGATTTTTAATTTATGGATAAAATGGGTTGGGGTATTCAAAGATTCGAACAGTATATTGTAGCCTTCTGATGCGTTTTCTATCCGCATAATTTAAGTTTGTGTGGTCAACTTTTGCCATAACATATTGCGTATTTCGGATTATGCATAGCAAACCTCCTATGGACAAAAGTTCTTGAAAGGCATTTTTTGCGTATTAGGACATTCTATCGACGTTTGATTTTAGACATCGGGTTTATTTTCTAATTCAAGTATATTTCCTTCCCACGGCCCTAGGTCATTGGGCAGTTTTTCTTTTCTTCTTATCTTCTTTCAACTGTCTGACATTTCTTGTCCTACCCGAGGTCTACCGAGGTGTAATTAACGTAAATTTTATTTCATATAGCTGTCTTTTGTATTTATTTTGGCTCGCCACTAAAATTTAGTTGAACATGATGGATAGGCAAGAACTTCTCCTTCCGACGTGCTTATCCGAGCAACCGCGAGTGTGCAACGCCTTAACTTTGTGGTGGATTTTCCACCAATAATTTTACATGGACCTGGTTCTAAAGCTTCACATAAGACGATTAACACATGTAAAGCGGATGAACACCAATATTAGGATCACAGGGTATCTTATTCATAACCTGAGTAGAAATTAAGTTAACAATAGAGATTAAGTTAACAAGGACCCAAGCTAATTTGAGAGGCAGGTTCGTTAAGACAAAGGTTCATTTCATCATGCAGCGGTATTTTGTTTAGTATATTTTCGATATAATTGCATATTAATGGGTACTGTTAGTTTTAGAATTAGGACATTTGTATAGTAATCCCAACACGCTAAAAACAAAGTATATAAATTATTAAAAAAGTCAAAATCTGATTTGGACAAAAAACGTTTTTGCCAATTACGTCGCGAATATGAATTTTTGAATAAGTTATTGTATAAACAGTATGTTATGAACACTGAATCTTATGTTTCAACGAGTCCTAAAGCATTCTGGACATTTTTAAACAACAAAAGAAAGCAGAATGGTGTTCTGCAAAATATGGAATTCGAAGGTACTGTCTCCTGTAGCATTGACTCAACCTGTGAGCTCTTTGCTAAGTTTTTTGAGTAAGTTTATGTCGATCACTCGAATCATTATGTCTCCTCCGATACTAATATAAATCCATGTAATGGCAATATAAGTTTAGGATCACTTAATCTTTTGATAGATGATATTTTGCAAGGCATAACTTATATGAATACTAGCCAAAGTGCAGGTCCAGACCGTATTCCATTTCATGTGCTTAAGCAATGCAATTTATCCTTGTGCCTTCCATTAAAATTAATTTTCAATTTATCCTTAGAGTCTGGGATGTTTTTAGATGAATGTAAATTTTCATTCATAACTCCCATATTTAAAGCTGGATCTCGACAAAAAGTTGAAAATTATCGTGGAATTTCTAAACTTTCAGCTGTTCCTAAATTGTTTGAGTCTATTGTTACAAAAAAACTTCACTTTTCAATAAAGGAACAAATATCATTGCAACAACATGGATTTGTTTCTGGTAGGTCCACATCAACCAACTTGACACTCTTTACAAAATATCTCTTTGACTCTGTGGAGTCAGGATATCAAGTGGATGTTATTTTCACCGACTTCACAAAAGCTTTTGACACAATATGTCATAATATCCTCATTACAAAATTAAAATCGTTTGGCATACACTCGATGCTTCTTAAATGGATTTCGAGTTATCTTTCCAATAGGAAGCAGTACGTAAAAATTGGTTTTTCTCAATCTAGGCTCATTGAGGTCTTATCTGGTGTCCCCCAAGGCAGCCATTTAGGGCCTATGCTCTTCAATGTTTTTATTAATGAAATCCCCTCATTGCTTAGTCATGCTAACTGCCTAATGTATGCCGATGACCTTAAGATCTTTTTGCGTGTTAAAAGTATGTATGATTGTGAACGTCTTCAAAATGATTTAAACAAACTTGTTTATTGGTGTGAGCTTAATCACCTGACCTTAAACATAAATAAATGTCATTCTTTTTCTGTGTATCGTATATTAGTCTCTATGATTTATGACTACACAATATCCAGAACCTGCATATCTCGAGAAACTGAAATAAAAGATCTTGGTGTGATCTTTGACACGAAACTTTCTTTTTCACTTCACATCGATTACGTTGTTGCTAAAGCAAATTCAATGCTTGGTTTCCTGAAACGAACATGTTCTGAGTTCTCTAACCCATATGCCCTTAAGTCTGTTTATATGTCTATAGTACGTCCTTTCCTTGAATATTGTTCTATGGTTTGGTGTCCAATCTACGCGAATTGTCAAATGCGACTGGAAAGAGTGCAAAAGTCTTTTACAAGATTTGTTGTAAGACAAATGAAATGGAACCTTGACAGAATGCCGTCTTATTCAACAAGATGTGCGTTAATTGGTTTAGATTCCTTAGAAAAAAGACGAAATGTTCATTGTATACTATTTATTTATGATGTTTTTTCTTATCGTATAATTTGTCCCGATATCCTTGAACAATTTAAGTTATATGCACCAGAAAGAAGTCTTCGAACCAGAAATTTGTTATTGAATCCTAGGCATTTTTACAATTATGGTCTTCATGAACCAATAACAAAATGCATTAAACTTTTTAATTCTGTTTGTACTGAAATAGACTTGTGTGATGATAGAATAAAATTTAAACTGTCAATTTTAAATATAAATATATAATAAAAGATAAATTTTGAACTTTAATAAATCCGCTGATCGCTAATAATGTAATTTTTATGAATTAATTTAATTATTTATGTAAATATGATAAAAAGAAATATTATTTAAATCCAAATCTGTTAGAGTTAAGCTCGGTAGATAAATAAATAAATAAAAAAAAAAAAAATTTCAACACCGCCCCAATTTTATCAAAGCGACATGGAAGCTTGTTCCCCAGTGTTAATAAAATACACCAGACGGCAGACGTACATTCAAAAAACGTTTAGAATTTAATAAAAAATCAGCTCCGTATTTGCGCAACACCGCGTTACCTTCAAATGCTACGTTTACTGGACAACTATAATGTATGATGAGTATCGCGGTCTAGAGCAGTGAAGGTCTACAATTTCCTTAAAAGTAAATTTATGGACAGCAATGTTTAAGTGCTTAAAAAAAATCATTTATTTTTGAAAAAAAAAACCGGAAATGTGATCTTGACAAATGTTCTTATGTTTGTACCGGTGGTTATTTAAAATAATGACACTTAAAACTTAGCCCAGTATCTGCTATTTCACATCAACTTTCGATTCTTATTTGGAATGCAGCTATATTTTTCTAAGGTATACCATTACTCTAGCCCTTTGTAGTTAAGAGGTTAAAAAACCGCTTCAACCTTTTCTGATAGCATTTGGTTTGAAACCAAATAAAAACAGATAACGAAAAAGAAGACAAAATATACCCACCATCCCTGCCCCTGAACCGGAGGGATGAAATATCGGTATTAAATTTGCATCGACATCGATCATGCATAACGAATTTTTATTGTCTGTGGATGGTAGTATGTTGAATTTTTGAAAGAAATTAGTTTCACTGAACCATTTAAAGAATGCAAATTCGATAGCACTGATGTCACTAAACTCTTGATTTGTAGGTATTGCAGTTGTATCTAGATACAATGTCTATATCGTTAAAAGTCAATTTAACATGGTTCGTATGTCAGCTCGAATATTGGAAAGCGGATACAAAGTCGAAGTAAATATCAATAAAAATAAATTACAACTCAAATTGGCGGGTGAAACGAAAAATGCTAATTTTTTTTTAATTTATAGATGGCGATGAAAAAAGTTTGGGTTGATCTTATTTAGGGTGACTTAGAGGTGTAATAAATAAACAACCTTAGACTCTAGCCAAATGTAACCCCTTAAACAAATATTGACAGTCACAACCAAAAACGTACTCTTCAGTAGAAAGATTTTCTTCAAAGTTACAAATTCTGATAATTAACCCATAAAGAGTCGCTCTTTTATAACATTATCCAGCATACGTTTTCAAGAATAGATAAGGTAAGCTTTGTACCATGGTTAGTCCTAAATACTATGGAGTAGAATGAAGAGATTTGGACATCGAGGAGGAGATCACTCACCCACTTTGTTACTGCCGTAACAAACTTTTTGGTAGCTCCTACTACGAGGAATAGACAGATTTAGCAACAATCCCTATAGCACAGATCTTCCGATTCTGCTTTAAATCTTGTAAAGGGTTTTTCAATAAGAGCGCTACAAAAGTTTTTTTTAAATTAAACAAAAACGGTTTTGGATATCAATGAAATTCTTTATTCTTAAATTGAAAGTACGTTCGATGCCATTATGTATGGAACTCGATTTGTTTTGCATGGTCACCACGGGCACGCATGCAGAAGTCCGGACGCTGAACCCAATTTTCGACGGTTTCTAAGCATAAATCAGACGATACTGCTGCAATTTCACGTTCGATATTCGTACGAAGTTCATCAATCGTCGCTGGTGTGTTGGCATAGACCATAGACTTGACGTAGCCCCACAGGATATAGTCTAACGGCGTCAAATCGCACGACCAAGGCGGCCAAGCGACTGGACCATTTCGTGGGATAACATGTTCTCCAAACTTGGTTTCCAATAAATTGATTGTGGCATTCGCTGTGTGGCTTGTGGCGCCGTCTTGTTGGAACCACATGTCCTCCAAGTCCATATTATCCAATTTGTGCCAAAAATATTCGGTTATCATTGAACGGTAGCGATTCCATTGACAGTAACGTGCCGATATTGATCGTAACGGAAGAAGTACGGCCCAATGACGACGCCGGCCCATAAACCACACCAAACCGTAATTTTTTCGGGATGCAATGATGACTCATGGAGTACGTGTGGATTGTTGTCTGACCAATACCACATATTTTGTTTATTGACGAAGCCATTCAGCCAGCCTCATCGCTGAAGATGATTTTTCGATGAAAATCCGAATCATTTTCAAGTTGTTGCTCAGCCCAATTCACGAACATACGACGCTTCTGGTGGTCAAGCGGCTTCAGTTCTTGCGTCAATTTAATCTTGTAAGGATGTAGGCCAAGATCTTTTCGCAAAATTCGCCACAACGACGTCACAGAGATGCTCAACGCTTGAGAACGACGTGTGAGAGACACATTTGGGCTTTATTCAACTGAAGCCTCAGCGGCAGCAATATTCTCGACACTACGGGCACTTCTTTGTCTCACTGGCACGGGAACCTTTTGTACTGTGCATGTGGATTCGAATTTTTACACTAGACTCTCAATTGTTGATCTGCTAGGACCATTATGACGACCATAAATTGGACGTGGTGCTCTTAACGTTAAGGCCACTGACTCCGAATTTCGATTGTAAATTTTAATGATTTCGACTCGTTGTTGGATCGGTAATCTTTTCATCATGAAATGGCAAACCTTACTGAAAAGAAATGTCAAAAGAGCGGCAATAAATAAGGCGTCGTTTGCTGTCCTTGTCGCTCAACTTTTGTAGCGTCCCTGTTGAAAAAAAAAATATATCAGGTACCAACTTTACTCCAGCAAAACAATCTTTTTCAGGTAAAAAAGGGTATCGCTATGGGCCCACGAAAGCCTGTGCTAGTTGGACGGCTCACTTAAGCGTCAACAGCCTATCGAATCTAACATAACACAGTCTTAAATATTAGAAAAATTAGTGAATCTAAAAGGATTATCCACAGAACTAAGTGGGTTGTTTGAAAGAAATGCAGAATCTTAGTTAAATTAGCTAAATTATCGCCACACATTTACCACTTCTAATGCAACTAACAACACCAAATCGAAAACCCCAGGGAAATAATTCTGGAGCTGTTAGTTCGTAGGATCTGGTTGACCAGTTGGAACTAAAAGGTGACACTATAAACCAATCATAAACACATCCTTCAAATGTCCATTGGAGCACAAGTTGTGTGTGAAGTTGCACCGTTTTGTTGGAATCATATCTTCTGTATAGTTCATCAATTTGGAACAACAAAAACTGGTTGATCATTGTTCTGTATATAGTATCAAAGATTATAAAGTCATGCAGATGACGCATTGAGAAAAAAAAACAGAAACTTTTGCTCGCCAGATTTTTGGTTCGGGTGGGCGGTGTGCACGTGCACACATGAGAAACGAGGCAGTATGACCCGCCATACAATGATTTTTCTTGTATGCAGTGCGTCTTCTGTATGACTTTATAATATTTGATGGTATTTACCATAGTAACCGCGTTAATCGTGGCCTGCGGCGTACTCGGCGAGAATTTGGTTGATGTAAGAGTTTGGATAATGTCATGGTTCTTCGGGACTTACTCATAGATCTTAAGGTTTCAGGTGCCCTTTAAGCACAAAGTTTGTTTGTTTTCATACCCTTTTCGATGGAAATAAATCTCATCAATTATAATGAACTTCAGCCAAAAATAATAGCCCACAGCGTCACAGCGTGTTGAGGTTCAGAGACCTTGAGCTTACGTTAGACGCGATTTGCGATGGACAGCTTCTTCAATGAAAATTGAAACGAAATAACGAACAAATTGTGGAACCACTACTGAATGTGTATCCAACAAAGTTATATTCATACGTTTTGAATCCATAATTACCACACTTGTATTTCATGCAAACACCTAAGTGTTTAGGCGATTGGTAAGGGACTGCGCTTAGAAATCTCCTCCAAAATTCACGAATTGTTCCTCATAACAAATTGTCACTGGTATTCCACAACCATGAATGATAGCGTTCCATGAAATATCGACGTGTTCTTCACAAATATTAAAACAAAACTGGTAGTTGAACCCAGTTTCCAATGTTAGGGTTAGCATCTTGCGAAAGTACATTCGACTCTGTAGAACCGTATTATAGTTACTAAAAAAATTAATATTGATAAGCATGACAATAATTAGCCTTAAAGCATGACACCGACCTATATGCTGTGTTCTGTCTTTCTGCCATTGGTGTCATCAACATGTTTTGGTTACTAAAGCCTGTTTCCCACCAAGGAACCGTGATTTTTTTCGGGAGAGTAACTGGGCTATTATAAAACTAAGGTCAGTTTGTGAATAGTTCAATTCTACCATACTTATCAAAAAAAAAAAAGTTTATGAAAACTTCGGCCTTTCTTGGACTTGTCTTATCATTTCGATAAAGTCTAGATGATTGCGCACACAATAAATACGCTATCCTTGGTATTGATAAATTCAGTTCAACTAATCACTGACTACATTTTTTCATTTTCGCATTTAGAGTAGAATACAGTTATGTTAGTTAGCGGATATCTTATACGTGTCTGTTTAGTTACACATTATCGTTTTCATTATAAAGGGATTTTAACAGTTGATAAACGGCCATATTGACTATCAACAATGCAGAATATTTCGCCAAATCACCATGGAAGGACATAGCATTTAACAACAAGTGCATACAAAAAATTGTTTTATCATCATGGGTGTTGTGTTAAGGCAACGTTCCGTGCGCTTCGCCCATTTCACAGTCGCCATAATTTTTTTTTTGTACTTTTTTTTGTGTATTCATTTTTATTCTGAATAAAAATTTGCCCTCATTTAGCAGTAAATGAGAGCAAGACGAAGTATATGCTGTCAACACGAAAGGACACACAACATCGACGAATTGGACAGAACGTCACCATTGACAGATATAACTTTGAGGTAGTACGGGACTCTATCTATCTCGGCTCCGCTATTAACTCTGACAACAACATCTCGTCAGAAACTAAACGAAGAATTACTCTTGCCAACCGCTGTTTCTTCGGGCTAAGAAGGCAACTCAGTAGTAAAGCCTTCACTTGAACTACTAAGGAGATCTTATATAAGACCCTAATCATCAAAGTCCTGCTTTATGGCGCAGAAGCATGGACCGTCTCAAAAGCGGATGAAGAAATCCTTGGTCAATTTGAAAGGAAAATTCTTCGAAAAATCTTCGTCCCCGTTCGCGTTGACGGGCTATGGAGACGAAGATTCAACCAAGAACTATACGAGCTGTACAGTGACATGCCCCTGGTCAAAAAACTCCGCGTTGGACGATTAAGATGGCTAGGGCTTGTAGAACGAATGGACACCAATACTCCGGCTCGCAGAGTCTTCGATTCCCAGCCAGATGTCGGACGCAGTAGAGGAAGACCTCGCCTTAAGTGGCGCGCACAAGTAGAAACCGACCTCAACCAACTTGGAGGCAGTTAGATAAGGACCGGGCTAATTGGAGAGGCATGTTTCTAAAGGCCCAGGTTCATTCCGGACTGTAGCGCAACTTAAGTAAGTATGTAATTATTTTTATTTTCATTCCTCTTAAAACTAACTTACATGCTAGACAAAAATTCATGAAAAAACTAGCCTACTTAGCAACTACTTAACTAACTTACTGGCCCTATGCGGGCACACTAAATTAAATGATAACAACTTAATTCTAATGCCTTTCCGCCTGTTATCTAATAAGTAAATCTAAGAGTAATATAATGATGATGTTTACCAAGAAAAATTTGAGAAAAACTTGATTTCTCGTTTTTTTTTATTTAACCTAAACTTACATGCTAATTAAAACTACTTATCGACTAATTTATCTTTTTAAAACTGACATTTACTTACATTTACCTAAAAATAACTTAAGAACTAGAACAGCCACAGCAAGCAATTTCTTTTTTGTTTGTGCCACCACGACTGTTTACCTTAACATAAACCTAAAAACTATGTAAGTCGGCCATATATTTTCAAGAATCAACTAACTAGAACTACATTAACCACCACAACAGGTTCTCCTGTTGCAACCTACTCCGGCGGTCCCAATCGGACCCACTCCTGCTGAACCGTAGGCGCTCTCCTCCGCCCTGAGCGGCGACGTCTCGGTCGTATAGGGGCCGCCTATCCACAGATCGTCGGCAGACGTGGTAGATTAGCGGAACCGCCGATCTATCCTGTATCAGCCCTCGACTATCCAAATATAGGAAATCTTCGAGCGGAATAAAGCTGCTTAAACGCGCACTCTCAAAATATTCATCATTGGGGTAGAAGGCCCCAAAAATGAGACTATTGTTCGAAGCCATCGCTCTTGCAACGTGAAACCGAATGAGTTTCACCAGAAAGTTGTCAATTCTATAGGACCTGGTAAGAATAGTATTTTGTGTAGTCAGATACTGGTGTTCTGTGAAGTCCAAGGCAGCTCCTCAGGCGCTGCTTCTCAAACACCCGTATCTTTTCCATTTGAGGTGGGGTAACGTTGAACCACACCGGGCACCCATAGGCAATCATCGGCCTAATGAGGGCCAATAATTTCTAAAGCAAGTATCAAAAACATCCTCTAAATATTTGACATGAATTTACATTCGCTTGGTGCTTTGGTTTTGTCAAAAATTATTTTGGGCTTCCCCGTTTTTGCTTTTTTGTCGTGAAGCAGCACAGATACGTGCAGTACTTCTTTCAGTTTGAATGTTTTTTTTAATAGTCCTTAAGTGTTTTTATTACGAAATGGCGCAGCTGAACGAAGAAGAGATACGTGAAATTCTCAATGGAGAAAGTGAATCTGATATTTTCGATTCGGATACGGATTTAATTTCGGAGTGTTCATCTGAAACAGAAAGAGAACAGAAAACCAACTCAGTTGAAGCTAGCTCTGTTGATCGTCTTATTATTGCTAAAAACATGATGGAATGGAGGGCGACTCCATTATCTCAGTCAGTCAGATACTGGTGTTCTGTGCAGTCCAAGGCAGCTCCTCAGACGCTGCTCCTCAAACACCCGTATCTTTTCCATTTGAGATGGGGCAACGTTGAACCACACCGGGCACCCATAGGCAATCATCGGGCTAATGAGGGCCATATCTATATCACCTTCACCATGCTGTCACGACGACTGCTATAAAACAATCGTCTTGTCAGGGCAAATGCTCCCCTAGCTCTCGCCAGAGCAGCATCTACATGTCTTCCGAAATATAGATACTGATCTAACCAGATGCCAAGGTACTTTACTACACTTTTACTCGCCAGTGGCTGTCCATTTGGTCCAACGATCACCAGCTTTCGCCAGTTCTTTCTCATATCCCTAGAGGCCCTAGACAACGGTGTCCTAAACAGGATAGTTTCTGATTTCTGAAAGTTTATTTTCAACTTCCAGTCATCACAATATCTCTGGATCTTGTCGAAGTCCCGCTGCAAAAGAGTTCGAAAGACTTCGACAGTAGAGGCTGCTCTGTACGCGATAAGATCATCCGAATACTCAATTGCCTGAGTAAGACTGCCTATCACATCGCTGGTGTAAATGCTGAAGAGAATCGGCGAGCTTGTTGCAGACCATTCTTAATGAAAATTCTGTGGTAGACGTCACTTTTGACAACAAACGTTCTACCGGTCACCATGTCATGAAGCATATATAGCAGTGGTTTACTTGTGCCAAGTCTGGTCAGCCTTAGATAGAGGCCCTCTAACCATACGGTGTCAAAAGCCTTCTCTAAATCAACCAGACATGCACCCGTGCACTATTTTTTGGCTTTGTTCCATTGTATATCAGAGACGAGTTTGGAGGCTGCATGAATACAGTCATGTCCAGCCTTGAAACCAAACTGGTTCTACGGTATAATATTACTGTCTTCAGACCCCTTGAACAATGCTCAATTGAGAATCTTTTCGAAAACCTTGCTGATACTCGGAAGGAGACTTATTGACCGGAAATTTGCCGTATTGGAGTTGTCCTTTCCCTTTTTCGGAAGAGGATGAACCACCGCTGTCTTCCGACGCACTGGGTAATATGTATTATTCAGGGCGTTGTTTAACAGCGTGGCGTAAATGTCCACAGCTTCAGGGGGTAAGTGTCGCAGTACAATGTTTGATATATACTCCCGCTGAATTCTTTTTCTATGTGGAATCGAAGATGATCTGGAGTTCCATCTTCGAGATTAACATGGGACTAGACCCCCTTCGCTCGGCGACTATGGCGTTTGCCAAGTTTTCGTCGCAATAATCATCATACGGAGAGGATTATTCGAAGTGTGGTGAATAGTTCGGTGTCCACTAGTTCAGTAAACGGTAAACCCACATAAACCCAACGAAACAAAACACTACAAAACGCAAGATTTCATGAAAACATCGTCATTGTCTCTAAGAATGTTCAGGAGATTCCGAGTCAGTCGATTTCACGTCGCTCACAAGGATTCAGCATTTCGCAGACCTTACCTTGGTGAACAGTTAGATATTGACCCTAATTTTTATTGAAAAATCATCTTCAGTCATCAGGTCCATTTCTGGATCAATGGGTACGCCAACAAAAAAAAAATTGTCCACTTTGGGACGATACCAATCCACATGAGATCCAAGAGAGTCCAACGCATTCCGAAAAAGCCACTCTGTGGAGTATTCTTTCAGCCATCAGAGTCAACGATTTCATACTTATTTTGCCCTCAATTGGATGATAGGAAACCAACGACATGTGGTTTCAGTAGGACGGCGCTATGAGCAACACACCTCCTGCCACATTGGGAACTCTGCACGAGCGAGGGGATGTTCTTCTCATATGAATGTGATCTCATCCACATTCATGCCATCAAATTCGGGAACAAAATAGTCGGTTATCATGGCTCTATACCGATCTTCATTAACGGTAAATGACCCTCCATCATAATTTATTTCGGAAGAGTTATGGCCCAAAGACTCCACCACCCCATAGAGCACACCAAACAGCCAGTTTTTGTGGATGTTATGGCGTCTCAAGGGTCTCATGAGGATTCTCTTCATTCCAAATGCGACAATTTTGCTTGTTGCAGTAGCCATTCAACCGAAAATGAGCCTCATCTCTGAACAAAATTTTGCGATGAAAATCAGCATCGAGATAAATCTCATTTTCGGCCCATACACAAAAATCATGACGCATTGCATGGTCTAGCGGCTTTAATTTTTGCAAAATCTTCCATAAAGTTGGTGGACAAATCTCCAATTGCTTTGCACGGTGGCGAATCTATTCATTCGGGTCCTCCTAAACACTTTGCTCTACGATGGCAATTGTTTATTCGGTGCGCACTGTTCGACGTCTCTGCGGATGCGTATTATCACATAGTGCGAAAACGATCTATGGTTAACCGAATTAATTGCTCTGATGGACGACTATGTCGACCATAGAATGAACGGAGCTTGCGGTAAACTTCGCGAACTGAACCATTATTTTCGAAATAAATTTGCACAATTTTCAAGCGTTGTTTATTTGTCAATTTGTGCACGATAAAATGGCAAGCCAAACTGAACATAATTCACATTAAAGTTGCCCGATTTGACCACAAAATGTCAGTTTTATCTCTACTCAAAAAACTAACCTGTAAAAAAACACCAGTTATTTAGAGATAAATGAAGCATAGGGTTCCTGTGCAACACTTTAGTTGTCCACTGCCCAATCTCTTGCGATACTCTGAACATTTTTGAAGTATATTAAACTTTCAATCAAAGCGTCTAAAATTTGCTGTTTGAAATCAGGATTAAACTGGAGGTCTCAATTATTGATGTTGCACAAAAAAATATAAAAATTCGCATACAAATATGAACAGAGCTAGATTTGAGGCCCTTTATGGATGTTTATTGCTAAATATTACGTTTTGTTTTTGCCATAACAATTTTGTTGTTTTTGTTTAAATACAGGGTGTCCGCCGGGAAGGTATACTACTTTGTTTTGCCGCCATTTTGGTAAAAATTAGTCTTGACAGTTCGTGAAGTCGTGAAGTAGATACGTGGCAAATTAATTATGAAAAAATACCAACGTGTTTTAATAGTTAAAACATTTTATCGAAATCAATCATCGATTACTGTGACGATGAGAAAATTACGTGAAATTTTTGGGAGAAACAACGTATCAATAGATTTCGAAGAAAGAGGGTCTATAGGAGATATGCATGGACCATAACTTATTGCAAGATCGGCTGAAAACATTACTGCTGCTCAAGAAAGTTACAGGATGTTACAGCTAGACCATGACAACCCCGATTTTCATGAAAAAAACATAATGAGTGTCGAGGCACATTTTCATTTGAATGGATATGTGATCAAACAGAATAGTCGGTTCTGGGCAATGGAAAACCATCGATTTATTCATCAGTCACCTTTGCATCCATTGAAAGCTACAGTCTGGTGTGCAATTTGGTCAGGAGGAATCATTGGACCTTACATCTTTGAAAATGAAAACGGCGTAATGGTAACTGTGGATTGGGAGCGATGTCGTGTTATGATTGAAAACTTTTTAACGCCACGACTACATGCTTTAGACTTGATTAACATGTGGTATCAACAATGGATTACAATGGAATTACTGCGAGACGTCTTTCTAAAACAAGTGATGTTAGGAAATGGTGATGCTGATTGGCCTCCACTGTCGACTGATTTGACTGCTCCGGACTTCTTTTTGTAAGGATATCTGAAAAGCAGGGTTTATGCAAACAAACCAGAAACGCGTGAGCAACTCAAACAAAATATTTGTGATGAAATTAATTAAATACCGCGTGATTTGTAAGAATATAATGAAAAATGTGCTCAAAATGGCTCGCAGACAAAGGCGGACATTTACCTGATATTGTATTCCATACGTTCTCTTTCATTGAACCTAAAATTCTAAACAGACAAAGTAGTATTCCTTTCCGGCAGCAATAGTTGAACAACATCTGGTCTTATTTTTTGATTTTGAAAAAAAAACGCGTGATATTGAATTTGCATTCCAAAAGTGTTCTACTATACTATTATGAAATATAAATGATAAAAAATTGTCATATTAGGTACCCTCATTAAGAAAATTAGACTCTTTTCACATAACATATGTAACAGCAAGACAAAGTCTTTTTGATTGGGATATATGTTTTTTTTTTTGGTAGTAACGGGTGATCCAAGTATAGATACTTTTTTCAATAGCCTTTCTTGAGAGATCACGTGTGAGTCGTGTCATGCTGTCATGTTATTTTTGTTTAGTATTGTTTGGCATTTCATAATGGAGAGACTTACGCGTGAACAATGTTTACAAATTGTTCAACTTTATTATGAAAATTCACGTTCTGTGAGGAATGTGTTTCGTGCACTTCGCTCAACTTATGGTCAACATAATTGGCCTACTGAGCGTAATATTCGCAACACCATCATCCATTTTGAGACACAACATTCATTATTGGATATCACACCGTTAGACTTTTTCCTGTGGGGATATGTAAAGTCAAAAGCTTATGCCGACAAACCCGCTTCGATTCAGGCCTTGGAGGAAAACATCACGCGTGTCATTCGCCAGTTACCAGTCGAAATGCTCGAACGAGTGATCGAAAATTGGACTCAACGGATGGACCATCTGCGACGTAGCAACGGCCAACATTTGATAGACATAATCTTCAAAAAATAAATGCCAAAGAATGTTCTTTCAAATGATAATAAACATTCTCCATTATATTTGAATTTTCTGTGTTTTTTTCTTTAAAAAAGTAGGGAACCTCGAAATGGATCACCCTTTATAAATACATATATTAATTTTTAGTTTGTTGTTATTAATTTTTGTTTTCAGTGACTTTTTTTTCCTGATTTCTTTTTTAAGTTAATAGTGGCTGCAGATATTTGAAAAACAAACAATAAAGTATGCACTATAACTCCAAGTTCCCCTACAATTATCAATGCAATTTTTTAAGTTCCCATGAACTCTATTCCCACAATTCCGGTGTGTATTTCTGAGATCCTTCTTTGAAAAATCAAAACAAAATTTAAAAAAAATGAATTATTACATAACGCATGCTTTTTCATCCACCATAATCAATATCATAAAAGAGGGTAACAAAAATATAAACTCTTTCATAAAAATCAATTGTTTGAAATCCATTACGATTAATAACAATAACAATAAATAAAAATAACTACAACAAGGGTGCACAACTAGGCATCAACCACCTAAGAGGATAATGGCACAACTAACAGCACGCTTTGTCGGTGAACTCTGTCTCGATGCTGAAAAGATTCGCACGAAAATGCACACCCTTTTAAAAAAATGCTGCTCAATAATTGCTCATCTGGAAATCAAAGGTTTTGTATTCAACGATAAACCTCATCCACTTGAGAAAGTAACCCTGGCACGTGTCAAAACTCACTTTGCCGATGACAAACGATGACAATTTTTCACTTTCCTTGTCAAAATTCATTTTCGAGCGGAACCAAAGCAAATTGCATGATCCCTGTAGCACGGCAACATCATTATCTGTGCACGCGGGTATCACAGTTACAGGGACAAAGGTTACCTTATTTTTGCGCGTGCAAAAGTGGTCGATTGCCTCCAGGAAATGTGTGTCATACGCAGCAAAATGAACGTGATGACAACATGGAAATTGCTTACTTCCGGTTAGGCCTTCGCATACTTTGTAGTATGGCGCGTGCTATTTCTGCGTGTCATTTAGGCAAAATGTCATATTTTGGGATTGACATTAAATCAGTTTTTTTCTATCTATTTGATTTTTTTTTAAATTCATATTTTAGCCATTAATCATTATTTTGATTTTGAGGGGAATATTAAAGAAACAGCACAAGAAAAAAAGTTGATAATAAGTTAAGACTAGGTTGAAGGCCTACTGAAATTATTTCGTGCGCTCTAGTTGTAATTCTGTACGATTTCAAAATTTAATGGCTGGACAAATCTGTGTGTACCAGGTTCCCCGTTATAAGTGCCATTAAGAGGGTGTCTTCTGTCTTCTGTCTTCTGTCTTCTGTCTTCTGTCTTCTGTCTTCTGTCTTCTGTCTTCTGTCTTCTGTCTTCTGTCTTCTGTCTTCTGTCTTCTGTCTTCTGTCTTCTGTCTTCTGTCTTCTGTCTTCTGTCTTCTGTCTTCTGTCTTCTGTCTTCTGTCTTCTGTCTTCTGTCTTCTGTCTTCTGTCTTCTGTCTTCTGTCTTCTGTCTTCTGTCTTCTGTCTTCTGTCTTCTGTCTTCTGTCTTCTGTCTTCTGTCTTCTGTCTTCTGTCTTCTGTCTTCTGTCTTCTGTCTTCTGTCTTCTGTCTTCTGTCTTCTGTCTTCTGTCTTCTGTCTTCTGTCTTCTGTCTTCTGTCTTCTGTCTTCTGTCTTCTGTCTTCTGTCTTCTGTCTTCTGTCTTCTGTCTTCTGATGACAGATAACGCACTGCATACAAGAAAAATTGTTGTATGGTCGTACTGGCACAGCACGCCGTATGTTTGTATTTCGTTTATCTTGCGTGCACACCGCCCGCCCGTACCATGAAGCTGGTGAGCAAAAGTTTCCCTTAGTTGCTCTCAATGCGTCATCTTTATGACTTTATAATCTTTGATATAGACTGATCGGTCCATATCAGATATATAAGTTTAGAAAAGTATACAACTGATTGAATCTTCAAGATCTTGAAAAAAGCCAAAAGCTCCAAAGCCTTACCCTTAATTTATTTATTGACTTGAAGGATACACACGACAGCTTTTATAGAGACGAACACTACAGATCCATGCCTGGTTTTGGTATACTGCCTAAACTTTTCAGTTAATGCAGGATGACGATGGAGTTTTGGTGCCCATTGTAGAAATATTCGACACCAAAAACGGATATGGGCAAGTTGACGCATTGGGTTGTGAATTCTAATAATTGAGGGAATGTGCAAAACTACTAAGCCAAGACCGGAGGCACAATCTTCAATAAATCTGTACAACTATCATACGCCAACGATATTGACATAATTGTTCAGGATCAACCTGATGTCACAGCCATGTTAGCTGATATAGAGAAGAAAGCGGGAAAACGGTTTGAGCTGTAAATAAGGGTAGTACTAAGTATATTTTGTCAATATTAATGGGCACACAAATCAAACGACGAATTACACTAGCCAACCGCTGTTTCTTCGAGCTAAGAAGGCAATTCACTCGAACTACTAAGGAGATCCTATATCATCCCAGTCCTGCTATCTTGCTCATTCCAGTTCTGCTCTACGGCGATGATGCATGGACCGTCCCAAAAGCGGATAAAGAAATCCTTGAGAGGATAATTCTTCGAAAAATGTTCGGTTCCGGTTGAGTTGGCGGCCTATGGACACGAAGATTCAACAAAGAACTAAGCGACATGCCCTGGTCAAAAAACTCCACATTGGAAGTTTAAAATGGCTAGGACATGTAGAATGAACGAACACCAAGACTCCGGCTCGCAGAGGCTTCGATTCCCAGCAAGACGTTGGACGCAGTAGAGGAAGACCTCGCCTTAAGTGGCGCGCACAAATAGAAACCGACATCAACCAACTTGGAGTGCGCAACTGGAGGCAGTAAGCTAAAGACCGCGATACCTGGAGGGGCATGTTGGTTGAGGCCCAGGTTCATTGCGGACTGTAGCAACACTTAAGTAATAAGTAAGTATATATAGTGGCCCCTAGTCAAAAAACAAAAAAACTCCTCATTGGACGATTAAGATTGCTAGGACATATTGAATGGCAGTACTGTGGCCCGCATAGTCTTCGACTTTCAGCCAGATGTCGGACGAAGACCTCCATCTTTAGTGGAGCGCATAAGAAAAAAGGACCGGGGTGAATGAAGAAGAATGTTGAGGCCCAGGTTCATTCCGGATCTATCGCCGCTGAAAATATACGTCACATGTTAATGCTATGATAGCTAATTGTGATGCAAGGATTCTTCTGAATTGAGGACAGCATTCTCCATTATGATTTGTGGAGAAATCGATTTGTTCTTTCTTTCTTGGAAAGTCGTACGAAACTAGGATTTCCATGATTATAGTAAGTCCTAGAGCAGGTTTCTTCGCATCTCTGTTGGTATGAAGCAAACGCTGTAACAGTAGTGTCGTTTGAGTTGGAGAAACTAAAAAAAAAAACAGCAGAAGATGAATGGGTGAGAAAATTGATCCTTGTGGTACCCCAGCAATTATAAAGAATCTGTGTGCGAAAATCCACCACTACCTAATTGCAAAGATACATATTTAAGAATGTTTTCTGGACAGTTTTGAGGAATTCCTTATGGGTATCAACTCTCTGTAAACAATTTTATCGAAAACCTTGGAGTTATCTAGGGCGATAGCTCTCGGTTCCTCATGATTTTTCATCGCAGATGTCCATAGATGGGTACATAACTTAACAGTACTCAAGTTGAGTGTATCTTTTGGAACCCATATTTCCACTAGCTTGTTTAACAATGTTTCTGTGAGTAACCGAAAATCTCGGTGTAAGATGTCCATTACCTTTGAAAGTGTGGATATCCGTTTTATGAGTTTTCTTTTCATATGACATAGAAAATCATCTGAGCAGAATGGGTAGAATGGTAGTTGCTCATTCTTTTAAGAAAAAAAGGTGGGATTCCGTCAGATCCAGTGGCTTTTTTACAGTCTAAATTGGACCAATTTTTCACACCACCGTCTGAATTTGGATTTGTTGCTTATGGGTGCAGACCATATTAGATTATGCCTTGTCAATCAAACTAAGCACTCAGAAACATCTAATGGACAGCAATCAAGGATTGAACACGGGCAAAGACGATTCATTATCCACTTTTTATCAGCATCTACCACTACTAGTCACCATCCCCTTCAGAAATGTGTCGATTTTGTTGTGATTCAGCAGCGATTAACAGATAGAAACTCGGTCCAGGACGTTTTTTGTGTGCAACATCGTGGCATCCATACAACGAGATTTTTTTTGAACCCACTCTAATCCAAATGGTTCCAAATGGATTTTTGTGCAATGCTTACTTACTTACTGAAGTGCCCCTACAGTCCGGAATGAACGTGGGCCTCACTATTTGTGCGCGCCACTTAAGGCAAGGTCTTCCTCTACTGCGTCCAACGTCTAGCTGGGAGTCGAGGACTCTGCGACCCGCAGTTTTGGTAGCCATTCGTTCAACATGTCATAGCCATCTTAAACATCCAATGAGGATTTTTTTGACCCGGGGTATCTCGCTGTACAGCTCGTATAGTTCTTGGTTGAGTATTCGTCTCCATAGCCCTTCCACTCAAACGATTCAATGATTTTCGAATCTAGCAAGGATTTCTTCATCCTCTTTTGAGACGGTCCATGCTTCAGCGCCGAAGAGCTGCACTGCGATGATAAGGATATTATATAGGATCTGCTCAGTAGTTCGAGATAGGGCTTTACTACTGAATTCCCTTCTTAGCACGAAAAACAGGGGTTGACAAGAGCAATTCTTCGTTTAATTTCTGACGAGATGTTGTTGGCAGAGTTAATAGCGGAGCCGAAATAGAGAAAATCCTGTACTACCTCAAAGTTATATCTGTCATGGTGACATTCTATCCGATTCGTCGATGTTGTGTGTCCTTTCAAGTTGACAGCACTTAGTCTTGCCCTTAACCCATTTTTGGCGCTTCCTTCCTTATACTAGCAAAGGTTGCTAAGACATCACGTTGAGTCCTACCAATGATGTCAATATCGTCGGTATATACAAGTAGTTGCACCGATTTTTGGAAAATTGTGCCTCTGGTGTTGGCTCGGGAGTTTTGCACAATCCTCTCAAGAATTAAATTGAAGAAGTCACATGACAGCGCATCGCCCATCGTTTACGACCCTGATGGAGCAGCGTTAATTCTCCATCGTCATCGTACGAGTTTGGGCGGTATACCAAAACTAGACATGGCTCCGTATAGTTCGTCTCTATAAATGCTGTCGTATGCGGCTTTGAAATCGATGAATAGGTGGTGGGTATCGATTTGGACTTCTTGGGTTTTTTCCCAGGATCTGCCAAAGTGTGAAGATTTGATCGGTTGTGGACTTTCCTGGCCTAAAACCACACTGATAAGGGCCGATCAGGTTGTTGTTACACGGTTTCAAGCGTTCACATGTTACGTCAGATAGGATCGTGTATCCGATGAAGAGGAGACTTATGCATCTTTAGTTGGCGCAGTTTTAAGTGTCTCCTTTTTTGTGGATCGGGCAACCGATGCTGAGGTTCTATTCATCAGGCATACTTTCTTCCGACCAGATTTGGCTTATGGGTTGGTGGATGTTTCTTACCAAGTCATCTCCGCCGGCTTTATAAATCTCGGCGGGAAGGCCACCAGTTTTATTAAGCTTGAGTTTAGATATTGCTATCCGCACTACATTCAGGTCGGGTTACTTATATGGCAATCAGATACTACGATTGTCATGATGTTATGAAGAGGGTGGTGCATTTTTGAAATCAAAATTACAGGGATTGAATGGACGAAACCAAAACTACGCGTGATTGCGTGATTGGCAGTAACAGTGTCAGGATCAGAATAAATATTTACATTTTCGTCCACCTAGATGCCGTATTATGGTTTCATCGAAACAAAGGCGAGTCAGCCAATCACAAAACTGTCCAAAAACTTTCATCTTTCCTATTATTCTTGATACTTAGATAGGAGTTACACACGGGAGAGATTGCAAAACTTGTGTATTTATTTTTACTCACCTATTAAAGTTCTGTAACGGAGGCTTAATTCTCAGCGTAAATGCAGTTTTTGCTGGTTAACCTAATTGAGAAGTCCATCATCGATACATAAAAATCCCGATAACATCGACAGACGTCTTAAAATAAAACCGCATAAACTCATTATAATATGAACATCAAACCGATACCTCTGTTTACTTGAGGCTGATAACCCTCATTTTTGGTTTTCCTCAGGCTAGTCTCAACATAAGTTGTCCTATCCCAGAGTAAACCCCCTTTAATCAAATTTCCCATAAATGGTTTCGAAAATATAAATCCCTCCAACATCATACCCATACCACGAATAGGTGTACAAAATATACAATTTATGTCATAAAAGCAATATCCCTGTAACAGTATTTTCCCCAAATGCATACATAACTGTATTGATACTCGTATAGGTACAGCGTAAACGGCTATACCTATTCATGATTTAATATCGTCTACTAGAGCGCCTCAATCCTCAAATTATTACACACGGATGAATGGATAATCCTATTTGAGTGGAAGACAAAAGGTTATTACAATCTTTGGTTATATGCCTTGAGGTAAAACAATATTCGATAATTTTCTTTTATACCCCGTTGCTGTGGTGGAGGTTTTTGCAAGGGTATTTCCATAATGATATTTGCTTGATAGGAGCTATTCTATAACCTGTGGAGTTTTTTTTTTTACAGGGGATGGGCATATATTTAGATTGAAATGATATCAGAAAAATGGCATGTGGAAGGAGAACGAAAAATGGTGAAAGGATGGATACGTATTGGTAAATAGACACCTTTAAGAAGCATCGATGCTTAACCAGCCTATGTTGATTCAAAAAATCAAAAAAATACCACCCTCAATGAATTTATAAATACATTCCTATCTGTCCGATCAGATCCTTGACCACTTTCCATACCTTTGGTCAACCGCACTGAGTGAAAAGATTCACATTCTTTGTCCCCCTCGTGATGGGAAACATCCTTTATTTTGTCCAGTCACTTTGGAATGCTATGCATGATAAATATATAAATCATCACATCACCACTAACTAAAAATACAAAAAAAAATTGTTACTGTGTATACGTAGTTCTGAAAAATAAGAATTTATATTCCTGGGGGGTCTTTTGTCAATTTTTGCCCAGTTAAGCTTGCAAACCACCATCCCCGTGCACACACAAAAGTTCTCATTATTATTGTGTAGACAAGTATATCCGTTTTGTGGCGATATACCCATCGCCCTTCTTCGTCATGCTGTGTTGTCCAACGTGTCTTTCAGGGGATTTTTGTTCAACTTGTGTATTTTGACAACCTAAAAGGATTTTCTTATTTATATGAAAGATGTTAAATTTTGATTTATGTCTGCTACGTGAAGAACTTTTCGACCGAACTCGACCATCCGACGATGATAAAAGTCAAGTCAGGATAACATGGGATTTTCGTTGGCATTGCTTTTTGAATATCTCTTCGGGCTTGGAGTTTTTTTTTTTAGGTGACGAATTATCATGGATATTGAGAAGATTATATGGCAGGGTATTAACATATTCATCGAGGTGAGGGAATTGTATACGGTGAGATCGATGAGGCCTTTGGGTATTCTTAGCCAATGTGGTTGGAATCCTATCACTTTAAACATTCTCTCAATCTCAAGCACTGCAACTACATTCAAATATGGCGAAATTAAATAAAGAGCAAGACCCTCTATAACTTTATTGTGTTGAGCCCCACTCACAGATGTCCTCGGCCACAAGCTGTGTCCTTCCGTTTGGATTTGGATCTACGTTGAAACATTCACATCCGCATACAGTTTTTCACGTTAATTTATGTGATGAGTTGCAAGCAGACAAACCCATAAGCCATACATCCCCTCTATACCCAGACCAACTCGCTCTTAACACGTTTTTCTTGATGTTTTCGGCAATGTTCGTCTAGGATCACCTAGAATGGAATTTATGGCTTACTTGCCTGCCTTGGAACACCTTATATTCCTTTTTGGAATTACACACATGAAGGATAGAAGGTATACTCGTATATCCTATAGAGAGATACAGAAACGATATAAACGAAATCGTATTTATTGCAGGGTTGCAGGAAACAACATCTGGCCGTTATGGACTACGGACTTATATTGTATCCCCTTGACCCACTTGGAGGTGGGGCTAATAAAATCTGAATTTTGATTGTGCACTCCATGTAGCCGAAAACACATGGGAAATAGGTAGGCGGAGGTATACGTTGTTTTTTTCTGAGCTTGTGGAAGTGGTGGACTGGGTAGTAGGATGGAAGCGATATTAAAATCATGTGTGGCTTAATTGTAAGTGAGTTCACCTATTCTAAATTAATTAATTGTTGGATTCAACGTCATAAGCGTTCAGTATTTGTCTTTTTGGTTAAAAGGGTTCATAGATAAATAAGCGATTTAAAATCAACCACTCGACATTGACTGCTCTATATTACGAAACCCTTTTCATTCGAATGAAAATCTGTTAATAAAATTTCGTCATTAAAAGTCCTGCTACAGTTTATTCATGTCAATGCCAAACATGTCAAAATACACGTCGGTGGTTATAACATATGTGGCTTTGATTTAAAGCTTTGGACATTTCTACGAAATTTTTCTATCACAGCAAGAAGACTTGTTTTGTTTCGCCTCCCGGTGTATTCACCGTTAGTACTATAAATGACCTAGTCCTACTTCTACATTGTAAATAAACGAATTGAATTTCAAATGAATGTCGAAATTAATTTTAAAAGAACCGACTAGGCGTCAAATGGTTGGGTGTTTTAGAACGAGGGCGAACTCTGATTGGCTTTAACTTGGCAATGCCAAGTGGCTGTAACTCTGACTACACATCTAGTGCTTATTTTTAACCTCCAAGTAGTAACCATCGGATACTGGTCTCATCCAGCTAGATTTAGCTTGCTAAACGTTAAGCGCGAGTGTTGATAACACGACGAAAAACAGCCAGGTCGGAATGGCACGGAATGAATACCCGGCCTGCTCTCCCAGGCAAACGTAGACAAGCTGCTTCGACATATTCGGACAACAGGTTGTCTAGGAGTTTCAAGGGTTAGTCAGGCCGCTTGAACAGATATGGTGGCGGATGAACCAAAAGGCTAATGGCAGCGCTCAATCCCGTAGTGGATACTGATGGCCCCTTGTCCTAGGGGTATTTAATAAATTGGAACTGGGCCTCCAGGTTGGAGGTTTTGCTTTGGGTTAATTAACCATGGAAAAACTTAAATGTTACGAATCCAATAGCCTCGGAAAGGACTGATTTTATTTTTGACGAACCGGCTAAACGAAAAAATGACAAGGTCTTTCGTATCTTACCCTGGAACGTGAGAACATTAAACAGGAGAGGTGCAGGCGAACAACTAGCGGAAGCCCTAAACAGCTACAAAGCAGACATTACTGTCATCCAGGAAATACGATGCGATACAGTCAAATCTAGTATGGACCGTGTTATAGTGCGCAGAAACAGCGACTATACGGATGTGGATTTGTTATAAGACATGAGCGAACGCATTGTAACTATCCGCATCAAGGCCGAATTCGCCAACATAAGCCTTATATGCGCTCACGCCCCAACGGAGGAAAAAGATGATATAGCTCAGGATTGCTTCCATGAGCTCCTTGACACAACCTATGAGCGACTACCGAACTACGATGTTAAAATCGTGCTTGGTGATTTTAATGCAAATGTAGCAGTATTATCGAAAAACAAAGCCTACACGACAACACGTCTGGTAACAGACTTGACATCGCTACGGAAGGAAATGCCACTATAGCCATCACACGATTTCATCACCTCGATATCCATAAGGGGTCATATCGGTCTCCAGATCAACGAACGGTCAACCAAATTGATCATATTGCGATAGACAAGAGACACGCATCCAGTATTTTGAATGTCCGAACATTCTGAGGAGCTAAGATCGACTCGGACCACTACCTCGTTGCAGCCATGGTAAGAATGCGGATATACACCACGCCAAACAATCCAGAAATACTGTGAACAAATTTAATGTCGAAAGACTGCTATCGCAAGAGATCGCCAAGACCTTCGCGCAACGCGTATCACTTAATCTCTCGATTAATACGATACCACCAGCATCAAATGTCGAAGAACTTTGGCAACGATGCCAAAAAGCCATTAGATCAGCCGCAACTGATGTGGTAGGTTTCTCGCGCCCACCAGCAAGAAACCCCTGGTTTGATGAGGAATGCTGACAGATGCTTGCAGCCAAGAACGATTCCTACAAGTCTGAGCTGCAGGTGAAGACTAGAGCTGCCGTTGAGCTCTATAGGCAGAGAAGAAGAGAAGGACACAGGCTATTTTGATCGCTCACTTTACTTGCTTTTCTTTCCTCTTTCTGAAAACCCGTAGTTCTGCCCTTCTTTTCTGCCTATAGGGCTCAATGGTACCTCTCGTCTTCACCTTCACGGCAGCTCTCGTCTTATCCTTGTAGACCTCGTTCTTGGTTGCGAGCATTTATCTGCATTCCCCAGCAAACCACGGGTTTCTTGCTGGCGTTATTCGTTATTCGACTTTCGATGCTGGCGTTATTTTAATCGAGAGGTTAACGGATACGCGTTGCGCGAAGGCTTTGGCGGTCACTTTCAATTGCAGTCTCTTTTCTATGGCAATGTTATCAATTTGGTTGCCCGTTCGGTTATCTGGAGACTGCCATGTACCCCTATGGATATAGAGGTGAGAAAAACGTTTGCTGGCTATAGTGATATTTTGTTCCGAAGCGATGTCAATTAGCCTTAGTCTGTTGCCAAACGTGTTGTCGTGTAGGCCTTGCTTTCCGAAAATACTACCAAATGTGTTTACTTTTCCTATCTTTGCGTTCAAATCCCCCACCACATTCTTAAGCAATATCGGTAGTGTAAAATAACTTGGTTTGTATTTTGTCATCAAAGATACTTTCTAACGTTATGTCTGTTATCTTCTGTGCTTAGACATAACTTCACCTCTGTTAAAAGGGTACTTATGTAAATTTAAAGATAAAAAAATTCTCTCTCAAGATGTCCATACATATGATTGATATATTTGTCATCACATTCTGCGTCTAATAAAACGAAATCGGTTCCTGCTAACCTTCATTCTTTATACTTTTATGTTCCCTTTAAAAAAAAGCAATCAGCTCGCGGCGCCACAAAGTCCCACTCATCGATCGCAATCTAAAGTGATAAGGGCAAGATAATAATCAAGCTGACAAGGCTCACGTACAACAAAAAAAACACATACACATACTGCCTATACTCTAAAGAAAAATGAAATTGAAATTGTCACCAGAGTTACCCCAACTCTCCAGCCTAAGCAGCTCCCATTTATTCATATTCATACCGAAACAGAGCCCATCACCATTTTCGACAATTTCATGAAGCAATCCAATTGCCAAACAACCATCAGAGTAAGTTTCCGTTTTTTTTTCTCACAAATAAAGGGATTTGCAAGTGAAGCGAAACAAATACAAATACCTACTCCATTTGTGACACATGTCCTTTTCGAGCTGCTTAAGCTTCAATCCAAGAGATTAGGCCACACGTCGTCGTTTGGTCGGATATTCATTTCATTTGTATTCCTCTCAGATTGGAATTTTTCACTAAAACAAAGTAATGACACAATTTGTCAAAAAACTTTATGCCGCATATCCTTGAATATGGAGGGCTGAGCGGATGGAATGACAATCATACAGTTTAGTCGGTCCAATTACTTAAACGATGAAAGGAAAACGACAAATGTTTTCGCTTAGTCAAGAAATCCTTTGCATGGGTTTGGCTTTTATTTTGAAAATTAATTTTACGCATCCTGAAACCATGGACGTGAACATTTCAATTAAGATTCACAATTTATGTCGACTTCCTTATAACTGACAACCTTCACAAGTTTATGCTGTGTATGCCTTGGAAGACATTCTCAAATACAAATTCTAACGACATCTTTCTATTGTCCTCCTCAACCGCATATGATGTCACATAGAGCGCAAAAACCTGAATGCAAATCCCATTTTAGACACAGGTGCTGCATGCATCTTGTTTAACAAAATTCTCGTCCCTTTGGTCTAGCAATTGGAATGTCTGAGATAGGGTGGTATTCCTGAGCACAAGTACACAAAATCAAATTTTGAAACGAGGGATTTCGAATTGCACGAGGTTATATTGTAGACGTGTCAACAGTAGGTAGCATGCAAAAAGGTCGACATGTGGACTGACATAGGTAAGTGGTACAGAGCAGGAGCAGTGGTTAAATGCTGCAAAAAAGACATGCGACAACGAACTGTAGCAGATGGTGCATGGAAGAAGTATCCTTCACAATGTAGCAGAGTAACGCAGGCGACAAGGCGATGTTGGCAGAATAGGAAGACAGCAAAGGTTTAGCTTTCATGAAGGGGTTTTCGTGGATAGTCTTTTGTCACGTGAGTTAATCAAAAAAAAAAGTAATGTCTGGGTGGGTTTTTATACGGTTTGTCATTGATTGCAGATTTATTGCACAGAAAGGATTTATCGCAGTTGCTTGAATCAAAGTCTAGGCGAATTAATTTTGCATTTGCAAAAATGTAAGAACAGGGTATTTACGTTTATAGCGAACTTAGGACATATGAAAACCAAAGAAGAAATATAATTCTGGCGAATGGCGACTGACACTTTCCGAAAATTCCTACAGACGAGCTAGGAAATTACTGTAGGATTATAAATATTAAGACGCTTTAAATTTAACGTTACCAACAAAAATTCAAAAGACAGCAAATCATTAGTCTTCGTTAAAAAAATTAGGTACACCATAAACCCTGTTCAATACTTTTTAGGATGAATAGGATGCCTTAATTAGGATGACATTGTTGTGAGCTTAGAAGGGGCCACAACGGCATCTTCGCTGAAGCTGAGGTAGGCGCGGCACGCTCGATCTAATTCGGCTCAGATAGTCGGACGGGGAAGTTCTTAACTTCAAACCATGCACCACCTACTCAACAAACATTTTGTATCATCCTTATATTTAAAAAAAGAAGAGAGAGCCGAGAGAAGAAAAAATGATAAAAACGAGCTACTCAATGACCTTGGCCCTTAAGAACGATAAAGATCGAATTTATCCTAGAAAATCATTTATATAACCGAGTCATAAAATATGTCAAATGTAGAAGGCTTCACGTTCAGATGGAATTTATGCTCATATTCCGTACACGTATTTGTTCACTATGGTCAAACCTCTACGAAAACCATTTTACTGGTCATGCTTTGTAGTAATATTTACAATCGCAAAAAGGAATAACACCTCAGCTTCAAACTTAAGGCACCTAGCTCAAACGCTCTCTTCTCATAGAGACTTCAGATAATTATAACCCTAAAATTTATTTCAACAGCAAAAAAGTAACGCATAAGTTAAGAAGTGACAGGATTATGGTCTTCTTAGTAAATAATTGAACATTTTTATTTATCAATATGTAGAATGAATAATATTTTGCAATGCAGACACTAAACTTCATACAATTATCAAGAGAGGCGCAAATGGGGGGCCAGCAGTCCCAGTTAGGATCGACAAAGTGAATAACCTAGATAAGCTGCTTCGACATATACGGACAACAGTTCATTTAGGATTCTCAATTATCATTTAGTTCCTTTGAGCAGATATGGTGGCGGATGAGCCAAAAGACCAATATACAAGGCTCGAACAGAATCCTGCCGAGATGATCAAAAAAATATCATAGTTGAGACACAGTTGGCGGTGAGGATATGGAAGAACAACTTCTGCGGAATAATATAGGGTGATGAAGAACACTCTCCCACTGTCATGCAGAACGAACACTTCAATATTGGCCACGACAACAAAATCTACCAACCTGCTGACCTAAGTGAAGTGAGGATAGTACTTTCTAAGCTCAAGCTTTCCAAGGCCGGAAATGATGGCCTTCTCACCAAGCTGTACAAATCCGGTGGAGATGATTGAGTAATTAACTTTCACAAGCTAAAAACAAAAAAAAAAATAATTTATGGTGCAACAGGCTCGTTAGTACCCAGGGCCTAGCTTTTTTCTCACAACCATTCATGTGTGCGCGTATACTTCTTAGCACGATGGCGGGACTCCAGTTTTATGTCGAATCCGAACGGCTAAGTTGAGATAAGCCTTTCATGACAATTGGTACTACTCGGATGATTTGTCAGATCATTACGAGAGGAGGGCAAATGAAAAATGTTGCTACGGCTGGGAATCGAACCCAGACATTCTGCACGGCAATTCGTCGTACTAACCATCGCGCCACTGAGCCCAACTTTCACCAGCTCAAAAGCAAATTTTGGTCAGATGAAAGTATGCCAGTGTGGTATTAGGCCAAGAAAGTCCCAAGCTGATCAAATCCTCACACTTCTGCAGATTATGGAAAAAACAGGAAGTCCAAATCGGTACACAGCACCCTTTCATCGAGAAGAAATTTTAACGTACTCAACAGAGCCATGACTAGTTTCGCCTAAGCTTTATCTGTGCAGGATGAGGATCGTCTTGCTTCTATATGGGACACATGAATATTTGGTTGCATTGTAATGACCCCCTAGAATTTAAGCCCCATTGAACTGAATTCGCAAAAACTAGAAATAGCCATCTTTCCTCTTTCGTTATATTCATATTTAAATGGTTATAAGCCCATTTACCATAAAGCATTAACACCCACGGCTGTTATTGTTATTTTAAATTTGAATTCTATTCAAGTTTGTTGTATGCAAAGTTTGAATGACCCCCCTGATTGGGCTCACTGTTGGATTTGGGATGTGTGCAAGTTAGGATGAACGCTAAAGGAAATAAACCCCACAAGCAAAAGGCAATAACAGTCATTGTAATTATTTACATTTCGAAAAAGAAACAAGCCCGATGCGCGCTATACCCCTTTTTATGAGAATTAAGCACCAAGGGGCTAATTTCCGCAGGGGTTATTACATTGCACCGTTATTGTCATTCTTTCTATTAATGTTTGGGTGTATGCAGGTAAAGTTTGAATATGAGTGAGCGCCTTCCTGTTTGAACTTACTCTTGGATTTGTGTTGCTTGAAAATATGGATGCATGCAAGGAAAATAAGCTCCACCAGCGAAAGACATAAGCAGCCGTAGGACTTATTTCCATTTCCAAAAAAAAAGCCCCGCGTGGTCTTTTTCTTGTTTTTTTATCCTAGCCGAATGGGGCTTAATACCGCGGGGATTATTGCACTCCCAGCATCAGCATTTCAGTAAACATCATCCTTCTTGTTTCTCAGCTTATGACTGGTGCATTACCATATTGAGTTAAGATAAATTCGGAGGATTCGGCTACCTGATGTTGAAATACTGCATTTAATGGGCGTTGGTATGTGTCGGGGTTGATGGTTCAGCAGGGAGACCAAATCCATGTTTGAGTCTTTTTCGTTCCATTTGGACTCTAACTATCTACGGATTTCTGGAGCTAACAACTTGAAATCGTTGTTTCTGCACCGTTTGTGGCCTTTTCTCATTGCTGAGTACATTTAGCTTCGAAGTTACAGAGTCCTCTCTGAATGTAGGTATATCTAAGATGTTGGATGTACATATGCTTCGCATCTATGGGCACATATTCGATTTGGTTGACAGTTACACGATCTAGTGATCGGCAGGTAGCTTTGTAGACTCGAAATTGAGGACACCTCCAAGGAAGGCTCCATCCAGTAGATCTTGAAATTCGCTATCGAAAATTTCTTCAGAGCTTCCGCACATTATAAGACTGACATTACAACACGTTGTTCTGTTGCGGATCACACCCAGGCGATCACTAACCGCCTTGCAATCCATCACTCTTGGTCAGAATTTGGAACCAACAACAAATTCGCATCTTTTTTGCGATATTGCCAATCCTATTCATCGTATTTTCTGAATTTCTGTGATGTCTGCAATGTACCGCACAGGGACATATTTATGTAGTGCCATCAATATCGACTACGCAATTTGCTCTAGCGTTGTGTTTTCGGCTCACTCAGAAGGTCTCAGATGATCTATTGTGGAAACATGTTGGATCAGCAATATGCCCTTTGCTTTCATCTGCTACCACTATGACTATCTGCACATAGGGATTCACATCCAATCTATGGTCAACGTACTAGACTCCCAGACGTAGCTGATAAGTTCTCATAGTCAAATTTGGTAGACATACAGTAGATGGCATGTGAAAGCTCCTAACAAGAACTCTCTTTAGGACTAACAAATCTGTCCTTTTTTTAAAATCAAGTCTATTGATAAAGATCTCTTGATTGGAATACTCTCGGCTCCTATCTCAAACATTTTAGGACAAGGCCCTCTGCCGTTGGTTTAACTCACCAAATACCATCTAACCTCATAGAACCGTAAATAAATTTCGTCGTTTGTATTACCAATTCTGAACATCACCAGTAAACTTTCCACAAACATTTACTTTCAGCGAGAAAAGAAAGCAATTTGCCCCCCAGCTGAAGGATAATATTAAATATCTTCGTTGACCACTAAAATTCCAATTCAGGATAATATCGATAGATTCTTTCAACGAGGTATTTTAATATTAATTCAAATTAAAAAGAAAAACATCCTCAGTGGTGAATCTACACAAAGTATTCCCTTGTCTTGGATGAGACAGCCCTACCTTCATGGTATCCTAAACAAAATAATACCTTCAGCTGTGTATGAAGTTTGGTGTATACACAGGAATGACTTCATAAACCCACGATAACTCAATTTGTTCAGCTATTCTGATCCACCCTTACATTCCACCTTTTTTCTGTGCACAAATTGGCTAAGAATGCGACCAACATGAAAAGAACCACCGAATCAACTTACAGATGGCAAAGAATTAAATTAATTACGTTCGCTACAGTTTCGCAAGGAATCCATCTTCAGTGTGTATTCGCCATTTTGCCACGCAGAGTCTTCAACGTGGAAGGATGGAAGGAGCATATTGCTTATTACTCTAATTGATACGGCTTAATTAAGGATACACACTGTTATACGTGGGATATCACCACCGATGGGGATTTAGTTTTGTGCTAAAGTAGACAATGTGGAATTGTAAGCGTACAGTACGCTGACTGAGGTGCGGATACTTGTATCTACACCACCACTAAGGGATGATATTGAAGACGAAGGAATGGAGAGTGGAAAGGTTAAGATACGAAAGAGCTTAGGAAATGATTCATAAAATATCTTGTGGATTTAATCCCATTCAACTGAGCTACTGTACGTATCCGTGTACACATTTTGCTAACGTAATAAGATGACGTGTAATGTGCGCCTCAATTAAATTAAGTGGCAAACATAATTAGCGGTTAGCTAGTGTAGATCCACAGAGTATGAGACGTTTGTTTGCACACGAAAATTGAATTTCACTACATTCTCAGGCTTACCGTAGAGTTCGTAGCGAACTAATTGCAACTTTTGAGTGCTCGGTGATATTTTGGATATAGTGCAGGAAGTACGTCATAGTATGCAGTTGGTTTCTAATCATATTTTATATTTTGCAATACGTCAAGATGGATGGTCATGTGAGCAGAAATATGATGTAGTGATTGATGATTATTGGATTTTCGAATTATTTAAAATGTCAATCGAATGTAGAAATACTCTGACCGGAAACGCATTAAAATTCTGATACCAGATTTAGATTTATCGATGTTATAGTCTCAACGTAAGCTGAGGGGACAATTTTATACAATATTTCCAGGCGAGGCGAACCTGTGCCCCTGAGATGACGTTTTGCAGATGTTTGCTGATTCTTTGTAGTAAGATTGAATAATTTAACACAAAATTGACGACGAAGCGATATATGCGTAATTTTTTGTAAAATTCATATTTCTTGTAAATTTTTAATTTTCACAGGATACGCTAAACCATTGTGACTTTAGTGTACGCAGCTTCGAAATGGAAGAAATGTTGATAAGAAGTAGAGAGGCTACTATGCGGTAGACATTTCAACAACGCCTTTTATCCAAGATATATCAAGGTCTAGATATAGCAACATCGCGCTAGAAGATCATTAAAGTAGTTGTCAATATACGATTTGGAGTTGGGTATCTAAATGGATCGATGCAACCACGTTGTGAACCAAGAGTCGTGATGGTATTCGTCATTATAACAAGCGAAAAAAAAGAACACTACTGACACCAAAATCAACACCAAAAAAGGTAACAACGGCCTGCATTGATATCTTCTAAGGTTACGACCAGCCTTCTTGAACTTTAAAGAAAGACAAATCAACTCAAAGACAAATCAAGCATATAGTTTTGCATATGTTTCCATTGAAAGAGTGTGCCCTGATTTTATACAAGATCCGACAAAGCATGCATGAGAAAACAATGAAACTTTGGAATCTACAAACCTTACTTACCTACTTCAGTGGCGCTACAGTCCGGAATGAACCTGGGCCTCAACCAACATGCCTCTCCAATTAGCCCAGTCCTTAGCTAACTGCCTCCAGTTGCGCACTCTAAGTTGGTTGAGGTCGGTTTCTACTTGTGCGCGCCACTTAAGGCGAGGTCTTCCTCTACTGCGTCCGACGTTTGGCTGGTAATCGAAGACTCTGCGAGCCGGAGTATTGGTGTCCATTCGTTCTATATGTCCTAGCCGTCTTCAACATCCATTGCTGAGTTTTTTGACCAGAGGCATGCCGCTGTACAGCTCGTATAGTTCTTGGTTGAATCTTCGTCTCCATAGCCCGTCGACGCAAACGGGACCGAAGATTTTTCAAAGAATTTTCTTCTCAAATCGACCAAGGATTTCTTCATCCGCTTTTGAGACGGCCCATGCTTCAGCGCCGTAGAGCAAGACTGGGATAATCAGGGTCTTATATAATATCTCCTTAGTAGTTCGGGTGAGGTCTTTACTACTGAATTGCCTTCTTAGCCCGAAGAAACAGCGGTTGGCAAGAGTAATTCTCGTTTAATTTCTGACGAGATGTTGTTGGAGTGGAGTTGATAAAGTCCCGTACTACCTCAAAACTATATCTGTCAATGGTGACGTTCTGTCCAATTCGTCGATGTTGTGTGTCCTTTCGTGTTGACAGCATATACTTCGTCTTGCCCTCATTTACTGCTAAACCCATGTTTGCCGCTTCCTTCCTTATACTACCAAACGTTGCTATGACATCACGTTGAGTCCTACCAATGATATCAATATCGTCGGCGTATGCTAGTAGTTGCGACTGCAGTCTTTCGACATTAAATTTTTTCACTGTATTTCTGGATTGTTGTGGCGTGGTGGATATCCGCATTTTAACCTTGGCTGCAACAAGGTAGTGGTCCGAGTCGATGTTAGCTCCTCGGAATGTTCGGAAATCCAAAATACTGGATGCGTGCCTCTTGTCTATCGCTATGTGATCAATTTGATTGACCGTTCGACGATCTGGAGACCGCCATGTCCCCTTAGGGATATTTAGGTGAGGAAACCGTGTGCTGGCTATAGTGGCATTTCGTTCCGTAGCGAAGTCAATTAGCCTAAGTCCGTTACTAGACTTGTTGTCGTGTAGGCAATGTTTTCCGACAATACTGCTGAAGATGTCTTCTTTTCTACCTTTGCGTTAAAATCTCCCAGCACGATTTTAACATCGTACTTCGGTAGTCGCTCATATGTTTTGTCAAGGAGCTCATAGAAGCAGTCCTTAGCTATATCATCTTTATCGTCCGTTGGTGCGCGAGCGCATATAAGGCTTATTGGCATATTTGGCCTTAATGCGGATTGTTACAATGCGTTCGCTAATGTCTTGGAAACATAAGACTTCTTGCCTAAGTCTGGCACTTATAAGAAATCCGCATCCGAATAGTCGCTGTTTCTGCTCACTATAACACGGTTGTTGATGTCACAGTTTTTCATCCTCTTCTTGCCCGGCCCATCTAATCGTATTTCCTGGATGGCAGTAATATCAGCTTTGTAGCAGTTTAGAGCTTCCGCTAGTTGATCGCTTGCACCTCTCCTGTTTATTGTTCTCACATTCCACAACGTCGTTGTCCTTTTTTCGTTTAGCCGGGTCGTCAACATTAAAATCAATCGTAACAATGGTTTTTTAAATGGGTGGGTAGTTAACCCAAAGCACAACCCCCAACCTGGAGGGCCAGTTCCAATTTTTAGATACCCCTAGGACAAGGGGCCATCCGTATCCACTACGGGATTGAGCGCTGCCGTTGGCCTTTCGGTTCATCCGCCACCATCTCTATTCAAGGGACCTGACTAACCGTTGAAATTCCTAGACAACCTGTTCTCCGAATATGTCGAAGCAGCTTGTCTAGGTTTGCCTGGGACAGCAGGCCGGATATTCATTCCGTGCCATTCTGACCTGGCTGTTTATATTGTTCGCTGCGTTATCAGCACTCGCGCTTATCGTTTAGCAAGTCAATTCCGGTTGGATGAGTAGTCAGAGTTACAACACTAGGCATTGTCAAGTTAACGCCAATCAGAGTCTACCCTCGTTCTACAACACCCAACCACCCAATCTAAAAACCGCGAAGTTTTATTTCTTGAACTTGCAATCCAGATATTTTAAAAATTGATATGATTATTACAATCACACGCATTGCAATAATTCACATCAAGGTCGAATTCGCTACACATCTGTCATGACTCGTGACATATGACACCGCAAAGAGCTGGTTCCTTGTTCTCTTGGACTTCCGAACTACCATGGTAAAATCGTGCTGGAGGAGAGGGCTACCGAAGTGGAAGCTACTGAAGTACAATGTGAGGATATATTAACCAGTTTTATCATTATCCCTGATATGATATAGATATGGAGAGTCAACGTTGGCGTTTAAAATCCCATATTACGTCTACCGTCCCAATTAGGATACATACAGTGAATAACCTAAATGTGCTACTTTGACATATTCCGACCACCAAGGTGCTCGAAGAATCTCATGGGTTTCTCAAACAGAAATGGTGGCGAACGAGCTGAAATAACAACGGCGGAGCTAAATTCCGTAGTCCTGGCCCTCCAAATTGGGGGTTTTGTCATCAGGGTTACTCCTCACCACGTTGAAAATAGAAAGTTATGAAAAAGCAACAGCCTCGAATAAAAGACTCCTTCAGTGCACGCCGGGTGCACACAAAAACTTAATTTACCGTGACCCATGAAGTACGTTGGATAGGATCAGAAATACACAAACGAAAAGCATTTGACATTTATTACTGCTGCCACCAAAGGCTGTACACATCAGGATGCAGATTCATTGTGAGGGATGACTTAGGTCAAAGAGAATCGACTTTAAGCTGGTTTTCTGATCACTTGACTGTTATCCGCAACAGAGCAACGTTTTGCATCATCAGCCTAACCTGTGCACACGCATCTACCGATAGCACAGAAGGCCCTATCGAGGTAGAATTTTATGACCTTTTGGACGAAGCTTATTTATAATACAATGTGAAGATCGTACTAAGGGACTTCAATCCGAAAATTGGTAATGAAAATATCTTCGTAGCGTTAGTTGGAAACCACAGCCTCTACGAAACCATCACAGATAATGGGTTTCGACTTCGCGAGAATATGTAATAATATCATCAGTAGTACTTAATCAATCGGGCGATCTCCAGATGGTCAAACAGCGAACCAAAACGACCATATATTTATAGATACTAGGCACGCATTTAACATCCTGGATATACAGGATGGGACAGAGGGACCAACGACTACTCTCACCATTTTCACGTAGGAGGCAAATTCAGAGCCCGACCGTCTAACAGAGGAAATTGCGAATGGTGCAGAAAAAGAGACGCTTTACTGAGTAAGGGACTGCCAGAGTGTACAAACAAAAACTGAGCGAAAGACTCGTCCATCAATATCCACACCTAGTTGAAACACCTTTTTCCGTGGTATGATAAAATTTACAGCACGGGAAGACCACTGAACAAGAAGAGAAGAAAATCCTGGAAGAGATTGACTTCACGGCCGCGTATAAAAACATCCTTCGCCTAAGCCTCTATAAAGCAACATCTGCCGGGATACCACCAAAAACTGATATAGCTCTCGCCTAATGTTAGAGAACAAGTCATGCAAAATGCAGGTCGGACACAGTTCTGGTCAAAAAAAGCGACTATTTCCTACAAATTCGTCCAGCTACTCAGGTAAGCAATCATGTTAGGCCAATGAAATGAGTTCGTCCTTCTTTTAACCATGGCAAGACAAAGTATATGCTATCAACATACAAAGAACAGTTCACCAAATACATTGGACAAAATGTCACTGTTTATAGCAACAATTATGAGATAGTTAAAGAGTTCATCTACCTCGGGTTCAACAGCAACCCCACGATTGTCACCATGGTGGCGATATGATGAAGACCATCCCTAGGAAACCGATGGTAACTCGGTTAAGCAAAACAAATGGAATAAATACTCTAAAGCCGAAAGTAAAAAAGTTTCCTCATACATACTTACTTAAATGGCACTACAGTCTTGAATGAACCTGGGCCTCGACCAACATGCCTCTCCAATTAGCCCGTTCCTTAGCTAGCTGCCTCCAGTAGCGCACTTCAAGTTGGTTGAGATCGTGTTTAACTTATTGGTGCCACTTTAGGCGAGGTCTTCCTCTACAGCGCCTGATGTCTGGCTTGGATTCGAGGCTCTTCGGGCCGGAATAATATTAAGCAATCATTCTGCCTAATACATTTGGCCTCGGCGCAAAATTATTTGATAGATTTGAACAATTTTGGTTGATTTGACAATGCGCCTGTACCATCACTTGAGTTAAATAGTTACTTCACATCGTACCTCCAAAAGCATCCACACAATTCTTGTTTGAATTCGATAGTTTGAGTCTTTGATTTATTTGACTTGTCTTTGCTACTATGATCATCGGCGAAACAAGTGTCCTTTTTCCTTTTAAGCACTACATCGGGGACTTACACCTACATCGTAGATTGCCCCTTCGATAACGGATTCAATCGATCTGTTTCTGTATTATTATCTTAGTCAGTTTGAATTCATTGAGTTATTTAAATTTTTGATGTATTTTGAACACATGCATGGATGTAGCACAATCATGACCACAATAAAAAAAAATTCCTATCGACTCTTATAAAATTCGACATGGAGACAAATTGCGGAGACGAACTAATTGATGGACACCAAATCTTAACATGCTACACACACCGCAGCTGGAAAAGTAACATCCACCCTCAAATTGTTTCCAAACTAAAAAAAAACACAATTCCCTCTTGTCCCAACTGGAGTGGGGCTCCCCTGCTACCAGTAATCTTAGACACTTGTAATGAATAGAAAATATCCGAGTATTTTTGTTCGTATATCCATTTGGCAAGACTAAGTGACACATCGTATGTAACAAATTGACTTAGTGAGATGTTGAAAAATATTGACTACATACGTTGAAATTAGTTGCGCCTTGAATTTGATAAACATAAATAGCGAGGGAGCTATCTGATTCATGCCATCTGGAAAAACTTGCAACGCACATTTTTTAATCTCCAAAAAAAAAATGTATCCAGATGGGGATGATCTAATGTTTATATTTAATCAGCAGCAGGGATATCGAAAGATTTTAGCCACGGAATAAAATGTCAATAGATTGTCGAATGCCACAAAAAATAAATCCTCTCCACATTAAAACCATTCTTGTCACTCAAAAAAACAAGAGCCTACAACACTTTGCGTTGCCGTCGGGGTGGAAATACCTTCGATTGATATGCCAACTATCGCTGTCACGGCCCGCCAGGTCGGCTAATCACGCCTACCCGTAGCGCCAAGATTCTTGCGATGCGCATTCTTCGAATCACATTTGTCTATCAATTACTTATGTGCAGACCCATCAATCACACCCCCTACGTGCTGTGAATCTTTCATCGCGCCACCACCTCATGTCATGTTAAGAATTCTGCAATCAACAAGCCGAAATCCTCATCCCAGAGTACTATGCGATACGTCCGCATCGTCGTCGTCGGCGTTGTAGTCGTCCGACTACCACACGTATGGAATTTAGATCAAACACTCGGAACTTCCACCACGCACCACGCATCGCTGCGCAAACATACCTAGGCGTCGCGACCTTTCGACCCGCGAAATTGGCGTCAGCTCGATTGGAGAATTTAGTTCACAGCCAATAGCAAATATCTGCAAGATACTAAACGTCAGCTAAGATAAACACACGCTTCAATCTTCAGGTAGTGTAGAGGCTGTTAGTAGTGCTTCGGGTCTATTTTTAGCCCGTTCGCGCTAATATTTGCGAATCATTTGGTTCGTTCATTGTCTGGCGGGCAGCAGTCATAAGCGAGTAGATAGATGATATTAGTCAAAATATTTACCTTCCAATCAACTATGGGGAGGAAAATATTTACGCGCCAAGTCCATCCATCAAAAACAGGGGTTGTGGAAGCTCTCTTGATCATTTGCATTTGATGGGCCTTGAGAAGCATTCTTGAGTAGATTTGCTTATTTATTATTAGCCGCGTACGTGCGTCGCTCGGTTCGGTTATGATCTTTGAGCACCTTTGCAGTCATTTCAAATGTTTAGGTATGTGAGTTGTGTAGCGTTTATATTATTAAGTATCAAAGGAAATGTCTTATTTGACTATTGATTGAATGATAATAGCGGCTTAAATATAAGTTTTGATGTTATCAGAATATTAAGTGAATTATTTTTTGGCGCTGAGAACGCAGACGATAATTATTTCTCAAGCCCATGACCCATGTATTTCAATTATAAGCCCAGAACCGATATCATCAGATCCGTTTCTTCAACAAGATGTTAAGAAGGACGATAAATTGAGCAGCGATGATGATGAATTCAATTCGACGGAAAAGATGAACCGCTGCTTCAGCGGACTAAGATGGCAATTCTATAGTAAAGCCTTCAATCGAACAACTTAGGAGGTCCTGATCATCCCAGTCCTGCTCTACAGTGCTGAAACATACACCGTATCAAAAGTGGATGAAGAAATCCTTAGTCGTTTCGTGAGAAAAATTCTTCGAAAAATCTTTGGTCCCGTTTGCGTTCATAATCTATGGAGAAGAAGATCCAACCAACAACTCCGAGTCAAAAAAAAAACTCGGCATCGGACGTTTAAGATGGATATGATATTAAGAGCGAATGGAAACCGATACTCCGATTTGATGTGTTTTCGATTACCAGTCAGACGCCAGAGGTATTAGAGGAAGACCTCGTCTTAAGTGTTGCTCGCAAGTCGAAACCGACTTCAACCAACTTGAAGCGAGCAACTGAATGCAGTAGGCTAAGTACCGAGCTTATCGGAGAAGCATGTTGGTTGAGGTTCATTCATTCACTATACAAGGTGGCGCAAAAGTAGTCCTCCTATCAGAAAATACTATAAATTTTGCGATTGGCCCCAAATGTCAGTTCTGTTTTGACATTTGTGTAGTAAACACATGCGAAATACACGTTAATAAATGTTACGCTACACTGCTCCAGAACGCGGAATATTGGTGACTATTTATTTGAGCAATAATCGGTCGGTGACTTTGGCACAACGTGAATTTCGTCGCAGATTTCCTAGCGATCCAACGCCTACTGGTGAAACACTGCGACGTTTAGCCGCTCGCCTCGAAGAGACTGGCACAACACGGGACGCTGCCATGCGTTGCAGACCCCGGAGTAGCCGTTCTGCAGAGAATATTGCTGCTGTAGCCGAAGATGTCATGGAAGCGCCGTCGACATCGACCAGACGACGTGCCATGCAAATGGGTATCAGTCGACGGTCTTCACAGCGAATTTTGGTACAAGATTTGAAGATGTTTCCGTACAAAGTCCAGACGGTGCATCAGCTGTTAACTGCTGACCACCAATCGCATCTAACATACGCTCAAGCCATCCTTAATCACCACCAAGTGGAAGATGATTTTTCATCAAAAATAATCATGAGTGATGAGGCCCATTTCCATCTTAGCGAGTACGTAAATAAACAAAATTTACGCTCCTGGGGCAGTGAAAATCCGCGTGTAACCCACGAAGAGCCATTACACCCGCTCAAAGTCACTGTATGTTGTGCTTTTCTCGCTGGAGGAGTCATCGGACCTTTTTTCTTCGAAGACGTCGCGGGCACAACGGTTACTGTGAATGGTTCTTTTTGCCGCAACTTGATGAATTGGGATTGGAAAACTTGTGGTTCCAACAGGATGGTGCAGCGGCACACACTACACGTGCCGCAACCGATATGCTGAAGGATGCATTTCCCGGGCGCCTTATCTCCCGTTTTGGCGATTTGCACTGGACAGCAAGATCGCCTGATTTGACCGCTCCAGACTTCTTTTTGTGGGGCTTTTTGAAGTCGCGGGTGTATGTCAACAAGCCTCAGACTCTTGCTGCTCTTAAAGACAATATCCGTTAAGAATGTGAGGACCTATCTCCGGAAGTTTTGGCCAAAGTGATGGAAAATGCCAAAAAAGGGCTCAAATGGCAGTCAACTGTGGCGGCGGCCATTTACATGACATCATATTCTCGACTTGATGTAAAAAAAATTAAAAGACCAAATAAAAATAATCCACAAAAAGAATCAAAGTTTTATATTTTTTTTAAATTACAGCCAAAAAACATTGGAAGGTTATTTTTGCGCCACCATGTATTATATCCGATAGGGGTATATATCGAAAGATATACCTTAAGGTATATTGATCGACTCCGAATCGATAGCTAAGTCTGTATGTCCACCCGTGTCATTAACCTTCCGTATGTATATCACCAATTTGTGGGCCTTAAATGTTTAGCTAGTGTGCTGAAATTAAGTATAGAGACTGTATCTGTAGGAAGAACCGGAATAAGTGTTTTTTTTAGATCCACCCACTGCAGAGCACCTTTTCAGTAAAATACTGTGTAGGCCAAACGGTAAGAAATTTGGAAAAAGTATATGAATAGCATATTAAGACAATTTAAAAAAAAAACTTTTCTTAGTAAAATTTAGGATAATTTGAACGACAATTCGTTAAAAATGTTTAGAGAATAATACTACATTTCGTCTATAGATTATTTTGACCCACACAAACTTTTTTGGGTTTTTTACATAACGATTTTTAAAGCCATAGCATATCCATAAAAAAAATTTTGCTTTGTCGAACAATACAGCTTTAGATACAACGTCGGAACAAGATTCATTCAGTTTTAAGGAACGCCCACTTTTTGAGGGCATTTAAAATAAGGATATAATGGGAAAGGGAAGCTTTTTAACGATCGGCACAGCGGATTGTAGCCTTCCCATATGTTTTTTTGTATTCCCAAATGGTGAGTTATTATGAAGCGTTCGGCAATAATACTTTTTTTTGGTTGAAATGCGTGCCATTAAAGGGTCGTAGCGGTACAGGTGTAAGAAAGTAAGGTGCGTGAGTTTGCAAACCGAGACATAATTTTCGGATATTTTGTGATCGCAATCCAGCCTGCTTTCATAAATCGTTTCAATGTAAGTAAAACGGTGCTTAAATTTTAAGGGCCGATGTTAATTTTGAATAAAACATTTATATATTATTATAAATTATTTATTGAATTATTATCATTTCTTTATATTATGATAATACTGGTATGGTTTAATTATTTATGGAACAAAACGTCGTTAGGTACTCCAACTAGTATCATATGGTGATTCTTCACTTTTATACATATCCAAATCGCTCACTGCCACGCCCACTTTTTTAAAATACATTGATTTTAGTCAAATGGTACAGAATTTTGATAAACTGTCTGAGCGATATATTAGACAATATAAATATCTGCATTCCTTTCACAAAAAAATTTTTCCACGCCCGTTTTTTGGGGGGCACTTTTTGTAAAAAAATATTTTTGTTTAAATTTTAAAGAAATTTGATAAACTGTATCGAAAAATTTGTAATGGCAATGTAAACATTTGTTACATATATTTTTTTCAAATATACCCACTTTTTTGGGACGTTTAATTTAAGGATGGAATGTTATTGTTCGGGCGTTGAACAAAGGAAAATTATGGAAAGGGTTAAACTTCTTTGTTTCAAGTTGCACTGTTTTATTAAATGCAGTAAATTAAAGACCCGCTCTTCTCAACGTTATAAAAAAAGTATTTATTTCATCTATCATTCTGACAACAATAATTTTTATATATATTGGTATGTACCCCAATGTAAACAATAGCGTTGTTGATTTTAGTACTCTGTACAGTGGTCAACAAGTAAATTTGCTTTGCTGACCTCACGGGTGGGTATTGCTGTTTATCATGAACAGTTATTATGTATTCAATGAAGTTTCCAACATGCTTAAAGTGTCAAAATCAAACGAAATATGTCCCATTAAAATTTAGACTATTTATATATTTTAACAAGAAAAGTAGCAAGGCATATCCAAATGGCGTTAACCCGCACATGTCTGTTTAAATATAAACAAAAAACATCCCAAAAAGCGGCTGACTAAAACCAGATGTATCCTCTACTTTTTATTCAACACCATTATAACTGTATTTTTTTTTAATACTTGAAGCTCTGAGCTTTCCAAAAATGTATAATACCTATATTGTTCTGAATGCGACATTTCCAGTAAACGCTTTTGAAAAGCCTGTACGCGAATTCAGTCAAATCAATATTTTGACTCACTGCACTTCGGCGACTGATTTTACTCAGTTCTTTATAAATCAAAAAAAATTATTACTATCGATTTGCATCAGACGAATTTGGGAACCCTGCCTTAGTAAAAACCACTTATGAAATGGCGTTGTATGGAGCTGTCCCACTGTGCGACGGAACGGCTCACACTTCAAGGGCATCGACGTTATAAAAGATTGTTAAAAAGTTTTGTTTTCAATGAACATTACGGGAAATCAGTTTTAAAATAAAATTATCGGGGACATCTATGGTTCACGATGGATAGAAGGCAACTTTTATGGAGACTAAGACTTGATGTGTGTAGTTTGATTCGCAGCATAAATGCGCAGTTTGACACTACCACGCATAAAAGTTTAATAGAAATCGCGGTTGGTAAACATTTTTTTGAAGAAAAAGATTATCCTTCAGTATTGTTTTGACTAAAACTTCACCCCGATTGCAAAAGACAGATTCCCTCAAAAATATCATAAAACATACATCAACCAAATACCCAACCACAAAATATCCACCCGGCACGTGTTCACACGCTTTTCTGTAATTTTTGTTTACAATAACTTCGATGCAAGTCACTCTTTTTTAACTCTCCAAGGAATTGCCATGGTGCTCCTTAGGATAAAGACAAATCACATACGGGTAATAAACGTAGATACATTCAAAATAATATCCACTAAACTATGTGAAATGAAAACAAACACCAATAACGTCCCTTAAGTATCTTCACCTTTTCTTGGTGTATTGTCACCCCATACGATCCGTTCGGCACGTGTCAATTAATTTTTAGTCTACTGGTTAAACATACCTACACCACGATAGCGTACGCCCGTCGACAATACAAGTGTGAGAATCCATATAAATTATGAAAATATATTGCTATGAGAACACTTTTATATTCACCTAAAGCAAGCGTCCCGACACGAGGACGTGGTGTCCTTGTATTTGACACTCTGTGAGTCGAGTTGATACATGGCAAATTCAATTATGAATCTTATTGAATTTTTAACGTGTAGCTGCAGACGACCGCGTACCTTTTTCGAGAATCAAATGTTCATCCCTGGAGGGTTGATAAACCGGGTGTCATTAATAATTTTGTTGAGATGATGTCAGCGTTGTGTAATTTTTTGGAAACGAATAGCCATTCGTTTTGCTAAGTCATACGCTTCTACTGTCAACATCAAGTACAGTGAGGGAGCATATTTGACTGATGATGATGGGTGTTTGAAGTGATGAGGTGTTGTCGATTGTTTCAACAGATAGTTGTGGAGGCATTTAACAAGTCAAGTCGTTTAACGAGTGACGATTTACAAAAATTTACATAGGAAGGTACAGAGTGTCCGCCGCGTAGGTATACTACTTTGTTTGCTTATAATTTTTGATTAAATGAAAGAGAATGGATCTGATATTTATAAATGTTTTATCTAATGTCGGCAATTATGTATGGAATACAATATCAGGTAACTGTCCGCCTCTGTTAGTCACACAAATGCGAGCCCTTTTGAGCAGATTTTTCATTACATTCTCACACATTTCACGCGGTATTTCATTAATTTTATCACGAATATTTTGTTCGAGTTGCTCAAGCGTTTCTGGTTTGTTTGCATAAACCGGACACAAAAAGAAGTCCAGAGCAGTCAAAACAGGCGACCGCGGAGGACAATCAAGATCACCATTTCTTGTTGTGGAAAGAGTTCTCGCAGTAACTCCATTGCAATCCTGGCTGTATGCGATATGGCACCGTCTTGTTGATACCACATGGTAATCAAGCCCAAAGCATGCAGTTGTGGCGTTAAAAAGTTTTCAATCATATCACGATATCGCTCCCCATTCACAGTTATTGTTACGCCGTTTTCATTTTCAAACAAGTAAGATCCAAGGATTCCTCCTGATCAAATTATGCAAATGACTGATGAATAATTTGATGGTTTTCCATTGCCCAGAACCGATTATTCTGTTTAGTCAGATATCCATTCAAATGAAAATATGCCTCGTCACTCATTATGATTTCTTCATAAAAATCGGGGTGGTCATGAGCTAGCTGTAACATCCTATTGGCATATATACGGTGGCGTAAATGGTCTTGTGGAAGAAGCTCTTGTGTCAATTGATTCCTAAATGGAAACAAATGCAAATCCTTGTGCAAAATTGTGGACAAAGTTGTTCTTTGAAGACCAAGCTCTTGAGCATGGCGTCGAATTGAGGTTGATGGATTGTTTTGAACGCTTCCTTGAGCAGCTGTAATGTTTTCAGCCGATCTTGCAGTACATTGTGGGCCATACTTGGGCCTATAACCTGCGGCCCCCTTTCTTCGAAATCATTCACTACACGATAAATGGCACTTTGTTTCTCCCAAAAATTTCACGTTACTTTCTCATCGTCACAGTATACAATGATTGATTTTGATAAAATGTTTTAACGATTAAATCACCTTTGGTTCATCGAATATTTTCCCATAATAAATTTACTACGTGACTACATCACGACTGCCAAATATGAACTGTCAAGACTAATGTTTACCAAAATGGCGACAAAACAAAGTAGTGTACCTTCTCGGCGAACACTCTGTACTTAGGGCTCAGTTATAGGTATCATTGAAAACCCCCATTTGAAATTTTCGTTTGCTTCTTGCGGCTTTTTTTATTCATCCATCCACGAGTTGCTGTCAAAACAAAGCTTATGAATATTAGAACCTAACCATCCGAAAATATTTAAATTTCTAATTATAATTTTCGCAGAAAGACACTTTCCAATTTGCACTGATCAACACTTTTATTTTTATAAAGTAATGATTGCAATTCCACCGAACTGAAATGGAATTTTCCAATAATTCCCATAAGAAGCTATGGGGTGACATTTCAATTCCATCATGTGCTGTGTTCCAATGAAGTTGTGAAATGATAACTGGGACCTTACAACTATATCTGTATTTTTAATCCCGATTCTATTGTAAAGTATGTTTTGTGTGGATGAAAAGTCGCAACAGATGAATATTGAAAAACTCAAAATAAGCGGCTTGACAATGATCGGAAACAAATATCTGTAGAAATTTAAAAGTATTTTAATTTTAAAGAGAGATTACAAACTACAGACAGCAAAAGATAAAGAGTATAATCTAACTAACAAATTTTTCTGCAATAAAGCACTATCGACGCTATTTCCAGCAATATTAACTGGAAAATATTTGGACTTCTATAGGACTTCCTTAAAGAAGCATTACCGAAGCTAAAAATAAAAATCTGTTCCTTATTTACCCATATGTTTTTCTATTTCATTATTCGTATCAATGATTGTTTTAAACATTTTTATTGTGTATAGAGGTATTTTAATGTATTAAATTAGATCAGTTAAATTGGGTTTCTACTGGGATTCAAATACGGGTACCTAACACTATGTAACAAAGTAATTTTAACATGTGCTGTAAAACCATAGATTGAAAGCCGAAGAACGACTTCAGTGGCGCGATGGTTGGTGCGATGAACTGCCGCGCAGAAGGGTCTGGGTTCGATTCCCAGCCTTTGCATCACCTAAATGATTGTTCACTGGCCCTCCTCTCGTGATCATCTGACAAGTCATCCGAGTAGTATCAACTGTCAAGTAAAGCTTATCTCAAGTTCGCCGTTCGGAGTCGGTATAAAACATCGTGCAGAAGTATACACGCAAACATGAATGTTTGTGAGAAAGCTCGGCCCTGGGTACTGTTAGTTTCTATCATTTGTGTACTTCACATTAATTTTCTTAAAGTTACAAATCGTAGGCAGAAGCCATCCATTAAATTGTACACGAAAAATGGGAAATATGTCATTTCTAATGTGCATGTGATGCCATTGTACTGAGAAATAGAATTGAATATTTTTGGCACCGAAAAAATTTCAAAATAAAACATGTTGGTGTTGCCACGACTGTGAATAGACCCAAGACCTTCTGCGTGGTGGTTCATCAAATAAAAGCTATAAGCCCTCAGTCAAAAGCTCTTAACAGGCTTTGCTTCTATATAACGTTTGCGGAAGCTCTACCAAAACATTTTTACAAATATCACATCAACACACATATCCAAAAAGTTTAGAGAAGCCTTTAAATAGATAAACCGTCTCATCTTTTAGTAAGCCTGTGGATTTACCTCCAATAGTTTTTGAACAGACTGAACTTCCGGGCAGCAGAGCAAACAAACAGAAGTGATTGCTTCTAGAAATTGTTGATTCGAAATTTATAGAAAAAAAAATTGTTAGTTGTGATGACATCGTAAAAATTGTACTATTCAAAAATACATATTCGTTTCTTAAAATAAAAAATGGATTTGTCTTGCAATCTTTATTGATAAAAACATATGAGAATGCTATAATCCCCATTGCGGATCGTTTGATAACTTATCCCATCCCATCCTTAAAAATATTATTCTTAAAATGTGGGGCTTATAGCTATGATATATTGAAAATTATATTGTCACAACATATTGTTAAGACAGTTTATCAATATCTTTTATAGTTCGATAAAAAACAACGTGTACTCCTGCATATTGTTATGGAGTAGGGTATACAATTGGTTTTTGTAGGAAAACGCCAATAAAAATGAGTGTAAATAATATTTAGACGAAATGTTTTTTTATCAAACCCAATGATTTTGCATCAAAAGTTTTTTCGAATATTTCAAAATTTTTTGGCAAAGAGCCTTATATGTACGAAATATAGATTTTGACTAAATATATTGTTGAGGTACTTTTTCAAAATTCCGTTTGGCCGAAAATAACGATTTTCTTCAAAGTGAGCGTGGCAGTGAGCGGATTTTGAAAATATTCAATTTTTGACCAAAATTTTAATTTGTGGACCACCTAGATTTCTCGATAATTTTTAACATTATTTCAAAGTTTTTGACAATCCCGGGGTCATCAAAATTTTCAACTTTTGATACAAAAATTAAACATTTTTAAATTTTCTGACGACCCCGGGGTCATGATAATTTTTAGTTTTTGATCATAGTTTTTAAGTTTTTCGAAATTTTTGAACACCCCGGCGTCGTGAAAAATTCAAATTTTTGATCAAAATTTTAATAATTTTTAAATTTTCTGACGACTCCGGGGTCATGATAATTATTAATTTTTCATCTAAATGTTTAAGTTTTTTAAACCATACGCTCACAAAAGTTTCCTTCAACAAATCAAGTGTGGCACGAGCTGTGTGACATGTTGCACCGTCTTGTTGAAACCACAGCTCCTGCACATCATAGTTGTTCATATTATTGAACGAAAAAGTCAGTAGTCATGGCTCTATAGTGGTCACCATGGATTTTATTTATTTTTGTAATCACGCAAACCAAGATATTTCAGCAAAATCTTTCATATTCCTGTAAACGATGGCGGATATACTGATTCGGGTCTTCCCCTACGCTAGGCTCTACAGCAGTAATGACTTCTTCTGAACGCACAGTACTACGTCTTTGTGGATGCGTATTATTATTTAGAGTTAACGTGGTGCGAAAACGTTCCATTTCAAATTAATTTCTTTGATGGACGATTATGTTGACCGTAAAATGGACGTAGTGCGCGATATGTATTTCGAACAGAACCATGATTTTCAAAATAAATTCGCACAATTTGAAAGTGTTGCTTAGACGTCAGTCTATTCATGTTGAAAATAAATCACATGACAGCTGACAAAATGGACGCCAGTTAGAATAGTGTTGTCCACTTAAAGCTCCATACCTTTACCTTTCATTATAAAAGCAGATAGGATTTTGTAGGCGCCGAACGTTAAAAAGGCTTTTGCTTCTGAAGTTGGAGCGGTTCATAGGGTGGACTTATTTGTGGATCAGAGAAACGATGATGAGGCATACTTTCATTCGACCAGATGTTGCTTATGAGTTATGGTTCATGTTACTTAAAAAGAATTTCCAACGGCTTTATAAAGTTTGACAGGAAGGCCATAATTTCCAGCAGTCTTGTTTAGGCTATGTTTAGATATTGGTATCCCCACTTCACCTACCTGATGGTCGCCAATAGTGAATGGTTTTTTCTACCTGACAGCTAAAGATTGTTTCCAATTTCCTCGCCGTTCGACAATCTGCAGAATTATACCAGGAATATTCTTCAATTTCAGGAATGCACCAAATCATTAATTGTTATGCATGAAAAATATAATTTAACATTTAATTTATCAATATACAATTATACCTATCTATCGGAAGTTTTTTAGAGGTATAGACTTTCGAATTGAAATAAAATACAAAAAAATCGACTTAATGTCCCGTAACTTATTGGAAGGATAATTTTGTGGCATTAATTTTTGAATATGATTTTGGGCATGTGGCCACCGTGGCTGGTTTAAATAAAGCCAAGTCTAGTGGGCTAATTTTCAACATTTGGGGCCGTATGTCGGCAATAACGCCACGAATGTTGGCTTGAAAGTCCCCTAACGTTTTCGGTTTATTGGCGTAGACGAGCGACTTAACATATTAACAAGGAAAATAATCCAATGGTGTCAAATCACACGATCTCGGTGGCAGGTCCATTCCCCGAAATTATGCGCTCATCGAATGTTTCCTTTAATAAACCGATTGTGACGTGCGCTGTTTGGCATGTACCGCCGTCTTATTGGAACCACATCTCATGCACATTCATGCAATCCAATTCGGTGAACAAAGTAGTGGGTCATCATGACTCTATACCGGTCTCCATTAAAGATAACTGACTCTCCAGAATCATTTCAGTATGAAGTATCATTGAAGTATGGCCTAATGACTCCAACAACCCATATGGCACACCAAACAGTGAGTTTTTGTGGATGTAATGGCGTCTCAAGGGTCTCATGTGGATTCTCTTCACTCCAAATGCGGTAATTTTGCTTGTTGACGTAGCCATTCAACCAAAAATGAGCCTCATCACTGAACAAAATTTTGCGATGAAAATCAGCATCGAGATCAATCTCGTTTTCGGCCCATACACCAAAATCACGACACGTTGCATGTTTTCGCGGCTTTAATTCATTCACAAGCTCAATCTTGTAAGTTCGTAAGTCAAGATAAGGTTTGTCGAAACAAAAGGTGCTTATGACCAAATTAATGTTACGCTGGAGTGCTGGGCCCCTAATTCCGGAAGCCATACTTTTTTTAAATTAATTTTTATTTTGCTTTAGCTAAAAAATATTTTTTGTATGCTAGACAAAAATTCATGAGAAACTTGCCTACTTATCAGCTCCTTATCTAACCCATTACTAACTGAATACTAATGACTTTTGGCCTACTTAACTGAAAGCCCTATTTTACTGCACTAAGTAACAATTAAGTACGCCGTGTAAATATTGGACACCCTTGTACGAATATTTGGTTCTACAAGCGAAGAGGAAAAATGCAGATTGAGATACAACCGCTTGCCTCAGTGTTTTTAGAAAGACAAAAATCTGATACCTTCAAATACTATACGATACGGGGATATTGGTTTTGTTTTAATTAAAACAAAATCATTCATGAAATATTTCTTCCGAAACAAGGTCAAGGGACACAAGCCACATTCTTCCACCGTCATTAATTTTATTAGAACGCAGTTATATTCTTCAGCAAATTCTCTATATTCGAAAATGACATCACACTTGACAAACACACCCCCATGTGAGGGAACGCACATTATACGGATATGCACATTTACACACGACACGACGCACAGTACCGGGGACCATTTAAAATAATTTATTACCAAATTCATGTCCTTGTTGCCTTTGTGCAGATAGTATCTAATTATATATTCACATTTGGGATACTGTGTGTGCACCGAAAGTCCAATTGAATAATCGTCCCACGTGCCATTCGGGATAAAATCTGTTCCACTGATGCGATAGCAATTAGAATTGATTGGAAATTCTTGAGATACTTTTCGATGTCTTGGATGTTTTCTGGGTGTTTTGGTAAGTAAGACATTACAGATGAGCAGATAAATGGATGAGTTCTATATCCCAGAACTGAGGTTAAAATTCCCAGTTGGAGACTATTTATTTTGTTAATTTAAATAACCTTTTGCAGAAGAAGTGCCATGGAGATGTTCGGATACCAGGATAGGTACTGTTTGGTAGAATTTATAACTTTATTTCTGAAAACAACTCAATGCCTATCTAATCAAGGATGGTACACATTGGGTTTGGGTAGTTTTAAAAATATTTGTATATTTGTATATGGATGTATCAGTTAAGAAATATTGAATCTAGTAAAGTTATTCACAGCTCGGTAGTATTAACTCCACTAGAGGCAAGACGAGTTTTTGTTGTTGAAATTTTTGACATGTTGTTTCTGACTGTTTTAGTTTTGGATCAATCTTAAAACATTTAGTTTCAACTTGGAGTTTGTTAGTCTTCTTCATGATATGTCCTTAGTGTCAAAATTTAGTCTGTAGGAAATCTGTCAATCAGGAAACAGTGCTGGTTGGAGTCGATAAGTTTTTGTAGGCTTCGACCTTTAATACGATACTTATCTAGAATATATCTTGTTAGTATGTCTTTCATTAATATAGATACGGGACAATGTAACTGATATTCCATTCATAATTCTTTGGTGGTTGGTTTGGTATCACAAGTCATTATTCAAGTATTTATATCCATTTGTGCTATGTTCGATCGAAACAAAGGAATTCGCAATGTTTACGTCTTCTCACGAGATTATATATGTCATTTGTTTAATATGTTTGTTTTTAGGAAACCAAGACATTTTAGTGATTGGTGGTTGTTTCAAAGTAGGTCGTTACTAAAATAACGAGGAATTAAAACTCCAAAAGGTAAGAGCTTGTGTGTAAAAGCAGAGCACACCTCAGAATTTTCTTCTTCTTCTGGATCGGTACTCTTCCCACGGCATATAAAAACCAGAACTGGTGTGGCCTGGTGTTTTGTATGACATGCACCTTTGTGTGTTTGGATCTTGCAAGCATAATCATTGCAAGTAGGTCCTTTTGGATTGAGCTGGTAATCAGCAGTTGTTTAGAGTAGACTCTATGTATTTTTGGTTTCCTAAGACAACCATTGTACAGAGTCGACGTTTGTATGAAATGCATCTTCCAATAGGGACGATGAGTTTTGACGTTTCGTAGCGGCCATATTGGGTAAGCTAGATCTATGAAATTGGCTGTCATATAATCAATCGGTCTGTTTTTCCAAATCACCATGGACAGACATATGGTCTAAAAACATGTGGAAATGATAAAATAGTTAATCAAAATGGGTGTTCTGTTCGGCCACCTTTAAGAAAATGACGTGTGCTTGCTGAATTGACTCATGAGCAGTACCCTAAATTTAATCGAAAAACCATATTCAGCGATGATGCCCATTTCTGTACGGGTAGGTCAACAAACGAAATTGTGGAATTTGAGACGATACCGATATCCATTCGATCCAAGAGCGTCTAATACAGCATGAAAAAGTCACCGTTTGGTGTGGATTTTCGGCTTTCGCCATCTT